>OZ010620.1:11345736-11945736 GCA_963932285.1 Caenorhabditis macrosperma
AAACGAACGAGATACAGCTCTAAACGACTGTTACAGTAAACTTCCATTATTTTTTGCAAAAATCCTGTATCCGACCGATTTCATACGGATTTCTCAGTGAAACAAGTTAAGAATGATAAAGAAATGGATTTATACGAAAAATACCTGGAAAAACGGCTGAAATTGATCGTTCCTTTCCATGGTAACCGGCGAAACTGTCAGTGGCCTAGAGAACTCTTCCTCTTCAAAAACCTTCATTTCGGATGCATCCGAGGCAGTATAACAGAAAGTTCTGATATCTTAGATGAAATAACCTTCCTTTTCAAAAAGAAATAATTCCGGTTTCGCGAACAACATTTTGTTCAATTCCGAAAGTTTCCCCCAGTTGGACCATTACCCAGCCCCGGTTAAAATTTCAGCCAAATATATGAGGGTTACTCGAAACACTTCTCCTGTGAGAGTTTCCACAACAATTCATCAAAACTACCTACATTATCTCTTATCAGTCCTCTCTTCCAGGCCACTTCTGTGCTCGTTGTGCTCGTGTTCGGGTTCCTGTGCTACGCGCGAATCAACCGTCTCGTCCAGACGTCGACGGCCTCCGTGAAGTTCCGGAAACTGCAATCGCAACTGTTCTACGCCCTCGTCATCCAGACCCTCATTCCCCTTGTTCTGATGCACATCCCAGTCGCCATTATGTTCTCATTCGTCTTCCTGGACATTGATCTGGGGGTGTACAGTGCACTGGTGTCGATGACAATAGCCATTTATCCCGCCGCAGACCCCATTCCGACGCTGTTGATTGTCGAGAACTACCGGAAGACGTTGATTGGTGAGGGTCACAGGATTAAGTAGATCAATTCAAAGGGGTTTGCAGGCTACTTCAAGTGCTCCAGAAGAACAAGAAACGCAGTGTCGGGGAACATGTCAAGTTTCAAAACCACGTGAAGATAAGCGAGTTTGACTCCAAATGAAGCATTGAAACGAGAAGAGCACAACGGAACAAGTTTCCAAAACAAGACAAGTCAGAATACATTTTTGAGGAGGGTTTCCTGGAAGTTCGAAAGTTGATGTTTTTTCAGCCGACCCAGAAGGTATTTCCAAATCGAATGGTGGCCCCGAAGATCCGAAAACAGAGGGATGTCCTATCTTTTAATAGAGTGTACATCGATATTTCTAGTTCGTACAGAATTGAAAACAGGACTTTGTGATGATTTAAGATACGTTTTTGAAACATGTAATTATTCTACTATGGATGTCAGCGAAATGGCCGAGAAGAGCGCTGCCAGAGAATCATTATATCTTGAGATTGATAAGAGATACCAAAAACGTGTCAACAGTAAACTTGTAGTCCTAGTCATGATCTACAAGTTTGCTGTTGACAACTTTTTGATATCTTTTATCAATCTCCTCGAGATATAATGATTCTCCGACGGAGCCAATAGAGTTCACACAGTGGTAGAGATGGTGTAGACATTTCCACGTCTCACGACGGATCTTCGAGTACAGCACATTGAGCAGTAGTCTGGAAGTCAGGTTCTCCCGATATATTACTAGATAACTGATACCAGTGATAGCCTTCCGATAATCATTGATAATGAACATATTTGGTAGAGGGTCGAGGGCAGGGTACATCGCAATGGTCACAGAGACCACTCTGCCCATCAGTTCGAAGGAGGAGTCCGCGAAGCAAGTGAAGAAGAGCACGCCGGCGGGAATGTGCATCAGAGTGAGTGGGATGACTGTCTGCAGGACGAGAGCATAGAACAGCTGGCTCTGCACAGATCGCGATCTGGCGGATGTTCTGGAAGTCTTCGTGGACAGTTTCTTGATCTCCTTGTAGCACTTGAACCCGAAATAGAACATGATGACGGAGGAGATGAATATGGTGAGAGTGACGAAGAATGTGCCAGTGATGTTCCACCAGTTGACCACTTTCCTGCCGCATGAATCGGTCGAGTAGAAGTAGAAGCCGATGTAGTAGTCTGCCTCGATGTTTTTGTGCGAGTAGACGACCAATTTGTCTCTGTGATGGACTTTTCCTGAGGGTATGACGAAATCGGGGGAAAACCGTTGGCAATGTGCCAAGATGGCTGCACTAATCGAGAATGACAGAATTCATTTCATTTCAGATGCTTCTTCTGTAGTTTTTAACAACCTCGAAACATTGCAAAATATCGAAAAGCCGCCGTGAAAATTGTGTACTTTTGCGTCGCCGTGTGTGCACAGTTTCAGTTGGATGCGCAGGGTCGTTTCTTGGATACTGCGAGATTTCTAGGCCGCCGCGGATTACCGTACAAAAAAGTTCAAAAATTTCAACAGGCCAGGAAAAATTTTGATTTGTCTGATTTTCCAGACATTTTGGGGCTGAATAAATGTTTCATTGCTTCTATTATCATTGTATCTCAAAATCGGAGTTCACAATAAATATTTCGGGTTACGGTAACAGTCGTTGAGCTGTGTCCGTTCGTTTCGAGACCGGCGTCTCTACCACTCGCGCTTTTCTCCGTTCTCACTGCCAGTTTTGGATGGAACGATATAATAAACCAGTAGTGTCCTTCACCTGATGAACTTGTCGACAATCTCATTGGGGCCCAGGAACATGTTGCATATCACCGCGTAGATCAGCCCGAGCGCCAGAGGGATCGAAATCCAAACGAAGAGTTTCGAAGACTTGTTCGTCGTCCAGGAGACGTTTCTGGAAAGTGCGCTCTATTGAGAAAGGACATCTTACGCACCCAGTGACTGCCAGATAGCGGAACACAAAGTGCACGTCGAAAATCGCAATCGACATTCCAAATGCGGCACAATAGAGTACTGAAAGTTGGCTTATCACCGGTTTATCACCAAAAACTTAGCTTTACAGTCGAAAAACGGTAGAAGACTGGCTGGAAGGATGGTCTTATCAGAATCAACGATAACGAGATACGCGGAGCCATGGGTGAACAGTTGCTGAAGGTTGAGATCAATTGAAGTGTCTTCAACTGACACACGACTACCGGAACAATCAGCACGTCTTCAATTGCGTAGATGATCTCGAACACGGAAATGTAGATCATCAAGTACTTGTAGGCTCCGAATTTCTTCGGCGATTTGTTGATTATCAGGTGGAGGAGGAGGAGATTGGTGATTGTGGCGATGATAGCACAGGCTCTTTGGATCGAGTTCTCAACGTCTTCCCACATGGAAATTGGGGGGAATTTACATGAGAAGTGGTGTTATGAGGGGGAACAAATCGCAGAGGAAGTGTCGGCGGAAACGTCTGGTGTTGGTTTGTGTCATGCACAATCGTTATCTTTTGTTTTTCACAATAGCCATTGTTCGAGATTAGGTGGAACTTGTATATTTCCTCGAATTGAGCGGCACCCCTGCGAGATAACCATGATATCTCGAGATTGATAAGAGATATCGAAAAATTGTCAACAGCAAACTTGTAGTCCTAGTTGTGATCTACAAGTTTGCAGTTGACAACTTTCTGATATCTCTTATCAATCTCTATATATAATGATTCTCCGGAAGTGTTGGGTAGCTCGAGTTCAATGACTTCCCACTTTCATGCGAAAGACGGACGGAAGACGGGATTTTGCTCATCATGCTGTTTGATTTCATTGTATCGCTTCCCTTATTATATCGCTTCCAGTGTGCACTTTTGCCAATCCGCACAGTGAAAAGTATCCTGTAATTCAGTCAGAACATGCATGACATGGTTACCATTAAAACTCTATTTTAATGGCATCTCAAACGTGCTGCCGTCAAATCATCATATCTTGATATTGATAAGAGATATCAAAAAGTAGTCAACAGTAAACATGTAGATCAAAACTAGGACTACAAGTTTGCAGTTGGCAACTTTCCGATATCTCTTTTCAATCTCGAGATATAATGATTCTCCGGCAGCATTGCCGCTCTATTCGAGGAAATCCGGTCTCACCAATGATAGCCTTCCGGTAGTCTCCTATAATGAGCATGTTGGGCAGAGGGTCCAGACAAAGATATATCGCCACAGTGATAGTCAAAGACCTTCCGAGAATGTCTGTTGAACAATCGAGCAAACAGGAAATGCACAGAACGCAACAGGGAATTTGCATCAGGACCAGTGGAATAGCCGTTTGAAGGACCAATGCATAGAACAGCTGTTTCTGAACCGCTTGAAAACTGACGGACCGGGAGGCATTCTGAGCCATCGTTCTGATGCTCGAGTAGCATTTGCAGCCGAAACAGAACATGAGGAACGAGGAACTGAAGACGAAGAGCCCTCCGATCAGAGACCCAGACATCTGGAACAGGCTTGGTCGGAACCGACCTGTCGGAACTTTCGGAACTAATTTTTTTTCCCGAAAAACAAAGTCGGAAAAATTAGTTCCGAGTTTTTTTTCCGAAATAAAAAGTCGGAAAAAATGGTTCCGAGTTTTTTTTTCCGAAAAAAAAATCGGAAAAACCGGAACTTTTCGGAACTTTTCGGAACTGTCGGGATTTTTGAAATATTTAATAATTTATGACCAAAATAACAAAAAAAACATCTAAAATTCAACAATAAACGAGTGGAAAGCAATACAATTTTCAGTTAGCTTTCGGAAAACCAATTAGGGGACCATTTTTTGAAGAAAAATTGGTTCTCGAGAAAAATTAAAATTTGTGAATTTTCAAGCCAAATAACACACTTAAATAACTTTGCGAATATCGAACCGTTTGGGCCTGTCGAGCATTCGAAAGTTGCGCCGTGCACTTTCGAACACTTCTATCAGAGAAATTTTCGGGAAAAAGGTACCTCCTTGCTGAAAAATCAACAAATTCTCATTTTCAGTGCTAAATTTCTATTCATTTTCAAATTTCGCGGGCTATTTTGCAGACTTTTTTTTTTCGTTGAAAGTTCCGGAATTTCCGACAATTTTCGGAAAAAGTCCCGTCGGAAAAAAGTTCCGAAAAATAATTTCGGAAAAAGTTCCGTCGGAAAAAAGTTCCGAAATTGTTCGGAAATTTCGGAACTTTCGGAAATTCCGGTTCCGGTTCCGACCAAGCCTGATCTGGAACCAGTTGGCGGACGGGGTTCCGTCTGGTCCAGGCGGGAAGAAGTACGGTCCGATGTAGGCGATTTCTTCAATTCTAGAGCTCGAACGACGGGTGTAGTGGTCTCTGAAAACAAGTGTAGGATAGGTAATTGTTCTGATGTCTGCGAGAGTTATAATCCAACCATGAAAGGATTGCAGTGATTCTTGCTACTCACAATTAAATTCACTCTGATTCAAAGGTGTTAGAACCTATTTTTGATCATATTTGTTGAAAATTGTTCACTAACAAGTCTGTACCAATGCCAGCACTCCGGCTGGAAAAATTTATCAAAAGCTAGCTACTATCAGATGGCCGCGCAGCTCTGTCGAAGAATCATTATATCTCGAGATTGATAAGAGATATCGAAAAGTTGTCAACTGCAAACATGTAGATCATAATTAGGACTATAACTTTTCTGTTGACAACTTTTTAACACTTTCTATCAATATCGAGATATAATGATTCTCCGGCAGAACTCTCCTGATTCTAACTTTTTTATAGTGAAGCTTCGCCTAGCAGTAGAGCGCGTTTCCACCTCCCGTGTACCTCAAAAACTCATCGGCTGCTTCGGTGGGAGCAAAGGAAACAGCGGAAATGACTCCAAATATGAGGCCGTAGGTGATGGGCGTCATGAGCCAGACGATGAGTCTAGACGACTTGTCAGTCCAATGGCTGTCACTGGAAGACGGAAATCACCCATGATATATATATATCAGTGTACATGACCAACCCATTGATAACTAGGTAACGGAAAACAAAATGAACACTGAACATTCCCATTGAGATGCCGAAAAATGTGCAGTAAAGGACTGAAAGTAGCTGGGGCAACGACAAGAAATGAAGAGAACTCACCAACGGAAGGCTTGAGAACCCACGTGGGAAGTACTGTCCATTTGGAGTCAATGATAAGAAGACAAGCGGAACCCTTGGCGAATGACTTCTGAAAGTGTTCATCTGGTGTTAGAGCTCCACAAATGCTCATTTACCGGAAGTGCCAACCCATCAATAACCGCGTAGACAATCTCGAAGACGGTGATGTAAACAAGAAGGTACTTGTATGTGCCAACGGATGGCGATGATTTGTGGACGATAAGGTGGAGGAGGAACAAGTTGGTTATCACTGAAGACGCGGAGCACACTCTTTGTGTCCAGTTCTCAATGACGTCCCAAGTGGACATAAGTGAGAATGAGGGAAGGAGGAGGGGAGGTGTTGATGAGCTTCCTTCTCGATTCCGCAGTGGCGATAGGGGGAAAACAATAGTATGTGTACTAGAAATAGATAGGGGGCTGAATCGGGTGTGTACATAAATATGTGTCATGTTGTCCTTCTCCACACGTGCCATGTTTCCCCGCGGTCAATGGATGGTCCTGGGAAAGAAGGGAGACTCCGTGAGCCCAAGTTTCCTGTCTCGAAATTAGAGCGGTGAACCCATTAGTCCCACCTCCATATAGATTTCTTTGTTTTCCTTTGTTTTCCTTTCTTCTAATGCATATCGAAGGAGCATTTCACTGTCTTCTCTACAGTTATTGTCCGTTCATTTCGCTGAAAACGCGCTCCAGTGAGAGGATCTGAAACGGAAGAGAAACGGAAAGGGGGAAGCATGTCACATGAAAAACGTGACAGGGGGAGTCGGGCTCGTCTCAAATACCGTCGTCGTCATCGCTCAATCCTAAATTTACAACAGAATTGTGATATTTTCAACTTGAAACATCTCAACTGTAAACAGAAATGGGATCAATTGAAGAATGCACACATGTACCAGAGTTTGACAGAGAAGACCAACATCTGGCGAAAGTGACACGTTTATCAGCCGCGGACAGAAGGGGGAATTACTGTCTTCATTCAGTCATTCTCTTTTTTTCTGTATCTTGCTCCATGATCTAGTTTCCTTTCTGTTCTTTAAAGCTCGCTGTATCACTGATTCGTTTTGTTATCAGTATTCCTTACAGTCACGACCATAAGCCCAGGATGGCACAAACATGCCGCGTGCTCTTTTCTAGACCATCTGCTGCTTTTTGGAACGTTCAGTTTCCAGTGTTTCAGATCAGAAATCGAAATTGGGAGACTGGAAAATGGGAGAACAAGAGTGTCAAAGCAGGATGAATGAGGGAAAATGAAGAAACAACAACTCCTACTTTGATAGGAATCGGAAGAAATGAAGATTGCGAAAACAAAGGAAACTTAAAGTCAGACTAGACTAGCTTGGAGGCAACTAATGGGTGAAACGTTTCGGAGAAAGATCGGAGAAGGAAGTTTCGATTCTTTCCCCCTTTTTGTTTCCCTTACGTCTGTTCTTCCGTTTTCCCAACTCCCAATTTTGATTTCTGATCTGAAACACTAGAAAAACTGAATGATCCAAAAACAACACATGGGCCCAGAACGTTCATAATCTCAAACGTGCTCCAAGTGCTCCAGAGAAGAGATTTATGTTTACAGTTGAGATTTGGGCGATATTTCAGACGATTCCACCTCTCCCTGCCATCACTATGTGCCATATTGGCTCCTTTTTCATGTGACATGTTTCCCCCCACGGTCAACTGGGAAAGGGCGGCTCCGCGAGCGAAATGGCACGCCCATTGGCAGTGGATAGAAGGGGGGAACCGCTGTCTTCATTCAGTCATTCTCATTCTTATTCCAGTTTTCTTTTCGTTTCCTGCTCTGTGAGCTCTTCAAATCTCAACATAAGTTATCCCTTTTGTCTCTTTAGTTATCGTTTCTCCCAATTCAGAGTTTTTTCTGCCTTTATTTTTCTAATTTTACGGAACTTTCATCTGATTTCCCCCGTTTTCCCGTTTTTTTTTTCTAACTAATAGCTATAGTTTCTAATCTGAAACACAAGAAACTGAAATTACTGTGCTATTCGATGGCATCCGATAGTTGTATCAGAGCAATAGTTTTTGATTGTTTCATTTCCCCCTACAGTCATAATTTACCACTTATTTGTTTTCCGGTTTTTTTCGACTATTACACTTACAACAACAATGACAATCTATGAATAAACCAATTTTCAGATAGTTCACTCAGAATGGTCTACATAAAGAACGGGATTGAGTACATGCCGGAGGTCTTCTCGCGAGTTCCCCAGAGTACCGGCTCCCCCACCTACCCGGAGGACTACTCGGAGGAGCCGAGAAGCGACTCTCCGGCGTACTGGGAGCAACCTCCGACGATCGTGTCCCCGACTTATCCCGAAGACGAATGGGACCTGGCAGCTTCTTCGACAACTCCGGAACCGACGAACGACTGGGAGGCTTTGCCAGAATCTCCTCGATACGACTGGGAGGAACAGGACAGCTCGCCAACCTATTCACTGGCGTCCCCCAAGTATGACTGGGAGCACGCAGCCGATCAACGCATCATGTCTCCAACATACTCGACACTGGATCAGCCGAGCCCCCAATATTCCCCGGAGTACTTGAAAGGACGCGTGGAGGAACGTATATCACCCTCGAATGGTTGGAACGAACTGAACTATGGGGGCTCTTCAAGGAGCACTTCGAATGGAAGATCGATGGAACAAGCACACTCGCGGAGCCGCCGTTCGTCATCGCCATCGCGGCAGTTGAGGAATCAAGGTTAGTTTCTCTTTTCCTAGTCCCGCTTCAAAATATAAACATTGTTTCAGTCCGGCACAATCCCTACTCTCGAAGATCGGATCGCCGCGACTCACGGAGATTCAACGATTCTAGAAGGAGATCCCCGCCTCGATATGGTCATCGTCGTCATGATTCAGATGACAGAAGACGTCGCGACTCGAGAAGGGAGGATCGTCGCCGCGCATCGTACAGTCGTGGAGGACATCGTGATTGTCGTGAACATGGAGGTTAGTTGATTTGTTCATTTCCAAAAGACATTCATTGACTATTTTCAGAAAGAAGACGCAATGAGAGCAACCGTCGCAGCTACAACAGAAGTTAGACTCATCAAGGAACGTCCTCGGATCATCATTATTCTCTGATAATTCGCCCTTGTTTTCATTTTGTCTTCTCCTTCCCCCCTTCTTTTGAAACTTTTTCATTGAATAAATAACAAAAAATGAAAACTTTGCTCATAAGCTTGTCGAAATCTCCGTGATCCATGCGCGGGCTCTCAATCTTCGTCCGTTGCCTTCTGCCTCCGATTCCGCCGTTCACCGAGCTCCATCATCAATTGATCTTGATCCGATGTCGTCGTTCGGCTTCATCCTTTTGACGCTGAAAATTGGAATGTGAGTTTTAGGAAAATTTCCTCAATCTCTCACCTTCTCCAACGCGGCGGTTGTAGTTGTTGACGAATTGAACCAGCTTCTGGAAGAAGACGTTCGACTTCTCGCTCTCTCCGTAGAACTCGACACAGTCGGCTCCTTTCAGCTCTTGCTCAATGTCCGTGGAGACACTGTCCCACTGGACGGATATCGCCTTGTCGACGAATTTCAGTTGCCGGGCGAAATTCCGAAGGTGTGGAAGGTTGTGCTCGATCGACGTCACAATCATGTGCAGCAGTGTGAGGGTGCGATTCGTCGGTGATTTGAGAATAGCCGGAGAGTCCAACGAGGAGAGATTGAATCTTTGGGCTTTAGAATGACCTCGAGAGCATTTGAGCTCTCCCTATAATTCAGAGCTGTCCTCGTTTCAGACTTCTCTAATTTTGGCTGAAAACAGAGGCTAATTGGCTCAAACTCTAGATAACACTTCCACGTCAAACTGCTTATCACTGATATCTTATCACCTCGTATCAATGCTATAAATGTCTCCATGACGACTGGTCTGGGATGTAATTATAAGCCGTAGGGGGGAGTGTGCGATTTTCGAAGAAATGAGCCGAAAAATGATACCTCTGACTATCAAAGTGCCATTTTCCTCTGCTTTTCGTGCACTTCGACGCTGAGCCGACGAGCGATTTCTCTGCTTTTCACTCGAAAGTTGACTCGGTGTCTGATCTCGGTTCTCTGAGGAACAGGTGATTTCTGTGGATTCCGTCCGCAGTGCTCCAGAAGCTCAGCCCCCCCGCAAAAACACTCTCTCCAGACAAGCACAAACTCCCCTCAATCCCCCCAGCCGAAGTGACGTTGATGCGGTGTGTCGGGAGTGTTCCCTGGAGGACCGCGAACTCGTCGCCGACAAACACCCCTTCTGTTCCCCGTCCTCATTCCCCCAACTGTTCCACTTCAAATGGCCAACTCTCAGATATTCATGATCGCCACTTACCTCGACGCCGTCGCCGCCGTCCTCTGCTCGGTTTTCAACGCGATTCTCATCTTTCTTATCCTCACCAGATCACCCGCTCAGTTCGGAAACTACAAGTATCTGATGGTGTTCATTTCCGTCTTCGAGATGGTCATGGCTCTGATGGAAGCGGTGCTGGTGCCGGTGAGTGATTAGATTAGATCAGTTGGTGATAAGAAATCAGGTTACGGGTAGAGGAATGAAGAGAGCGAAAGACACCTGCTGCTGAGTCTCAGCCCTACATTTTGCTCTCAGTCTACCGCAAGTGCCTTTTGTTCTATTTATAGGGGTGATAACGGAAAAATGAGATAGATGGGCTTCCAAAATAGTATAATCAGTAACTGCGCTCCATTGCAGTGAAATTGGCAGAACACTTTGAATCTATTGAACTGATGTCATCGAAATGGCGGAGAACCATTATATCTCGAGATTGATAAGAGATATCAATAAGTTGTCAACACTAGATCACAACTAGGACTACAAGTTTTCTGTTGACAACTTTTTGATATCTCTTATCAATCTCAAGATATAATGATTCTCCGGCCGAGCTCTTCCAGGCCATCCGATAGTATAGGATGCCTTTGGAAACTTGTCCAATTGATCTATTTAACAATCGCGCTCCACTGCACAAGCTAGAACACTGTACGAAGTTCAGATACAAACTTGAGAACCAGAACCCTTTGGAACATAATTATCTTCCAGATCCACTACTCTCATGGCTCCGCAGTGGCCGTCATGGTCAACGTCTCGCAGACGCCCTTCTCCCCTCCCGTGGCCTCCATCCTCTTGCTCTTCGCCCTCGGGCTCTTCGGCGCCTCGCTGGCCATATTCGCCGTGCACTTCATCTACAGATACGTGGCAGTGAGTGGCAGTAAACTGATGAAATCGTTCGACTCGTGGAAGCTGTTCCTGTGGTTTCTGCTGCCCGTGTCGAGTGGAATCACGTGGTCCATCACTGCATTCTTCCTGTGCTCTCCGGATCAAGAGGCTCACGAGTACCTTCGGAACGGAGTACTCGCCGACTTTGGAGACACCATCGACCACTTTGACTATCGTCTCTTCTACCTCTACAAACGACTACAAAACGGACACGTCTCCTTCTATTCCGACTCTCTTCTCGCACTCGCAATCGCTTCGTTCACTGTCGTGAGTGAGGGGGGATGAGGACAAATAGGAGGAAAAGAGAGTTCTAGTTACTTAACAACAGGTATCCTTCCGAGTTTGACAAAGATCACATTGGAATAGGACATAAAGTAGTTTGAAAGCATACCTTTCTCTGTCTATTTTCGAGTAAACAAGAGCATCTCTGAAAATATATTTCCTTATTCATATGGTTTCAAATGGGAGTCCGATAGGCATCAAGATATCACTGTTTCAATAACTTGCTTAATTAATTGTCGGGCCCACTCATTTTCAATACACCTACTGACGGATAGGATACACTCTTTCTCCGCCCAATAGTGTGGCAGCGGGTTACTGTGGAATATTTGGAAATCTTCAAGTAGCCTGGAAAAATGAACTTCGATGGTTTTCCCGACTATTTTCGCTGCCGAATGTGTATGCTTTCTCAAAAAATCCAAATGAAAATCGGCCGGGTACCGCACTTTTAGAATGAGGGTTACGGTAACAAACGTTCAGCTGTGTCCGTTCGTTTTGAGACCGCCAGCAGTCTCAAAATCTTGGAGGCGCCTACAATGTTGAAAAAAAAACAGTTACCTTCTGAGTTGGGCGGATTCCGGAATCGAAACTGTTCATTCCGCTCAACTTAACGAACCAATCCACCCTCAAATACTCCTCCAGTGACCACTTCTTCCAGGGTTTCTCGCTGTTCATAATCCTGCTGTTCGGCTTCAAATGCTACAGTCACATATCGGAATTGATGAAGAAGTCGGCGGCAGTGTCGTACCAATTCCGCTCGCTCCAACACCAACTGTTCTACGCACTCGTCGTGCAGACCCTCATCCCGGTGCTCCTCGTCCACTTTCCCACTGCTCTCATGTTCCTTTTGGCTCTGTTTGAGGTGGATTTGGGACACTACGTGGCGGTGGTTTCCATGTCGATTGCCCTCTACTCTGTCATCGATCCTCTCCCCAATTTCTTCATCATCAAACCCTACAGAACGGCGCTTTGCGGTGGGTTCCAAGTTGCGTTCATATCTAGAACTGTGTCCTTCCAGACTACCTCAGGTGCCGCAAACCCAGCGATGTTGACTCTTCTGTTCAAAAATGGAGCTCTTCTCAACCAAAATTTTGAAAGTATCTCTCATTGTTTCATCCGGAGGACGTTAAAGTTGGCAATGTTTATCTAGCTCTTATTACCTTTTGTTTTCTAGGGATCCAATTAAAAAGGGGAAACTATTCCAAGCAGAAAGTTCCCTTCCAAAAATAAACTTATATATTTTTTATTTCACCTACATATAACTTACTTAGTTTTGATCAACCCCATTTTGTGTCAATTTTGGAAAATGAGTCGAAAGAAGGGAAAACCAAAAATTGACTCGCAGTCTGGAGACTATCGAGGAGGCTGTGTCGATAGTCTCCAGACTGCGAGAAGGGAAAACCAAAAATTGACTCGCAGTCTGAAGACTATCGTGGAGGCTGTGTGTGCGTGTCAACTCACGAGCGCTGTCCGGCCACTGCACCGCGCGGCAGCTTTTGTCTGCTCCCTCCCGGTCCTGAACCATCCACCGCTCCTTATGCGCCCGGCACCGCCCGTCTTCCGACAGATGGCCCCTGGCGACGCAGCGCTTGGCGACGGACGCTCGGTCGCCGTTGCCGCCGACACACACAGGACTCCTCCTCTCACTCCATCCACACTCGTCTACCGCCTAGAAGCTGGCTCACAGGCGCCCGCCACGACGCTCGGTGGTTCTGCAAAACGAGAGAGGGTAGATGTGGGCGGCAGCTTCTCTTATGGAGATATACGAGTGAACTGATAACTTTAAGACTTTCAGCACGAAATATCAGGACCATGACATTTATTTAAATTTCTCATTATTCTTCGGTTTCAGATATTCCAGATAACTCTTAAAGTCATAGAAAAAATAATTGACGGTTCTTTGTGATTAACGTATTCATTGTCTCCCACACCCCCAGAAAACAATCTTATCAGCCAGTTCCCCAATCTTATCAAAAAATTCATTTTTTCTGACTGCCCACAGACCACTCCCACCCCTTGACATCAGTCCTATCTTATCTAGAAAACCGTTCTTATCTCCCATTGCCCCCGCCCTTCTTCTGCCCCTCCCCTGCCCCTTGAGCCCATTCATTCATTGCCCGTTCGTGAGTCCCCAGATGGGTTGACTGCCATTCCCTATTTCTCTGAAATCCCTCTCCCTTCCCTTCTAGAGCCCTGATATGGGCTCTACTCCTACTGATTATCACCGAATTCCCATTGATCCATTCTGATTGTTTTGGCAACATTGGACACTTGATTTGAAGGTAACATTGATATTATGAGTTCGCCGCGAGCGTGGACTTCATTTTTGACGTGAAACGTGTTGAACTTGTCTGCGTCTCTGAAATTTACGTGCTGCCTCGCTGTTTCGTTGCGGGACCTTCGCTGACACCGCGATTGCGGAGTCCACGCTCGCGGCGAACTCATAATATTGGAGTCTTGTTTTCTTTTCGAATTTCACAAATGCCTCTTTTCAGAATGAATAGAGCATCATTCGCCGAGTTCCATGCGGCACCGGAAGAGAAGAGACTGCTCATCCAACACCAGGCTCGACGGTATCAGGGTTGGATCCCGAATGGAGCACCTTGTAGACATGAATCCCGGTCGCGTCAACATCCTCACGCAGATCTATCGTTGCCACAAGCAGATCACGGAGAACATCATCCGCTCGGTATACTCGAAGATCGCCATGCCGCCGAGAGGATGGGACTGCCCAGAGCCACTGACGGAACAGCAGGCGTGTTCTTCAACGTGCACAGCGCTTCGCAAGTCAGCATTGAGGAGGCCTTCGCAATCCTATAGAAGGACTTCTCAGTGCTGGTCTTCCACCGAAAGCAACGATCCACGCTCCCAGAGAAGGTGACGATCAAGACAATTGACTCCTAAGAGGATGGCAGTTTCGGATGCACGATCGCGGTGGACAAAGAATGGGCGAAAGGGAAGAACGGAAGCGGCGAAAACTGAACCATCGGATCCCACTTGTCCGCACGATTCCAAGGACGTGAGGACGCCATAAACGTGTTTGCAACGGTGACCAAAGTCCGCCTCGATTACTCTCTTTTCTCCCAATAAACCTGGTGAAATATACTCCAACTTGTGTTCTCTGTATTCTATAATAAAGACCCGACCAAGTCGTTACATGAAGTTTGTGATCTTCTCCACTGCAATTAGTGGCAAGCACGGATGGTCGAACAATGAATAAAAGCAGCTAATGATAAAACAATCAATTAAAATCATAATCGCTGATATCCCTGATATCCCTGATATCACACGAACGAAAAAAACTTCGCGGCGACAATTTTGAGAATGGGCCCTCCGACGGGTCGTCCCAAAACATGTGGTTTGATCTTGGCGATCAGCTCCTCAACACTGTTCAATTTGTTCAATTCCCGAGCCTAAAACTGCTCGAAATGAGGGGAAGTAACTGTGAAACCAACGAGATAATGATTGAATCCGTTGGCCATTGCGACGCCCATTCGGTCGGCATTCTCCAGAATCATCAGCTGCTCGCATTTCCGAATCAGATGAGGACACTTGTATTGTCGGGCTAATGGCAGCATCCAATCGTAGCTCTCTGAAATCGATTGATCCCGAAGGATGGGGGAGAAGGAAGTGAACGTACGTGGATACTGGCGGGGGAGGTCTGTCCCGTGCATCATTGCGAGCAGCCAAAAGAGTTCTCTATTCTGCTCTCTGCCTATCCTGAACACCCGCTTTCTGGTCGCTATGAACGATTTGAAGACGCGAGAATGGAATGCGAGCAACTGCAAAAATATTGTGATGCGGGGGCTATTATCGGATGCCGTCGGGGAAACCGAGGTGAGTTCTGCCAGAGAATCATTACATCTCGAGATTGATAAGAGATATAACAATTGCAAACTATACCGAGTATGCAAAGAGCGTGATTGCAGACTCCGCACAGTTTGGCGACGGTCTTACAAGGGAACCTTTTAACCCAAGATTACAACTTTAGAAAACGGACTTCGTACGTTGAAAAGGGACCTTTAGTAGGTCATAAATCCGTTCTCAAAACCTGCTAAATATCATTTTGAAGTAGTGAAATTTCGGTCTGAATCGCCATTTTCAGGCCTTACTGGTCACTGTGAACTCTCTGGTTAATTTCCGATTTTCAAAATGTTCCCGAAAACTTGTTTATTTTCAGACTATTACTTGGAAAAACTATCAAAAATAGCAGAAGGACCAAGAAAAACCAAAATTTCAAACCGGGGACACGAACCAGAGAGTTACCCCATAAGGCCTGAAAATGGCGTTTCTGACCGAATTTCCAGTACTTCAAAATAATATTTAGCTTTGCTTTGAAAATTTATGACCTACTAAAGGTCGCTTTTCAACGTATGAAGTCCGTTTTCCAAAGTTGTAACCTTGACTTAAAAGGTTCCCTTGTTAGGACTCTCCCCCGAAACACGCTCTATCCACTGGTCGCATAACTCACACGAGCTTCTCCAAAATATCTGTTCTGTTCGTCACTGTAAAAGCAGATATTCGTTCGGGCCGGATCGATCAGATTCGGCCACCGGAGTCCGTCCTCATCCTCGTGACTGTCGATGCGGAGGTCAAGACGTAAGAACAGTGTTCCTGCGCGAACGAACCCGTTGACATCCCGCTGAAGAACGTCCATATCGACGAAACAGTCGGGTCGGATGGGGGTGTCCGGGGAGAAAGTGCCGCCGAAAGAGTACTTCAGCGACATCTCCGGGTTCACGTTCACAATCGTTAAGCTTCCCCTCGCCACGACGGAGACCCTGTCCTCCCAGTCCGGGAACAGCGCCAGTGACAGCCATGTCTCGTTGCCCTCGTGAACTCGCCGGAAATCCAGATGCCTGAAAGCGAAAGATGGGGAGGAGAGTTTCAGCGGAGTCCGTACCAGCGAAAATTGTTCACATAGCCGATAAAGTAAGGAAGGCCCCGGTCCAAGAAAGCGGAGAAACCCGGAATACTACAATCTGAATGCGTGATATCGAATTTCACAAATTTCCCCTTCACTCACCATGGGTTAGTTTTTGAGAGTACATACTGATAAGATTGTGTAGAATCGAAGATCCTGGTATCGATAAGTAACGAATATATCGACAATTTTGAAAAAAGACCAAGGGGAAGGGGGCATAAGGGGAGAATCGGGATGCCACGTTGGACAGGTCACAATAGATGGAGAACGGGGGAAAATCACGTGAAACTGGAGGGATTTCACTGACGCGTTTCTCTGCGTCTCTCCTTTCCACACACTCTCGAAACTCGGAACCTCAAAAGGGAAGTGTTTTTACAGAAAGTTCTGGAATTGTCTAAGAATTTGCGAAGGTACACTTTTAGATATTGGGAATCGATCCCACATGGTGGCTAACTGCGCAAACTTCTAGTTTTCCAGATATTTGGTCCTCAAAGCGACGAAAAACGACCGATTTCGCGAAAAAACGCAATTTTGGTCATTTTGAGACGAAATATTCGGAAAACTAGAAGTTTGCGCAAATAGCCACTATGTGGGATCGATTACCACTATCAAAAAGTGTACCCTTGCAAATTTATAGACAATTCCAGAACTTTGTGTAAAAACAATTCCCTTGTCAGTCGCAAACGCGCTCCACTGGGTCTCGCAACGATTCCTCGTGTGCTTCTCGTGGAGGCACTAAAAACCGTTGTTCATTTATTTTTCTCTTGGTCGTCGCTGAAGGACACCATTAAGCAACGACAGCTGTTTTCGACGAAAACTCCAAAATTTTAAACAATTCATTTCGCGCCTCCACGAGAAGTACACGAAAGTTGTGACAAACCAACCGCGGAGCGCGATTGCAATGAGGTTTCGAGATTCGAGAAAAACTATCGGGTGACATCGAAAACCGGCAACCGAGGAGAGCTCTACCGGAGAACCATTATATCTCGAGATTGATAAGAGATATCAGAACATTGACAACAGCAAACTTGTAGATCACAACAAGGACTACAAACTTACTGTTGACAATGTTTTTATATCTCTTATCAATCTCCAGATATAATGATTCTCCGGGAGAGCTTTCCTCGGTACCCGTCGTCAATGTGAAGTTTGCTCTTTTCAAACCAACTATGTTTTTCTTTTTTTGTTAGAAATGACACATATTGATAAGGAATCAGTTATCAGTAACCTAATCAGGCTCTATTGTGTATTTCTACGTATCGCATGCCTCCCAGTCTAGGCGAAAGTGACTCGAGGGGATGAAAGCGTCAAACACCCCCCTCCCCCCCGAAATGATTCACAATAAGCCTACGAGGACGTCGGGGGAGTTTCCCTAATCACCCCTGATATAAACACCCCTCTTCTTATCACTGTTAACATTCCCCCTCGATTCCCTCTGAACTCAATGGACACCTTCGACGCCTCGATGCTCGTGATCCAGAGGTCGTGTGCCCTCGTCGCCTTCTCCATCCACTCCCTCCTCATCTGGCTCATTCTCCGCCACTCCCCGAAGAGCTTGGGAGCCTACAAGTACCTGCTCATCTACATTTCCGTTTTCGAGATCGTCTACGCGGTGCTCGACGTGCTCGTCTCCCCGCAACTCTTCACTTATGGCTCCTCGTTCATGTTGGTTATCGACTCCAACCACACGTTTGTTCCCTTCTGGATGCTCTACCCAATTGATCTACTCTTCTGTGGAATGCTCGGCTCGTCGATGGCCATCTTCACTATCAACTTCATTTATCGGTTTTTGGCGATGAAGGGGTTAGTTGGCGGAGTGAATGATTCAGTTGGGATACGAGTTCGTTGAGGTGCTTTGGGTAGATCCGTTCATTTGGAAAGCACCGGGAAGATGATTGAACCGACGTTTCGGCCTGTTATGGCCATCATCAGGGTTGGGCTCAAACTTGGGTAATTAATTAACTTAAAAAACCGATTCTCCAATGAGCATTAAGTTAGTTGCAAACAACAAGTTAATAAGTTCAATCTGAAACAGAATAGTGATTTTCTACGGAACTTTTTGTGAATCATAGGTACTATGCAAATGCGCTCCTCCGCACTGGTGTCTGCGTCTCTATTGTTCGCACACTATTTCGCATTCATTTGCTTATATGTAGGAAACTTCTCCTTTCTTTATCCGTTCATCTGGCACGTTTCTGACTGGAATTTCCTCGACATTCTGCTTAGCTTCACAGGCAAACTGACAAGAAGTAACACATTTCCTCAACGACACAGCTCAACGTTTTGTTACCGTAATCCTTAAAAAAGGAAAAGTGGGATTTTGGCCGTTTTTTCGTGCGCATTTTTTGACGAAAAATCAATAGAAGCAATGAAGCATTTTGAACACAAAATATTTCTGGAAGATGGGACGAAATCGATTTTTCCTGATTAATTGAAGTTTCGGAACTTTTTTACAGTAACCGGCGCGGCCTAGAAACCGCCGCTGGCCTAGAAATCTCACTACTCGGCCCCACTGCCACTGTTGGAGAAAACTATAAAATACTGTTTCTGGAAAGATCCTAACACTATCATTGTATAGAACGACATTCAAAGAAAGGAGTTGAACAATAGAAGTGCATGTCCCTCTGTTCGAGTAAATACGGTGCTTGTACTGAACAACGTTCCCTCCGTTCCCTCCAGAGAAACCTTCACTTAACATACATTCAAACAACCGTCCCCTTTGCAGAAGTTCCCTGCTCAAATCGTTCGACTCTCCTCGGCTGCTCATCTGGACAACTGCTCCGTTGTGTTATGGAGCTGTTTGGATGACTATTACGGCGATGACACTCAAGGGAAACAAGTACACGGACGAGTTGTTGGAGTGAGTTTTGAGCCTCACGTAAGTATTATTGGACCACTTCTTCTTGTTACAGTGAACAGTTTCTTCGAATCCGAAACGTTCTCATCGAGGAGGTCGTGTACATTGGTCCGAATTACTATCCGTTCGAAGGGCACATCGACTGGATTCCCATCATTGGAATGGCCATTTTGACACTGATGGTGGTGAGTTTGATTATTTGGTTACTGTCATAGAGATCGGCTTGTGAGGGACTAAACATTTGGGAACATGTTGAAACTGTGGAAGAGGAGGTTCGAGGAAATCAAAGTTAGTTCACAGTTTCATTTAGCACTTGAATAGAGAAGGAGACAGGAAAACGTCACTTATTTCATAATTCTGACAGTAGAAGTAGAGCCGAAGAGCACTGCTACCGGATGCCATGGCCCCCGCAGCTGAGGAGAGCTCTTCCGGATAATCACTATATCTCGAGATTGATAAGAGATATAAAAAAGTAGTCAACGGCAAACTTGTAGATCATAACTAGGACTACAAGTTGGCTGTTGACAACTTTTTGATATCTCTTATCATTCTCCAGATATAATAGTTTTCCGGCAGAGCATCCGATAGTAGATGGAGCAAAACCAAGAAATCGTAGACATTTGAAGATTCCCAACTTGAACTCAACCGCTTCCCCTCCTTGCAGTTCCTCTCGGTCTACTCGATCGTCTACTTCGCCGCCCACTCGTACATCCTCATGAACAACCTCGTCACCACTTCCCACAACTCCCATCGCTACCGTTCGCATCAGATCCAACTGCTGAATGCCCTCGTCCTCCAGTCCCTCATCCCCTTCTTCCTCATGCACCTTCCCGCATCCGTCGTCTTCATTCTCCCATTCTTCCAAAGTGCCGAACAGATCATCGCAAGGGTGTTCAGTGTCACTGTGGCTCTCTATCCCGTTCTCGACCCTCTCCCAACTATCTTCATCGTGAAATACTATCGAGATTCGGTCCTAAGTGAGTTCCCTCTGTTTTGCCCGTGCTTTCCACAAGACTTCTTTCAGGAATACTCTCCAAAATGTGCTGCGTTTCAAAACAGAAGGTCGTCTCCGAATTCCCATCGAGTGTTGCTTATCAACCGACACAAATACCAGTTCAGAAGGCTTAAATGAGTGCTGTATAAAGTCCCAAAGCAAAGCACAAACTTAAAATATTCCCCGTTTCAAAGATTCCTTGAATAAAATCACGTACCACCAACGGGAGTCGATAACATAGATGTTTGAAACAATAAGAATCTCTCCGAGAGCCATGCCTAAAGGTGGGCTCTAAAGCAAAATTCTTCTTTCACAATTCGAAAATAAGATTATTCCACCAATACTACAAACCAGAAATTACTGTAACATCACTTCTTCCATAGTATGCATTTCTATAACCTGATTCAACAATGATAAGACGTGATAAGTGATCACTAACTCAATCAGGTTCCTTTACACGTGTCTCAGGAGAACAAGGCTTTGTGCTACAAGTCGAAAGTCCAGAGAATCAAAAGATCATGCCAGAACTTGGCTGATTGTCTGATTATGATTACCTGTGACAGAATGGAGGAATGTCAACTAAGAGCTCATCAAACAGACAGGAAATTACACTACACAGCACAGACTCTATGTATTTCGCCATTTACCTCATCACTCCTTCCCCCCATGACGCCTTCTGAATACACCGCACTGATATTCCGATGTCAACACGTGTTCGCCCTCCTCTCCCTCCTTATCAACACCTTTCTTATCTTCCTGATTATCACCAAATCACCACCCAAAATCGGTGCTTACAAGTACTTGATGATCTTCATTTCCATGTTTGAGATGTCTCAGTCGATGCTGGAAGTAGCACTTCAACCTGTCAGTTACAACAGCTTCCCTCATTTCACATCAACATTGTTTTTCAGCTGAATATGAATTCTGGGCCGAGTTTCGTCATAATCCATCCACTGAACCAGTCGAATCTCTCTCCAGAATCCTTGAGAATACTCAACTTGTTGCACTGGGCCTATTTCGGAAGTTCTCTCACTGTGTTAGCTGTCCATTTCGTGTACCGGTACATGGCAATGAATAGGTGGGGAACACTAGTTGATATCGGGACAGCTAGAAGTGGTACTCGCTGAGTTTTCAACTTCCGAAATGATGTTCTCGAGTGACTAAAAGTGTCTTGTCTTCCAGAATTGGAACTAGCCAGTTCTCGTTCAGAAAATGATTCCCTTATGAGGAAACGTTGCAGCAATGGCACTCCGATCAGCCTGTTCTCCTCCAGAACCTTCCTATGGCTCTTCTCGCCGTTTGGTACATTCTCCATCTGTTCTTTTCTGACTTACCTGCTAGGAAAGCCAAGTGAGCACTTCAGTGAGCTAATCAGGTTAGAACCAGTTTCCATTGGAACTACAGTACCTCCTGGTTCAGGGACACCGTCTTCGAGAGTTTCGGGCTGCTGCCAGGAGAGTTCGACTACATTGGGCTCTCTATTTATGAAGTTTGCTCATTCGATGGATCAGTTTCATTCAATTTCGTTGATTTATCAGTTCTCTCCATTTTGAGCTGTATAATGGTAAGCTAGTACAATTTCTAACTATCAAATTCATGGATCATACAGTCATTGGCCCTTTCCATAATGATGATATTCGGCTGGAAGTGTTATCAATCCCTATCATCCCTTATCACCAACTCAACCACTTCTCAAAGTTACTCCAAACTGCAGTCGCAACTCTTCTACGCCCTCGTCATCCAGACATCCATCCCACTATTTCTTCTGAATACTCCTGGGACTATCATTGTACTCATGGCGATGTCCAACAGCAAATCGAATATAATGAATGGATTGGGGTCCATCAGTATTGCCTTCTACCCTGTCATCGACCCTCTTCCCACTATATTCATCGTCAAAAACTACCGGATGGCTGTTTTCAGTGAGTTATTCTGGTCATACAAGAAGGGAATCTAGCCCTCTTTCAGACATCTTCTCTTGCTTCAAGCCAGTGAAAAACCAAGTTAATACGGTTTCCGGTTTCAACGAGACCACAAATGCTTCGCCAATTATCAGTTGATTTCGTCAAAATGAGCAGATGAGGCGAGAGGCAGCGCTGGAAACCTTGTAATTCATCCCCCATAGCCAACTCATTCTCCCGTTCCTCCTCCATCTGTGCCAACTACTCAGTTCTTCAGTAAACCTGTTGTATCTACTGCATGTTCCCATCGAACTTAATGCCGCTTCTTGCCTCTGATTGTACGCGTAGTCACAATCTATGTTTCAAATTGAGAATACATAATTGCACTGTCAAAATTATAATGATGATTCGCGCTTCAAATATTCATCGTAGTTATCAAGGTCATTTTGCTTTTCTTATTACGACTACCCGTAAGAAAATGACCTAATACCAATCGGGAACTCATGAAAAAGACAGGAAATTATATTCGACACCACACAACCCTCAGAATGCGAGTGACACTTACCACATTCTACTTCACTCCTTCCCCCCATGACGCCTTCTGAATACACCGCACTGATATTCCGATGTCAACACGTGTTCGCCCTCCTCTCCCTCCTTATCAACACCTTTCTTATCTTCCTGATTATCACCAAATCACCACCCAAAATCGGTGCTTACAAGTACTTGATGATCTTCATTTCCATGTTTGAGATGGTTTATTCGATGCTGGAAGCCGCACTTCACCCTGTCAGCTACCATCTGTTTTAAAATCTTCATTTACACTGTTTTTCAGCTGAATATGAATTCCGGCCCTATTATCACTGAAATCCACCCACTGAACCAGTCGCATCTCTCTGCAGAGACCTTGAGAATACTCAACTTGTTGCACTGGGCCTATTTCGAAAGTTCTCTCACTGTGTTAGCTGTCCATTTCGTGTACCGGTACATGGCAATGAATAGGTGGGGAACACTGGTTTATATAGGGGCAGCTAGAAGTGGTATTCGCGGAGTTTTCTACTTCCGAAATTATGTTCTCGAGTGTCTAAAAGTGTCTTGTCTTCCAGAAATGGAACTAGCCAGTTCTCGTTCAGAAAATGATTCCCTTATGAGGAAACGTTGCAGCAATGGCACGCCGATCAGCCTGTTCTCCTCCAGAACCTTCTTATGGCTCTTCTCGCCGTTTGGTACATTCTCCTTCTGTTTCTTGCTTATTTACCTTACTTCTAAACCAAGTGAGCACTTCACTGAGCTAATCAGGTTAGAACCAGTTTCCATTGAAACATATAATACCTCCTGGTTCAGGGACACTGTCTTCGAGACTTTCGGGTTGCTGCCTGGAGAATTTGACTACATTGGGTTCTCAATGTATGAAATTTGCTCATTCGATGGATCAGTTTCATTCAATTTCGTTGATTTATCAGTTATCTTCATTTTGAGCTGCATAATGGTAAGCTAGTGCAGTTTCTAACTATCAAATTCATAGATCATACAGTTATCGGCCCATTCCATAATGATGTTCTTCGGTTGGAAGTGCTATCAATCCCTATCATCCCTTATCACCAACTCAACCACTTCCCAAAGTTACTCCAAACTGCAGTCGCAACTCTTCTACGCCCTCGTCATCCAGACATCCATCCCACTATTTCTTTTTAATGTTCCTGGGATTATTGTTGTTCTTATGGGTATTGTCAACAGCAAATCCACGTCTATGGACGGATTGGGGTCCATCAGTATTGCCTTCTACCCTGTCATTGACCCTCTTCCCACTATATTCATCGTAAAAAACTACCGGATGGCTGTTTTCAGTGAGTTATTCTTGTCTAACAAGGAGGGAATCTAGCCCTTTTTCAGACATGTTCTGCTGCTTCAAGCCAGTGAAAACCCGAGTTCATTTGGTTTCCGGTTTCAACGAGCCTGCGAATGCTCTGCCAATTATCGATTGATTTCGTCAAAATGAGCAGATGAGGCGTGATGGCAGTGATAGGGACGCCAGAGTGGGCTTTCCATGCATTCAAAATACAAGTGCTTGTACTTTTCAAGTTGTGACTTTCACTCTGAGCGGGGGTGGATCCTGTTACTCGACAGGGACACTATCTTCCGCTTTTCCCATATTCTGGATAATGAAGTGTACAAGACCCCTGACACGGAGGTAGACTGGCATTTTCACTGATCACAGTTAGAACTCTCGCTTCGATACCCAACCCATTTCTTCCAGTTCCTTTTCGCACAGGTGGTCGGCATAACGTCCGTATGGGTGGCATAAACGGAGCATCCATCATGCGCCAGCGAAGATGGCATAAATGACTTCGTTATGGACTGTCAACGTTTGCGGATGACCGAGCCAAGAATGTGCTTTATGAAACTTAGGTTCGAACGACTGGCTACGGTTGTTCAGTCTTCCGGTATATACCGGAAACTGCGGAAATTCGGCTATCCCGTTGAAACTTTGGGAGCTATCTCCTCCGCGAATACTTGACCGAAAACACAGGTGTCTGTTCTTGCGACGAAATTTTGAGCCGAGAACTGGAATTTGTTACATTTGGGCGAGTGAGAGAGTGTGGAGAGAGGAGAGACGCAGACACACGAGAAACGCGCCAGTCATGTCGCATGGTTTATTCCTATTTCCGATCTGAGAACTGTTTTTTTCCGATCTAACAAGAGAAAAGCCGGCGTTTAACGTTTCATTCAAGACTCCGAAAAGTGTTATTTCCCGTGTGAAACCGAATAAATTCCATTGTTATTAGTGATCGTTTGGGTGATCATTTGATCCATGGCTTTGCTCGGAGGAGTGTAGTAGACACGGTTCTGGAAGCATCCTCTGCATTTGAGCATGTCTGGAAATGGTAATGCCACGTCATTAATCAGGAAAAACTCACCGAACACTGCATTTCGGTAACTTTTGACGATGAATATGGTTGGAAGGGGGTCGATGACGGGGTAGAAGGAAATGGTAATGGACACGATTCCGTTGAAAAATGAGCACTTGCTGTTGGAAATGGTCAAGAAGATGGAGACAGTTGTTGGGAGAATGAGCACGGCCAGTGGGATGGATGTCTGGATGACGAGGGCGTAGAACAGTTGTGACTGCAGTTTCGAGTAGCTCTGCGAGGACATTGAGCGGTTGATAAGGACTGATAAGGATTGATAGCACTTCAAACCGAAGAACATCACAGTGAGCACGGAGGCGGACTGGAAATGAACGAAAGTGTACACATTTCAAATAAACTTATAAATTTCCCCGTAATCAATCCCACGTATCGGCTATTTGTCTGAAATGTTCAGTTTTCCAGATATTTTGTTGGAAAGTATTTAGTGAAAAACGCCAATTTTCATGGAAACCTGACTTTTGAGCATTTGCGTGGTTCTCCGCACCTGGCGGGTCTCACCACGAAAACATGAAACTTTTTCGAAAATCGACATGCGCCTTTAATGAAACTACTGTGGATTTCAGATTTTGAGTTACTTTCTACCGTAGTTTCTTTAAAGGCGCATGTCGATTTTCGAAAAAGTTTAATGTTTTCGTGGCGGGACCCGCCGATGTTAGGTAAGCTGCAGACTTCGCCACATCCGCTGATTTTGATAATGTCACCATAAAAACACTACTAAACCGCTGGCGTGTACTCAGCGGCTAGAATCGGATCTGCGTGTACGCAGCGGACACATCGCGGGTCCGCCAGCCGTTGGCGGGTAACTTTCGGCCGCTGCGCACCAACAGCGTGTACTCGGCGTACACGCCAGCGGTTTAGCAGTGAAGGTGTTTCTCTGCAAATGTCTCTCATACGCATTGATCAGCCAGTGAACGTATTCAATCGGAAATCGATTATCTCACCATAATGAAACTGCAAAGAACCATTCCGATCAGGTCCACGAAACGGACGTTCATCGAGCCGTCCTCCAGTGAAACCTCGTAGATGTAGAGCCCTTGGAACTCGAATTCGTCGGATTTCAAGCCAAAGTTCTCAAAGACACTTTCTCTGGAAAATGGGCGTAAATTGACAGTGCCCTGTTTCAGCAATTCTAGATATCCATTTCAAGTCGTCGAAAAGCGTTTGTTGCGGCACTATTTACAGTTTTTATTTCTTTTTTTTGAATTATTAAAACGCCGTTCAAATTGTGGCTCTGCTGGACTTGTTGTTCAAGTGTTTTGTGTAGGAAACTGATCAAAACGTGGAGATCATTCCGCAGGTGTTCGGTAGAGCGCGTTTCGAACGAGGCTCATTACAGTTTTCTAGAGAAACATTATTTTTCAGTTTCATCGAAACCGTTTGAACAATTCAGTCATAAATGGGAGATGGGATTTCTCTATCCTCACCTTCTCCCCTTTTTTTTTATAGAATATGGGCTGAAATCAATCAAGAGAATGAAATATCATTATATCTCGAGATTGACAAGAGATATCAAAAAGTTGTCAACAGCAATCTTGTGGTTCTAGTTGTGATCTACAAGTTTGCAATTGACAACTTTTTGATATCACTTATCAATCTCGAGATATAATCATTCTCCTCGGGTGCCGCTCTATTCGACGAAACCCGGCCCATAACAGTGTCTCACGAAATGGACAAGTTGAGATTCTGAGGGTCACGATAAGATTTTCTAGAAAATTAGTACTTCAATTGGCACATCGATAGGAAAATCCAGAATGTACAGTAAACATAGACCTATGAACTAGGAAGACTATGTATCAAAAGTTTTCTCGGTTTCATGGAAAATTTAAGTGTCATGTTCAATTTGGAGAATGCTTGGTTTAGGTTTTTAATTTCTGAACTATGCGAAGAGGGATCATGAGTTCTCCGCGAGCGTGGACTCTGCAGTCGCGGCGTCGGCGAAGGTCTCGCAACGAAAGAGCGAGGTAGTGCGTAAATTTCAGAGACGCAGACAATTCTGGAACTTTTTGCTCCAAGAACGAGGCTCGCGGTGAACTCATAACAGTTAATGAGAGCTCTTGGCTCATTTCCCCCGAGCAGAGACAGCGGACAAAAATAGATGTCTGTCTCGAGAGAAATCGGCGAACTTCCTTGTTATCAGTCCCCGCGGTGTTAATGAACAAACGTCATTTGGAATTTTGAAAACAGAAACAGAGAGATTGGAACGAGCACTGGAAGTGACTAGTCATTGATAATTAACGTATTTCCTCAAATAGAACGGAAATGCTGCCGTAGAATCATTATATCTCGAGACTGATAAGAGATATCAAAAAGTTGTCAACTGCAAACTTGTAGTCCCAGTTATCATCTACAAGTTTGCTGTTGATTACTTTTTGATATCTCTTATCAATCTCCAGATATAATGATTCTCCGGCAGCGTTTCCGTTCTATTCGAGGAAATGCGGAAAATGTTGAGTAAACCCAATCTGAGAGATTTTGTTATAATCCATTATGCATCCGGAACAATTTTTTGTCCAATCCAAATATTTCCAGTTTCATGAGAAACAGAAAACCACTGTTACTGGAAATCTTACACTTGGTATCTTACTAGACATTAGGGATGTTTTCAAAAGTTCCATGAGTTCAAACTCACGTGATAAACCGTCTCATTATGTCGTTAGGTTTACAAATGAAATATGAGATCAGAGACCAAGTGGTGGCACTCAAGAGCGTCGGAATGAACAGAATCACTATTCTCCAGGAGTTGAAGACTGCGAGAAAGTCACTTCTGAAAGAATTCTCCCATTCAGAGGATTGGGGATCCATTCGGAATCACCCCTTAACTGCCAGGTATCGATAGACGAAATGGACAGCGAACACGGCCAGAGAGCTGCCGAAGAAGCCCCAATAGAGCACATTGAGCAATCGGAGAGTCGCCGGGGAAAACAGAGAGTTGGCGGTGGGAACTACGATGGAGAACGAGGATCGGTAGGAGAAGTTCAACTGGAAGAACACTCTCCTTTCTCTGGAACTCAACTCCCGAACAAACCGGTCCGAGAACCATGTCCAACACCGAGTAAGCCATCTCAAACAGGGAAATGAAGATCATCAAGTACTTGTAAGCACCGATTTTGGGTGGTGATTTGGTGATAATCAGGAAGATAAGAAAGGTGTTGATAAGGAGGGAGAGGAGGGCGAACACGTGTTGACATCGGAATATCAGTGCGGTGTATTCAGAAGGCGTCATGGGGGGAAGGAGTGAAGTAGATGAAGGCGGGGGGAGGGGGAGAGGGAGGTATTTGCAATGACGAAGACAATTTCCTGCCGGTCTGATGCGTTCTTCTTTCGTGATTTTCGTAAAAGAAAGGGGGGGAAAAGGACACACGTGCGAGTGAGAAATGACTGAAAGTCGGTTGGAGAGGGAGGAAAAAACAGAAAGTGCATCACAGAACACATAGAGTTCATAACACTGCTAAACCGCTGGTGGTACGCAGCGGACACGCTGCGTACCCGCTGCGTGTCCGCAGGCGACCTGCCAACCGCTGGCTGCGTGTCCGCTGCGTACACGCAGATCCGATTTTAGCCGCTGAGTACACGCCAGCGGTTTAGCAGTGAAGGTACCGACAGTCAGTTCAGAGGTCTCTTCGGGAGCTGTCTGCCGGTGTTCGCTATTCATTTCGTAGTTTCCAATAATGGACCAAACATGGTCGGCAAAAATTAGTTACTTTCTATTACTTTTCTCAAAGCGGGAACGGCAAAAAAAAAAGAAAAAAATGCTGCTTCAAAATCTTTTTTTTTTTTGGTTGATCTCGCAATAAACCCATTCAAATGAGCATTCGGAGAAAAAAAGGAAGTTTTTGTTCTAATCCAGCTGTGGACCTTTAAAGGCGCATTGAATAAAATGCTCAGGTCTCGCAGCGACCTGCTCCACATAAAATTATAGCCTCACCTCATTTCTCAGGAAAAATCGAAATTTTGAGGTTTTCCGGAAAAGTTCCTGAAGACAAAATACGCCTTATTTGCATCCATTTTTGTCCCTGAATGATTTTTTGATTCAAAAAACAACACAATTTTTTTTGGTTTTAGTGAAAACAGCGCTGTTTAGCCATTCCACATAATTATAGCCTCACTTGAGAAAATCAATGATTTAGGAATCATTAAGGGCTAAACTGTGTTGTTTTTGTTCTCAAATCATGTCAAAGTATCAATTGAATAGTTCCGCATGATGAGAACTTCCGAAATGCTCACCAGAGCTCTCTCCTGGAGTTCCAGAGAAAAAGTGGCTTGAAGTTTCATGATTTTCAGGCTGTTCAGGCGCTGTTTACGTATTTCGGAATGAATAATGTCCCAACCGGTGGGTTTCTAAATTGGCACTTTTCTATCAAGTTTCAGGCTTTCAGAAATCGATTCGAAGAGGCAAAAGGAAAATGTTCAACGGTTTCATTGATAACATCTAACACAACCTGACTATATCTGTGGTCTATCTAACAACTATGAAACAGACTACACTATCCACAACAAGTTCAATGACAAAGAGAAGTTTTCGGGTCACAGGAGGTTCCCGACGGGCACTCCGAACAACTGGGCCCTTCTTTGTAGATCCTGGAGCCACGGTAGTTTCCGCTGAAATGAAACGGCAATTATGTTCCATTGGGAAGAGAATGAGTGAGGGAAAGAAATGTTTCATTATTTGTCTACAGAGTTATTTACAGAAATATCTTTTTTTGTTCAAATGGGAAATTGAGCGACTTCCAAATTTTCCAATTTCAGATGTTACTCATCAACAAAACAGAAGTTGATTTCTCTTCTGTGTTTAAAAACAGTTTGAAACTGTAATGGGTTACCGTTTGGCACTCGAGAGAGTGTGAAAGGGGGAGAGACGCAGACAAGACGCGAAATCCGTCAGTTTCCATGTTTTCCGACGCCCAATTTCGTCTATGCTGTGAACACAATTCCAACTCACGGCGGTTTATAGTGGCACACGACGACCAGTCGACTCCAGTTGTTCTTCGTCTCGTCCGGCCCACACTCCTTCACCGCACACCCCACCGATCCCGTCGTCGCCCAAACCATCTGTGTCGCGTGTCCGACGCCCGAGTGCTCCGTTTCCGTGTCGAAAGTGGTGCCTTTCCATCCGAAATCTTGGAATTCGTTCGACCACGAGGCCGCCGATTGGATGCCCTGAACACTTAGCGTCCGAAGTCCAAAAGGATTGATGAGGAAATCGAACGTATTTCCCGGGATTTTCCTTCTCTACCTTTTTTTAGAATATGGGATGACATCAATCGACATCACCCATGCGGGAAAATCATTATATCTCGATATTGATGAGAGATATCAAAAAGTTGTCAACAGCAAACTTGTAGTCCCAGTTTTGATCTACAAGTTTGCTGTTGACAAGTATTTGATATCTCTTATCAATCTCGAGATATAATGATTCTCCGGCAGCCTTTGTGGGTGCCGTTCTATTCGAGTGAAACAACGTCCATTAGAATGGCAGACTGGCTTCTCAGAAAATAAAACAGCATGAAAAGTTTGCACATATTCAAAAAAAAATTTCCAATGGCTGGTGTTCGGTAAAACAAGTACACCTTTTTTCGGTTTCTCAATTTACTCAAAAGCTGTGACTACTCGATTTTTTAATCCAGAGAGAATATCAAATTCTAATTCTTAGGACCAAAGCTCACTATAAGGGTTTTTTCATATTGTCACCTAATTTCGGAGTGAACCTGGCTCAATTGCTAACAACAGAAAATCCGTTGACTTCTCGGGAAAATCATGAAATACCGTAGTTCCTCGAAGTGAGCGGCACCCCTGTGTGAGAATCATTATATCTCGAGATTGATAAGAGATATCAAAATGTTTTCAACAGAAAACTTGTAGTCCTAGTTATGATCTACAAGATTGCAGTTGACAACTTTTTGATATCTTTTATCAATCTCAGGATATAATCATTCTCCGGCAGCGTTTCCGTTCTATTCGAGGAAATGCGGAAAATGTTGAGTAAACCCAATCTGAGAGATTTTGTTGTAGTCATATTTTATCAGCGCATCGCATATCCATGTAGTGTTAGCAATAGAGCGCAGTTTCCTCCGAACCAGATAGCTATCTTACATGGATATTGGGGTTGCCCAAACTGGCACTGCTCCACGCGAAGTAGAGGTTCTCTCCGACTCCGTACAGTCCCGAATGGCCTCTGGGACACGTCTGCGCGTACTTCTCAGCGGACGCCTCCAAGGAATCGTCCCATTTCTGAATAAAGAGACCATGAAGTCGTCGGCCGAGCGGAATCTCACAATTTCCAGCATATTCGTCGCCGACGGCTTCTTGTCGCCCTTCGCCACGAATTCCCCCTTGGCAATTTTGGATCGGACTTGGTTGTGGACGGTCACTATCCCGTTTTTGGCCACTGCACTGAGCTCATCTGCAGAGGAATCTGCAAATGTCGAAGAGTAGAGAACCAATGAGGTTGTTCACTTACCGTTAGTTACCATCGCAATCAACAGCCAGAATAGGCGACCACTGAAACAGGACTTCATGGTTCTTGTGTCTGCCGACCCCCCTGCACCTTTTATACCCTCTCGAGTTTGTTGATAGTGCAGCAGTTCAAACAGGTGCACGTTGATAAGGTTTATCAGTGTCTAGACAACCACTGAATAATAAAAAACAACGGAATGAACAGAACACAAAACCAACAGAGAACACATAAATTCACCGTTTCTGGAGTCGGTGTTAGCGAGAGAATCCGACTTCTGGACAGTATATGGTGTCATCCGGCAATACTACAGTGGTTATCAAGTAACGCAACCGCCCGCTTCTGGGTCTTGCCACGAATACCGTATTCTTCGTTAACTATGTAGTTAGAGCGCGCGGTTGCGTTGCGGTCGGCACCGAGGTTCCAACGTTCCCAGAACGTTGAAGTCTAGTTGCAATTGCGCCCTACCGAAAACAGTTTGGCTCGAAGCGAACGAAGCGTTTCTCGGCGCCGTTTTTAGAAGAATTGACACATAATGGTACAGTAGGCGTCAGAGCACTGGCTCAAAAGGGTCCGTTTAAGCTGGGTCTTGGCCATGAGGTAATCGGGGGGTCTGGGAAACCATACCTTTCAAACGTTCTGTTTGAAACTTGACTGAAACTGAGAACCGTTTGTGAGCCAGTATTCTCGTCAAAGGGAACGTGCTCCCAACTCGAAATTGGATAGACCTTTTCATTTCGGAAATTTGGACAAAAAGAGCAAAAAATTGCTTTTCAAAAGTGGCAGTGAGGACGAAGAAAAGCGCACGTGATTTTTGACGAAAAGTCAATAGAAGCAATGAAAAGTTTTAACACCAAAAATGTCTGGAAAATCGGACGAAATCGATTTTTCCTGGTCAGTTAAAATTTTAAAAATTTTCACAGTAACCCGCGGTGGCCTAGAAATCTCACTACTCGTCCTCACTGCCACTATGTTTTCATTGCATTATCATTCCTGAACAAAACGTAATTTTTGATGATTTTGTCAAAAATAGTATTGATGGAAACATGGAAAAAGCATCAAAAACAAATCAAGTGGGTTCTGAAAATCCAGAAAAATGTGTTCAGAAACCGAGAATCACATTAGATCTTCATCAGTTATGTAGAAGGAGAGCTATGGTATTGAACAGTGTAGGCGTGTCCAGTGGTCACAATCGGAGACACTTCGTACCCGAACCACTTCTTCGGATGGGTCACGAATCCTGCAAACATGAGGCTGTCACAGTCTTTTTCTCAGTTTCAACTCATTTTGGTAATGTTCGGAGCATCGTTATTATTATTATTGTTGTTATCTCTCACAAGCGAAGTGTTTTCAGACGAACTTTCAGATTTTGCTATAAATTTGCCAGAGTACACTTTTTGATACTGGTAAGCGATATGGCAAAGTGGCTGACTGCGCAAACTTCTAGTTTCCCAGATATTTTGTCCCAAAATGCTCAAAATCCTGCGTTTTCACGAAATCTGGCGTTTTTGAGCACTTTGGGACAAAATATCTGGAAAATACGAAGTTTGCGCAGTCAGCCACTATGCGGGATCGATTTTCAGCGTGAGAACATGTCATTCTGGAAATTTATAGCCAAATCTAAAAGTTCGTCTGAAAACAATTCCCTTGTCAGGTAAAGTTTGGAAAGTTGAGTTTCACTTTATCATTTTCCCTAGATTACCCCATGAGTACCACGTGCTCCAATCATAGACACTATCGGATGTATCCGAAATGTCAGCGGTCTCGAAACGAACGAGACACAGCTCAAAACGACTGTTACAGTAACCTTCAATGATTTTTTTGCAAGAATCCAGTATCCGGTCGGTTTTCGTTCGGATTTTTTGATAAAACAAGTTCGGATTTTTTGATAAAACTAGGCATCATGATAAAGGAACGGAAATTTTCGAAATTTTTCCACAGTAGAAAACTCTTTCTCGTCAAAATCTTCATTTCGAATGCATCCGATAGTAGTAGGAAGTTATCCTGAAGGAAGTTATCCTGAAGGGGACATACACGACGGGTTATGGTAACTCGAAAATCGTTGCGAGACCATCAAAAGTAGATCACAATTGAAATTAGCGTAAACCCTCTAATAGAAGTTCTCCCACTTTCTGGGGTTTCCCGAACTTTTTCTCCAAAACTGTGCCACAAAAAGTCGATTTTTGGTTAAATGTCCGAAAAATCAACTGGATGAGCCTGTTTTCAGCGAAACCGCTATCAAAATCACGCAGCGGGTCCGCATTTTTCCACCGTGTCCGCTGCGTACCACCAGCGTGTACTCGGCGTACACGCCAGCGGTTTAGCAGTGTTGCTATTATGATAGCCGATTTGCCTGAATCTCATTTTCAAAAGAGCATCATTAACTCACTGATAACAGCTGTCCTGTACTCGTTAATAATGAACATAGTGGGCAATGGATCAGTGGCCGGGAACAGTGCCACAGTGACACACATGACACCCGTCAGACTGCCGAGGGAGATGTTGAGGAACGCTGCGCCGAAGACGATAACCGACGGAATGTGCATCAGAATGATGGGAATGGCCGTTTGGAGGACCAGTGCGAAGAAGAGCTGCGATTGGAGGTGGCTGAGGCGTTTCGATTGACTATCGCCCACGATGTTCTTGAGGTTACGGTAGCACTTGATGCCGAAGTAGAGGATCATGAAGATTGAGGAGATCTGAAGAGCAAATGACCGTTTCACAATGAGCTCTTTGTTTCACAATGTTTGATTATCAGTACTCTGCTCCCGTTTTCAGCAACTGATCAATTTTATGAATAGAGTGAGCTGCTCTAATGCTCCACTGAGTGAATACCTCTCAGTCACGGCAACAAAACAAAAGGACCAATTTCCAGCGTTTTCACACAAAAAAGGGTACAAAGGCTATCCGTTTGCCATGCTCTAGGGTAGCAGATACCGGTTTCAGGTTCCGAAGACCCACGGTGGTGATCTGCTATACGGTTTTGAATTTCGTTTATAATGTGTTCGCCGCGAGCGTGGACATGCGCAATCGCGGTGTTGGCGCAGGTCCCGCAACGAAAGAGCGAGGCAGCACGCATATTTTGGAGACGCAGACAATTGCAACTCTTTTCGCACTAACAATGAGGTCCATGCGCGTGGCGAACGCATAATGTGAGTGTGACCGATTAACCAGATTTGGGGTGGCTAAACTGTGTAGCAAGGACTTGAACTAACCAACTGCTGCCGGTTACTTGACCGAACGACAGTATCGGACAAAATATAATATTTTTTTTGTCCGATACTGTATACGAAAAGACGAGATTAAGAAGCTCTAAAAAGTTAAAATTCTTAGAACCAGGTTCTCTCTCGTTCTCTCTCTTTCTTTCCCTCTCTTCCCCACGTCTTCACCATTCAAAACTCACAATTCCCATCGAAAGAGAGACTGATCCGAGGAAGTCGGAGACATTCAGAGTCACACTTCCGTCATCTTCCCTCGTGTAGACATACGGACCCACGTAAACGAACTCTTCGGGACGGATTCCGAACGTCGAGTACACTTCGTCTCTGCAAATTATGGATCTATTCAACCAATTTCATGGCAAAAGTGAGTGTGAATGGACGAGCAACCGACTGGACAGCCGCGACAGAAAAATATCGAGTAAAACTACGTTTTGAAACCGTTTGAATCTATCAGTACCAGTTTCATAGTGCTTGGGAGGCACACTGCGATCAACATTGAAACAGGAAAAAATGATCTATGCAAACGCGCTCTATCGGGAAATGATACACTTAAAACGAGAAAGTCATTTCTCGTTAGTTTTGGGAAGGAGCCAGCAGTTTCTTTCTGGAAACGAGGACATTGGGTGGTTATGTTTCGAGCGATAAGAGTTATCATCACCGAGAACAATCGACAAGCCATAACTCAGTCGGCTCTAAACAGTTTTCACTCATTCTCAGCAGACAACTAATGTTCGGACGGTACATGTTCATTCTGTAAGCCGTCCGTGAGTTCAGTCGATTCTGGAGCGCGACTCCTGTTATAAAGTAACTACGGTTAATAATTTGAGATTTTCTAAAGGATCTAAAGGATTCTTGTGAACATCGTGAAACCGAATGTTACTGTTCGGATGATGTCGCACTTCAAGACATCCTTAAAGGTCAATGGCATCTGGAGCACGACTTCTAAGGGCTCTTTCTATGGAAAAGACGTAGTTCAGCTTACACAATGTTCTAGAGCCGGACTGGAACTTTCTTGTGCACACTTCGGAACCGAAAGTCACACTTTCAGGAATTCTTTAGTTTTCTCTGTTCCAACAGCCACCACGACTCACTTGACAAAATCGGTCGTCGCGTTTCTCGGCGGACACATAACCCACGCGACATACGTCCAATGGAACCCATAGAGGAACGGAATCGAGAACCAGAACACTATTTTCCAAGAGTCGAACGTCTTCAGAAGGTCACTTCCGATGGAAACCAGATACCGATAGATGTAGTGCACACTGAAAATGGCCAACGAGGAGCCGAAGAAGCCAGAGTAGCAACCTGGAAGTGTGCAATGGCTTCAAGAGTCTAAAATAACAACTACCGTCCAGAAATAGAAGGATTTCAGGCGACAGAAAGGAGTCCATGTTGGTGACAATGACAATGAATGCGGAGCCATGCGAGAAGTGCGTCTGGAACATCGGTTCTCATTCGAATAAAGACAATGTTCAAAGTTCGACAGATGTCTCTTTTATTAAATTGGAGTTTTACGAGAAACTTTTCGTATTCAAACGAAGTCGGGAAATCTCGCAAATCACCAGTTTCACTTTGCAACAGTACAGGAGGGTCTCGCAGCGATGGCTCGTAAATCGACACTTGTCCGCATTTGTACCACGAAACTTTGGAAATTAGTGATTTAGCGACGTTTGAATAAGAAAAATGTGATGGGAAATCATTTGAATAACTCCATTATACCGTATCTTCCCGAATAGAGTGGCTATGCTGTGGGAGAATCATTATATCTCGAGATTGATAAGAGATATCAAAAAGTTGTCAACAGCAAAGTTGTTGTTCCAGTTAAGATCTACAAATTCGTAGTTAATAACGTTTTGATATCTCTTATCAATCTCGAGATATAATGATTCTCCGGCAAGGGTGCCGCTGTATTTGAGGAAAAGCGGTGTTTCCTTTAGTGAAATCAAATTCTCGGTATTTCGGGGAAATTTCTTTCGAAAAATAGTGGACATTAGAAATTTTGGAACCGAGCAAAAATCGAGCCAAACGGCAGGAAAACCCGGAAAAAAATTACGTAAAAAAGTGTTTGCAAAAAAAAAAAAAGCTCAATCACAGACTGAGTTTTCGAGTGCGGTTTCCGGACAAAATTTGGGAGATCTCTGGCTTCCGGTTTCCGGAATATTACATGCCCAATGGTCATTACATAGAGAAGACAGGGGCACGCGCGCCTTTCGATTGCCCAAAAAACTACATTTCTGTTTCATTGAGATGCCATTTATTTTTGTGTTTGAATATGTCTCTAATACGAGTACGTTTCGAATATTTTCGAATTTTTGTTCAGCAACTTCACAACTCGAAATGTTCGGAATTCGGAGCCTCGCAACACTTTTATCAGCTCACGGAGCCCATGATAAGCATAATCAGTGAAATGTGCACTCACCGGCTCGACGATGATGTCCAAAATAGAGTAGAGAACCTCGAAAGTGCAGAAAAAGTACATGAGGTACTTGTAAGAGCCCAACTTCTTCGGTGACTTGTTCCTTATCAGGTAGATCAAACAGAAATTGAGAAAGAAGGAGATCAAGGCGGAGATCAGTTGGATGCGATTCTGAAGGACGACCCAACGGTTGGAGATCCTCATTTCGGAGGGGGCTGAAAGTGGCTGAAAATAGGAGGAGGAGGCGCCTTCTGTGAAACGAGTGGGTGATTGCTTGATTAGATCCTTTGGGGATCTCCATGGCGCCGTTGTCGTTGAGTTTCCCATCGTTTTCAGACGCGTCAGCCACTAATGAGAATGGCATTTGAGAGGACTATCCGCCCGAAAAACAACTTCTATTGTTGTTTTTGAATTGGAGCTGTAACTGCGAAGAGTTCTTCAATAGAATATGAGGGAATCTGTTCACAATGAGGTGATGTTTCATTGACTTTTGGAACTTACAGAAGCATCCACAAAATACCTACAAATGGAGCAAATTGTCAAGTGAGAGAGCAGGCAGAGATCACTGTTTCATGAAACTGTAAATGAGTGTATGAATGGATATCAGTTCAGTTCGCACTTTTTTCGAGTCGGGTGCATCATCAATGTTGTTAATTTTCGGGACCCATCACCAACTGACCGTGAAACTGCAAAAAACCGGAGCGAGTGTGCAATGAGATTTCAAGATTCTGAATTCAACAATTTCCTCGGGCGGCATCCCAAACGCTGCTCCGGAGAATCATTATATCTCGAGATTGATAAGAGGTATCAAAAAGTTATCAACTGCAAATTTGTAGATCATAACTAGGAGTACAAGATTACTGTTGACAACTGGTTGATATCTCTTATCAATCTCGAGATATTCTCCGGCATGGTTTTGAATGTCACTCTATCCTGGGAAATGGGGCATAATGGAGCTATTCAAATGATTTCCCAACACATTTTTCTTATTCAAACGTCGCTAAATCAAAGATTTCCAAAGTTTCGCAACAGGTGTCGACTTGTTAGGAGCGATCGCTGCGAGACCCTCCTGTACTGTTGCAAAGTGAAACTGGTGATTTGCGATATTCCCCGACGTCGTTTGAATAAGAAAAGTTTCACGTAAAGCTTCCATTTACAGGGTGGTCCAAAATTACCCGCACAAAAGTTTGGCGCCATGGCGTAGGGGACTAGCGCATTTTGGTGCGCCCAGAGTTATTATTTTCATTTATTATATTATTTTTTAAAGTTCTTCAAAATTTCATGTCTCAATGTCGTGTTTGAGCCAAATGGTAAAGGCTAGTATACACCGCACACCCGTTTTGGACCTTCATCGCCGAGGTATCAAAGCATCGTCCATCGTTAAACGACTCGGAATCGCTCATAGAACGGTATATGACGCCATCAAACGTTTCAAGGAGCTTGGATATACTTGTGATCGCTCGGGCCGAGGAAGAAAAGTCACTGCTTTGGCTCCAGAGAGGATCAAAGCCGTCAGGGAGCGGATCAGGAGAAATTCACATCGGAGCATTCTATCGATGTCAAAAGAGATGAAAATGCGCCGGTCGTCAATAAAAAAGACTGTCAAGACCAAGCTGGGAATGACCCCGTATCGTGTGAGAAAGGCCGCCATTCTCTCGGAACCCAACAAGGCAAAACGGCTCGTCAAAGCCAAACTGCTTCTTGCCCGGCACGCACTGGCACGGGCACTTGGTGACGGTGTTCTCCGACGAGAAATTGTTCACTGTAGAGGCCGAATTCTACTCCCAAAATCATCGTGTGCTTGCTCGGGATGTTCAACAAGCTGCTGACAAAGAGCGGACCATTCACCGACTTTCCCATCCGGCCAGCGTCTTCGTTTGCTCAACTGGCAAGTCTCCACTGGTTTTCATCGATCAGGGAGTCAAAATCAATAAGGAACTCTACATTTCTGAGATTTTAGAGAAGTCACTGCTCCCGTGGGCCCGATCTCACTTCGGAGGACAGCACTGGGTCTTCCAACAGGACGGAGCTCCTGCTCACACCGCCAAGATCACACAACAGTGGTGCGACACCCATCTGCCTGGGTTCAATCGCAAGGAGGAATGGCCGGCTTATTCGCCAGATATGAATTCCCTTGACTACTCCGTCTTGGAGTTTTGCAGAATAAGGTCCCCGCAAAAACCCATTCAAATGTGGAAGCCCTGAAGAAGACACTACTCGAGGAATGGGACAATTTGTTCGTCAAGTACCTGCGTGCCACGGTGGATGCCTACCCCAGACGACTCCGAGCTGTGATCGCCAAAAAAGAGGACGTGTGGAACAGGATTAGCCGATAAATAGTTGTTATAGTATGAATAAATTTTTTGTTGAGTCTCATCTCATTCTGACTTCTGGTTTTGGAAATATTCTCAAAATAGTTTGTGCGGGTAATTTTGGACCACCCTGTAATAGAAAAAATCATTTCACAGGGAACTGAAGAATTCTATTTATATACATTTGGGACATGAAACAGAAATACGTTCCAAATGGAACAAATTCATTTAAAACAGTGGATTCCGGTTGGAAACACACAAACAGAATGTTAGAGAGAGAGACGATGGACAAGTGGAGCTCAGAGAGAGAGAGCTCATGGATTGATAGAGAAAATGGTTCTCCAGATGTGCAAAATGTGCTCACATTGAATAGAGCAGCTAACTGACTATCCATCAGGAAAAATGAGTTGTTTTCGTGTTCTTTTGAAAATTAGAATGATTCATTTGAAATGAATGAATGAAAGATAATGATCTACAAAAAGTGTTCGGAATGTTACAGAAATTGTGAGAGAGAGAGAGAGAAATGGAAAATGGAAAATGGACAAGAAATTTCACAATGTACACTGATTTTTCGGAGAGAACTATGAGAAGACTACTGAGCGTTCGAATTCTATTATTCTTAAAAATGGTTCGCTCATTTGGAAGAGAAATCCAAAACTAGTCCCCTGTGGGTCTCGTTGCAGAGGCCAATCAGCGTGGTGGCCGAGTTTTCCCCTCCTCTTCCAAGGGAGTGAAAATTTTTTTGAGAATAATAATACAAACAGAATGATGAATAGAAATGATGGTCATATTTTACAATTGGAGTGAAACAGTTGGAAAGTTGAAGAGGGTACAGTAAAGGAACAAATGATGTTTAGATGGAACGAATTGATGATGGAGAGTCTGTTGGAATTACAGTTGCATGAAGATGATGGATGGGCGGGGGAGCTGAAATAGAATAAGGATTCTTCAGGCAGCCAACGAAGCGTTTTCTAGTTCCGATGATTTTTTTTTGGAAAAAATCACAATTTCGGGAGGATGCAAAAATCTGGAAAAATTGACCATAATCTGGCGAAAGTGGCTAAAATCTTTAGGATACTGAACAGATTTCAATTTTTTGTTTTTTTTCTACGTTTCTATTTTCCGTCCTGCAAAAGTTGGAAGTTCTGCGCCGACCGCGACGCGGCCGAAAATGCGTTCTCTCACCACGAAAACGGCTTTTTCGACGAAAAGTATGGTAGAAAAGCCGCGTCGCTGTCGGCGCAGAAGTTTCAACTTTTGCAGGACGAATAATATTGAATTTTGAAAAAAGAAAAAAAAACATGAAGTTTTCACAAATTTGAAACCTGTTCCATATTAATCAAATTATCAAATTATCAAACAGCAGCTTTCAACTTACCCAAACACCTAAAGATATTGGTCAATTTCGCGTGATGATGAGCCAACTTTGAAAAATCATAACTAATTTCAAAATTGAGTAATTGACTCTGTTGAAAAACGAAAATGAAGCTCAAGTTGTCTACTTTCTATGAAAAATATGAAATCGTTAACTGAAATTAGGCATGTTTCTATAATATATCTCCAAAAAGTGAGTCAACCTTAGGGGATTCACCAGTTCGGGGACACTTCTCACAGGGAGACAGAGGGAGACAGCCGTGAGGGTCTGTTTTAAGAAAATGGTAAATTTGATTCAAATATCTAGAAAGTGTTAGTTATGAGCATCATTTTTGCAGTTGACCGTTTATTGATATCTCTTATCACTTTCGAGATAATCGCCCACAAAACGTACCATTCTAGAGTGCCAACTCGTCCATTTTGAGGTCATTGACATCCTCCTTCTTTCCTCCTCCTCTTTCCTCCTCCTCCTCCTTCTTCATCCTCTTCTCCTCCTCCTCCTTCCTCAATCTCGCTTCGTATCGCTCGTCGACCGCCCGTCTATAGTCCTCTTCTTCTCGAAGTCTCTTCGCCTCTCGCATCTTTCTCTCCAACTTGTACGCCATCTGTCCGATCGCCTTCTCATCCTCCGCCTGCTTCTCCATCGCTCTCTTGTGCGAGATCTTCATCATTTCGGCGATTTCCCACTTCATCTGCTCCTCCATTATGATCTTCCGACGGAGCTCCTTCGCGTCGAGTTGTCCCTCGGCTTGCATTCGCTTACGCGTGTCCATCAGCGCCTTCAGATCCGAAAGCACTTTGCGGGTACTATCTGAAGTTTGAAAACGTTGAAATGTACAGTAATCGATAGGAAATTTTCTGCTGATCATTTTTCTAGTTGGCTGTTTTTCGATATCTCTGACCGTTTTCGAGAAATTTCAGATTTTCAAAATCGTATTTTTCAGTGCTTTTCGCAACGAAATATTTCAGTTTTGAAAATTTTCTAAAAATATAAATAATATAGCAATCGATAGGAAATTCAATGCTGATCATTTACTTAGTTGACATCTTTCCAGTATCTCTCATTGTTTTCGAGAAATCGCAATTTTTCGAAATCGTATTTTTCAGTGTTTTTTTTATTGATTTTCGACGCTCAATATTGTTTTCCAGAAAATTTTCAAAAAATATGTTTCCTACATGAATCGACAGGAAATTTTCTGCTGATCATTTTTCTAGTTGATCATTTTTTGATATCTCTGACCGTTTTCGAGATATTATTGATTTTCTGAAGCGCTATGCCTGAAATGTTGTGATTTCTGCGCTGACCCCTACAGATTCCAAAAATTTCAAAAATTAAAAAAAATTATGCGCCTTCAATAATTCGCGGTGAGACCCACAAATTCAGTTTGTAAATTGAGAAAAAAATTGAAGAAAATTTAAAAATTCGAGAAATAACAAAAACTTTGACAAATTTGAAATTTTCGAATTTTTCGGTTTCAGAAATTTTTAATAAATTTGTGGATTTTTAAAATTGCGATTTGCGTGTTCAACGTTCAACTCTCATTTTCGAAAATATGGTTCCGGTTTCCTGATCAGAAAGAGTTTGAAAAAAATTTTTTTTTCTACGATTAAAAAAAATGTGTTTTTTTTCAAAGAAAATTGTAATATCTGGAAACTCACCATTCATCGTTCTTTTCTCTTTTATATTCCGGCACAATCCGTGCTCAAAAACGCTCTGAAACAGTGAGAAAATGGAAGAAGAAGTGCGGAAAGAGAAGAAATCAATCCGAATGCGGGTCTGGAAAGTGTTCGAAAGAAGAGAGAGAGAGCACGAGACGCCGACGACGAGAGAGAGAGAGAGAGTGGGCGAGTGGCGGAGACGCAGAGAGCATGCACGTCGGGACATGTGAATGCACTTCTTGTCTGCACTCTCCACGCTTTCGCCTGTCCGTGGGAGGTCTCTAGTTATTGATATGAGGGGAAGGGGGAGTTGTGTATGTTTCACGCGTCGGGAAAATAAATTGGCTGAAATTTCAGAATCCATGGACACGGTAAACAACACAAACTAGCATCATTGTCACTCGCCACTCGTCAGTCGTTGCCAATGCGCCGCCGCCACTGCCGCCCGCGCTCTCCTATACGCCGTTGAGTGCGCAGCCGAGATGCTGCCGTGTGGCGCAGTCGGTTGTCGACACGGCCGGCGGGCAACCGCTGGTTCGGCACCCGCCTGTGGTTAGTCCGCTGATGACAACTTACATACACCATTACGATCTCTGAAGACTTCGTGACTGATCATGTTTCCATGCAACACCAACTGAGGACGCCTTTTTTGAAGTTTTTGAATCTGTTGAAAAACAAATATTTCAAAGTCAAAGTAATAGGGACATATTTGAAAGCAGAAATAGAAAAAAAAGCTGAGCTTGGAACCGGTAGTTCTGAAAATGTATTGGTTTCGATTTTAAATTCTAGTTATTTCAGAGCTTTTCCATCAATGTTTTTCCTTTCACAAAAAAAAATGGAGAACCTCGGACAGCTAAAAATAGATCCAGCGAATCAAAGAAAAACGGCAAAAAGATTTCTCCCCGGCCGGGAATTGAACCCGGGTCTCGCATGTGACAGACGCGGATACTCACCACTATACTACCGAGGACACGCTCCACAAAGGAGCGGCGTACCATTACAAGGCCGCGCCTGCCGCCACATTCCCCGCTGTACGCCGGAAAGGGTCAACGCCCAAAACGTCTTGTAAAAGTACGTACTTTATTGAAAAAAATGGTTGAAAACCGGTAAATTCCAAATCCTTCTTCGTTTTCCTTTTTAAACTTCGTTCATTTGGCAATCAGTTGAACAGTAATTTGTCCGCCGGTAGATGGTGCCAATTTCAGCGACTCGGCAATCTTCTTCATATCATCCGCACCGCCCGTGTTCTGAAAAAAAAACTACCGTAACCCGCCCACCGTAATCCTCACCTCCGAGTTGACAATCACCATTTTGGCCTCTTTCACGTTCGATTTCTGCCGAGTCACCACCAAATCCAACGTTTTTCCCGGCTCAATCGTACCGTAAACCGGATGAGCTCTAGATCAAAAAGATCAAAAGGTCAACTGATAAGAGAGCTCACTGATAAGCGGCATCCGAGAACTTCACCTTGTACATGATCTTCTTATCATGAGTGTTCTTCAAAGGCACTCGCACTTGAGACGTCGTCCCCATTGCGAACAACAGCGGTCCGTCTTGAGCGAGGGTTACTGTAGGCGATGGGGGTTACTGTAGGTGAGCATTACTGTACTCACAATGGGGTTTGGGTCCGTTCTCTGCGGATGTGTCCTTCTTTTCGGGCGACGTGGAGGCGCTCTTCTTCTCGCTGCTCCCCTTGCTCCCACTCTTGCTCTCCTTCTCGGCACTCCTCCTGCCCAATTCCTTCGCTCCCTCCTCCTTTTCCTCCTCGTTCTTCTTCTCTTCCTCCTCCTTCTCCTCCTTCTTCTCCTCCTTCTTCTCCTCCACCGCCTTCTTACTTTTCTGCTTTCGAACACTCAAATGTATCACATCCACCTCACACTCGGGCGGTTCTAGCGGTCCTTGAGCTGGTTTCGACTGGTCCTGCAAACTTTTTTTGGAAAATACCAGAAAGAAAAAGATTTTTTGTGCTCTTTTTTTTCTCGGAGATCTTTATTCTTTTCAATTTGTCACTTACTAACGCACCAGCTTAATAAAACACTATGATGCTGAAGAAGTTCCGGTGAAACTGTAGAAAATCAAAAAAATAATTTTTTTTTTGAAATTCTTGAAATTTTTTTTTTCATTTTTCATCTTCACTGAATTCTTCAGACTAAAAAAATTCCCTTATCATTTTTTTTGTTTATTTTTGGAAAGAAAAAAACTGTAGAAAAAACTTGAATTTTTTTCGAAAAATCAGATTCTTCTTGTTATTCCAAAATTTCAAGCGCGCGCCCACGATATCTCGCAACGAAAAAATTTGTCAGCGCCGAAACGTGCTGCGCCTTTAAAGCGGCGATACGGTAGTTGCGAGATAATTAGTTTCGTTTTCTTCCTTTTTTTAATAGTATTTCGCACTTTTTACACATTTTGTGCTTTTTTATAAAAAAAGCACAAAAAAACGGTTGAAAATCCGCTGAAATTGAGTAAATCGAGTTGAAAAAGACGAAATTAATTATTGCGCAACTACCGTATCGCCGCTTTAAAGGCGCAGCACGTTTCGGCGCTGACAAATTGTTTCGTTGCGAAATATCGTGGCGCGCGTTTGAAATTTTAATTGTGAACTCGGATTTTGAGATACAACGATAAGTTTTAAACAATTAAAAACTCCAATTCTCTGCAAAACGTGCCAATTTAAAAAAAAAAATTTGTTTTACAAATTTGTTAGGAGGAACGTGGTAGACCAGAAAGTTGGAAACTGAACGGTGTTGAGGTTCCCCTATCACGTTATCCCTCTTTTTTTTTAAATTGATTTCGATTGTTTCTTTCAACCGGCAAGTTTTGTAGAAAATTGGAAGTTTCAATCACAAATCGAATACGTTGAATAGAGCATCAATGCTGACGAAGAACCATTATATCTTGAGATTGATAAGAGATATCAAAAAGTTGTCAACTGCAAATTTGTAGTCCTAGTTCCGATCTACAAGGTTGCCATTGACAACTTTTTGATATCTCTTATCAATCTCGAGATATAATGATTCTCCGGCATCGTTGTTTTTCTGAGGAAAAACACGGTGTGGAAGCCCCGCTCACCTCGTCATTTCCCCTTTTGGAAGTCTCGGACTCGGACGACTTCTTCTTCTTTTTCCCTCCACATCCCAGAACCACGAGAATCACGAATGGAGCAGCAGCAGCGAAAATAGCGGTGAGAACGTCGATTTGCATCTTCTCTGCTAGCCAATAGTCGAATAAACAAAGAAAAGAATCGAATCGTCGAATGAACTAATTCCCGTCTTTTTTCGGTGTTTTCATACTCATTTCGCCTCGATTTTTCTGGGTTTTGGGGTAGTTTTCACGTTTTTAAGTACTCTAATGAACATGTTTTCCACGACATAGACACTGAATTTCGGACTCTACGAACACTTCGCCACCGTGGAATTTTAACTCTGCAACCTTTCCCCTTTGACCCTTTTCTGTTTGAATTCTGGTTTCCAGTGTCAAAAACGGTTTCTGACGTGTCGAATTGTCATGTTGGCATATTATTATCCGTCCTGCAAAAGTTGGAACTTTTGCGCTGGTTCTCACCCCGACAGCCTGTGTACTTCTCGTGGACAGCTGAAATTCTAAAGAGGTTTTCGTAACTTTCAGGCCATTTTTCTCGTTTATCATTGTTTTTTCCGTTTTTTTTTTGGAATTTCTGCATTTTTTTAGGATTTCGGCTGTCCACGAGAAGTACACAGGCTGTCGGGGTGAGAACCAGCGCGAAAGTTCCAACTTTTGCAGGACGGATAATATATATTTCAAAAAACTTGGAACCTGCGCAAACGCGCTCCGCTGGATTCGTGTTGGTCTCGCCACGCCTATTGTCTCTGTTTCGTGTGTTCCACGAGAGACGCAGATGTCGAGACCAACACGGGTCTAGCGGAGCGCGTTTGCGCAGGTACCAAGATTTTCGAAATATATAATAATTGATAAATAAGTCCCTTCGATGATTATCTCGCTAATCATGTTTCCGTTGAAACAGAAAATATTGTTCTCGACTAGCTTCGCTCTTCGAGAATATGTTTCTCTGTTTCCTCGTTCCAGAAGTAGAATTTTTGAAACATCGTACAGATTTATTTGAACAAGGTGGTTTACGTTGTTAATTAGTCGCAAAACATAAGTATAGAAAGGAAACAGTTCCTTAGAAACGCTCAATTAACTAGCCAACTTGAATGTTACATGTGTAAAAACAGAGGGAAGAAAGAATAAATGTTACACGTAGAGTTTGACGGGGAGCGAAATCAATCAATGACAATTCGATAAAGAACTGAACATCAGAGTTGGGCGGAATTCCGTTTTCCGTTTTCCGCAGCTCAAAATGTTCATTCCGCCCAATCTCCACGGACTGCGGGCGCTGACAATTACTGCAAACGCGCTCTTTGTTGAGTCGCTACGCAGCGAAAGAAATGAGAGACGCAGAGACCTGCGAATCAAATTTTCCCTGCACATCTAACTGAAACTGTGCATACACGGTGACGCAAAAATACACAGCGCATTTTTTACGACTCATTTTCTCGGCGGCTTTCCGAAATTTTCTATACTTCGAAGTTGGAAAAATTACAGAATAAGGCTGTGAACTGAAAAATAATGGACATTGTTATTTTCTAGTAGTGCGGCCAGATTACAAATACATACTTGGCACGTTGCCAACTTGGCACGCTGCCAGAACTTTCGAAGCGAGCGCATTTGCAGCAATTGTCAACGCCCGCAGTCCGTGAATCTCTAGCTAGTCGAAAATGAGAAAAGCTGAAGAATTGGCCAATCATCATCGTGTGTTATCATTTCGTCCCGTTCTCTCCCAATTCTTCTTCGTCTTCGATAAGACAGACAGTGTGTTTCTGTCTCTTCTAGCCGTCCGTCTTTCCAGTTGAAAATCTCTTTTCGTGTCTGCGTCTCTTCTCTCTCTTCCCACATCGTCCCCTCTCGCCCTTCCCCTGCCCTCTCCCCTTCCAAACATGGTGGTCTCCAGAATGCGTGAACCTCTTCTGTTCCTGGGTGATCCAGATGAAGGGATGGTCTCCCCGAAGACGGAGCCAACGGAGCAGCTCTCGCCGAGAAGTGCTCGGAAACAAAAGAGGAAAAACTTTCGAAAGTGTGAGTTCTTTTTCATATTATGAGTTTGCCGCGAACGTGGACCTCTGCGTCTCTGAAATTTACGTGATGCCTCGCTCTTTCGTTGCGGGACCTTCAGAGTCCACGCTCGCGGCGAACTCACAATAAATAGATTTCTGTTTCGAAAACTCAAATTAGAGAAATTGTTCGAAAGGGTTTTGTTCAATCGTTTTTCGGACATAGACGGTTTCACCAACACTGAAAAATCGGCGAATGCCATTCGATTCGGAATGTCAAGAAGCCCACGGGAACCGAATTTTTATACGGATCGGACCCACTTTCCGGACCAAAACGCCAGAATTGGAATCCGAAATCGGATTCGAGGGCGTGTTCTCGTTTTTTGTCCGAAAATATTTGAAACTGTCCGCGTCTCCGAATTTTGTGTGCTACTTTGTTCTTTCGCTGCGGGACCCAGAAAAGCACAATATTCATTAAAATTCGCGTTTGGGAAAGACCTTCCAGTAGATCAAACCGCCTTTTTTAAACATTAAATCTGAGAATAGTACATACACAATGATGCACATTCATAACGGAACCTACATGAGATCGCCGTGAAACCGGCTTTTTGTTAAATTCTTTGTTGAACATATCAGTTTTTTGATGATCTGAAAAAAGTTCTGATTCGATGCAAAAATGCATTCAAACGGTCGTAAAATGATCATTCTGACAGCAAATTCAGTCGCTCTTCCATCAAGTTACTGTGCCATCAATAGAGGTTCGAACGGAACAATTGAAGCTACGGCCACTTTGAATTGATCTTTTGAGGTTCTGGAAACAGAAATAATAGTTGCGTTATTCGTTAAAACTGAAGATGGGGTGTTTTGTTAAATCAGTCGTACGCACTTCTGTTTCTATGAAAATATATAAAGTTTGCACGGTTTGTGAAAGAACAATAACTTTATAACTATACAATAGTCTATACGGAATCATAAAGTGTGTGCCTGTCGCATGCAATCGTGCTCCTCCGCTCCACAGTGTCTGCGTCTCGGCTACGCAGTTCGAAATAGTTAGAGAAATGTGGAGACGCAGACGCGAAGTACGCAGCGAAATTTGAATTTAATGCATTCGAGAGCCAAAAAGCATTCGATATCCGCCCTCTCGACTTTTCCACGACGCGGACATTTTTGACGACCGTCGACGTGGGTGTTATGTTTTTCTCTGGTTCATAATGTGGTTTCTTCTGATTCAATTTGTTCTTTGGTTCGCATTTTCACTGTAACAGAAGGACGTACTCCAGTTGATGATAATCTGGATTCCTGTTTCTATAAAATGACATTTAGGAACACAAGAGACAGCATTCACTGCTTCACCCCCCTTGCGATCTTTTCGAATTCCCCTCTCTCTCTCTCTCTCTTTCTCTCTCTCTCTCTCTCTCTCTCTCTCTCTCTCTCTCTCTCTCTCTTTCTCTTTTTCTCACTCAAACTGATAACACAATCTGCCGTCTTAATCAGTTCTCATCCAGCTGGTGCGGAGAGAACGGAGGGAGAATGGGAGAGAGTGTTACAAATCATCATAGATCAATTATTGAATTCAGACCACCGGGAGACCACGGGGGGAAATGAGGGGGAAATGAGGAGGAGGGGGGCGATTCTTAGAACTCTGTGCAACCGCTGTCTTCTCAATGAGCCACAAAAAACAATGGAAACTTCGAAGCGGAAGAATGTTTTTTCAGTTTTAAATGGACGCGTCCACTTTTTCCTTCGTTTCTGTACACTGGCTCAGCCCAAACGCTACGGGGGAATCACTATATCTCGAGATTGACTCGCTTAGAAAAAGTGTTTTCCTACTAACGGTGTTCGTCGCGAGACCTGGACACGCGCGGCTGCTTTCTTTTTCTATTTGTTTATGAATATTTCACGATGAAGTGAATTGGAAACAAGAGAGAATGTATTAGATGGGGTGATACAAAAGTGAACGGACGGAGCGATATCTAGAATTGACTCCCGAGCTCCCAGCACGTTGTCTCCATCAGGGGCCTTGAACCATTGTCCTTGTTGCAGTTTTGTTCATTGTACCCCCCCCCCCCCCCCCCCCCCAGTAATTGCTGTTTCAACTGCAACATGACTATTGAGATATTCATCGGAGACGCTGACTGACAAGGGAAGTGTGGGAAGCGCCCGTGGGATTTCGAAATGGGACCTATCCCGACCGATAGATTTCGACACGGGGCGTCCGAATCCGTTCTCCAATTTTGCGAAATGAGCTCCGGAGCCGAGTTAGAAGCTCGCAAAGTTGCTCCGCGCGCGTAGGCGTCATATGTATGCACCTGTGACTGCTGGGAGAGTGTGGCTGGGTGGCAGAGTGGATAGTGACCTAGTATGGTAGTCAAGCTATGCTAGTTCGGTACCCCATTGCTTTTATTTTCTTTTGTTTTGTCTGTTTTCAGTGAAAAATTATAAGGTCTCTTTTCTACGGAATAATGAATTTCCTTCTTCATTTCTAACATTTTCAAATAAATCGAACGTTTGATAATAACATGAACTTTCAACAAAAAAAGTAGTGATAAGTGAGCACCTTATGAACATTTTTCCGCCAAAAAGGAAAAAATAGAAGTTGAAAAAATTTTTCTTCAAAAACTTATAATTTTTCACGGAAAACAGACAAAACAAAAGAAAATAAAAGCAATGGGGTACCGAACCAGCATAGCTTGACTACCATACTAGGTCACTATCCACTCTGCCACCCAGCCACACTCTCCCAGCAGTCACAGGTGCATACATATGACGCCTACGCGCGCGGAGCAACTTTGCGAGCTTCTAACTCGGCTCCGGAGCTCATTTCGCTAAATTGTAGAACGGATTCGGACGCCCCGTGTCGAAATCTATCGGTCGGGATAGGTCCCGTTTCGAAATCCCACGGGCGCTTCCCACACTTCCCTTGTGAGTTGCTTCATGGGGAATGTGAAGTGAAGTGTCTTTATTTCAGATATTGCTGAAAATTTGCAAGATTTTAATCATACTGACAATACTTCAAAATTGCATCACTTTTTCACGAGGTGCTGAGGAAAACCTAATTTGAATTTTTATTTTTCGCTAACTCAATTTTCTCCGAGACTGTTTGGTGTAGAAAACACGACGATTCGTTTTCGCAAAGTAATCGGCGGAGGGCAATTTTAAAAACAGTCGAAATTTGAAAAATCGTCCGCTAAACGTCTTTTCAAAGCCGTTTAGGACCTCCCAAAACGAGATACCGTATACTTTTAGTGGAGCGCACTTGCTGACCACGTCGGCCGCAGCACCCCGTGCTTTTTTCGTTTTCGAGAGAATAATTTTAGTGAATTTTTCAAAATTTCTAATTGATAAGTATACATAGGCACCTAACAGTAGTTTGATGGTTATACTTGGATTCTAGAACTGAAGAACCGTTGAGGGCGAGGTTTCAAAGACAATTTTTTTTAAAAATTTTCATGAAATCGTCAAATCGATTTTCAGTGAGAACGCAATTGAGTCACGACGTGGCGATAACGAACGAGTTCTTCAACTCGCTTCGTCGTGAAATTCACAATTCTGGAGTCGACGTTCGGAACGCCGACGAGGTGCTCACTTTCACGGAAAACAAACGCCTCCAGCTGATGCGAATTCTGCATACTTTGGATGAGACCGATAAGACGGCACGGTTCAATTTGTGCAATATAATTGGGTTTTTGAGAAGAATTCAAGTAAGATCCGACGACTTTTTGAGGGTCGTCGCCCGCCCACCACCACCCAAGGAATAGATTTTTTAAAAATATTTTTATATTTACAATTAAAGATTTTCCCACGGTTCCTGGAGAACATTAATACTTATTGTAAAAATATGTAAATTCGATAACATTTGAATGAGAATAAAGCGATTTTTCTTGTTTTGGTCTCGGAAAATAAAATATTCAAAGTTTTTTTCAAAAATTTTGAGAACCGATAATTTTTCGTTTTTTATAGATTCTAGCAGATTTTCAGCAAGTTTCTGACATTCTAGTTTGCATAGAAAACTCAGAAAAACGCGTTAACGTCCCAAAAACAAACAAAAATTGGTGATTTCTCAGGAAATTCGTTTTGAATCTAATCTGAGTAACTTTAGAATCTAACCTAGCCTAACCAGATGCGGAAATTACTGGGATTAGATTCGGAAGTTACTCGGATTAGATTCAAAATGAACGTTTTTTTGAATCTAATCCGAGTAATTTCCGAATCTAATCCCAGTAATTTCCGCATCTGGTTAGGCTAAGTTAGATTCTAAAGTTACTCGGATTAGATTCGGAAATTACTCGGATTAGATTCAAAAAAACGTTTTTTTGAATCTAATCCGAGTAACTTCCGAATCTAATCCCAGTAATTTCCGCATCTGGTTAGGCTAGGTTAGATTCTAAAGTTACTCGGATTAGATTCAAAACGAATTTCCTGAGTTTCAGAAAATCCGCAAAACGGTTACGAAATTTTGTTAATTAACAGGATTTTTACTCAAGATTCAGCATTTTTCTGTTAATTCTTCGATATTTAAACATATTTTCCTGGAAATTGTCTGATTTTTAACAAATTAATTCAGGAATTGGCTTCGAAAATGTCAACAGTTGCACGATGAAACTGCGCGTTGTTTAGCGGAAAGCGGAATTTCGGAGTGTCGTTGGGAGCTTTTTATTTTAAAATATTTTCCATTTTTTCGTTTTTTGTGTATTTTCCTCCATTTTCCTTCTATTTTTTGAATGTTTTTTTTTCATTTATTGTTTTAAAATTCATTATTTCACCGAAGTCACCGTTTTTAACTTATTCCGGTCGCCAAATCATCAAATTTTGCAGATTTTCGTCGCGAGTCCCAAACTTTGAATGCAAAATGGGTAAAGAGCAGTTTCGAGAGGCCGATAAGGCTCTGAAAGTGTAAGATCATTAATTGTACCGTTCTAACACTTCAAGTTATCGATTTTCAGTGTCGGCGTGAAATTTGCTCCTGGTGATTGCGAGTTTATGCGACAAACCGCACATGTGCCGGTTTTCAACAATAAACTGTACGAAGATGTCGGCGGAAAATTACAACCGGCTAATTATGGACCGTTGGACCCGAGAATGGTAATAACCAGTTATTTTTGGCAGAATTTGGAACATTGGATTTGAAAAATCCCAAAATCGCTGAAATTCACTCAAATTATCAGAAATCTTCAATTTCATTTTTTTAAAGGGAGTGTCCACGAAAACCGGAACATGTGCCACTTGTGGTCTCGGTCTGACTGACTGTGTCGGTCATTTCGGATATTTCGACCTCGACGTTCCAGTTTTCCACATTGGATTCTTCAAATTGACCATTCAGCTTCTTCAATGCATTTGCAAGGTAATTATTTTCAAAATAATAAACAGATTGTCGGGCTTCCACCACATCTTCATTGTAAAACAAAATAATCAAAATTTCAGAACTGTTCCTCGATCCTTCTCACTGCCGAGCAGCATCGTGTCTTCTCTCGTCAAGTAATGAACCCAAATATCGATTATTTGCATCGGAAGGCACTGCACAAGCGCATCGTCGCGGCGTGTAAGAAGAACTCGGTCTGCAACCATTGCGGTCTCAAGAATGGTAAGCTTTTTAGAAAGTTCCTCTGACTCTTGATTGGAAGCCCTCAAGCAGTGTTCATTTTTTTCAGGAACTGTCAAAAAAGCCGTCGGCGCAGTGCTCAAAATCGCGTTCGCCAGTCCGGTTCCGGCAGACGAGTTGGGCAAGTACTCGACGATGTTCACAGCGAATCAGGAGATCGGAGAGCACGTTCGTAAGATGAAGTTCACTCTCCTGAATCCTCTCTTCGTGCAGAAGACGTTCGCGAATATCAAGGAGGCTGTGAGTTTTTTTTTTTTCCTTTTCTAGTTGGCAACCGAAGAAAACACAGCAGATGAGCAGGTAGATGTCTATAGTTTTCAAAGTTCTCTGAATCTGTAAAATGAGCAATTGCCAATACAAAAACCAATTTCCAGGACATTCCGGTGCTCATGGTCCGTTCCGGCGAGGAAAAGCACCCGAACGACTTGCTGCTCACCAGAATGCCAGTTCCACCCGTCTGCATTCGCCCTTCCGTCGTTTCCGAAGTCAAGTCCGGAACCACAGAAGACGATGTGACGATGAAGCTCATGGAGATCATGCTCACGAACGATGTGCTCAAAAAGCACAAAAGAGACGGAGCGCCGAGCAAGACACTCTTCGAGACGTGGGAGCATCTTCAGGTTAGAGATTTTCAAATACCGTAAAAACTCTTAACGGCACCCTCCATATTGCCGTTTCTCATGAAAAATGAAATTTCGTAACAGTTTGCGTGTTACCTCGGGGTTTGTTTTTCTCAAAGGTTTACTAATTTCCCGGGAAAAATGTCCAGTGATACCGAGACAGTCAGTCGAACAAATAGTAAACGGCACTTTAAAAAATGATGTTGAACAATTTAACGGCATGCCGTTAAAATAGAGTTTTTATTTTTAATACAGCTTTTTTTAAAAATACTTTTTTAATACAGCAATACAACTCAATACAGCAAATCCAGTAATATATTAAAAACTGTTTCATTTTTCATGAATCGGTAAAACAGTAAATTAATAATATTTCCAGATCCAATGTGCTCTGTACATCAACTCGGAGATGTCTGGCCTCCCACCAGATCTCCAACCAAAACGGGCGATGCGTGCTTTCACTCAACGTCTCAAAGGAAAACAAGGACGTTTCCGTGGTAATCTGTGCGGAAAGCGTGTCGATTTCTCGGGAAGAACCGTCATCTCGCCGGATCCGAACCTTCGAATCGATCAAGTCGGCGTTCCGATCCACGTCGCCATGGTGCTCACCTATCCGGAAATTGTGAATGCGTCGAATATGGAGAAAATGAAGAAGTTGGTCATCAACGGAAGTGACGTCCATCCGGGAGCCAATTATCTTGTCGATAAGAAAACTGGAAACAAGAAATTACTCAAGTGAGCCAGAAAAAGGAATTTCTCAGACATGTGTTTTTTTCTAGATACGGAAAACGAGAAGAGCTTGCGAAAAACCTGCGACTCGGCGACATCGTCGAACGTCATCTCGACGACAACGACGTCGTTCTCTTCAATCGTCAGCCGTCCCTTCACAAGATCTCCATCATGTCCCATCGAGCCAAAGTCGTTCCGGGAAGAACTTTCCGGTTCAACGAGTGCGCGTGCACTCCGTACAATGCCGATTTCGACGGAGACGAGATGAATTTACACTTGCCGCAGACTTATGAGGCTAAAGGTGGGAATTTCAAAAATTACGTTTGAGGGCGCTCAAATGATTCCGGGAAATCTGCTCTCGGGCTGAAATTCGGAATTCTGGAAGTTTCGGTGTAATTTTTATTAAAATAATCAGATCAGGCTCACGTTCCAACTCGAAACCTGAAGATAATCTAGAAATTCGGATTCTCAAAATTTTACGATTTCATGGGTTTTTTAAAAGTTTATAGTGGTTTTTAGTTCTTATTCTTAGTGTACAAAAAATTCAAAATTTCAGCCGAGGCCAGTGAGCTGATGAACGTGAAAAACAATCTGATCACCCCGCGTTCCGGAGAGCCCCTCATCGCCGCCATCCAGGACTTCATCACCGGAGGATACCTGCTCACCCACAAAGACACATTCCTGCCACGCGCTGAAGTCTACCGCTTCGCAGCCGCTCTCATCGACGCGTCGGCGAAGAAACAGACGAAAATCCGCATTCCGCCACCGGCCATCCGCCGTCCCGTCGAGTTGTGGACCGGAAAACAGCTCATCGAGCTCATCATTCGTCCAGACAAAGGTTCGCAGGTGAGTAGCCCTCTCTTCACTCCCGAAAGCTCCCTAATAAGCTCACTTTCAGGTTTCCCTCAATTTGACTGCCAAAAACAAGTCGTACTCTGGAAATCTGGAACTCTGCTCCAAAGACTCGTACGTCATCATCCGCAACTCGGTCCTTCTCGCCGGTTGCCTTGACAAATCCCTCCTGGGATCCTCGTCCAAAGTCAACATCTTCTACATGCTCATGCGTGACTACGGAGAAGACGCGGCAGTCGATGCGATGTGGCGACTCGCCCGAATGGCGCCTGTCTTCCTGTCCAATCGAGGATTCTCCATCGGAATCGGAGACGTTCGTCCGAGTGAGAAACTGCTGCAAGAGAAGGGACAACTCGTTGACAAGGGCTACGAGCAGTGTGCTCAGTTCATCCGCGAACTCGACGAGGGAAAACTCAAGGCACAGCCGGGATGCACCGAATCCGAGACTCTGGAAGCCATCATCCTCCGAGAGCTCTCCACTATTCGTGACCACGCCGGTCAAGTGTGTCTTCGGAATCTGAGCAAATACAATGCTCCGTTGACCATGGCGGTTTGTGGATCGAAAGGATCGTTCATCAACATCTCGCAAATGATCGCTTGTGTCGGACAGCAGGCCATTTCCGGACATCGTCCCCCAGATGGATTCGAAGAACGCTCTCTGCCGCATTTCGAACGCAAAAAGAAGACGCCCGAGGCGAAGGGATTCGTCGCGAACAGCTTCTACTCGGGACTCACGCCCACCGAATTCTTCTTCCACACAATGGGAGGAAGAGAAGGACTCGTCGATACGGCTGTCAAGACTGCCGAAACTGGATACATGCAGAGACGTCTTGTCAAGTGTTTGGAGGTGCGTGCTTTTTTCCAAAAAAACAAAACATTCGGTTTTTTAAAAATTGTTCCACAGTTTCTTTCAAACACTGAAATAGCAACTGCATTAGTGAGGACAGAAGATCTTCAAAAATGAGAAAAACCAGAGAAAACAATTAAAAATTCATTCAACATGAAACATTTGTACTTTTATCCATAATTACTGATAGTGCATCCCCAGAGCCATCCGTAGCACAGGTTCACCAATCCCTGCCCGGCGCCGTAGTACGTGTTACCGTAGCCGTAGTATCCATTTCCATAGCCATATCCGTAGCCACCGTAGCCACCGTATCCGCCGTAGTATCCGCCTCCATAGCTGTTATAGCCATAACTATGCCCTCCTCCACCGTAATACGAATGATGATGGTGATGGTACCCTCCGCCACCGTAATGATGGCCCCCACCGCCGCCGTGATGCCCACCTCCACCATGACCATGTCGGGCTACACGAGGTCTTCTGAAAATCCAATTGAACTTTTGGGAGGTATTCTACTGTAACTCACGTCTCATTGCCACTGTAGTCCCCTTCGATGACTTCCACTTCATTTCCAGCGACTTCTTTTGGATTTTCAGTTATTACGGAGGAATTTTGACTGATCTCGGCGTCTAGAGGGTTTTCGACGACTTCCGTCTTGAAGCCGATCTCTGTTTCATTTTTACTCTCTTTCATAGTTGGAAGACCGAAAGAATAGGGAGAGAGAAGGAAAACTAGGAGAAACAGGCGCATTTCTCTATTCTTCTTCCTCATCTTACCTTGTCCCTCCCCTTTTTATACCAATCCCTGGGCGTGGAATCCGGTCGTCTTGCTCTCTGTGCACTCTTTTACAACTGTCTCAGCACGTATTCACTGAGTATGTAGTTGGATCCAAAGTCAGGAGGAGGAGGCGAGGCGCCAGACGAGAGGAGACCATGATTTCATTTCCACTCTTGTTTACGCCGACAATGTTCGAAGTTTGATCGTCAATTTGGGAAATAGGAGGCTAAATTGATAAACATTTTCAAAATTTTTGAGAAGAGGAGGAGGAGGAACCATGTGATTTTTTGGTCTGCAAATTGGGATTTGGTGAATAGCGTGAGCAATAAGAGCAAGTTTGAAAAAGCAATTTCTTGAGTGAATTTTGAGAAATCGGGTCCCAAACTCTTAATTTTGACGGGATAAAACGCTGGATGGCGTACTGTAACACTCGATTCAACTGTGCAATTTTATTTTTATTCAAAATTGACGGTTTTTGGCTTGTTTCATGCTAACTTTCGACAAAATGAAAATTGCATTATTGATAGGGACCGCAACATGATCTGCGAATATGCGAATTTCGAGTAACCGACAGCAAGAATGTTATCGCCTACTTCATTTTAGTCCATTCCCAAAAAATCTTCCAAAAATATGCCGTAACTTCCAAGTTACAGCTCTTTTTATAGGCGGATTTTTTGTCGAAAAATCAAAAAGAAGCAGTAAAACAATTTAAAAACCGTTTTTTAGAAAGCGAACACTTGTGTATTGTTACAAACTGAAGAGTTTTAATCATATAGTGCAATTTATTCAAAAAAATAATATAGGTTACCAATTTGAAACAGTTGTCAAATTTTACAAAAAAAGATCCCCTATTTCAGGATCTGTGCGCATCTTATGACGGAACTGTCCGCTCTTCGACTGGTGACGTCATCGAGTTTGTGTTCGGAGAAGACGGACTGGATCCGGCGATGATGGAAGCCAAGGACGGAAGCGTCGTTGATTTCACCCACGTCCTGGAGCACGCGAAAAATACGCAAAAGAAGAAGGACAAACCGATCTCGGCGGATAAGATTGATGTGAGTCTTTGAAAAGTCATCCACTGACCAATTTGGGCTCTTTTTCAGGAAGTTATCAAAAAGGAGGTCGTGCGACGATTCAAGGGAGAATACGGACACTTTGTGAAGCAGCTCATCGAGTTCCTCCAACCGGAGGTCGCTCGGAGCAAGAAATGGCAGAATGGAAAGGCGAATTGTGGAAAACACGATGGAGCCGATGAGAAGACGAAGAAGGCGTGCAAATTGTGCTCCAATTTGGAGGCTTACAGGTAATTTGAAACTTTGAAAAAAAACCGTTTTTGAAATTTTGAGCCGCTAGATAATAGTACCTTTTTGATTTTTGATTAAATGAAATAATTTTTTGAAATTAGTTCCCGCCAAAGTGCCTGCAAAAACAAAATTCTTTCAAAAATTTTATTGATAATTCTCGTCGAACATTTTTGTTCAACTGTTTTTCTCTTCCACTCCGATTACTCGGTTTTTCAACAATTAATCTTCTTATTCTTACAGATCCTCCCTTCTCTCGAACTCGTGTCTCACGCTGCCGCAACTCGTCTCCTTCCTCCAACTCTGTCACTACAAAGTGGCCAGAGCCATCACTGAGCCAGGAACCGCCGTCGGAGCCATCGCTGCTACTAGTATTGGTAAGCGTTTTGATTTTTAAGCACACTTGTTTTTAGAACAAATTCAATGAACATAGGAAAGAAATTAAAAATTATTCAAATTTGAAAGAAATGCTCATTTCCAGGAGAGCCATCGACGCAGATGACACTGAAAACTTTCCATTTCGCCGGTGTCGCCTCCATGAACATCACCCAAGGAGTTCCCAGAATCAAGGAAATCATCAACGCCGTCAAAACGATCTCCACTCCAATCATCACCGCCGCCCTTCTCGATCCGTATGACGAGAAGCTGGCGAGACGTGTCAAAGCTCGCATTGAGAAGACCACTCTTGGTATGAGAAAATAGGACAAAAACAGTCAACTCTTCATTTTTCAGGTGAAATTTGCGACTACATCGAAGAAGTCTACCTTCCGGACGACTACTTCCTGCTCGTCAAACTCAATGCACGTAGAATCAAACTGCTTCAGTTGGAGGTGTCTCTCGAATCGATTTCCTACGCAATCGCCACTTCGAAAGTGTGCCCGTTGATGAGAGGATGCAGGGTATGTTTTTGGCCAATATTTTTGCTTCGGAAGTGTGAAACTAGAAAAATAATTCATTTAACATGAAAAATTCAGCGAATTCATTGAAAAACAAAGAAAATCCTGTAGTAAGACCTTTTCTCCTCTCCGAAACCTGACATTTCCTAAAAATATAAGAATTCTCTGAATTACCCTACGCTTTCAGATTGTTGCTCACGGACGCACAATTATGGCTATCCGGCCACCGTCGAACAGTAAACTCAGCAAAACGATGACAATGCAAATGCTCAAATATTCGCTTGGAAACGTTGTCGTCAAGGGTTCGTTTTATTTCATCTTTCCCAGAGAGAAAAATCTCACAAATTACTATCTTCCAGGAATCGCATCCGTCAATCGTTGCGTCATCCACGCCGACGAGAAGAAGGGTGACTTCTACTCGCTTCTCGTCGAAGGAACCGACTTCCGATCGGTTCTCTCCTCCGTCGGTGTCGATCCGAAGAAGACCAACTTCAACAACGCGCTCGTCGTCGCCGAAGTGCTCGGAATCGAGGCCGCCCGCACGTGTATCATCAACGAAATTATCGCCACAATGGACGCTCACGGTATCGGATTGGACAGAAGACACGTCATGCTGCTCGCCGACGTCATGACGTACAGGTAGGATAGTTCTCGAATCAATTTGAATCCGAATTCGATTTTCTCTTTCAGAGGAGAAGTGCTCGGAATCACACGAAACGGCCTCGTCAAAATGAAGGACTCTGTTCTTTTGCTCGCATCGTTCGAAAAGACAATGGATCATCTGTTCGAAGCCGCCTTCTTCTCCCAGCGGGATGTGGTAGGTGTTTTTTCATAAAAGAATAGAAACAAAAAAAAAGGAAAATTACCCGAATTCACTTCAATGTGAACCAGGAAGTAAACGTTGGATTACTGTTTGCCATGATCACGCATCTACTGTAGTTTCCATTATATAGAGAAACCCGGTGACCAAAAGGTTTAGCGGAAAAAATCAGTCTCATCTGATCACTGAGATGTTTTACCGAAATATCTGTTTTTTATCACTGGATTTTCCTAGATTTCAAAAAGTTCTTCAACTTGTGTAAAACGAGTGACATTTTATTAAGAAAAATTGATTAGTGTTTCAAAAAAAAGTTTGTTTCTCAAACTTCCAACCTTACTTAATAATCATGATAAAAAATGGCTGGGCCAAAAAATGGGAAAAATTGTTTGGCTTCAGACCCAAATGATGGGAATGGTGTAATTTCCTAGTAAAATGTTCTGAATTCTGACCCAATTTTAACACCCATCTTTGAAAAAACTGTTTTAAATCACGACATCTTCCAGATCCACGGTGTCTCCGAGTGTATCATCATGGGAACTCCAATGACCGTCGGAACGGGAACGTTCAAATTGATGCAAAAATACGAGAAGAAGCCCGTCCTCAAGCAAAACACTCCGATGTTCGAACGTCCCGAACTCGGATTGACCCTCTAAATACTCTTCCATTTTCACATTTTCCCCCGCTTCTGGAGCCTCGTTCTCCTACGTTGTTACCGTTTTCTTCCCCCTCCCCCACCATCGATTTACTCATTTTTGAAATTTTTATTGACATTTTTCTTTTTTGTTATTTTATTCGATTTTGCTGCCCGAGAATTCGTTATTTTTTGTTGTTTTCTTCCTCTTTTCTCTTTTTTTTTCTGTTCGACGAAAATGACGTCAGTATGAATTTAACAATGCTTATGACAACTTCTCCAGTTTATTTTATTTTCAGAACCGTTTTCCTTCAAAACGAGTTTCACTGTTTCAACAAATTGTCAAACATCGATCTGGTTGGGTGTTTTTCAATGGTGGGTTCATCGGTTTTGTAGGCAAATCGCAGAAAAAAGATAAGTTCAAAAGGAATCTGTGAGTGACACCACGTGGTCCGTCTTGTTTTCAATCCCTGGTCAGAGTGTTATTGTGAATGGACCGTGCGCTTTCTCCATCGCCTTTTTCTCATTTCCTCATCATCCATGAGCATTGTTATCATCCTCGGAGCTGGTATTCTTCCGTGGATTGTGGTCCAGTGCTCGAGGAAGAAGGAGATTCTGAAAGCGGAGGTCCACGAGGAAGAGGAGAAGCCGGTGACGGTCGTCAGTGAGAATCCGAACGTCGTCGTCGAGAATTCGGAGCCGCCGAAAACGGAGAATCCTCCCGATGTGATTCAGAAGTTAGAATAGAAATATAGCCGTTTTTCCTCGACTGGATCGGCATCCCTGCCCGAAAATCATTATATCTCTAGATTGATAAGAGATATCAAAATGTTGTCAATTGGAAACTTGTAGTCCTAGTTGTGATCTACAAGTTTGGTGTTGACAACTTTTTGATATCTCTTATCAATCTCAAGATATAATCATTCTCCCGCAGGTGTCAGTTTGCCTTGCAGAGATGGAGAAAAGGATGTGAAAATGACGTCGAAAGAGGGAAAATCAAAGAAATCAGTGAAGAAATCAAAGTCCAAGGAATCAGGAGAGCCGCCGGCGAAAAGCACTTCTAAGTGGGCACCCTTGATGTTCCATAGGGAAATGACCATTTTCAGAGATGCGGAGAAGGATCTGAAAACGACATCGAAAGAGGGGGGAACTCCCGAGTTGAAGGAACCCAAAGAGTTGGTCAACCCTAAAGATTGCAAAGAAAAAGAGAAGGAAGAGCTCAAGAAGAAAAAGGAACAACGGAGGGCGAGACGGAAAAAGAAAGAGGATCAGAGGTTTGTTTCGAGTTGTTTCATTCGCTCATTTCCCTTTTTTTAACTTTATTCAAAGCCACCGTGCGAGGGTGTGACAAAACCTGGGACGACAAAATCTGGGAACAGTTATGGACCTATTCAAGTTGCATTTCGATGGCATTTCGCGACGTTTTTTTCCAATTCAAACGACGTCGCGAAACGTCGCGAAACGACGCGAAACTCGAGTTTCACGCCGTTTCACAACAGTGCAAAAACGCCTTTGGGTAGATTTACGAGCGATCGCTGCGAGACCCACAGTCGAAAAACTATTTAGCTAGGATATTTCAATCGTAGAGTGCCACCATCAAACTCTATTTTCCGATGGTTACAGACGCCGTGAACAACGAGAACAGGAGCGTTACGAGCGGGTGAGAAACGGAAAGTACGAACTGCACGACTACTGGAAGGCACTGCAGAAACAGTGGGTTGATGAGGTTCCTTCTGACGATCAGATGTATTTTGCAGAGAGGAGAAGAGCGGTTCCCTGGAGAAAACGCAAGAGGACTCGAGTTCCAGAAAAGAGAAAACGAGGGATCTCGCGGTTTACCTGCCGTGAGTGACGGAACTGCTTCGGAGATGTGTGTTTCTGGCGTCGTCGAAACGCAAATTTCTCGATTTTGGCTGCGTGCGGCGTCGCCTGAGTATTCAACTCTTAACCATATATGAGCACCGCAATGAAAGGGGGCGTGGTCGGTCGAATTCTTCTGACCATTCCGTTTTTGGGCCTTTGTGGACCTGTAGCGCGGCCAATATATGGTCGACCGCTATGGAAACGACTCAAATATACGTAATCGGCCACGTAGAATCGATTGGTGTTATCAGTTTCATCAAAAAACGTCTGCTTAAGCCAAAAAATTGAGAACTAAGAAACTCGTTGCGGTGCCTAACCATATACAGCGCTTTCGCAAATCGATACGAATCCGCACGCGTCGAATTTGAGAAAATTTGCAGTCCGGCAGCGCGTAAATTTAAATCGCACATCTCCGAAGCTCCCGTGAGGAATGGTCAGTGAGCAAGAAGACGTTTGTTTTGCTGCTCTCAAGTGCTAGACACCCTGGTTCCAATTATCCGAACCACTCGCTGTTTGCTCCCAATACAAGCTTTCAGACCTCCACCGGAGGAGTATTTGAAGCCATCGCAGTCGAAGGGTGTGCCAGGACCGCGAAGAATCAGCTGATAACTGAAACCTCTGATTGCATCCGTTTTTGTCATTTTTGTTGAGTGAACTGTTTTCTAGAAATAAACGTTTTCCTAGAAAAGACCGGCACTCCCAACTCTCCCCCGGAGAATGATTATATCTCGAGATTGATAAGAGATATCAAAAAGTGGTCAACTGGAAACTTGTAGATCATAACTAGGACTACAAGTTTGCTGTTGACAACGTTTTGATATCTTCGATCAATCTCGATATATAATGATTCTCCGAGGGAGCGTTTGGGCGAGACACACTTTCCTCTAAAAGGAGTTCATTTCTTTTCCTCTTTATCTTTCTCTCTTATCAAAATCATTATCATAAGCACAAATCATTTATCGAAAACTTCAAGCTCCGGACCGTTCTGCCGATTCTCTCGAGCGCCTTCTCGAATGGCTCCTGTAGGATTCGGTTGTGTCCGTCATCATTTCTGCCGATTGTCTCGGCCTGTCGATGTACTTCTCCATTATATAACTTCTGGAATTCAATTTCAGACTTCCCTCTCATCCAACAATTGCCTACCTCCTCCGATTCTCTTCCTTTCGCTCTTCCGCCAAACGCTCACGTTCACTCAGTTCCGTCTCGTGTACCCTGTCTAGAGACGTTTTCTTCTTCAATTCCGACTGTTTTGAGGGTCTGAAAAATGGAAAAAAGATTTCCAACAGTATTATCATTTGTATCTCGAAATCCGAGTTCACAATGAACACGGGGTGCTAAGGAAAACCTCGTTTGAATTTTCATTTTTCGCGGGGCGAATTCAAAATATGCGTCTCTAACTCAATTTTCTCCGAGACTGTTTGGTGTAGAAAACACGACGATTCATTTTCGCAAAGTAATCGTCGGAGGGCAATTTTAATAACAGTCGGAATTCGAAAAATCGTCCGCTAAACCGTGTTTTCAAAGCCGTTTAGGACCTCTCAAAGCGAGGTACCGTATACCTTTAGTGGAGCGCACTTGCTGACCACGTCGGCCGCAGCACCCCGTGAATGAACAATTTCAAACGCGCGCCACGATATCTCGCAACGAAAAAATTTGTCAGCGCCGGTAATGCGCCTTTAAAGCGGCGATACGGTAGTTGCGCATGAATTAATTTCGTTTTTTTCCACTCGATTTACTCAATTTCAGCGGTTTTCCGGTAAAAAAGCTTTCTCGTCGACGAATCGTCCCATATTTTTGTACTTTCTCATTTTGCGAGAATTCGTATGCATGTTCTGCATATATATGGTCGCTTAGTGGCAAAAAATTCACAGATTCCAAATATGGACTCAACATTTCACAAGAAAACACGACTTTTCCCGTTTTCTGCTACTTCAGCTTCCCGCAGGTAAATTAGGATACTGTAGATGTGACAGTTTTTGAAGGTGTTTGCGGATTCGCGTACCGTACTGCATTCACTAATTTGCACTGTTGAACAGAAATACTCACACAGAAGGACTTTTCGCTGGCGACTCTCCCGACTCCTTGGACTTTGACGTCTCCGCCGATCTCTTCGGTGTTCCCTCTTTCGACATTGTCCCCGTCTCCGCACTCATTGGCTCTTTCTTCTCCTCCTTCTTTTCCTCCTTCCTTTTCTCTTCCTTCTTCTTCTCCTCCTTCTTCTCTTCCCTCTTCTCTTCCTTCTTTTCCTCCTTCTTTTCCTCCTTCTTCTCCTCTTTCTTTTCCTCCTTCTTCTCTTCCTTCTTTTTCTCTTCCTTCTTACACTGCACAATGAGCCACGGAAGTAGAAGAAGAATTGCTCCGTGCATGAGAACAATGCTCATTTTCAATGTTAATTTTTCAAAGAAATCGTAGGAACTGAAGCCGTCGCGAAACATTATGATCTATAATGATCGATGGTTTGAAATGAGAATAGGGATTTCGTGACGTCATCACAAAGAGATTAGTCAAAATGAGGAGGCCACGTTGCAAATTTTTCACAAGGAAGAGGTCGCAAAAACAGTGGAAATTAATTGAACTACCGATTTCCTCGAACTATCCAACACTGCCCGGAGAATCATTATATCTCGATATTGATAAGAGATATCAAAATGGTGTCAACAGCAAACTTGTAGTCCTAGTTATGATCTACAAGTTTGCTTTAGGCAACTTTTTAATATCTCTTATCAATATCGAGATATGATGATTTTCTGGCAGCGTTTCGTGTCCCGCTCTATTCGAAGCATTACGGTAAACAAATGACCATAAACTGGCTGAAAATGCTCCGTTTGAGATGGGTCTTGGATATATTATAGCCAAAGACATCTGGAAGACGCTCTTGTTTTTCTGAGAGCATCACTGAATATTTAAATTTCCTAGAAACGTCTTGGAAAAGAGAAAGTCGACTGCAACAGTTCGATAGCCTCCTGTTCATTTTTCATCATCCCTCATGGGTATTTCTCCAAACAAGCTCTCGGAACGTTCATTTCTAACGCCACGTGACCCCATTCCGTTCATTTCTAATCATTTCCAATATTAATTGGAAAAAAATCATCCAAAAATGAGCGCTGTTTTCGTCCACGGAGCAACCGCTCTTCTACTCCCGTGGCTCATTGTGCAGTGTAAGAAGAAGAAGGAAAAGGAGAAGAAGGGAGCAAAGAAGGAGAAGAAGAAGGAGGAAAAGAAAGAGGAAAATAAAGAGGAAAAGAAGGCAAAGAAAGAGACGAGAACAATCGGAACTCAAACGGATAATGAATACCCAGTTGTAGTGTAAGTGGGAATGTTATGCTTCCTCGAATACAGCGGCAATGCTGCCAGAGAATCATTATATCCCGAGACTGATAAGAGATATCAGAAAGTTGTCAACAGCAAACTTGTAGTTCTAATTATGATCTACAAGTTTACTGTTGACAACTTTTTGATATCTCTTATCAATCTCGAGATATAGATGATTCCCCTTCCGCAACACGCACCTCATCTTTCTTTCAGAATGTGCTCATCGGAAAGTGAGAGGAGGATTCGGGGGGAACGGATGACAGGGCGTGTGGCCGTGAAGAAAACGAAGAAACCGCAGAGTCCACCGACAAATAGAGATACCAGAGTGGAGAGGAAAAAGAAAAAAAGGAAATATCGAAGAGAAAACGTGTGCCGCCGCCGTTAATTATTTGCGAAAATATGTATAAAGTCGGGAAACTTTTGATAAAAAGAGCACATTAATACATTCTGTAAACGTTTTGTTTTCCTGGTGTACGGGTTCCGTTGGGCTAAGATGGACGCGAAGTGAGATGAAAGAGATGAAGAATTATCATAATGAAACTGACTGAATTCAGCTAAAAATCGGCATTCGACTGGCATGCATGCCGACGATCGGCAGGCAATTGGCATGAATGCCGAGAAGAATCTGCCTAACGCCATGCATGCCCCAAGTCGGCATTCAGTTGGCATGCATGCCGCCCCGAAATCGGCATTCCTGCGAACTGAATGCCGAAATGCTCTCTTCTGGGGAAAGGGGCATTCAATCGGCAGTCAGTCGGCAATCGGAACGTTGGCATGCATGCTGCACCCGAGGAGAGGCATTCCCCACAGAAAATGAGTGAACAGTGAACAATGGAACAGTAATTTATTGAAAAATATACGAATAACATCTGATTGAAAAATTTGTCACCGTTGAGCTATGTCCCTTTACGTTTCTACGGCAGTCGCGTTTCTACGGCAGCCCCGGCCGCTTTTACAGGCTTGTCCCCACATTGTTGAACTGTTCTTATCTTCTGCTGTGTCGTCCTTTTCGATCTGTCCCAATTCGACCCTGGAATGGTTGTGTTTTATTGTATTGTGTATCAGAAAATCCTACCTTCCATTCACGAAGAGAACAACCAAAGAGTTGCTTCTGAAGACTTCTCTCTTGGCACAGTGATCGTCATCCTGAATCGGGTTCCCGTCCATTTCTTTGACAGTCCGGCATCCTGGATGGAATGCTTCAGAGCAGCTTTTGCTTGTCCGAAGCCCATCCGACCCTCCACATCTGCACATTGGCATATGCTCTGAGACAGGAGCAGTTGTCGGGGCATTCTGTCATTTTCAGGCTGATTCGGCCGTGCTCCGGATGTTCGACTTCCACAAAAAACGCTTTTGATCCGGCTGGAACGCACTCTTTGTGATATCCTGACATACACATCGAATAATGTCTCCGATGTAGGCCCGCTGCTTCATGTGATCCACATCACAGAGGTGGTCTGGACACAGAAGCTTGTCTTGGCACTCGGGTCTGGCGGCGTATTGGGCGAGAAATCCGGAGGCATTGTAGTTCTGGAAACGATTCAAAGTTACAATTTGTTCTCTGTTTTGTTTTGGAACTCACTAGTGCGCAAGCCGCGTGCATCAGCTTTGTGCATCTGATCTCATCGCCAGCTTCATTGATTCCAATGACTCCTTCGCATTGTCCTTTCTTGCTGCCTCTTATCTTTTTCAAACAAATGAAACATTTGTTTTCAACGGCGAGTTCCATTCTTCTCGGCTTGGCATCGGCTGGTCCAGTCGATCGAAGATCGGTCCGCAGCTTCTGACTCACGACAGCTGCAAATTTGTGAATCTGAAAATGAATCTGCAACTGCAACTTACACTCCGGAAAGCGATTCTCTTGCATTTGTTCCTCCAGAAGGGCTTTCTTGAACTTGAGAGCTTCATCTTGTTGCCGTCGCAGCGGCTCGGCTCTCGAAGGAATGCTCATTTCGTTCTCCTTGTCATCAGTTTCTCCATGATCCTACTTCTCAGCTGCTGCTTCTTAAATCAATCAATCAATTGACCTATCCGCCCGACTGTCATCGGCAAGTTCCAACGGCTAAAGCGAAAAGAGATCACCTTGTCAGTTGGTTTTCGAGTGCTTTTATTCGTTTCTGCACGGCACCCTCGTCTTGAAATGCGCCAAGGCGGCGGCGCGTCCTGAAAAGCGTCAGTGACGCACGGACTGCGGGCGCCGACAAAAATGCAAACGCGCTCTTCGGTTGAGTCGCTACGCAGCGAATGAAACGAGAGACGCAGAGACCTGCGAATCAAATGTTCCCTGCACATCTAACTGAAACTGTGCATACAAGGCGACGCAAAAGTACACAGCGCATTTTTTACGGCTCTTTTTCTCGGCGGCTTTCCGAAATTTTCGATACTTCGAAGTTGGAAAAATTACAGAAGAAGGCTGTGAACTGAAAAATTATGAGAACTGTCATTTTCTAACAGTGCGACCAGGTTATAAATACCTGGCACATTGCTAACTTGCACGCTGCCAGAAATTTCGAAGAGAGCGCATTTGCAGTAATTGTCAACGCCCGCAGTCCGTGAGATTGAATTTCGCGAAAAATTAGATGTCAAATTGTAAAATTGGACATTTTTGAAACGAAATCTCGATAGAGAACATTTTTACCGGGAATTCCCATGAATGAAAAAAGTCAATAATTCCTTCAAAGGACCTACATTACCGAGTTTCTGGCCTAAATGAAGTACTTCCATCAGCTTTTTTCTTCAGTTCGATAGCTTTATTTTAAGAGTTCAAACGAGTCAAAAAGTTGAGTTCTCCCGAAGAAACAAGCAATTTTGTTTTACCGTTGAAAAACGGCCGCAGACAAAAAAGGCGCCAGCAGTCGACTTGCTTGCGTTTCTCTCGGCGAGGGGGCCGTGTTCTGAGTCAACTCTTTTCTTAATTTTTCTTCCTCTCGTCGATTTCACCGACCATTTTTTAAGGAATCCCTACGGAAATCAACTGGAAATTAGTGCTGAGATTTGTCTTGAAAAAGGAATATCTCCGGAATTCGAGCGGCGGCTAGAATTTCACGAATGGATTCAGAATGAGCTATTCTATACCCTTGCCAAGTTGCAAAGAAATTCTGAAACCTTGTGCGAAATGACCTCCACAAAAATGCCTATTTTTACCATTTTTTACAATTTTTACATTTTTAATTTTTCGCGAAATTCAATCTCCGACCTACCACACAAACTTCGCGCCAGTACGTCACTGACGCATTTCAGGACGCGGCGAGGCGCATTTCGAGGCGAGGATGCCGTGCGAGAGTGATGGCCATACATTTCAGGAACACCGATTATCAGCTGGTGAATGGAGAATGATTCTGAATGAGCTGCACTCGAAGCCTGTATTGCGAACGAATGCTGAAATTTATTCATCATTTTTCTTGCGCATCAGTTGTTTCAGTTCAGAAACCTCATCGAAGGTGCTGTTTTAGCGGTTGTAAACAACATTGTATCTCATCTATTCGTGAGAATGTGGCAGATATTGGTGGGATTGTGATGCTGTAAAACTAGCTGGAACATTGCAAGTAATTATTAGCGGTTGTAAACAGCCTGCACCACCTGTCTTGTTTTGATCCTATCTTCGTTTTTTGGACAACAAGTCTATTCGCACCGGCTGACCCCGGCTGTGTGCACCTGGAAAGGTGACAGATGGAGTCTTGACACATCAACGGCCTCTGGGAAAAGTGCTGACAGAAGACGTGAAGAAGACGATCTTCTTCACGTCTTTTTTCTGTTCACCGCCACAAAAGGGATGTGTACGTGAAGGAGATAGAGTGCAGTCCCCGCGCTGGACGCTGTGTTTCTAGTGTAACGCAATTGGAGGAATTTATTTTCAAAACAGAGATAAGAAAAGATGAAGTGTCACCTTCTCCCGAAAACTAGAATGAACAGTGGTTTCGGACGTTTTTGGAAATATTCAGAACAATTCTAAACGATTTCGGGAAGAAGCTGAAATAAGGTTGTCTCACAAAAACGCCCGAGCAGGAGTCAGAGGGTCTGCTGTCTCTCAACTCTCGCCAGCGCGGAACGAGTTTCGAAACATGTTCGAATTCTCATTCTTCCGGCCGCAATAAACCGTATCATGTGAATAATCACTCGTTTCTTCATGTTCAAGCCGTTTTCGTCGGCTGCTCTGCTTCGCTCGCTGTATCTCTCTGTTCCCATAGGTTACTCTCAAAGTTTTCACCGCTGATCGCCCGAAACATATCCGAAATTCTCCAAGTTCCTGCCTGCAAAAGCTAATTGATAACACTTTTTTTTCTGTTTTTCTCTTTGAACGAGTAGCGACTGAGCATCTTCACAATCCAACCAAGATGTGCCACAATCGCGGTTTACTGCGAAATCGTATCAACAGATGGGGGTGGCAGACGGTTTACAACCTCTGACGACGCTATGCCCCGCCTCTCTTCGACCCAAGGGGCTGCCCCGCCTCTTTGCGCACAGAGCAGACTATATAAAGGCACACAATGCACAGCACACAACCAGATAATTCCCCTCTTCTCAATGGTTCACGGATTCTCTGATCTGATCGGAAATCCCTCTGAATCCCCTGCTGTTCCGTTCTTCTCTCTTCCCATCACTCTCGCTTCCAATTTCTATCCGATTCCTTCCATTTTCAACTGTTTTGTTTTTCAGAAATGGCGTATAAGTTGACACCACGCAGTCTCCGTCAGGTTGACGTGAGTTTCCGCTGAATGTTTCTATGAAAATAATGTCCAAAATTTCAGAAGTTCCGCGAGGACCACCCAACCGAATACGAAGAGATTCGCAGCATACTGACCGCGGGAGGTCAGATTTCCAATGAAGTGAAGGAGAAAATGGCGAAATCGACGGGAAAGAAAGTGGGCACGATCAGTGCCTTATCGTCGTTCATCGGAACGGTAAGTTCAGTTGTTTCTTCGTCTTCGAGTGCTCGATTCCTTACGAAACCAATTCCATTTCCAGAAGTTGGGAGCCGCTCGACGACGACGAAGAGCCGTCGCTCAACCCAACACCGACGGACAGCCAGCTGCAAAGCAGCAACGAACCGAAGAGAACAGCGAGACGAAAGCGGACAGATTTGTAAGTTCTAAACATATAAAATAGCTTTTCATTAATCTGTTTTTCAGACCAGACTCGCCAGGGAGATGCATAAGACTCTGTTGGGAATGACAAAAGCGGAAATGGAGGAGGTGGCGGCGAGCAGTCGAATCGACTGCGATAAGCTCATGAAGGTGCTCGAAGTTCCGGCACCAACTGCCGCTCCAGCAGATGTCGTCTAGACGGACCGTTATCAATATGTGCTATTTTCGCTTATAATTTACATTTCGAATAAAAACACTATTTTAACGGCGACTGTTCGTTTCGAAACTGTGAATTTACCCAATATGAGAAATTGGAGAACAAGTATATGAAAGGGGTAATGGGAAAGACAGTACAGACGAAGGAAAACACTCATCAACACTTCTCGCAGGCCACAGCGCCTCGCACCAGGAGTACGCCAAGAAAAAATGGTTCCATGTTCGATGGAGCGCACTTGCGATATCGCGCTAAAAATCAACGAAAAAACGCAATTATTTGACAAAATAGTGTTTTCCCGAAAAACAGGCGGTTTTCGCACAAAAAACGCACCTAACTATAGAAGAGAATCATCTTGCGATCATTTTTAGCTATCGTTCACGGCAGAAAACTCAAAAATCACGGAGGAGAGGCAATTTTAGTGAACCAATGTCAACGAAAAATGGAATAGGAAAAGAATGTAATTTTCACACAATTCATTCATTTTTCATATCATCTGTCAACAAAAAGTCGCTTAGAAGTTGCCGAAGCCGGAAAACGCCAAATGTGCGTGTGCGGTTCGAAAGAAACACATTCCATTTTTCATATTCCGCGATAAGAGTACTAGAATTACATGCTAGTATGTGAAAATCACAGTAATTTTTCGATTTCTCCTACAAATTTCCATAAAATCCCATTTCTTGCGAAAAATCGCTTTTGAAGCGAGAGAAAAAGAGGCGCAGACGACGATGCGGCGGCGCCCGCCCCAAACGCGCCTTGGCGGACTCCCGGTGTGGGGCGCTGTGCAGGCCGAGAACCAAGACAGCAATCTCTGGCCGTATGTCGACCTGTTGGATGGACGTCGATAACGACATTGGGTCTGCGTCTCTTCAGCCACTCACACTCCATCTCCTCATTGACCATAAAAGTCTGCGTCTCTCCATAAGGACACCCTTTTGTTCACCGGCATCGGAGTCTCATTCTCTCATTTTCCGAGTCCCCAGAAGGGTTGACTAATGTCGGTGGGGAGTACCCGATCTTCCCCACAGAGCTCTGATCTGGGCTCTACCGACGTCATTTCCTCTGAAGTACCATAATAGTCCTGACATGGACTGTTCTCTGATTTCCCTCCCGAATTCCCCTTGAATTCCCCCCAAGAGCCCTGATCTGGGCTCTATTCCGATTTCCCCCTCAATTTCCCCTTGATTACTGGTAACAGTGGAGAACGATTGAAGATGTGAGTTTCTATTCGAAATTCAGACATTTTCCTCATTTTTCCTCATTTTCAGCTTCATCGTCTCTTCGAGAAAAACGTCGAGGACCTCGCGGAAAAATAGCGACTCCTCGATGGAAAAGTGAGTTTTCTTTATTTTTTTAAAATTTTTTTAGACACTTTTAGAAAAAAAAAAGAAAAATCAATTAAAATCGCATTTTTCAAAAATTAAAAAAATTCTAAAAAGCGAAGAATTCAATTCTATGTTTCAAAACATTTTTACAAATTCCAAAATTTCAAAAAATTGTTCGAGTCACCGAATGTGTTAAAGGCTCTCGAATAAGTAATCAGAAGCACCAAAGATTAAAAAAAAATCAAATCTCTATTTTCACAGTCACAATGGGAGATTTGACAGGGCTGAAAAGCGATGAAATTTCAGAATCTCGCAGCGACTGACAGTGAACAATTGTTCTCGTATCTTGTCGGCTCATTGGCAACAATGGAGAATGGATCGAAGTGAGTTCAAAAGAGCTCTCAAAACGGTATTCACGATTCCAGGATCAATAAAACATTGATCATCGATCCCAAGTGGTGTTGGACGGACGAATCGAGCAAAGACGAGGTATAGAAATTCAGTTGACAAGAGTTGTGAGTTGAATTGAAATTTTACAGAGAAATAAACTTGTGCGTGAAGTATGCGAGAAGATGGGTTCCGAAGTTTTTGACAAATGCCTGATTTTTCCGACGGTAGAACACTACGGTGTTTTCTCCCTTTCGTTCACCTCCAGTCGCTGTCAAAATGAAATGGAATGAGATGGACGAGAAGATCATGAAAGCGTTGGAAGAGCACAAAGAGCTGCAAACAATTCATTTGGACTATAGAAACTTGAAAGTAAGTTATCAAGTTCGAATTTCTCTCTAAAATTGTATGTATTCAGACCCGCGAACTGCTCAACGCTTTCGATCCAATTCCCTTGAAAAGGGGACAGGTCGAGTCGCCGAATCTGTTGAAGCCTCTCGAATACAAACGTAAGTAATCAGAAACACCAAATATTTTCCGGGAATCTCTATTTCAGTCACAATAGGAGATTTGAATTGGCTGAAAAGCAATGAAATCTCCGAATCTCAGCCGCCGCGACTGAGTGAACATTTGTTCTCGTATCTTGTCGGCCATTTGGCAACGATGGGGAATGGATCGAAGTGAGTTCAAAAGAGCTCTCAAAACGGTATTCACGATTCCAGGAAGAACACTGATCTTAGTTCCGAAATGGCGTCGGACGGACGAATCGAACGGAGGAGGAGACGACGTATTCAAATGACAAGAGTTTTGTGAGTTGAATTTGAATTTTACAGAGAAGAAAACCATAAATATGCGAGAAGACAACTACTCAATTAATACGCGAGCCGTATAAGTGAGTGGTTGTTAACTTTGATTGAGTTGTATGTGTCTATTCTAGACGGATCGTCGAGCCAAAGATCAAAGACTTTCTTGTCACTGTCCCTCCTGTGTGGATACATATGTACTGTTGTAGCCAAGGAAGGCACGATTCGGAGTGATGTAAGGGTTCAACCCTTCTACTATCGGAAGCATCCAAAATGAACATTTTGACGAGAAAAAGCTTTGGCGGCCACCGGCGGGTCTCGCAACGAACGAGGCACAGCTCAACGTTTGTAACCGTAAGCCTTGATCTAAAAAGGCGGTATTCGGCCGATTTTTATTCGGATTTCTCGATAAAACAAATTAAGCATGATAAGAGAACCAATTGATACAAAAACATCTGGGAAAACGGCTGGAATTGAATTTTCCTGGCCATTTGAAATTTCCAAAACTTTTCCACAGTAATTCGCGCCGGCGCGAAACTGTCGGTGGCCTAGAAAACTCTTTCTCGCGAAAACTCGTCAAAATCTTCATCTCGGATGCATCCGATAGTATCTCTTATCGGCCATGTATGCTTTCCACATTTCTCTGAAAAGAAGTGATGAAAAATTGACATTTTTTCTCGAAAAGTAGGATGTTCCCAAGACATTTTGGCAAAACAAACACATTAGTGTCCATGACATTCCAGAATTTTTTCTGCAGTCGTTGTTGTTCAGCCGAATTCATTTCCATACGTTTCAGGAAGGATCAACTCAAGCATTCAACAGCCAATGACGAGAATGGCGGCCGCCGGAACAGACGCAATTAAACTCACTGGCTCAAATTTCGGCCAATGGTGAGTTATATGGCCATATTCTTATCAAATATACTATATATATCGCTTCAGCCGGTACACACCTCTTCTTCGGGGTCATCGTGCCGAAAAGACCGGAAGAGCAAGGAAAACAACCGCCACTGAAGCCAAAAAAGTTGGGCCTGTCATATAACACTGGATTAAATTCCCCTTTTCTTGAGTTTTTTTCTTAACGTTCCATTATTTTTACTGTTAATTTGAATATGAATTTGCGTTGAACAGTCCGAAGTGTTTGTTTAGATATTTCTCTTCCTTTACAATTGAATCAAAAACTGAGAGTTGGAAATGCGAGAGAGTGTGGAGAGAGGAGAGACGCAGACACACGCGAAACGCGTCAGTCAAGACCACATGGTTCACGCGTTAATTCATAGTTCCCAAATAGAAACTTTTTGATGATGACAATTGTGTGTTTGTGACGAGAATTCTTCAAGTTCTCGTGACCCGTCCCTTTCACAGGTTAGTAGATCATAATCTTTATAAAATCTCATTCCGATCGATCGACAATTCGTCCGTCTGTTTTCTGCCAATCACGATGGGACAAGGAAACACCAAATCGGAGTTTTCGCCTTATCCCCGGGACCGGGCACCGCCGAAGAGCTCGATGGAGAAGAAGGCGTTGGCGTCGACAGATTGCGTCAAGACGCCCTACTACACGAGTAATCGAGAAAGGAACCTGCCGCCAACTCGTCTCATGTGAGTCCACGGGTTTTCAGAGACACGGCGAACCAGAAGCTACGTGTTACGGAGTGATGCAAGGGTGCACAATTAACCGAATTCGGTGCCAATGCATTTCTTGGAAAATTATCCAAGTTTTGTCAAAAATTCTACGAATTTCGGCAGTTGAAAAAGCCTATCGCTACACTGCTAAACCGCTGGCGTGTACTCCAAGTACGCGCTGGTGGTACGCAGCAGACACGCCTCGTACCCGCAGCGGCTGAAAGTTACCTACTGCGTGTCCGCAGGCGACCCGCCAACTGCAGGCGGACCCGCCGCGTGTCCGCTCACTTGGAAGAGGAGGGGAAAACTCGGCCACCACGCTGATTGGCCTCTGCAATCAAGCAGCAAGGCTGCATCCGCCCCATCGGCACGAGACCAACGGGGGACTAGGTTTGGATTTCTCTTCCAAGTGAGCGAAAACAATTTTAAGCATAATATCTCGTAGCGATCGGCTTTTTCAACTGCCGAAATTTGTTGAATTTGCGACAAAATTTGGATAATTTTCCGAGAAATGCATTGGCAAAATTTCCCGAATTTGCTTAATTTTACTACACCCTTGCATAACTCTATTAGAGGAAAATCCAGGCCATATTTGCGTTTTGAAACTCCGCCTCCTGACACCTTCTTCTAGTCCCCGAGGGTTTTTCGCATTTTTCACGGAAAACGTCTAACAAATTGATGACTCCGCCCATGGGACCTGCGTGCGGCAAAATTGCAAAATTTCACGCGGCCCACGTTTCAGGATTGCTGAGTGGTGGCCGAAGCCGGAAAAATGCTGCAAAGATTTAGTGATAGACACTGGTTCGCCGTGGGGGGAGGAGCCAGTTTAAAAAAGAGTTCTATTTTTGCACACGTTATAAAATTAATAATTAACATTTTCTCAGGCGATCCAAACCGACAAGAAATTCTCACTCGAAGACTCTCCCGATGTCAAATGAAGGGAACGCGATGCACGGGTTTGCATTATTAGAGTTACTCCCGTGTGCTGAGGTGTTTTTCCTCTCTCGAATGTCTTTTAACTGCCCCTTCGTGAAACATTGGGGACCGTCGTGGTTAAAGGGGGATTGTCACCAAACAAAACTACTTTGTTCATGTTTGCGAAGTCCCAGAATCTTTCTTAAAGGGGTAGTTCCGCTATTTTTGTGTTGCCCAGATTTCTTCAGCATCGGATAGAGCGCAAAAAGTTATGCTGAAGAAATCTGGGCAACGAAAAAATAGCGGAACTACCCCTTTAAGAATTCCTGAATTTTTGGCGATTTTAAAAGTAAAAGCTATATGTATTGGCCTAACTTTATTATATTTTTCTCGCAAAGTGGCAGTGAGGACGAAGAAAAGCGCGAGTGGGCGAGACGCCGGTCTCGAAACGAACAACACAGCGCAAGGTTTTGTTACCGTAACCCTTGTTCTGAAAATAGGGTTTCCGAAATTTTTTTCGTGCGGATTTTTGGACGAAAAATCAATAGAAGCAATAAAACAATTTTAGCACAAAAAATTTCTGGAAAATCGGATTTTTCCGGACCAGTTGAAATTTTGAAATTTTTTTACAGTAATCCGCGGGGCTTAGAAACCGCCGCTGGCCTAGAAATCTCCTAGCTCTTCCACACTGCCACTGTTGGAGAAAAATATAATATCTTTAGAATACGCCGCGGCGTCGAACTGCTCATTTTCCAAATTTGGCTGCGAGCGTTGCCTGAGTATTCAATGCTTAACCATATGCGCTCTCGTAAATCGACACGAATCACACGCTTTAACGTTGAATACTCAGGCAGAATTCAAACCGCACATCTCCGAAGCTCCCGTGTTGTTTTGCGAGCAATTGAGCAGAAAAAAAGAAAATGTCATAGTGCAATCAATCTATTCGAATTATGAAAGCGGACAGTGCCTTTGTCTCTCACAAATACGACAAACGGTTCGATATCGCGCGAGACACCATCCGAGAGAATCAGAAACTCCGAAACACTTAATTCTAAAAAACCCTCGCATACGGGGGTGACATTACGGGAGCCTTAAACACGTTGAAAATACATTCTCTCAGGTCACCCGGCGCCAAAGGGAAAGGAAGATCGAGACAGTCACGGGCATCGAAAATGGAACAACCGGAAAAGTCTGGGCCGCCTTCGCAAGGGTTTGCATTATGAATATTTATTAACAAAATCATCTGAAGTGGCGGCACATTTGACAAGAAAATTCGTTTCACATTTTTGCATTGGCAGAAATGACGTTTTTAAAACAAAATAAGGCGTTCTCAACGAGACAGACGGCAGCCGTGAAATGATCTTTCTCGGTCGGAATCTTCATCTCGGATATGCATCCGATAGTACTATTGGATGCCCCACCGAAATGGCCCCGCCACCGAGAAAAAGCGCTTCACTTGGCGGGTCTTGCAGTTGAAAAAGAAAATGAGTGTTACGGTAATCTCGTGTTTATTTTTTTTTAGCTTTTTTTGTGAAAATGGCGCGTTTAATCAAGAAGAGGGCACGTTTCGATAATATTTTTATGGGAAAATGCAGAAAAAAGCCCGACGAAGATTGGTTAAGCGCGCCATTTTTTACAAAAAAGCAAACAAAATGCAAAAACAAACACGAGATTACTGTAACATTCATTTCAGCTGTGCATGATTTCAACTGCAAGACCCGCCAAGTGAAGCGCTTTTTCTCGGTTGCGGGGCCATTTCGGTGGGGCATCCGATAGTAGTAATTCTTAAAAATCCCTCGCCCACTGAGATAAGACGGGTGCTCTAAACACGTTGAAAATACATATATTCTCAGGTCACCAGCTGCCAAACCGGAAGGAACATCGACCCAGTCACCGGCTTCGAAGGTGGAACAACCGGAAAAGTCTGCGGCGTCTTCGCAAGGGTTTGCTTTATAAATATTTATTATTATCGTTGTATCTCAAATTCGAAGTTGACAAAAAAAAGTTCAAACGCTCACGTGAGATATCGATCGCAGCGGAAAAAATGATTGCGTGAATATTACGCAACTACCGTAGCGCCGCTTTAAAGACGCAGCATGTTTCGGCGCTTACCATTTTTTTCGCTGCGAGATATCTCACGTGAGCTTTTGAATTTTATTTTGTCAAATCTGATTTTGAGACACAACGATAATATCAAAATCATGTAACAAGTGGCGGCGCGTTTGACAAGACGTTTATAAAACAAAATCGGGCGTTTTCAACGAGACAGACGGCAGCCGTGAAATGATCTTTCTCGGTCGGAATCTTCATCTCGGAAGCATCCGATAGTATACTTCTGCGATTAACCACGGGAGCTTCGGAGATGTGCGGTTTGAATTCCCGTGCTGCCGGACTGCAAATTTTTCGAATTTGGCTGCGACCGCGTTGCCTGAGTATTCAACGTTGAAGCGTGCGATTCGTGTCGATTTACGAGAGCGCATGTGTTAAAGCGTTGAATACTCAGGCAACGCGGTCGCAGCCAAATTCGAAAAATTTGCGGTCCGGCAGCGCGGGAATTTAAACCGCACATCTCCGAAGCTCCAGTGTTAACTTTTTCTTATTTATATTGCATATTTTTGCTCTTTTGAAAAATTTTATCCACCACTAAATATTATCCGTTCTGCAAAAGTTGAAACTTCTGTGCCGACCGCGACGCAGCCGCGACGCGGCTTTTCTACCGTACTTTTCGTCGAAAAAGCCGTTTTCGTGGCGAGAGAACGCATATTCGGCCGCGTTGCGGTTGCGTCGCGGTCAGCGCAGAAGTGTCACCTTTTGCAGGACGGATAATAGTAATCTTAAAAAATCCCTCGCACACTGGGATAAGATTACGTTCAAAATACATTTTCTCAGGTCACCAGCTGCCAAACCGGAAGGAAAATCGAGCCAGTCGCCGGCTTCGAAAGTGGAACAGCCGGAAAAGTCTGCGACCCCGTCGCCGGCCAAATAGTGAACTGTGCGGATGGGATTTTGAGCCAATTGTGTAAACCTGTGTATTTGTTTCGTTGTCGAATGTGTGATTATCCATGCTCTCTCGTCATTTCGTTGCGAGACTCAGGCTCTGTTCACCGCTATTTTAATCGGGAATTTAAGAAGAAGCGGAGGAAATTGGGCAATTTTCGCGTGGAAAACTGGCGGATGGGCCAGGCTCTCGGGTCTGCCAAGACACTTCGAACATGTCCTTGAACGACCGGAAATAGGAACAAACGTGTTGTCTGCGTCTCTTCTTACTTTACACTACATTCTGAGATCTTCCACACCGAGTTCTCTGTTTCATGTGACCGTTTCCGTATTCCAAAGGTCAGAACATGCATTTGTGCTCCGTTTCCATCGACGTTCCCCCTTCCGTATTAGTTACTTCTGCGATGGGCCTATGCGGATCGAAAGACAAGTCGGAGGTGTCGGAGAGTCAACAGAACTCGCCCTCTGAAAGCAAAACAACGAATGGGAATGGTGGGGCGGAGATGTCTCGTGCGCCTATCAAGGCACGGAATACGGAGGAGGGGATGACGCGTGGGAAGAAGATGGCTGTGGATTCGAGGGCGCCACGTGGGAAGATGTTGAAGAAAAGGAAGTGTGTATAGAAGGAACAGGACGGCTCGACACGGAAAAGGTGGAATGACTAGAGGAGAAGCAGTGGCAATGGAACCCTCTGAATCTACCAATAAACCGTTTAAACCCATGTTTTCTCATGTTCAATTGGACAAAAAGGATGCAGTCCAATGCATACGCGCTCTATCGGAAGTGACAAAAACTGAACACAGCGCGTTTTGCGGCGCATGTTCTGCACGGTCTTCTGATATTTCGCAATATTTCGAGGTTGGAGAAATAACGGAAGAAGGCTGTGAACTATAAAATAACGAAATTTTTATACAAAAATTCGCGGATGAAAAAGGGCAGTGATGACTTACAAAAAGCAATCGAGGTATTTCAAGCCTGGTCCTCAAAAGCCAGGCTCTCCCTGAATAGTTCCAAAATGTCTGTATTAGTCTTGGTAGGAACCCGAAAAATTTATAAATATTAACTCAATAAGACTGAAATCAAGAGCGAACATGTAGTAAGAGACCTCGACACTGAATTACCATGATCACTGGCAAAAAGCCATACAAAAAACAAAATTCGAAATGGCCACCTTGTTCAAAACCTTTTACAGTAACAATTCTAAACTTATGATCCTCCTCTATAAAACTTTTATCCGTCCTTTATTAGAATATGGAACAGTAGTGACTAGAAAGCTTTATTCCTAGTTATGATCTACAAGTTTACTGTTGACAACTTTTTGATATCTCTTATCAATCTCGAGATATAATGATTCTCCAGGGCCATTTCGATAACATCCGATAGTATGGAGGATACTGTGCCAAAGGCGACTGCAATTGGTTCAATTTGAGCTGTTCCATGTGTAAACGACAATATCCGTACATTGTTATCTTATTCCAATTTGTCACATCCATTGCTAACTGTTAAACTGCTCCCTATCAGTGTTCTTCTGCTCCATTGATAACCGTGCTCCGCCCATTTTCATACATTCTATACAAAGAGCACAAATTTGTTCAAAATCAGCGCATCTTCATTGCATTTTCACTTCCTTCTCTACCTCCGAACCTTCTCATAATACTTTTCTCAAAAACCCATCCTCAACCACTTTTCACTGATTCTCAGTTTCCAAATCGTTTCCAATCACGCGTTTTCTCCCTGAAAGTTATAATTTCTTCTTCAGTTGTCGCTTTTTTGGTTTCACGAAACAATGGTGATTGAGCTCTCCGACACCCTCCCCGATTCACTCCGCTCAGAAGACGTTCAATGGATCCGTCCGTTTCAATTGGTGAAGAATCCAAAGTTCTTCTCTGATTATACTCTCCAAGAGTCATTCATACAAAGACACGAGGTCATCAAAGGCCTCAACGGGGGATTCTTCTTGGCGGCTGTGGCTGGATTGACACGGTACCCTGAACGGTTCGTTAGGGTAGTGTTGCGTGGACAAGACTTCGGAGACAGTTATAATGGTGAGATTGAATAAGAGTGCATTTGCAAGGTCTTCATCAATTTCAGGAAAGTTCCGTTTCCGTTTCTTCGGGGAGGAAGGGTCAGAACCTCGTGAAGTGGAAGTTGATGACAGATTGCCCACTATCGATGGGAAGTTGGTGTTTGCACAGGCACCCGGAGACGTCTTCTGGTGTCCGTTGCTCGAGAAGGCCTATGCAAAGTGAGTTAGAGATCTTTGTACGGGGAGGATGTTCGGAAGGCTGTATGCATGTCTAAATGTACACCCTCGAGCAGTATAATTGTTGCTCATCCTTAATTTTCTATTTGAAGTCATCAGCTGTTAACAAATGGACAGCAAACAATTATCGGGAGAAAGTGAAGTAAACACAGCGTTGTTGTTTTAGTCAGTCCTTCTGAACATTTCGAAATATTTAAAAAGAGTGTACAGTTGATAAATGATAAAATTAATAATCAAAGAACACCCAAGAGTCGATGCGAAGACTGCATAAGAACATAACATTTCCAGGTTCCGTGGGGGCTACGAACAGCTGAATCTCGGTCAGATGTACGAGACCCTGGTCCACCTGACCGGACAGAAGACGTGCACTCTTCTCACTGCCAACATCCGGCCTGAAGAACTCTTCACTCAGTTAATGGGATTCGTGACCGAGAAACAGATTCTCTGCTGCAAACACAAACACTCCGATGGCAACGACGGTGGACACGGGGGATCGTACACAATCACTGATCTACGCGATACGAATGGATATGAGATAATGATCAGAAGTGCAGCAGAAGACGAGGAGGAGTGGATCTCTTTTGGGGACTTCCGGAACACGTACGACATTGTGTTCGCAACGGACGGGGAAAGTGCAACAGAGAGACAGATGGCAAGGAACGTCCTCGAGAACACGATGACTATGCGCGGCGGTCCGTTTGACGACAACGGACGATACATTTGCGCTTCTTCTGCATGGGATTCTCTGACTCCGCGACAACTCGCAACCCGACATTTCGCAACCCCGACAACTCGCAACTTTCGCATTTTTCGCAACCCCAACAACTGGCAACCTTATCCCGGAAATTAAGGGAATTGTGTGTTTTTATATATTTTCATAGGTTTCTCCAAGTTTATTTCCATTTTTTCGTTTATTTTCTTTTTTTTCACAATTTTTTTTTTTGAGAAGATTATTGTTGTAGGCAATAACATTTTTCTGAAACTACGTATGTGTGTTTAAGACTAGGGGATTCTTGATTCTTAGCCTTTGGCCCGAATCCCCTAGCCCTGCCGGGCTCAGGGAGCGTCAGCTACCGCCGCAGCGTTAGATATCGCACTTTTTTGTGCGTTTCCGTTTTTTGAACAACTGTTTCTGTCAAAAAGCCTTTTTATCATGCAGTTTGCTGATGGGACGTTAAAAGTACCCAGAGTCGCTTTTCTGGATCGACCTGGTGGCGTTCAAAGTGCGCGTTTCGTCGTCCAGATTTTCCAGATTTTCGCTGTCGACAGTAATCCTCAAAAATTCCAAAATGTACTGAGTCTGCAGAGAACGGCGTCTGTGTTGAAACATGTTTTGCGCGTGATCGCAGACTCAGTGCATTTTGGAATTTTTGAGGATTACTGTCGACAGCGAAAATCTGGAAGATATGGACGACGAAACGCGCAATTTGAACGCCACCAGGTCGACCCAGAAAAGCGACTCTAGGTACTTTTAACGTCCCATGAAAAACGGCATTTTGAGTAGAAATATTATACGATTGAACAGTTGTAACGTGCTGCGCCTTTAAAGCGGCAATACGGTAGTTGCGCAATAACTAATTTCGTCGTTTTCCACTCGATTTACTCAATTTCAGCCGTTTTTCAATAGTTTTTCGCACTTTTTACACATTTTGTGCGTTTTTAAACAAAAAGCGCGAACAACGGTTAAAAAACCGCTGAAAGTGAGTAAATCGAGTGGAAAAAGACGAAATTAATTATTGCGCAACTACCGTATCGCCGCTTTAAAGGCGCAGCACGTTTCGGGGCTAAAAATGTTTTCGTAGCGAGATATCGTGCGAAATTGTTTATTGTGAACTCTGATTTCGAGATCCAACACAAAAAAGAGGCACTCAATGAGTCTTCTCCCAAGTGTCAATGAGCTGTTCCGTATGCGTCCACAACGCGTCCTGCAACTTTTCATCCCTCGCCACCGCCTTATCGAGGTTCTTCTCATCGTCCCAACACGACTCCCAGTACTTTCCGGACGTCTCCGCCACTTCCGGGTGTGTTGCGCAGTAGACACTCGTCGCCGCCCCTTGGCTCGGCGTCTTTGTGAATGGTTTCGAGACAAAGTTCATCATTTTGCCGGCACAAGTCTCTCTCATCAAGTCGGTCTGAACTCCGGATCCCGGGTGCACCGAGTAGCTGCTGACTCCGTTGGAATACTCGTCTCTGTGCAGTTTGAACGCCGTCAGCGTATTGCACATCTTCGACGAGGCGTACAGTTTGTAGCCGAGTCTCGAATTGTCCCCCGCGGGGCACAACAACTTCAGCTTCTCCTCGACGCTCGAGCTCGGTTTTATGCCGGTGTTGCTGCTCATGACAGAGGAGAGAATGACGATTCGGGAAGGAGCAGACTCTCTGAGAACGGGCAGCAGTTCACGGATCAACTGGAAACACGGTCAGTTTGGGATAGAGGGTTGTGATCTACTCACGAAGTAATGAGCCACGTGGTTGACCCCAAAGTGGGCTTCGAATCCGTCCTGAGTTTGTTTCATGGGTGGTCCGAACACTCCCGCGTTGAGAATCAGTCCGTGGAGGGGCCTGGAATCACAGATGAGCAGAACCTCATTTGAATTTAAAAAACTGTTTAGGACCTCTAAAAACGGGGTACCGTATACCTTCGGTGGAGCGCGCTTGCTGACTACGTCGGTAGCAGCACCCGTCGCCTGATTCAAGCACTTTTTGTTAACAGTGCAAAAAAAAATTTGGGGTAGATTTATGTACAAGATTTGGCTAAAAAAAACTCACTGTCGAAAAAAAATTTTTGCGATTTTTTCAGTACTGAACATTCTATCGGATACCATCGAAATGACCCTCCACAACTGAGAAGAGCTCTACCGGAGAATCGATTATATCTCGAGATTGATAAGCGATATCAAAAAGTTGTCAATAGTAAACTTGTAGTCCTAATTATGATCTACAAGTTTGCTGTTGACAACTTTTTGATATCTCTTATCAATCTCGAGATATAATGGATTCTCCGGTAGAGCTCTCCTCGGTTGCGGCATCGTTCGATTTCTGCGACTTTTTCGGCAATAAACACGCAAACTTCTTGTAAAATCAGGCCGTCAAAAGATTACTCCCTTCTCTCCTGACTCACCATTTCTTTGCCAAAAACTCCCTCGCCGCACTTTGAACCGATCGCAGAGAACTCAAGTCGCATGCGATCGTATCCACGAGAGCCGCCGGTGTTGTGGATACTGCCTACGAGACGTATCACACAACTTTTCTCTTACTCCAGAGGCCCACAATCTGACCCTCTGTCGTGGAATTACATCACGAATGCTCTGATTCATCATCATTCCTGAGAAATTCCCGAAATCGCGGCGAAATTCCATTCATTTCGCCCATTTCCACCAAGCGCGCTGCATGTCGTCTGCCGTCTCCATTGCGGCACTCATCTCTCACCGCACCTTCGTCGTCTGGACTCTCTCGACTACAGTAACCCCGCGATCGTGCCGAGACCCGCGCTATGCGCCTTTAATATTCTAATTCAAATTGTTGTTCGTTAATTCTTTTATATTCTCTTCTCTTCTTCTAATTATTCACCGATTCGACGCTGTTTTCCCACGATTTCTTCGTAAGTCATATATTTACCCCTTTTATTCCCCTTTTCTCACCATTTTCCACGAATTTCCACTCATTTTAGTCCAAATTGACCCATTTCCGACCAATCCCAATTTAGGCCAAGACTAGCTTGGGCCTAAATGGTCTATTTCTTAACCAATTTCTATTGTTTCTCTTATGATTTCCCTACTTTCCTCTTGTTTAGCCTTTATTGTACAGCTCTACGTCATTTGAGTAATAAACCTTGATTCCCACTATGATCTGTTCAAAGAGGTTCCCACGAGAGGGACTTAGGGACTATTCCCTATTGTCCCATCTCATCATGGTGCATCGAACCGCGTGATTGTTGTCCTCCCTGTGGAGGATGACACGAACCGGCTCTGGGAACCTGAGCAGATCCGTCGGCGAACTTGGGTTTACGCTCGATGACAGAGCCTCCCTTTCTCCACCCTCATTTCCATTCTCATTTCTCTCTTCCACGTCTCCCTTCTCTGACGTCTCTCTTTCCCCCTTTCCCCCCTCGAGGTCATCATCGTCGGAAGCTGCTTCAATCGTGTTGGATCGCAGGCAAGCTGGAATGCCGAAGCCCACGAAGGGCGAAGAAAGAAGAAACTGTGGTAGTAGGTCCACGTGACCGTGGAGCGCCCGAGTAGGGACACCTCTGGGTGGACTTCGGTAGGGCCTCACACGGCACGTTGGAGTGAAAAACGCAACCCACGGTGCCGAAAGAAGAAACTGTGGTAGTAGGTCCACGTGACCGTGGAGCGCCCGAGTAGGGACACCTCTGGGTGGACTTCGGTAGGGCCTCACACGGCACGTTGGAGTGAAAAACGCAACCCACGGTGCAGAAGAAGAAAACTGGTGGAAGTAGGTCCACGTATCTGTGGAGGGATCCGAGTAGGGACACATTTGTGGACTTCGGTAGGACCTCACACGGAACGTAGGAGTGAAACGAGACCCACGGTTGAAGAAGAAAGAAGTGATGCCAGGGATGGAAGGAAGATGGATGGATTTCGCCCTCACCTTATATGGGAGTGGCCGTCTAGGGATATCTCCCCTAAATAGAGACCGACTAAAGCGCACCGCTTCGACACCCTCACCTTAAATGGGAGCGGATTTCTGGGATACTTCCCCTCACAATAGAGACTCATCGATTTCACGAGAAGGAGAAGGAAGGATCACCACGAGGCTGATGGAGTCGTCACACTTCAGGGAAGAACATCGCGTCCTGGTTGGGCACCAGGAGTTGTGGCACCGATGTTTTGCGTCGAAAGACACCTTCCCCGCCCGCCAAATCTATCTCCATTTTTGACGATTGTCTGCTTATCCGCACATATCCTCAATAATTCCAGCAAACTTAGATAAGTTTCAGATGGATCGACACCGATGTCAGTTGTGCGTCAAGCAGCCCCACGACGACTCCAGTCACCTCCATGGAACACGACAACTAGGAAGCGCCCCATCCCACGCATCACCGAAGGAACGGCCGACGTCCCAAATTTCAAGAAACCCAGGCAGCAAGTAGGGCGTGACCGCCTGGTAAGACGGTCACGCTCCCCCGAGAAACACTCAGTTATCGTTTCTTTCAGAAGGATTCCACATTGAGGACGTCGTCGCTGGACACAATCTACAAATTATTGTCAAGGAAGTCCACGTCAGACGAGTGCCATCCCTCCAGGAGACGGACCCGAAATCGACGGAATATGGACGCAAGGACATCGACGTCAGGAAGTGTACTCCAGGAGCGAGCTCCACCCACAAGGCTGATCGCCGTATGGTACGTGTTAGAAGGTTCAGTGGAAAAAGAACGCATGACACGTATTTCAGAGTCGTATCAGCACGGAGGACACCGCGAACAATCAAGAACTTGTGACGGTCATACAAATTGAGCTGAGCATCAAGATTATAGTCAAGTAGCCGCCACGAGGGCCGGACGTCGCGCCGAAGGAAGGATCTGTTTGAGATCAACGTGTGGTACGTTGGAATGAATACTCTCGATAGACCAATGACTGTGGCTCCTTTCAGCCGGAAACAACAATCTAGAGAGGATGTGTAGATCGCTGGCACTTATGGTCTACTCACATGACAAGAACAAAGGTACTCAAGAATCATCATTGATAATTAGTAACATACCATCTCTCAGATCACGTGTACACACCACGCTCAAGTGATCGTCAAGGATGTCGAGGAGACCAAGAGGATTCCAACGCTGAAACCACGGACCTGCAAGGTATCGACACGTCAGCAGCAGCCGGTGGAGGAGTCAATCACCACGTCGTGAAGCAGCCGCGGATTCAGCTCACATCTTTTCACAATTTCCCTTATTCGTTGCTTCATTCATAGTTAACCTACTCATGTCTCAATAAAGCAGTGTTCATGTCCACATGGTATCATATTTATCAAGCAACCTGATAAGGCTTATCATTAGAAAATCAATCGTCATTAGGAGATAGAGATCTCTTGAACCACCAAAATGCAATTATGGGCGTTGTCGCTATCATTCGACAACAGTCCACGTTGAGGACTTTGGAGGCCACCGTGTGATACTACAGTCTCGTTGGTGTAACCCAACCGAACCACCGACGGTTCATTCCCCATTCCTCGACGAACCTTTTTCTCATCATTCCATCAGCAATCTTCAATTGTCGTTCACCTTCGTCCCCGATCTACACCGCCCGGATGATTGTCGAGGCAGGAACGTCAACGTTTCCAAGGACCTCGGGGTCAATCTCACGAGTCTTCGTAGTAGATCAGCAGCTGCACGAGTGTTCGTGAGTTGCCTACCTGGACCAATTCCTACACATCAAGCAGCTTTCATCTTCGGAGTTCTCTTCGCCCCCGTTCAGCACGGTACGGACAATAGGCGCGACTGGGATCCACATTCCCGAGGACACCGAACTCTTCATCAAGACCTCGGTCAGTAACATCACAAGCAAACGTGAGTTGCTCGCCGGGACCGACTTCGAGTCGGCGATCTTCATAGGTATTCCCTCTTCGCTCTCGATCCCGATGGATCCTCGATGAGGGGCGTCAATGTTTCCTAGGACGCCGACTTCACAACGAGTCCTTGTACTCCACGGTAACTGCACGAAGTTTCGTGAGTTGCCTGCAAGGATCACCGTCGCCAACGCCGCATTCTCTTTAGGAATTTTCTTCATCACCGTTTCCTAGGATGTCGGCATCAACATATTCCCCGGTCTAGGGCAACGGATTGGCAGGGCGCCACTGCGTTCGTATACCCTGACACGGAGGATGGGACTTCACACAAGTAGCACCACAGAATCCACTCCCGGGTGCTCGAGTCCCACGGAGACCGGAACGGATCTTCAGCGCAGCTACATCTCAAGGTGGCAACTACACTTCCCTCACCAAGCAGCGATGGAGGATCCATTCTGTCTCTTCTCAAGGAATGGCGGACGTCGTCACTCAGCAGTGCCTCAGGTGGCTATTACACTTTCCCGCACCACGCTGCGGAGGAGGACAGTCGCCGTTCTTTGCCCACGACTGAAACAAGTTATGAGTCGCAAGACTCCGCATTCAGTCTCCGTGAGCCTCTTGGAGACAGAGGACACGGTCGGATCGCCATCACATAGAGAAAGCCGATCACTTTATCGATGTGATGGCATTCGAGAAGCAGGACGCCATCGAAGAACCGGAAGTGATCAACTCGACAGTCAACCGTCGGCATGCAGAACGGACGTAATTAACCCGGAGCTGTACCCGACCAGAAGCTGGTCGAAGTTGTTCGACGGCGAAGGATCGAAGACGATTAGCTACCGTTGGAAATTCCCAACCCGGAGAACAACACCAAGATGATCATCACTCCCGGAGACCTCGACGACGACCTGCCAAGTGGGTACCTGCCAATAACATCGGCAGCTCTACCTGCTCTCCAACTAGCTTCATTTCCAGTTTCATTTCTCTTCTCTTCTTCACCTTCTTTTCAACAATCTTCACTTCAAATTTACCTTCTACAGCATTAAACTATTTCATTCGCCGTGTCATTACCGCCATCCCCCCTCGTATGACACACACTCACCATTGATTTGCAGAATTTCTCAGCTCGGGAATCTTCGATCTACAATGTCTCGCAATCAAGATGCTATCGACACGGAGTCACCCACTCCAACCATCCCGACCAATCAACACCACGAAGGAACGGACGCCTTTCTTCGTAGAACCACTGTGACTCCCATGAAGACACAGATCACGAAGGTTACCTCCGCTGCGGAAGCGGCCCTCACGAAGCTCAAGGAAGCTTTGGCGGCGGTACCGCACCTGGAGACACCGGAGCCCAAAAACATGGATGATCTGATTCAGCCGTTCAACGCACTGGTGTATCAGCGCGAGGCATTCCAGCGCCTGACGGATCTCATCAAAGGAAAGTTAGATACACTCTCATCCATGGTCGGGGACGAAGACATGAAAAAATACGCGAAAGAGGTACAACTTCACATGAAGGAGCGCCGAGCAGTCGAGATCCAAGAAGACGTTATCGATTTGGTACGCTCTACTAAGATCCTGTTATGTACCCATGGGACGTCACTCAGCCTCCTCGCCACCACATCCGAACCGAGCGATGGAGTGACCGATGACGCTGAAGACGAATACGCGAGTGTCGAAGGAACCGACTCAAGCAAGTCGCTCTCGTTATTCGTGGACTCACCCCAGTACTTCGACGATACTTACCGTGGATTACAGTTGCTGGAACCATCACGCTATCCGGGAGCGGGAAACCCCCCTAAGGCGTCACCCGCCACGGTTGTAACCGCGGTTACGGAATCACCCGCCTCCAAGACTCTAACATCCGGCAACGAAATCGATGAAGAATGCAAGCTCCTCGAGGAACAACTAGCTCAAGTCAAAGTGCAAGGAGCACGAGCCAAAGCGGACATCGCAGCTGCCCAAGAAAAAATCAAACAGCTGCAAGCGGAGCAAGACCAGCGCCACGCTGCGGACAGTCGACGTCAAGAGCTGATGGCCGCTTTGGCAGCAGCCAGGCAAGTAACCGACAACGCACTGGCAGATCGACAACAGATAGAGTCGCGAGTTAAGGAAATGGAATTGCAACCGGCACGGCGAACCCTATTCGACCAGCCACCCCTTGCCCGAGCTGCTCCACGTCTCTTCGACCAAAACATGGACTTCGAACAAATACGTGGAGTTACCACGCAAGAAAACCCCATTCTCACTCGACGCACGGTTCCATCAACTCCTCTAGCCGTTCCCCGGAACAACTGGCGCGATCAGTTAGCGCAGGACGTCAATCAAGACAAAATCCGCCAGGCGCTGGACGAATATGAGTGCCGCGATGTCCCTCGACAGGAGATCGAACATGCGCCCATCTACTGGAGTAACATGTCGGAAACCCTCCAAGCGCTGACGAAGTTCTCGGGTAACACTTCGTATTACCCAGCATTCATGTCGCGTTTCCGTCGAATGGTGGATATGAACCCGAGATTTGACGTCACCACGAAGTTGGCGATCTTGGACCAGAAACTCTCTGGAGTAGCGAAAAGATGTATCTCAGCCGCAATTGATCAGGAAACCGCATACAGGAACACGTTAGCGTCTTTGGAAGACACTTATGGCAGCCATCTGGAGTCCCCAATGGCACTGCACAAACAGTTCTCCGAACTCCCATTCAATCAGAACGACCCCAAGGCGATGCTCTCGGATCTGGCCGCTCACACATCGTTCATGGATCGACTCGCCGAACAAGGATTCCTGCCGGACAGCTTAGGAGACCAGCTCGCGTTGATCGACAAACTCCCACAGGATATGAACCAGAAGGTCAAGTTGTACCTTCACAAAGGAGGCGGAAAGAAGTCGTTTCCGGAGATCGTCCGACAGATCCGTGAACTGATCAAACAAGAAGTCATTCTCGCGGGTTCTAACAACTTCAATGGACTCCACGACGATCTTCATTCTCATGAAGACGAAGAAGACGGATTCGTCAGCACCGATCATGTGGCTCCCAGGAAATTTTTTCGTGGCCCATCAAAGACCCAATAATAGCTCTTGGGCCGGCAACGAGGGTACTAAAGTCAGAACCCCGCTGTCACAAGCTGCCTGGCCACCAGCCCCACTGCTTCGTTTTTCGAAAGGAGCACAAATCATTCCTGTTTCTGCTTACAAACACAAATTTCTACCAAATTGTTCCACTAATCTTTTCGACACTTCATCCACGAAGAGCTTAACAAGCTCTTGTCATTTTACGACCGTCTCGGTCTGTAAGCCACATCCATACCTAACCACGCCAGCTGCCACGCTCGCAGCCGTCTTCTCACAGGAGCGACCAAACCGAAGCAATCAGAAGCATCTACACGTTGGATCAATGGTCAAGTCACCGAAAGACTCATTTGAGGTAGCCGCCCAGTGGAACGACTCAAGATGTCACCTTGTCTACATATCTGCCATAGCGGCAGCGTCAGTTTGCTCCATCTGCGAGCACTTGGAAACTAATCAAGCGTCATTGACGACGAAACTCCGATTCGCGAGAAGTCACAAGAAGAACGGGCTGTCCTTGACCGAATGCCAACACCACCATTCACCTATCCTCCCGAAAATCCCGGGAATTCTGAGAAGAGCCAGACAGCGTCGGCTCCTTCTAGCAAAGGATACCACAAAACTATACCATATGCCCCTTCTTCAGGACTGCCGCAATAAGACTGAGCTCCTATGGATCTCAATACTCAGCCAGCTTCTGAGTACTCCGGTGAACCACAGGTCCACCAATATCCCTTTCAGGTTACTTCCGACAGCAACGACGACGACAGGACAACAAGGACGCCATCGACAGGAACGACGACGCCAGGATCCTTCCGTCCTTCTTGCTTTCTACCAGCTCGACAGCGTGCTAGTCTTCACCGACAAGTCACCACGGCATGAACGGCCTTCAGGACGCATCACGGCCCCCTTTCCTAGAAAGGACGGTCAAGTTCGCACAGCCGAAGTCCTCTGCAGAGGACAAACCATCAAGAGAGTTGTATGCCAGATGATCCCACTTGAAGTGGACCAAGATCACATCGCTACCAGCCGATCGATATCAACCAACCGGATTAAGATATGCTGCTCCCTCCGCCCGAGATCTTCGGGGAGTCACCTCCAGGACAGTCAACCTCCTTGTCGTCAACTGCGATGCAGTACCCTCTGCCCAAGTCCGCCAAGTCCACGACCGCCGATCGCAGCCGACCGTTCCTACCCCGCAAGGCTAAGGACAAGTTCGTTGACTAGGTTAACGTCTTCTGGTTAAAGACGTCGACTTCTCCTCCCCCGGGAATGTTGTGGATACTGCCTACGAGACGTATCACACAACTTTTCTCTTACTCCAGAGGCCCACAATCTGACCCTCTGTCGTGGAATTACATCACGAATGCTCTGATTCATCATCATTCCTGAGAAATTCCCGAAATCGCGGCGAAATTCCATTCATTTCGCCCATTTCCACCAAGCGCGCTGCATGTCGTCTGCCGTCTCCATTGCGGCACTCATCTCTCACCGCACCTTCGTCGTCTGGACTCTCTCGACTACAGTAACCCCGCGATCGTGCCGAGACCCGCGCTATGCGCCTTTAATATTCTAATTCAAATTGTTGTTCGTTAATTCTTTTATATTCTCTTCTCTTCTTCTAATTATTCACCGATTCGACGCTGTTTTCCCACGATTTCTTCGTAAGTCATATATTTACCCCTTTTATTCCCCTTTTCTCACCATTTTCCACGAATTTCCACTCATTTTAGTCCAAATTGACCCATTTCCGACCAATCCCAATTTAGGCCAAGACTAGCTTGGGCCTAAATGGTCTATTTCTTAACCAATTTCTATTGTTTCTCTTATGATTTCCCTACTTTCCTCTTGTTTAGCCTTTATTGTACAGCTCTACGTCATTTGAGTAATAAACCTTGATTCCCACTATGATCTGTTCAAAGAGGTTCCCACGAGAGGGACTTAGGGACTATTCCCTATTGTCCCATCTCATCATGGTGTGGGTACCTGCCAATAACATCGGCAGCTCTACCTGCTCTCCAACTAGCTTCATTTCCAGTTTCATTTCTCTTCTCTTCTTCACCTTCTTTTCAACAATCTTCACTTCAAATTTACCTTCTACAGCATTAGGAGCGAGCTCCACCCACAAGGCTGATCGCCGTATGGTACGTGTTAGAAGGTTCAGTGGAAAAAGAACGTAAAATCAGGCCGTCAAAAGATTACTCCCTTCTCTCCTGACTCACCATTTCTTTGCCAAAAACTCCCTCGCCGCACTTTGAACCGATCGCAGAGAACTCAAGTCGCATGCGATCGTATCCACGAGAGCCGCCGGTTTCTCTTCCAGAAACTTGGCCTTCAACTTCTCCGATTCGGCCACATTCCTGTTCATCATCACGACGTGGGCTCCTTTGAGAACAAGTGCCCTCGCGGTTTCTATTCCGATTCCGGATGTCGTTCCGGTTATCGCGAACGTCTTTCCGGAAATGTCGACGCCTTCGAGGGTCTGGAAGATTGGCAAACATCGAGAGCATTCTCAAATGGACTCACTTGAAGTGCATGAGTTCTCGAATTGAACTGTCGTTTTCTTTGTCCAGATTCCATGATTTTCAAAGAGAAAAAGACGAATCTCCAGTTAGCACTCGCTTTTATAACAGAGACACCGCCTGGTCACAGAATGACGCAGCGAGGACACACTTTTGACCACGGTTCCGGAGGGGGGAGACGAATAACAACCTTTGCGCGTTTCGCTCGGAGCACAAATCACAATAACATGAGTAACTCGACTGAAAGTGAGCAGATTTTGTACTCGATCTTGGGTCTTTCGGATAATCACACAAACTGATGACAATGTTTGCATGTATCATACCACTGCTAAACCGCTGGCGTGTACTCAGCGGCTAGAATCGAATCTGCGTGTACGCAGCGGACACGCAGCGGGTCCGCCAGCGGTTCGCGGGTCGCCGGCGGACACGCAGCGGGTCCGCCAGCCGTTGGCAGGTCGCGTGCGGACACGCAGCGGGTAATTTTCAGCCGCTGCGGGTACGCTGCGTGTCCGCTGCGTACCACCAGCGTGTACTCGGCGTACACGCCAGCGGTTTAGCAGTGACTGCATTACTGTTCTAACCAGCACACCTAATTCAAGATTAACGATATGGGAAATAGGTCTTCCGCTCGTTTTCTTGGCATGAGCTATTTCACTAATGGGACGTTAAAAGTACCTGGAGTCACTTTTCTGGGTCGACCTGGTGGGGTTCAAAGTGCGCGTTTCGTCGTCCAGATTTTCCAGATTTCCGCTGTCGACAGTATTCCTCAAAAATTCCAAAATGCACTGAATCTGCAATCACGCACAAAACATGTTTCAACACAGACGCCGGTCTCTGCAGATTCAGTGCATTTTGGAATTTTTGAGGATTACTGTCGACAGCGAAAATCTGGAAAATCTGGACGACGAAACGCGCACTTTGAACCCCACCAGATCGACCCAGAAAAGTGACTCCAGGTACTTTTAACGTCCCATAGACAGTACCTTCTCTTCACGGAATGACCATGTGTGGTAGAGGGTTCGCTGCCCGGGTCGGTGGTCTCGAAACGAACAGACACAGCTCAATGATTGTTACCGTAATCCTTCTTCTGAAAAGACGGTTCTTGGATGATTTTCCTGCTGATATTTTGACTAGTTCTGCACAACGATTTCACCGAAAAACGAACGAAGTTTCGGCTACATGTAACCCGGATAGGGTCCAGTAACGGGGCATAATTACCGTATTTCCTCTAAAAGAGCGGCACCACAGACACTGCCGGAGAATGATTATATCTCGAGATTGATAAGAGATATCAAAAAAATGTCAACTGCAAACTTGTAGTCCTATTCATGATCTACAAATGTTCTGTTGACAACATTTTGATATCTCTTATCAATATCGAGATATAATGATTCTGTGGTGCCGCTCTATTCAGGGAAATGCGTCGATGACGTCACATGACCCGTCCTCTCTCCTCATTTCCCAGGGTTTCATTCAGAACTTTTAAACCATTATCGGCGCAATTACGTGAGTTTCTTGCTGTCAATGTATCCGGTATTCATTGCGAGAATAGCATTGAAAATGAGCATTCATGGAGCATTTGCTCTACTCATCCCGTGGCTCATTGTGCAGTGTAAGAAGAAGGGGAAGAAGCCAGAGAGTGCCCAAAAAGTAACCATTGAGCAATCAAAGGAGCCGCCGAAACTGGTGTATGTGAGGAACATAGTTGAGAAGACGGCGTTGAACCGATTGCAGAAATGAAGAGAAGACTCCGAAAATGACGTCAAAAGAGGGAAAATCAAAGAAATCGGCGGAAAAGTCCAAGGGATCCAAAGAATCCGGAGAGCCCCAGAAGTATGTATGTTCAGAGCATGATTCAGAGGAGAACTGCTCTTTTCAGAGATGTTCCAAAGGATCTGAAAACGAGATCGGAAGAGGGAAAGGAGTCAGAAGAGCCCCTCGTGGAAGACGTTCCCAAGTTGGCATCTTGCAGCGGCAGACCGTCTAAACAGCCGGAATTGGAGAAAAAGTCGTCTCTGGCCCTGGATATAACGGAAAAAATGGAATCGAGGAGTTTGACACGTGAAGAACGTGACGAATATGACAAAAGGTGGGAATCCGTCAGAGGATCTCTATTAGAGATTGGATAATAGGTCGGCGTTTGCATTGATGTACGTTGAGGATGTGGGATGGTTCGGTGGTGATCGAGAAGAAGATTGAGGGGGAAGAAGAAGAAGAAGAGCCCGTTTTCCTCGAAACAAGCTAACGCTGCCGGAGAATTATTATATCTGGAGGTTGATAAGAGATATCAAAAAGTTTTCAACAGCAAACTTGTAGTCCTAGTTCTGATCTACAAGTTTGCAGTTGACAACTTTTTGATATCTATCATCAATCTCGAGATATAATGATTATCCGGCAGCATTGCCGCTGTATTTGAGGAAATACGGTACCTGTAACTCTTCAAGTGTTCCATAGAGAAAATTATTCAAAATTTGTGAATTCATTATCAAAATATCATATCAATCAGACTATCACAATTAAAAGAAAACCAGAAATCATGTATAAAAATGAGTGAGAATTATCGGAATGGCCGTAGTGAATTAGTGGTCGATGGACGGCTTCTCGAGCGTTTCGCAACGGATTTGGCCGATTGGGAGCGTGTTTTCGGGCTGAAAATTACAGATATTCCGGTGAATTAGAGAATAAGGATCGTCCTGGACAGGTAAGTTGAGTGCTCGATTGAAAAATATAATCATTTTCGAATCAACGAACCGATTGCCAGAAGACGACCTGACGAACTGTCTCGGTACCATGTTGCTCGGCGGAATCCACGGAATGGGCGGAGCCTGGATGAGCACCAAATCGGCGAGCATTTCGCGCTCTTTGTCCTGGAATAAAGTTGCGAATTGAAGACTCCTGCCGGACAATCAATATATCTCGAGAGTGATAAGATATATCAAAATGTGATCAACAGCAAACTTGTAGATCATGACTAGGACTATAAGTTTGCTGTTGACAACTTACTGATATCTCTTATCACTCTCGAGATATAATGATTCTCGCGCAGATGCCGCTCTGTCTCCACCTCACCTTCATCTCCATCCACGTCTCATAAGCCTCCGTGGCGCACATCATCCGAAAGTCCTTCGTGTACTCCTCATCCTTCCTCTCTTCCTCTTCTTTTCGTAATTTTCGAGCAGCTTCACTCAGGAATTCCGCCTTTTTTCGTTTCCTGGAAAAGAAAAATGGATTATGGAAAAAAAACCGGGTTTCCCTGTTTCACGTGATTCTGATAGTTAGGTATTATGACATGTACTAAAACTGCTCCACCGGATTATCGTTTCCTAACAGTCAAATTCAAAAATCTACTATTATACATTTCAAAAATCTTGGAACGTGCGCAAACGCGCTCCGCTGGATTCGTGTTGGTCTCGCCACGAGTATCGTCTCTGTCTCGTGTATTCGACGAGAGACGCAGACAAGAGTCGTGGCGAGACCAACACGAGTCCAGTGGAGCGCGTTTGCGCACGTTCCAAGATTTATGAATATATAATATCGTTGTAATATCTCAAAATCAGAAATCACAATAAAAGTTTCAGAATATCTCGCAACGAAACAATTTGTCATCGCCGAAATGTGCTGCGCCTTTAAAGTGGCGATACGGTAGTTGCGTAATACATAACTTCGTCTTTTTCCACTCAATTTCCCCCGATTTCAACGAGTTGTCAACTGTGTTTTTACCGAGAAAAGCGCGAAAAACGGTTCGAAAACCGCTGAAGTGAGGAAATTGAGTGGAAAAAGACGAAATTATGCATTACGCAACTACCGTATCGCCGCTTTAAAGGCGCAGCACGTTTCGGAGCTGACAAATTGTTTCGTTGCGAGATATCGTGGCGCTCGGAAAAAAAGCGCTTTTGCAATAGACCACTCCAGAGCAGAGCTGGACGGAATTCCGACTTCCGACATTCCGGATTCTCAAAATCGAACTTCCGCCCAGCACCTGCTCCAGAGCCCTATAAAACCTTTGGTCGTTTGGAAGCGTGTTTTGGATTTCCGGAAGACTCATCCGGAAGACTCATCCGGAAGATTCATCCGGAAAACCCCTCTCTTCCCCCCAACTAACCACGCCAAAAACGCGGCGTGCGCTTCCTTCTGCTTCTCCTCCCGTCCCGCCTCCTCGGTCTTCCGCTTCTTCTCCGCCTCCTCCTCCAGCTTCTTCCGGATGTCCGTCACCGATTTGGATCGTTCCTGTTTCCACATTTTGAAGTTCATCTCCGCCTCCTTCGCCTTCTCCTCCTTCTCCAACTTCACCTTCTCCTTCTTCTCCTTCTCTTTGGAATTGCGAATCTGTCGGAACTTGGCCATCTTCTCATCGTGGTCCTTAACCCATCTCTCGTAGAGTTTCGCAGAGTTCTCCTTCCGTTCCTTCTGTAAATTCCCCCCAGTTGTTCCCTCATCTTCAGAGGATTCCTCACCTCACTCTGCGCCTTCTTCTCCTCCTCCTCCTTCTCCTTCTGCTTCCGACTTCTGATCTCTTTCTCCTTCTTCGCCAACCATTCTTTATGATGAGCATCCGAAGGCTTCGAGTTCGCAGAGTTACTGCAACATCACTGTCAATGGAGCGCAATTGCACCAACAACTCACAACATGGACCTCTGCATCATCATCGCATCCTGCTCCTTCTTCCCTGTCGGCGGCCGCTTCGGGGGCAACGTCTTCTTCAATTCCAACTTAGGCACCACTTTCTCCTTCTTCTTCTTCTCTTCCTCCTCCTCCTTCCCCTTATCATCGTCCTTATCATCCACCCGAAACGTCAAACTCTGCGGTTCTTCGTTCGTATCGAGGGAGTTCCCTGTCAAATCTCGCGAGAACTGAACTGATTCTGTGGGCGGCGGAGCCACCGGTTCGGCTTCTTCCACGTGGATGGCGAGGCGGGGACGTGGTGGTTCCCTGGAAAAATTGAATGATTTTGGGTGTAAGCTCGACAATCTCCAAACTGCATAAAAGAGTTCCAGCAGTTCAGATGGTCATGTCCCCACTCTTCTTATCATTACTCTCTCTCTCTCTCTCTCTCTCTTCTAGTTTCAATGATAAGGCTCATGTAAAAGGACTGGTCAGCGTCAATTCTGGGCGACTCTCGCCGGTAGAGTATCTTGAATAAATCATATGATACGATCACTGAAGACTTAATGGGAGACTTCCCCCAAAACGTCATGAGAGACCCCTGTTGAAGGAGACGTCCAACGACGGATCTGGGAAGTCCTACCCCATGGACAAGATGGTTAGGTGTCTGGAGCTGATCTCTGATCGTACCGTTTCGGTGACTCCGGATGGATCGAAATCGAGTTGATGGTCGTGGAAAGGGCAGGTGTGTCCATCGTCGAGATCAAGGATCTCCTTCGAATGTCATTTCTGAACAATTCCACTCATTTTCTCTAATTCTCCCCTCCCTCGCTCCTCACATTCTCTTGTAGAACTCATCCTCCGAGTGTCTTCGAGAGTGTCCTGTCGTTTCCGAGTGAGTCGAAGTGGAGAAGAGTGACGAATAGGGGATTTGAGACGAAGAAGAAGAAGACATAGAAGAGGTCGCGTTTCCGTTCTCAACGTTTGTGGGGTCCTGGAAAACTATTGTGTTGCAGCCGCGCTCTATTGATAACTATTGGGAATTCACGGGCTGTTGGAGCGTACTGAATCGAAAGCTCGCTCTACTGAACAGGCGCGTTGCGGCACGCGTAGCGGTAAATTTTTTTAAAATTTCCTGCAAAAATTCGACCAAGCTGCCGAAATTCTAGGCCAGTGGCCTAGGAATTATGCGGCCGCGGCCATTTCAAAGGCTGCGTATCATTTTAACGTTACGCAGTAAGAGATGCATTTGATTACTGTAGCGAGGCGGGAATTTAAACATCGGTAGTACGATTCGGTACGCTCCAACAGCCCGTGGGAATTGCGTTGCGACTCAATGATGCGGAGTCGGAGAGCTCGTCTGTCATTTCTGCGAATACCGTCACGCCAAAATGCACACTACCGTATTGAAACAGTTCAATTGATGATCGATTCTCATTAGAGCGCGGAAGCCAAACTGGGCACTTTTCGACTTTTCGCTGCGTACCGTTGCCTGAGTATTCAACGCTCGGGAATCGACAAAAACGCGCACGCCTTAGCGCTAAATACTCGAGCAACTGTACGCAGCGAAAAAAGGCGCGGAAATTCAAATAAGTCAGTGAGGAATTCAAATGATTAGCAATGGAGCGCATTTGCATCTCACCTTATTCTCCTCATTACTGCCGGCCGACTCCCTTCCGTGTCTCGTCGGCGGTCTCATCGGACTGTGAAGCGAGTTCTTCTCGCCTCCGTTCCCATTCGAAGACGTCGACGAGGGAGAGGGCTCCGACGGTTTGAACGTGATTCCGAGTATCTCATCGAGTGTCTGATTCACGCTCAGATTACGCGTCTGGTGCAGTTGGTGGTCCATTTCGCTGCAAATATATCTCGGCTGCAAACGCGCTCTGCTGAGTCTAGCCACGATTTTCGTGGACTTCTCGTGTACTTCTCGTGAACACGCGGGTGAAATTTTTAGTAAAATTAGAGAAGAAATCAACGGATTTCATTGATATTTTTCTCAAAAACCATATGTATGGTCTTGAAATTCCAGAAATAACCACATTTTACCGGGTTAGAAACAGGAAAATGTACTAATTTTTCTTTAAAAAAACCAGAAAATAAAGAGCACTCACCGCTCAGAAGGGACGTCGTCGTGTTGTTTCAGTTGGAATTGTCTGAAAATCTTGAATTCGTCGGTGTCCGCGCGTCCGGAATGCCGCCCGAATACGGAGAAGAAGCCCTGTGTGCACTGTCTGACGTCTCTCACTTTCTCACACTCTCTCCCTCAAATAGCGACATTTTCACCTGGAAGCCGCGCGAGAGAGTGTGGCGACGCAAGAGGGCGCAGACGGCGCGAGCGACTCGGTTTCCATGGAAACGGCGGCGCTGTCTGCGCACTCCGCGTCTCGTGTGCTCTCTCGTCGCTTCTAATTGGACGCCCATTTCTATTTTGGAAATCTCAACGAAATGAGGTACTACGCGCGATATGCGAATTACTTATGGAAGAGAGGAAGTGGAGAGAGAGTGTGGAAAGAGTAGAGGGTGCAGAGAAGGGGATTCGTATAGTAGTCGAGAGGGAAGGGGAAGTATGTGAGAGGTCGGAGTGATAATCAGTGATAACCAAGGGGTGATGAGGGGTCGAGTGCTCCGGGAGCCATCATCTGAACCAAAAAAGCAATTCTGGACCGAATTCTAAAAATACAGCTAAATAAATGAATAAAAAACAAAAAAAAACATTAAAATGTCAGAAACTGCGAAAGATTTGTAAATGGTAATCGGAAAATGAAGCTGAAATTGATAATTTTCAATAAAAAAGTATTTTTTTTTATTTTTCTGGATTTTTAACAGACAATTGAGCAAAACTTTCGATTTTCGACTGTTTTTCTATTTTTTTTCTATTGAAATACGGTAAACATCTTCAGATGGAGAATGTAATTTTTATCAGAAGAAAAATATTTTCAAGATTTCTAAATGTATTTTTTCTCCACTTCTAAATTTTAATAAATTTTTTTTAAATTCTGATTTTTTTCAGGTTTTTTAGGCATTTTTCAGTACTGAATCTATTTTTTTTTGTTTTCTATCAAATTTTTGAATGATTTTCTTCGAAAATCGGAATTTTTTGAAGCGTTCCAGACGGAAGAGTGTTGGAAAACAAGAGACGCAGACGGGAATACAGTCGCCGCATGGTTTTGTGGGCGGGGCCTATGTTCATTTTTTTAAGCTGAAAAACAAATTTTTGTGATTTTTTTGCTTTGTTTTTCAGAAAAATCAAAATTTTGAATTGTTTAATCCCTCTACACAGAAAATGTCAGTTAATCTTTTTTTGCTAGTGATTTTGCCAGTGATGCAGCAACCACTTCCATACGCGTGGACGAAAGGAGAGTTTCTCGATTTTTTTCGCGATTTTCTTTTCAAAGAGGTGTCTCTTTTTCGTTATTCGAAAATTAACTAATTTGCGAATTCCAGCATTTCGAAGAGGTAGAGGAACGCATCGGAAACCTCGGTGAATATGATGCATTTTGGGGAAAGTGCGTTCCTTGTGAAGTCATCAAACGTACCATGAACAAGTGCAACGGAGCTCTCGGTGAGTGGCCACTAGTGGGGGCGCCGGTATACCGTTCTGCTGTAGGAAAGTGTTTCGATATTAAAAAATAATTAGACCAAAATCTACAAAAACCGACCAATTCAATAATTTTATTTTTTTTTCGTTTTTGAAAAAAAAACCGAAACGAAACGTTTTGTTTTTCTTGCTAAATACAGTTCTGTTGAAAACAGAAGAAATGAACATATGAAACATTTCACAAAAATCATTTCAAAACCAATTGAAAGACATCAAAATTATCGAATTTTTGAAAAATTCTTAAAGCTTTCAGATTACTAAACACCACAACAATTTGGTTCATCTCTACTTGTGAGTAGAAATGAACTTCACAATGATCTTTTTTCAGATGTGTACGGATCGGACCAATATATCAGTCAACATTTCGAAAACTTCTGGTTAAGCGTGTCTCGCGAAGAAAGGCTTGTTCGCATTGTCATAAACTCTTTCAGGAGAAACATCGTTTTACCGGTAAGATAAAGCGCTCGATGTGCGAAAATCGATTGAATGTTTCAACAGGGCGACCAGAAACTCATCGAACTTCTACTCGAATCGATCAAAACACTGATCGAGCGGCAGCTGGCTGGCTCTTATGAAATTATCCCGAAAAGTGTCTATCAACAATGTGTTCCGTTTCGAGTTCCTCGTGGCATAGAAAACTGGTCCGAGTCCGAAGTAAGTTTGTTCTTCAAATAATCTCAAATAAAAGAATTCTAATTTTCAGTTCGTCAATTGGCAGAAAAAGACAGCAGAGTGGACGAAGGATCCTTCTCTTGTTTTCCCCAAACTCTCTGAGTTATTCGTCAAGGAGCATGATCAAAAACTGCTCGCTGAACTGCGAAAATGGTTGTCCAAGGCTGTGAGTCTCCGTGCACGATTGGATTCAATTTAGATTAAGCATTCCAGATATCGAAATCATTCCAGATGCCGAAATCAAGACGTGCTGATTTTTTTAACTTTGTTTCCGCAAGTTATTATCAGTTTCGGGAAGCAAAAAATTGGGTCCTGCGTCAAATTCAAAACAATCCAACATTTCAACCGTTTTCCAATAGGAAAAGTGTAAATTGAACATTTAGTGAGCTCATTTTAAATTGACTCCCAGATAAGCATGAAATACACTAAAAGTCGCCTGTTTTTGATGGAAGACGAAAAATTTTTGTTTGCAAAAGATGTTGAGTATGCGATCAGACGAGAACTCGACAACGAGAACTATCTCATTCCAGAAGGTTTGAATATTTATTCTAGTTGTCGCTAAAATACCATCGCAGGTCTATTGGAAGTGGAATCGGAAGAAGAACGCGACAGCGGCACGTACTTCACCATTTCCTATAATCAATATCTAGAGCTCCCCAAAAAGTTAAAGTTGGACCCAGACAGTATCACGGTTTGTCGCTATGTTTCATTTTCAAACAATTTGTCTTCTAATGCAGCTATTCTACCCTGGGCGTCTTATTTTCCAAATGAATCACGTACCTTAGACACTCCCTAATAAGACTTACCGTATTTACTCGAATAGAACGGCATCTTCTATTGCTGAGCCCTCTTTTTTGAGTGCTCTATTCGAGTAAATGCGGTATACTTTTCTTCTAAGTTTCCAGCTGCTCAACTCACAAGTTGTACTCTTACCGCACATCACTGCTCCGATTATTTCACCGTATGGAACGAGATGCAAGCCAGCAGTCGATGTGTTCAATGAACTTTTGGGAGTTTTGACACTTGTTTTGCAAGTGTGGCAGAGGATCAAGCCGAAGAAGTTGGCAAAATTAGAGGAGAAAATCAGCGAAGTGTGCCAGTTGTTCATGGATGACACGAAGCCCCCATACTTTATCGAGTGCGGACGCATCGAGCAACTCGGCGAGCACCTCCGAAACGCTGTGAAACCTCTCATTGAGCAGACGCCGGCTCCCAAACCGATGAAATTGTTCAACACGCCGACCGAGGAACTCACTCTATCATTACTGCGTGTTGGAGCGGAGAAGCTGAAGCTGACGGGTTTCTATTCGAACATTCACGATTATTTCCAGTTGTGTTGTGCCAAACACAAAAAATTCCATCAGAAAACGCACATTAGTCAATGCGAGCTGACTATGATGATTCAGCATTGTGTCGCTTTGTGTCTCGCACACAAAATTCCTTTGGTAAGCTCTTCGCGAGCCCCAAAAGCATAATTTTATTCCAGATCGGCTCGTTTATTTGCAGTCAGAAGAGTTGCCGCCGGTTTGGCCTCTCCGACTGTCCATGTTCCAGGGCCGGGCAGCTCCCATCAGAAGATCGCAGCTCGTACACTCCAGCAGGTGTAACCGATGAAGGCGATTATGAAATGAAGTTTACCTGTTTCCCCGATTTTACTAACGTAAGTTTGATCAAGAATGTATGAGTTGAAAAAAGTAATATTCTGTTAAAAATTATTTTTGAAAAATCCAGAATTTTTGGCGAATTTTGAAATAAAAAGCTAATTCTATTTATTGATATAAAAATGTTGTATTTTATTTCAGTGCTTCAGTAGTTTGATCAGCAAGTCGAGCAGGCAGCAGCTGGTTACGAGTTCGATGACTCAAGCGTATATCGTGAATAACATCATGAATCGGATTCGATCAATACATAAATGGTCCAACAGTGATTCGAACTTTGACGATGATTGGAAGAGATCAAAATGCGAAACGTTTTATATGACAGCTTCTGAAATGACGAATATGTCGGAAGTAATCATGCAAAAATTCAACTCAGAAACTGAAAGCGGTATTCTGGACGTGTTCGAGAAAGTAATTCGAGGCACTGGTAGGTATTGCTGAATTCAGATGAGCAAGGCATTTTCTCAAGATTATTTTAGCGAACTTGCATCATTCACAGCTAGTTGCGATTAATTCCATTATTTCCCATTACTGTTCCAAGTATTCTCTCTCTATTCTGAAAGATGTGTCGTCATTTGAGAAATACATGCCAAATCGGATTGTGTATCTGTCCACGTACCGCAATCCCGATACCAACAGCATGTGTGTCAACTCTGGAGAGTTTTTGAATGCACTAAAAGCGAAACTGCTGGCAAAAGATATTGCCGAGGCACGCAAAAGCTGGGGTATGGAAAACTGGAAGTTTTCAGTTACCATTGTACGTTAAACTTCAGACCACTTCAATCGCCTCATGACCGACTGGCAGACTGATGACGGATTCGCACTGATTTCTGTCGATCTCGCTGTTGGCTGTCTGAACGAATTCCCCGTCAATCCGGGACAATTCCACTTTGTGCCGTCCGTCGATTGCGTTTTTCGTGATTTCACTCGAAAAGTATCGAACGTGATCGCAGAAGTTTATGAGGAAGATAGGCAAATGGCTGAGATTCGAAATCAAAAATACGCGGAAGAAGAGGAGGAAGAAGAGTTTGACGTGGATGGAATGTGTGGAATCCTTGAGTCAGTGAAGAAATTGAGTGCGGAATTGTCAAGAAAGAGCAAACTGCTTCGGGAGGCAACAGAGGAAGCAAAAGAATTGACAACTGCGAAAGAGGAAATTGAGGAAGATGTCCGATCTCTCAAAACAATGATTGGAACGCAACAGGAGCAAGCACAAGGTCTTCAGAGGTTCGGATTAATTAAAATATCGTAAGATAGAAAACATATGGTTTTCAGAAGTCTAGACAATCTCAAAAACGATCTTATAAGAACTTCTTCATTGAAAGATGAGGTGATCAAAAATCTGGAGAAGTCGTTGAAAAAGTCGACAGTAGAAAATGAGAAAGAAAAGAAGAAAACGGCCGAGATGCTGAAAGCGCGGGATTCAGAAATTGAGAAGCTCAGAAGGTTTGTTTGATAATTTTTATGGACAAGTTTGAGCTTTTTTCAGAGAAATCGCGTTCAAGTCGCAACTCGATCAGGAAATTCAGAAAATGAAACAGCAGAATTTCGAGAAAGATATCCAGATTGAGAACTTGAAAAAGTAAGACGCTAACAGGTTTCTATTCCATCGAAACTGAAACTTCAGTAACCATAACGTTCTCTATCAGTCGATCAGTTCCGATTTGACCAAATGCACAGAAGAGAAGGAGGTCCTGGAGAGACGATTGGCGGAGTTTGTGATTCTTTAATTCCATGGCAAACTGGATACTTTTTCAGGGCGACCGTCACAATTGCCGATCTCGAGGGACAAAGAGCTCGGAACATTGGAGCAGATTCACAAGAAACCGCCCAACGCGTTCATCAGTTGACGGGGGAGAACCAGTGTCTGCAGAGTAAGCTACGATTGTAAGTTTTTGAAATTTAGAAAAAAAAGTGATTTTCTTATCAATCGGCGTGTATTTGTGACACATTGAGCCGTGATAAGGTGAGCTCTCTTGAGATAAAGACTGCTCCTCGGCGATTCTAGTGCATTTAAACTGTACATCATTTTGTGAACGAGCAAAATCACTCAATCGTTGGAGGACATCATTAACAAAGCCCACTGTTTCTATTTATTTGAAACCTTCGATCTCAGAGAAAAAATCAAATATGATGCTATCGAGCGCCAAAACGCGGACCTCTTCAAGCACATTGAAGAAATAGAAGCGCTATTGGCAAACCACACATCTGCTCCGCTATCACCTCCATCGAATGGCTCTCCGACGCGAGTGCTCAATGAGTACGGACCATCCACGTCTGGAAGCTCTCCGAGCACTTCCTCCCCCTCCCTCGCTCCAGAGCCAGCTGCGCCGTCGATTCCAGAATGCGGAATCTGTTTCAACGAAATGAGAAAGAACAGCCGAACGAAAAAGTGCGAAGTCTGCAAGACACAATGGCACTCTTCGGTCAGTTTCCAAACGAATTCACCCTCAAATCTCGAATTATTTTCAGTGCATCGACAAATGGACATCCACCAATCCGACGTGTCCGATTTGCCGACGCAGCTTCCCGAATTTCAAACAATTTCCACCGCTTCGCAGAAATTGAGTTTTTTTTTTTTTTTTTTTGTACATTAATGTTTAAAAATTTCCATGTTTAAAATTTTTTTTATGTTTAAAAATTCCCAATAAAACCTGAAAAAAAAAACAAAAGACCACCTGCAATGTTCCACGTCATCCTTTCCCTTGGACGATGATCAAATGTTTCTTTGAGCGAACAGTAAAAGTGTCAAGTGTAATACCTCCTCCTCCTCCCACCCAATAACCCTTTTTGATGTGTAGCCATCTCTGCGTCTCCCCATTCCCCCCATTCTCTCTCTCGTTCAGAATCATCACTCGTGCCCGCGAATCCGAATAATTGCGTCTTTCCCCCCTCCGCCGAATGCATTCGAAAAGCCTTACGGTCGTCTCCCTCCCCGCCCGTAAAACCCGCGAGAGAGTGTGCGAGAGTGAGAGACGCGAGACGGATCCGCCACTCTGTCCGTTTTCAAGTAGAACTGACTGGATTCCGCCCCTCCTATAAAATGGAGGAGGACAAGGTGGCTGGAGGACATTCGTTGTTGTTCGAGTGCTTCTCGCCAACTACCGTAACCCGGTGACTTTCGTGGTGGGACCAGTTCTGTGAACTTTTACAGTTTCAAAGTTTTCTGAAATGCTAAATCGGCAAATTGATACCGTTTGCATTTGAGTGGCGAATCACGGAATTCCCCAGTTTGAAAACTCTACAGTACTCTGGTTACTGTAGCGTTCGGAAATATTTCAACTTCGTGGTGAGACCACTTCGTATGCCATTCATCTTTTCGTTTCGAGACCCAATGTGATCTACCGTAATATAAGATTTGCGCTTCTGTTTCATCGAAATCTCATTTTATTGTTTTCCGAAGAGAAATTTACTTTCCTGCCTTTCCTGTGAGTTCAACCTGCGCTCTATTGCGAAAGTTGACAATAGAGCGCATTTGAACAATTGGGGCTTACTTCGTGTCTCCTATCCCTCTCCTCTCATTTCCTTGTTCAATTTTCCCTTATTCCAGTCATATTCCAGAACAAATGAAGTCGCTGTCCACACAGCGAGCCGGATTCACCGCGTGCGTCTTCTCGGGCGGCGCCATCCTCGTGTGCCTCGTCTATGTGCCCTCGTTGGTGACCAAGATTCAGAACATCAACGACCAGGTTCGCTTCTTATCAATGATAATCAGCTGAACAGACTACACTCCTTCCCCTAGCTGTAATCATGGATTAATCAAAATGAGTAGCTTTTATCAAATGTGAAGAGGTTTCTGTGAAACGGAGATAAAAGTTCTCGAATAACCTGCAATTAATAAGAGTTGCTGTATGTTTTCAGTTGAAAGTCGACAGTGAGGAGTTCCGCGTGATGGCCGACTACACGTGGAAAGAGTTGGTGACGATCAGAAGAGGCAAGAGACAGGTTAGAATGTACTTCCTCGAATAGAGCGACACCCTGCCGGAGAATCATTATATCTCGATATTGATAAGAGATATCAGTAAATTGTCAACAGTAAACTTGTAGTCCTAATGATGATCTACAAGTTTGCAGTTGACAACTTTTTGATATCTCTTATCAATCTCGAGATATAATGATTCCCCGGCAAAGCTCTCCTCCATTTCGATGGAATCCGTAAATTGCTCAAAAATCTTTCCAGGCGTATGGAGAATCGCCGAAAAAGACCTATCCACTGCACACGGCCTACGTCAAACAGGACGCCTTCGTCGAGGGAGCCAGCACTTGCAGCTGTAATCAGAACAACGGATGCCCGGCTGGACCGGCAGGAACACCCGGAAAACCGGTGAGTGCTGCTTTTCAAAAAGAAGAAAATAAGGGAATGTCACGATTCTCTACTGAAATCTAGATAAAAACCCTCAAAAAAATACGATTTCTTCTAAAAATACACCAATCTACGGTTTCTGGAAACTTCCTTCTGGAGCAGTTCTTCAAGAAAAGCAATGCACCGACCAATTGGGTTTCTTATATTTTCGCCATTGTCTCTCGAGTGTCAAGTGGTTTATACTCACTTTCCCACTCTCTTCTCGCTTTTTAAGTGAAGCCGGTTTCTGAGTAAGTGATCTACCGAGAAGTGGTTGTTCCAGTACTTTGGCCGAGAAGAAGTGGTTAGTTGAAGCAATTCACTCAGACAACCAGGAAACAAAACATTCCGATAGTAATCCAATTTAACGAAATTTGTCCGGTTTTCCGGATTTCAAATTCCGGACAACATTGTCCCGAAAAATTTTTTTTCGGTTGCATTGAAAAAAATTTTTTTTTTCTAAATTCAATTCAAATTATTATTTTCCGGTTTGGCAACCATTTTTCTTGTTCTCTTCTCCGGATTCTCTATCCGGAAAAAAATTACTTACAGTTTCATCACTTTTTCGAAATTTAATCAAAAAAATTCATTTTCGTTTGAATTTCAGAAAAAATTGGACATATCATAAAACTACATTCCCCAAAACCAAATTGTCCTTATTATTTACTGGAAACCATAATTCCCCATCATTCCAGGGACTCGACGGAGAGCCCGGAAAGTCCGGAGAGCCGGGAGCGCCGGGTCTCGCCGGAATCGCGCCGCCCGTCACAATCGACCCGACGAAGGGATGCCGAGTGTGCCCGAACGGCCCACGCGGACCGACCGGACCGCCCGGAGAGGCCGGACCTTCCGGACCGGAAGGACCACCCGGAAACCCGGGAAGAATCGGAGAGCACGGAAGGGAAGGATATCCGGGACAGCAGGGCATTCCGGGAGAGCCCGGAAAGCCCGGAAAGCTCGGAGACGCCGGACCGGCCGGAAGAGACGGCACGCGGGGACAGAAGGGACCGCTGGGACCGAAGGGAGACGCGGGGCCGCCGGGACAGAAGGGACCGGCCGGGTACCCGGGACGCGATGGTCAACGAGGAAACGACGGAGAGAGCGGACCGGTGGGACCTGCCGGACCACTGGGAATGCCCGGAGAGGTCGGGCAGATCGGAATGGTCGGTGCTCCGGGAGCGCCGGGACAGGACGCCAGCTACTGCAAGTGTCCCGAGAGAAACGCCGGTGTCAACAAGTTCGAGCCACCGCCAGTCGAGCAGCCGAGCTACGAGCCACAGCCGGTGAGTTGAGGAAAGGTCGCTCTATTGAGAGAATCTGAAAGGGTTGTATCCATGGAGCGCACTTACATTGTCCAATTCGGTGTTAATTCAGTACTCTCAGCCGGCCACGTATGCTCCCGCTCCAGCGACTCCGGGTCCAGACGCCGCCGTCGAGGCTCCTCGCTCGCCGTACCGCAAGTGGAAGTGGCTTCAGTAGATTCGATCCTTCGAATAAACTCATCCATTTTATGGGGTTTTATGCACACAATACACAATATTTTCGAATCCGAACGAAGGGGAAACAATAATATTAATCGAAAATAGGAAATCACAGGCCGATTAATGAGAGGGAGGGGATTGCACGAACCATGTGGGGGGATGGGAAATGACCAAGTATACAGACGGGAGCTGGTATAGAAGAATAGCATTAGAATGGCGTGAGAAGAAGGAAACGGGTGAAGAATTATGCACTGAACACCGGATTCTGGTACTCTTGTGGTGGTGGTTGAGCTCGGCGGAGCACCTGAAATAAGAGTTTCAGTTTTTCTGATAGGAAGAAGAGGAAATCTTACGTTGAGGAAGGCCCACTTCTGGAAGTAGCTCGTCATCTGCTCTGTGTTGTTCCATCGACATCGGAGGTATCCCCACAGATTGGCCACGTTCATCAAGGCTCCCAGGAGAGCAACAATCATCCACTCGAACTGGAAAATAGCAGTTTTGACAATTAATTTTGTGCAGCAATTGTTTAATTTTCAGACATGCTTGTGAAGACTTTTCCAATGTTCTATTATTGGAAAAGGCAGTACAAATTTTCACAAAATTCCCCTGAAGCAGTAGGTTTTCATATTTATGATGTTGAAAAGATTTTTTTCTTGAAAGAATTGAAAACTGGGGGCAAAATCACGAAATTCACGTTTAGTGAAATTTAATATTGGAAGATTTTGGCGTGGATGCTCCCCCGCTTATGTTGAAAAATCATTGTGTCGAATCCAGAAGTTTTACTTGAAAACGTGACTTTTTGAGAATTTCAGTCGGAAGCCACTAATTTTCTCCGAAAATCTGGTTTTTCGGAAGGATTTTGGATGCGAAACCGCTATTTTCGTGTTATCCAAGCCTGTTATTATGTTTTGTGCTTTCTATGAAATTTTAATGTTTTCCACAGAACAGGCAATTTTTCGATAAATACTTCTATGAAAAAATGCTCACCTTCAAAGTCAAAAAGGCGGTGACGACGAAGAAGGCCCATGCGGCGGGTCCGGCGACCAATCCGATCCAGAATACGCGACGATCGATGGCCGGAAAGCGGCTCATGTCTTTGGCGCTCTCGAACTTCCAGTGATTATTTCCGTCGGCGTCGACGAAGTTCCACCAGCGGAGACCGACGAGAAGACGGCCGGTGATGTTTTTCACTGTCCAGAAGTCCATTGAGAGGAGGGTTAGCTGGAGAGAATAGGGGCTTTAGAAGGGGAAACGAGTGACTTTGAACTTACAATGACTAAGAACTGAACAATGAACGAACTGGTGAAGAAATTGGCGAAGAAGTAGAAGAAGAGAGCCGCTGCTTTGAAGGAAACGTGTGCCAGCACGATCGATGGCTTTCTGAAAACTTCTAGCTTTATTTTTGAGTTTATAACCTTTTGAATTGTCAGTTTTACACTGAACTTATTGAAATATTGACTCCAGAACCGAAAATTAGCTTAATTAGCCAGATTTTGTGAAATTTTTGAAAATCGATGAACTCACCCGAACATTTGAAGGCTGAAGCCCTGCGATGATTGGCTCTGCGTCATCGTCGCTCCGATCGATATATCATTTTCGAATCCCGACATTTCGCTGTGATTTCAGCACTTTTTCAGCTGGAAATCGGCAAAATGACGTGGGAATCGGAGTTGCGCGTCGGATAAAATCCCTTCGAACCGCACGACGATTGCGTACTTTGTCTACCGTACCCCTCTTGCGCGCGTTCGAAAAATTTTGTCTTTTGTCATTTTCCCGTCGCATTTTCCTTGTTTTCTGCGCTATTTTCTCGGATTTTTCTGTTTTTTGTGTTGAAATTCAATAGAATGACGTGTCTTGTCATAACGGAATTGCTAGACTCACCGAGAATACCGACGGAACAGAGAAAATTTAAAAATGACCAAGAAAAAAATTGTTTCGCAATACTGCGTTTTTTCTCGAAAAATAGGAAGAAAAAGTCCACGTTCTTGATGTAGAAATTTCAGAAATATATATGATTTTTCAGTCCAAAGTGTAAACTCACGTGAAAAATTCGTTAAGACATTTGAAATTTAGAAAAAAAAATTCAAAACGACTCGCTTCGAAAATTAAATGATTTTTCGTGATTTCAACGATTTTTCGTTTATTTTGCCTGCAAAGTGTCTATATAGCAGCTAAATCATCAGAAATCCTTCTCCGGAAAATATCCCCGTCATGGTTTTTTTCGTGATCACGATTTACACAGTGCAAATAATCCCTTTTTGTCAAAGTTCGACGAACTTTGGAATTCCATTCGGTATATCGTCCAGAACTAATCCGGTGTTATTCCGCCGCCGGGGGTGGGTTAGTGATACTTTTACGTAATTCTCCTTCCATCGCACGCTTCTCTGAATGTATTTCATATCCACATTTTGCTCCCCCCGTCCAGAAGTAGTTCCACTGATCCCCTCCCTGCCAAAAAAAACTTGGTTCCTCCTTGCAAAGTTAGCCTTGCAAAAGAGTAGAGCGTCGAGTGAGTGTGTTCATGAATATTTTATGCAAAATTGTTGACACGTCAAGGAGAGAGCGGGGGAGAAGAGGCGGGTAATTTTCAGTTTTTCCTCTAGATTCACTGCTCAACAACACGCGCTGAAAATAACGGGGGAGATTCGTGCGATTTTCTAAAAGTTTGATCTCTGGAGTCACGAGGTGTTGAAGACGGAATTCTTCAAATTGTTTCTTGAAAGCGAAAAGAATTCAGCAGAAAAACTGAAAATCGAAGGTTCTCTGTAGTTTGTTTCATTTGATTGTTGTATTTAGTTCCTTTGTAACCAGTTTGATTGTCCTCGCCCACTTTTCTCTACTTTTCAATTCCCTTCTTCTCGCATGTTCGATTCAATTCGCCAGATGGTCAAAACGGCAGAAGGACGGGACGGGATGGAAACGGATAATGGTGATTCATTTGATTATCGACCGAACCGGCCCGGCCGTGTTTATCGGGTTGCTACTCCGCTCTGGAGGCGGTTTTAAAAATAGAAATCGCGAGAACCAGGTGAAATTCACGTAGTCACTTGAGTCTTGGAGCCGCGCGGGAAATCTTTGAGCTTTTAGAGTGGTATGCATGTTTCTCTAGTATTTTGTAGCTTTGGAATTATTTTCAAGCTCAAAAAAGATTTAGAAAATTATTATTTTGACATTTCGCATGAAAAATTGACCCAAATCTTTTTCTTGAAAATGCAGAAAAATTCTGGCATCCAGGGCTTCTCATTTATAAAAATTGTTTTTTTTTCAAAAATTGTGACTTCATTGATGAAATTCCGAGAAAAATCCTACATCTGCTATATTTCTGGCCCTAATTTCAAAAATTATTATTTTCCTCTCTTCTGATTTTTCCAATTCGCACATGAATCCGTTCACCTTCTTCTTCCCTTCGCAAATAAAATAAAACACTTTTTGTCCTGCACAAATTGTGCTTCATTTCCTGTCCAAAGCACATCTTTCACGTCATGTGGCTAATTTCCGTTTGGGATTTTCGGATTACTCGAAAATGTGGGGGACGAAAATTTGTCCTTATTCATGAGTATTTCTGGCAAATCGGTTATTCGCATTCTCGAAATTTCTCGCTTTCTTTCCACCTGTCAGGATTTTCTGATTAGCTGATAAATACTCATGTGATTACTCACATTTCACTGATTACTTTTCCCCGCAATAACTCATTCCGCGAAATTGCAATCCTTCTAGAAGCGGCTTATGCGGATTTTCCCTTCAAGGTCAAATCTCAAATAATCTGAAGATTTCCCTAATCCATTTTCTCCCACAATTAGCCTTATTAGCTTCGTCTAGCCTTGGAAATAAAAAGAAAATGAAAAAGTGACTAAAAATGAGCAAAACATCGGTCTCGAAGTGCTCATTGCTCGTTTCTCATTTCCGAGTGTGCTCAATAACTCTCGCTGCTCACCAATAACCAGTTTCTTTGGGTGATGAAAAATGAATGTGTGCTCTGTTCACTGCTGCTCTCCCCCTTATTTTCCCCCCGTCTCCCCCCGTGCTTTCATCGGTAAATCGATGCAAATTGGGGGGTTTTGTCGAATTGAAAGGTCGCTCGCTCGAGCGGCGAAATAGTGTGTGTGGAAGGGAGAGACGAGACGACTTCTCGACAAATTATTATTATTTCCATCCACCCTTTCTGCCATCGTCATTCTTCTCGCTCTCTCACGCCCCTCCCCGGAGAAGAAGCCCTCGTCGTCGGGGCGCTCTCTCGCTTCTCCGTGCTCTCTCGCCGCTTCGCCCCAACTTTTCTCGGCGTCTCCGAATGCCTAAAACGGACAGAATAGAATCAGCTGATGCAGACAGAGAGCGGCGGGACGTATGCCCAGCCACCGCCCCTTCTTTTTACTTTTTCTCTCTTTCTCCCTTTTCTTCTCTTTTTGATGTGTTTTTTCTCTTCTTTTTCTATAAGGAAGACGGCTGGAAAATTGTATTAGAAACGAGAGCCCCCCACCACCTCGAGGAGAGGCAAAAAGAAAAAAGAGTTGTGAAGAAGAAGAAGAAGACGAAGAAAAAAAACGACTCGGCCACTGAATAGTTGGCAAAACGCGAGAGAATTCGAGAAAACGCCTCGGTCGCCCCGGCTATTTGTCTTTCTTTACACCCTCTGGCTCAAGAGCGCTGTATATATTACTTTTCAAGCTTTTTACGTGTTGAAATATCGAGTGAGAGAGACAGAGAAGAAAATGATTTTTGAGTAAACAGACGAAATTTTTGGCTTAAAAAACGAGAGATTCTTCTGATTTTCTGGAAGATCAGGACCAAAATCGATATCGTGTTAAATTTGCGAAACCTGATTTCGCCTCCTGCCCGCCCTCGCCCTTTGTTCGTCCGCCCGGCCGCCTTCGTTTTTCATTTCGGTCACGTTTTCGGAATTATTGATGCAAACGCGCTCCACTGCGACGCGGCGAAAGGAAATGTGTATAGCGACTGACGTTCTATCGCAGAGGGAGAAAGAGAGAGAGAGAGAGAGGCCCATTCGATTCCATTCCGCACACTCGCTCTCACTCGCTCGCCCATTTTCCCTTCTCTCTCTCTCTGCTGTTGCTGCCCTCGAGGCGAATGATGATTGTTGTGGTTTTTGTTTTTTTTTTTTCCTCCCGAATCCTGTCCTGTTTTTGAAATCGATTTCTATTTGGTTTATGAAGAACAAAGTGGAAACAGACAGATAGCGATGTTTGCGGAGCGGAGCCACGTCGTTTTCCAGAAAGATCGATAGGAAACCAGGAAGTGTTTTTTTCTCGAAAATTACGATGCAAATATCAGTGGATGTGGCCAGAGCACCTCTGGCAGCACGCGCAAGTCTCACGACGGAGAAGCTAAATTGCTGTAATTTTTTTCAGAACCGTTTTTCCTCTTTTTTAAAATTCAAAACGCGAAGTGAAAATGAAATTCAGCAAATTATTCGGTGAACAACGCGCAAGAAACGAAAAAGTGGGGAAAAATAAGTATAATTAAATACCACAATAGTTTGTTCTCTTCGTGGCGAGACCCGCGAGAGCCGTCCATAGACCATCTCGCCACATCCTCAGATTTTGAAAATCGAAAATCTACATTTCATTTTAAACTTAACCCAAAACATGCAGACTTCTGAACTTTCGGTCTCATGTTTAATTGAGCGTTCAAAAATTGCTCAGTTTTTTTGCTCGCGTCATCCATTTTCGAATCTCCCGCCACAATCGCTCGTTTTGTGGTTTCATCATCTCACGTTATTGAGCACTACAAGGGGGTCAGCTGAATTGCTCGTTGTTGTGCGATAAATTTCACTATTTTTGTTGAATATTTTTCCTATGCCAAAAATATGCGCTTTTCGAATCTCCGGCATTTTTATTCAAATTTTGAGCTGGTTTCAGAGAATTCGAAAAAAAGCCAGAACTTCATATAAATCTATTTAGAAAAACACGTATTTCTTCTCATAATCTCTATTCTCTGAATTCTCTGAATTTAGCTCCGAATTGTTACCAACCTAATCCGTTTTCCCCTCCATGCTCTCAATTATTCTTTGTTCTCAATCCGGACGTTAAGCCCATTCACGAGACAGACACTACGGGCGCATTTTCCGTGCACCACTGACGCACTCTGCGTGCATTCGTTTTCTCCTCGGAATATCTGCCCATGTGTCTCATTCTCCCAGCGATATTATTATCGAGCATTTATATTGGATTCCTCTATTTTTTTTCTCATGTGATCCCATCCGATCTCTTCTTTTTCCACTTTCTCACGTTCCTCTTGATCCTTCGATGTTTCTCAAATCTTCCTATCGTTGCTCATCGCATGATTTTCGTTTTTTTTCCAGATAATTGGGTATCAAACACATATAATCCACCCAATTTTATCAAAGTGTGTCGAGGATTCGTTTATGCTTCCAATATTTGCAACTTTTGAATTGTAAAAAGGTGGTGTTTCGAAACGAATCGAATGCTCTGGAACGTTCTCCATTTTTCAGAAACGGAAATGGACGGAATAGATCCGGAAACACTTCTTGAATGGCTCCAGACGGGTATCGGAGATGAACGGGATTTGCAGGTAATTCACGAAAAAGCTGGAATTCATATTCACTAATTTTTCAAACATTTTTTCTAGTTAATGGCACTTGAGCAGTTGTGCATGCTGCTTTTGATGGCCGACAATATCGATCGATGCTTCGAGTCGTGTCCACCGCGCACATTCATCCCGGCTCTCTGCAAAATATTCATCGACGAGACGGCGCCCGACAGTGTGCTCGAAGTGACGGCTCGCGCGATAACATACTATTTGGACGTGTCCAACGAGTGCACCCGTCGCATAACACAGGTCGACGGAGCCGTCAAGGCGATTTGCGCCCGATTGGCCGCCGCAGAGATGTCCGACAGATCGAGCAAAGATTTGGGTTAGTGGCGTTATCAATTAACCCCGGAGTAATTTAATATCTATTTTTAGCGGAACAGTGCGTCAAACTGCTCGAGCACGTTTGTCAGCGCGAGACAATGGCCGTCTACGACGCGGGAGGCATAAACGCGATGCTCAACTTGGTCAGAGTTCACGGAGGACAAGTGCACAAAGACACAATGTATTCGGCGATGTCGGTCGTCACGAGACTCTGCGGAAAGATGGAACCGACCGATATGGAGCTGGCGAAGTGTGCGGAGAGCCTAGGAGCTCTGCTCGAGCACGAAGATCCGAAGATCTCGGAGAGCGCTCTCCGTTGTTTCGCTGCTCTCACCGATCGTTTTGTTCGCAAAATGATGGATCCGGCAGAACTCGCGATGCACAGCAATCTCATAGAGCATCTCATCTCTATTATGAACGGCTCGAACGACGAGAACTCTCCGGCTTCTGCGTCCGCCAACATTCTCTCGATCGTCCTCTCGCTCATCGGAAACCTCTGCCGTGGCTCCAGCTCAATAACCGAGAAAGTGCTCACTTCCCCGAACATGATGAAAGGACTCAAGGCGACACTGACGAACAAAGAAGAGCGAGTGGTGACAGATGGGCTTCGGCTCTGCGATCTGCTGCTTGTTCTTCTTTGCGAAGGCCGCAACGCCCTCCCGCTCACTTGTGTCGTTTCGGGAGATTACGCCGGTGGAAGTGGCGCCGAACGAGTGCATCGACAACTGATCGATGCCATCAGACAAAAGGATTTGACTGCGTTGGTTGATGCCATCGAAAGTGGACAGGTAATATTAAGACAAATAATCAATTCATTCTCTTCTCCCAGGTCGACGTGAACTTCGCCGACGACGTTGGACAATCGCTGACGAACTGGGCGTCAGCATTCGGATCTATCGAAATGGTACAGTATCTATGTGATAAGGGAGCCGATGTGAACAAGGGACACAAGAGCAGCTCCCTTCACTATGCCGCTTGCTTCGGACGGCCCGACGTGAGTCGTGTGCGCAATCGGATCGTGTCTCTCCGCACTCTCGTATAGTTTGTCTTGTAATCATATACATCTGGATGAGCGTAGGATTGGATTCTGAGGGTGTTGTGGTCGTGGGTTCGGGCTCCATTTTCCCTCGTTTTTTGTGGGATCCTCCAACCTACATCCTCAGTATTCTCCACACTCTTGTCTAGCGTTAGGGGGGAGGCGCGAACATTGCTCAGTAAAACGTCGTGACGGTACCCCGGAGTGAGCCTTGATTCTCTCAGGTTGTGAAATTGCTGCTTCAGCGTGGCGCAAACCCGGATCTTCGCGACGAGGACGGCAAGACAGCACTGGACAAGGCACGCGAGCGAGCCGATGAGGATCACAATCAAGTCGCCAACATTCTCGAGTCGCCGAGCGCTTTCATGAGAAACAGTGAGTTTCGCACACAATGTCCATCATATCTTCACGATTTTCCTTTCAGAAGACGAGCAGAAAACGAAAGCGTCGACTTCCCAACAGCCAGGCACCTCGGCAAAACCAGAACTGCCGAATCCGAAGCTCGTTCGTAAAGTGCTCCATCAGCTGCTTCCGATTTTCTGCGAAATCTTCCAAAGATCGCTCAACGCCACTGTCCGACGCACTTCGTTGTCGCTTATGCGTAAAATCGTTGAAAACATTGGAGATTTGCGTCAGAGTGCTGTTGAAGATGGAGACGGAGATGCGTCTAATCAAGCTAATCGCAAGATGTCGACCGATGTCTCTGCCGGAGCCGAATCTCTCGTCGCCGTCGTCGTTTCTGTACTCGACCAGGAAGACGATCACGAGGGACACGAACAAGTTCTTCTTATCCTCGAGTCACTTCTGGAGAAAGATGCCGAGCTCTGGGTCACTGAACTCGTTCGACTTGGAGTGTTCGAGCGTGTTGAAGCGATGGCCAAAGAACCGCCAAAGGGATTGGAAGAGGTGCTGAATGCTCTTCATTTGGAAGGAAGATCTCGAGTCACTCCGATGGAAATCGACTTCGACCAACAAGCATCGTCGTCTTCAGCGGCCGGAGCCTCGTCTTCTGCTGCTCCAACGTCTTCTGGTAACAATGAGATCATGATGGATACGAGTGCTCCACCAACAACATCCGATGGACATGCCGAAGGGGATTCATCATCAACGACACAAACACCACCGGCAGTTGAGGCGGGTTTTGATTTTTTAATTCTCAAAATTCATTAGGGCCCCCCAAATTCCAAAATTTTTAAACTTTTTACACACTTGGCTGGTTGGTTGGAAGGTTGGATGGTTGGTATTTGGGTGGTTGGTTGGTACCTGGTTGGTTGGCTGGCGGCCGGTTGGTTGGATAGGCTCTGAGTGATGCGTAAGGATTGGGCCAGAGCCTTGCTCCCCGTCGAGCCACTGCTCCGGGTGCGTCCATCTACTGTCACCTCGTCACGGATCGATTCGATTCTTCTTCTTCTACTTCTTCGGCACCTACGGCGATCATAGCGCCCTGCCTCTACTCGGATCTCCTCTTCTCGATTCTTCTCTTCTCCGTTCGTTTCTTCTCGGTCCTTCTCTCCGCTCCTGCCGGGGCTCTACTTCCGCCCTCTCGCTTCCTGGAGTGCGTTCGTCTTGGACGTCGTCCTGGATCGTTTTCGAACTGTCTCGTTCTCGTTTAGTACAGAGGACTTTTCCGAGTTCTCCGGAAACCCGAGGGGATCTATCCGTTTGAGTCGCATGTTCTTCGAAGAAGCAATTCTTAGGGGATCTCATCGGACTTGATCGCGTGACGGAACGTTGCGATTCTGTGCACGATGTCCGAGCGATGCGATCCGAGTTGCTGAGTTGCGCGGTACGCCCGATTCGATGAGATGATCCGATTCGATACGCATGGATACGCATCACTCAGAGCCTCTAGAATTTAGGGAATTGCATCAGATCGTTGGGAGAGAAATGTATCACACGATCTGATGCACTTTTTTTGTATTTCAAAAAAAAATCAAAATTAAAAAAATCAAATTTACACACTTTTGGCTGGAAAAGTAGACGTCCCCTCTACTTTTTCAGATGGCTGAACCAGAATCGTCGGCACCGTCCTCGTCTAATGCCCCAGCTGCATCCTCGGCTACCAAGCCACGTTCCGCCACGGGATCATCTGCATCATCCGCCATTCTTCAAGTAGTCTCGAAACTCAGTGGAGTCGTCGACAAATCGACGGCAGCTGAAAAGAAGCCATCAAAGATCGTGCTCAGTCAAGGCACCCCGTATCGCTGGAAGGAGTGGCGCATCGTGCGTGGACCAACTGCTCTGTTCGTATGGAGTGACGTTCTGCTCGTCGAGCTGCCATTCCAATCAAACGGTTGGTTCCGCTATTTGGCCGACAACGACTCGCACGTTCAATTCGTCACCGGAACTGCCAGTGTTGATCAGCAAATGACCGAAGAAGAAAAGGTAAGGAATTGACTAGAAGAGATTGGAAATTTTCTATTTATATAATTTCAGGAAAATTTCCAGAGGACCGAGCGTCGCGAGATGGTCTCTCGCTGGAACGCCGTCAAAGGTGTGTTCGACGACGACTGGGGATCAGTTCCAGTAGCAGTTCTCGGCATTCCGAGCAACGCAAAGAAGGTCAGTCAGAAGGTGTGTTTTGTTGTGTTCGTTTCGTTTTGTGTTTTGATCGGTTTCCTTCTCTCTAGTTAGGTGTTTCGCTCGTTTGACTATTTTCTGAGTGTACTACTCCATAAACAAGTTCTCTTGAGTTTCAGCTGGAAATTCCCGCCTGGGAACTGTGGTCTTCGAAATCGTCGGAGCTCCAAATCAAATCCACCGCCTCATCCGCACCATCCGGACAAACGAACACTATGACGACAACTATCAAAGTGGGTTTTTTACATCAAAGGGGATTCCAGTAGATTGCGTAGTCTAGAAGTGTTTTTTGCATGACAATTATTTGCATTACGAGGCATACAGGTTCAGGATGACTCGGGAGGCTTCATCTTCGAAAGTGGAAGCGGAAGAAAGGCGACCGTTATGCCGGAACACGCACTTCCCTTGGATTTCCATACTGGATGGAGTGCGCACGGAGTGTCGACACGGAAGATGAAATTCCGACAGGATATTCAGAAGAGGAAGGTGCAAGAGCTGGCCTGGAAGCTGTGGAATGATCATCTGAAAGAGGCACACGCTAAGCCCCGAGAAGCTCTCGTCCAACTCGAGAATGCTGCTGTCATTATTGAGGTAATTTTCAAAATAATTGAATGTTTGCATTAATCTCTCCAATTTTCAGTCAGCTATCCGTCGCCTCAAAGCCACTCAGAACTCGAAACATCGAAGTGTCAAGCAAGCTCGCATCGAGAGTGTCCAGGAGTACATTGCGGCAATGAAAGTGGTTCACGAGTCAGTGTGCGACGATCGTCGTCTTTCGACTTTCGAATTTTCCGTCTCGGGAATCGTGCCCGCTCTTCTGAATCTCTTCCAAGCCATCGAGCAGTTCCCGAACAGTTTCATGACCGGAGTTTTCCGGGACCACTTCGCCAAAGGAGCCGGTCTCTCGCAGTTGGCTCTCAAGATGGTCGCCGTTCTCGAAGCGAATGAGAAGTTCCCGCAGTACTTGTACGACAGCCCTGGCGGCTCATCGTTCGGACTTCAGCTCCTCTCCCGCCGCGTCCGCGCCAAACTCGAAATGGTTCCACGTTCTGACGGAAAGGAAAACGATGAACATGTCGTCAACAAGACTGGCAGGATTGTAAAGTGTGAGCCCCTCGCGTCGATCGGAACCATCCGCTCGTACCTCCTCAAATTGGTGGCTCGTCAATGGCACGACCGTGAAAGAACCAACTATCGCTACGTCAAGGAAATACAAGAATTGAAGGAGAAGGGAGAAGCAGTGGAGTGCCGATATGTCAGTGATTTCGACGAGCGTGGAGTCATCTACTGGATCGGAACCAACGGAGGACACGCCCCTTCGTGGTCGAATCCGGCTAGTGTGAAGGCGATGAAAGTCACTTGCTCGGATGCACGTCAACCGTTCGGAAAACCGGAAGATGTTCTGTCCCGTGACTCGAACCCCATCAACTGCCACTCGTCCGACGATAAGAACGCTCACTTCACCATCGATCTTGGTGTGTTCGTCGTGCCGACTTCGTACACTCTCCGTCACTCCCGTGGATACGGTCGTTCGGCTCTCCGCAATTGGCACTTCCAAGGATCTGTTGACTCGAAGCAGTGGGACATCATCATCACTCACACCGATGATAAGAGCCTCGGCGAGCCAGGATCAACAGCCACTTGGCATGTGTCTGAAAAAGGAGCTATCGCGTACCGATACTTCAGACTTGCTCAAAACGGAAAGAACTCTTCCGGCCAGACACACTATCTGTCGTGCTCTGGATTCGAGGTGTACGGAGACATCATCGACGTCGTTCTCGAGAGAATTTGTGAAGAAACACCAAAGAAAGATCCATCTGTTCCGGGAACTTCGTCCACTCCATCCACGTCTTCGTTGCCACCATTGACGAAAGAACAAGTACTCGATATGATTCCGGGCGGAGAGAACAATAATCGCCTCAAATCGGGACTCTCTCTGGATACGGTCACGGTGATGATGCAAAGATCGAAAGCCCGCAATCGTATTCCATTCAAAATAAGTGAATCGAAAGCGAGAGTCGTTCGTGGAAAAGATTGGCGCTGGGAGGAACAGGACGGTGGATCAGGCAAATTTGTGAGTTCAATTCAGCTTTTTACCTATTGACTTTTTTGTTCAGGGCCGCATAACATGCCCACCAGAGAGCGGATGGGTCGATGTGACGTGGGAGAACGGATACTCGAATTCTTACCGCTTCGGAGCCAACGGAAACTTTGATATTGAGCGTGTGAACTCTGCTGGTGTGCGTTATCCACCATCTGCTGCGTCATCGCACGTTCCTTCTTCCGTGAGTTTCGGCTCCGAGCGCATTCTGAACTCCAGAGAGCCATTGCAGGTGATGGAAGCTGTCCGCCGAAGCCGTGGATTCTACGCGCCCAAAGTAACCGCAACATCATCCTACGGAGCGTCTTCGTCGGCCGCGTCGACTCGTGCAGGTGAGCACTCTTCCTACGTGATGGCATCGTTCGCCCACAACTTGCCCGTACCCCCGTGGCGATCGCCCGCCGTCAAATCGGGCAGTTCGACTAGTCCGATACGGCTTATCACCTCATCTGCTTCCGGAGCAGCCTCCACGTCCTCATCCACTCTCTCTTCGCTTGCGTCTGGTCTAGGCTTTGGCTTGAATAGGCACAAACATCAAAAGGCGCCAGGTGACGACTCATTCTGACTATCTGATCTGATTGGCTTGATACGATTTTTTCAACGTTGTGCTTGTGTTTTCTCTCTTTCGGTGCATCGGGATACATTGTCTCTTTTTCAGTTGGATAGTCGCTCATTATATTCATTCCTGAATAGTTAGATTCTTTGGTTTTAGCAGCAGAAGTCCGCTTGATAGTTCATGTCCTCCTGTCGATAGCCTAGACCTGGATAGCTTACGAATCTCTGATTCCTCTTGGGTTCTGTCTGTTCCCTGTCCTTTCATTGCCTATGTCTCTTTCTGTTACTCATTTCTCTTTTTTAGGCACATCTACCGGATCTACACTCTCTCGCTTCTCCTCTGTCAAGAATCCGGCACCAGTCGGCACTCCATCGTCTTCTGGAACTTCTGGAGCCATTGGGAAGAAGTCGATGTCCACTACCAACCTCGTCGACGATCGTCAAAAGTCATCGGGACCATCGGTCGCTTCGACTGGACAAGCCGCATCTGCTGAATCTCTCCAACATCAGACGCCGTCTCTCGAGAATTTACTCGCCCGTGCCATGCCACATGCGTTCGGTCGCATCGCCGAGAACCAAGAGCAGGAGGACGAACCGATGGCCGGAGAAGAAAGCGATTCTGCGAGCATGAGATCCGCGGCTTCTTCCAACTCCCAGATCTCCATGAACTCTCTCAATTCGCAACAGAACTCTCAAAACCAACAGTCGGACAACTCGATGACTCCAAGAGACTCTGCTGCTACTCCTTCGAGCCCACGCGAGGATAAGAACCAGACCCTCTCGGTGTCCGCTCCAGATCTTGCCGCTGCTCGTCAACGACAAGCGTCTGCTGAAGTAGAAGGTGATAACGATGCTGACGCAGATCCGAACTCTGAAGACAAAACTGTCGGAGCTGACGATGCTATGGAAGAAGATGATGAAGAAGGAGAGACTATGGAAGATGAGGAGGACGATGACGATGATGACGATGATGGAGAAGAGAGTGCTGACGAGAGTCAAGAGAAACTTGTCGAGTTGCTCGCCGGTGAACGCGGTCTTTTCGACAAACTGAAAGAAGTGATAACTGGAGAATCTCTTTCCGACGCTTCTTCGTCTGCAAAGGATGCCAATACGAACGAGGCTCAGAAGGGCAAGGGTGGAGCTTCCAAGAAGCCAAAGAAGTGGTTCAAGAAGATGTCCAGCTACACAGATGTGCTCAAAGGTTTGCCTTTGCAAGTCTCGAATCAGTTTTACTCTTTTTTTTCTAGGTCTCATGCAAAACCGTTATCCAGTTACTTTGCTCGAGTCTGCAAATGGTCTTGAAATGGAAGATCTTATGGATGATGACGATTATTACGATTTCTCTGAGGACGGTCCAGACGACGGCGATTCGATGGAGGACGAAGTCGCTGCCCACCTTGGAATGCCAGTCGACTCGTTCGCGTCGATGGTTGCTGCCCGTACTCCCATCACCTGGCGCCAATTTTCTGAATTGATGAGTGGTTCAGGTCGTGAGCGCGCAGCGATGGCACGAGTTGTCGCGGCCCGGGGATCACCGTGGGAAGAAGAGGCAGTCATCAAGTGCAGCTTCGAGGCACTGATCCCCGCCTTCGATCCACGACCCGGACGTTCGAACGTGAATCAGACGCTGGAAGTCGAACTTCCGGCCGTCGTCAACGACTCGAGCTTTTTCTGCTCGGGCTCATCTGGGTCTACTTCCACTGGGGCCTCCTCTTCTAATGCTTCCAGAAAATTGCCTAAGAAAGACATCGACGGTCAACTTCGATTCTTCCTCCGCGGTCCGAACATGTCGGGTGTCGACAATGTGACCGTTGAGATGACCGACGATTCGTCGTCTCTCTTCCGTTACATGCAGATCATCAACAACAACGTCAACTGGGCCACCAAGCAAGATCGGGCCCGTCGCATCTGGGAGCCAACCTATTCGATTTGTTATTGTTCGGCTGACCAACCAGCCAACATTGAGGCGACCCGTATCCAGAGCGAAGAGCAGTTGACACCCGCACAAGTCAACCAGTGTCTCGAGCTTATCGGTATGCTTTCTCGTATTCAAGAGAAGCTGCCAGAGGCCGAGATATCACCAGCTGTGTTTGTCAGTGACAAAATGACTATGAAGATCACCCAGGTGCTCTCTGACGCTCTTGTCGTTGCTGCTCGCGCTCTGCCCGAATGGTGCTCACGACTTGTGTACAAGTTCCCGTGTCTGTTCACAGTCGAAACCCGAAACATGTACATGCAGGTGAGCTCCTATCTCAGACTTCGAATATGATTGATTCTATGTCTTTCTTTTTCCAGGCTACCGCTTTCGGCGTCTCCCGCACCATCGTCTGGCTCCAACAACGCCGTGATGCTGCTGTCGAACGTGCTCGCGGAAGCGCCCAAGCCGGAAACAGCAGCGCCGCCCGGCAACACGACCGCTACCACGAGTACCGTGTCGGACGTCTCCGTCACGAACGCGTCAAAGTCACTCGTGCCGAGGAGCTGCTTCTCGATCAAGCAATCCGTCTGATGAAGTTCCACGCCGACCGCAAGTCTGTTCTCGAGATTGAGTACACCAACGAAGAAGGAACTGGTTTGGGACCCACTCTCGAGTTCTACGCACTTGTTGCCGCCGAGCTGCAGAGAAAGACGCTCGCGTTGTGGGTGTGCGACGATGATGACACGCACGCGTCGAAGAGTGGAGAGGAGAAGGAGTTGGATCTCGGAGAAGGCAAGAAACCTGCTGGGTAAGTTCAATTCGAGTTACTAAAAAGGATTATTAGAGATTATATTTTCGACAATACGTACCGAATATGTTTCAGATACTACGTTCGCCGGGTCGGAGGTCTCTTCCCAGCACCACTTCCACCAGGAACCGAAGAGACGAAGAAGGCGGCCGACATGTTCCGTGTTCTTGGAATCTTCCTTGCCAAGGTCCTTCTCGATGGTCGCCTTGTTGATCTGCCACTGTCCCGTCCTTTCCTCAAGTTGCTCGTCGATCCGCAAATCGGAGAAGATGCCTACGGACCAAATCTCCACAAAGTGCTCACGTTGGACGATTTCGAAGAGGTCAATCCAGTCAAGGGTGAGTTTTTTTCTGAATCAAATTACTTAACTAAATTATTTTTCTTCAGGAAGCTTCCTGAAAGAACTGCGTGCTTTGGCTCAACGCAAACGAGCTGTCGAAGCTGATATTTCGCTCGAGCACAGTGCCAAACGGCGGAAGATTGCCGAGCTCCGATTGCACATCAAGGGAGCGACTTGCAAGATTGAAGATCTGGCACTCAACTTTACGTACGTTTCTCGTTCCAATCGATTGTTTTGCATTTCGTTCTTTTTCAGCGTCAATCCACCATCAAAGGTATTCCATTACCACGAAATGGAGCTCGTCGATGGCGGAGCCGAGATCGATGTAACCCTCGACAACGTGGAGCAGTACATTGAGAAATGCGAGGAGTTCTACCTCAACACTGGAATCTCTTATCAGGTTGGTTCATAAACTCCGTGAGCACCGAATCATTTACCTCTTTTCCAGATGCGCGCCTTCCGTGAAGGATTCGATCGTGTCTTCCCACTCCGCGCTCTCCGTGGCTACTCCCCAGAAGAAGTCCAGCGTCTCCTCTCTGGAGAACAGTGCCCTGAGTGGACTCGTGACGATATACTGAACTACACTGAGCCGAAACTCGGATACACTCGCGAGTCTCCAGGATTCCTCCGTTTCGTCGATGTAATGGAGGCGTTGACTGCTCAAGAGCGCAAGAACTTCCTGCAGTTTGCCACTGGTTGCTCCAGCTTGCCACCAGGTATAGAAAAGCGCTGAAATCAGAAATGTGAATTGATTATTTCAGGTGGACTCGCAAATCTGCACCCGAGACTGACGATCGTCAGAAAAGTCGAAAGCGGAGACGGCAGTTATCCATCGGTGAGTTCGTTACCAGCGTTTCAACCAATTCATCTCTATTTTTCCAGGTCAACACGTGTGTCCATTACCTCAAACTTCCGGAGTACTCTTCTGCTGAAATTCTCCGCGAACGTCTCCTGACGGCTATCAACGAAAAGGGTTTCCACCTGAACTAAACGGAACTCCCATCGAAAACATCATCACGAATATCAATCATTTTTGTATAAATAGGTGTTCTAGTGGTCCGACTTTCTTAATTTTCCTCTTCCTCTCAACATATTCACACCCTCTTTCCTTCTCGTTTCATTCATCTCTGTATGATTTTCACCTTTTTTGCTATGTTTTGTTCATTTTTAACCCAATTTCAATACTGTTCACTCTCTGGTAGCAGAACTGTAGAATTCAGGTTTTTTTCCGGATCCACCCTACTATCCGGAATACTCCCCCCACCATTGGTAAAGCATTTTCACGTGAAGCAGCACGTGAAATTCACGTGTCCATCTCTCTCAACTTCTGGTTTTCAGCAGCTGAAAATCTCTGAAATTGTCCCCCTTTATCACATTCTCATTCTATTTGTTCACCCCTGCGCACTTTATGGTTCCCCTCAAAACACTTGGTTTCATACCCATTCTTATCTCTTCCTTATCTTTTTCCTCGAAATGTCCTTAAAGTTACCCTCTCTCTCCCGCATTATCTCCATTGTTTACGATCCAATTCGGATTCAATTTTCCCAAGTTACAGCAAAAACCCAAAAAAAGAAATCCCCCAATTGTTAGTGTTGTTTTCTGGAAATAAAGTGAACACAAATACTGTATTTCAGCTAATTCTAGATTTCGAACATGAGAGTCGATCTTCTCTGTTTTATATTTTTGCTCAAAATGACTATTTCCGTCCGGAATTCCGGATTGCCATTCCGATCCGTCTCATTTGAATTGACGTCAATCGGCGATCAAAACAGACGGAAGAATGCGATTGGAATTTTTAATTTTCCGTTCCGATCGTGACTCACAACAGTTGTGGTTGCTGAGCGGGAGGGCAAATATTTCGCGGAAACAAGTCGTCTTTTCTTTTCTCCCGTTCCTTTCTCTTTTTTGGGAATGATTATCATAGAACTATCGATTTCTCCCCTTCCTTTCTATTGTTAAATGTGAATTCAGTGAAACGGAAACAAGAAACACTTGCAGATCCGCCCGAAATGTCGATCCCTTCGGTGGTTCGAGAGATTACGCTTGTCGGAGAACAGATTTTCGATCATACTCAAGTGGTGAGCAATTATTTTCGTTTGACAAAACTGAAAAAAAAAGGAAATTAGGATGTTTTAAAGGAAAATGAGAATTCTCTTGATTTAAAATTCCACTCGAAAATTTGAGAGAACCGTAGTGAAGTTTTTCTCCGTTTTCTGTGAGTGGTGTTCCTTTTTTTCTCTTTATTTGAAAAGAAAGAAGGAAAACGTTGTCGTCCAATAGAAGACCTTCTTTTTAGAAACCTATTTTGTAACAGAAACATGTGTATTGTTGTGCTTTTTTTGAGTGACTTAATTAGGAATCACACTTGTACGAAAAATTCCGCTTTTTTTCGGAAAAAGGTGGCTAGGCCAAATAAGGGGTAAAAATTGTTTGGTTGGGGTGAGTGGTAAATGCGAAAATTTTTCAAAATTTTTGGCTAGTCCAGAAATCCCGAGAGTCTAAGCAGGTGTGTTTGGAATATTTTAATATTTGTCGGTTTTAAAGATTTTTGAAAAATTGTTCAGAAACAATGGAAATCGATTCCTTTAATTTTTGCATTTACCCGAATTCGGCCGAAATGACGATTAAATGTTTTTGCCGGCCGCCGACGGTCTCAAAACGAACGAGCCACACCTCAACGAGTGTTATCGTAATGCTTGGTCTTAAAAACCGGTATTCGGGCGATTTTCATGAGGATTTTTTGATGAAACAAATGAAACACATTAAAGAATTGGATTCACTCGAGAAATACCCGGAAGAGGCTGAAATTGATTTTTCCTAGTCAGTTGAAATTTTCAAAACTCTTTCCAATGATTCGTGCCGGTGCAAAGCTGTCAGTGGTCTAAAAACCTCTTTCTCGACAAAATCTTAATTTCGGATGCATTCGATAGTAGTAGAGCCACAGATTTCTAAATTGGCGAGCGAAATGCTTCTTAAATCGCAATTTGTTCCAGATTCGCACAGAAATCGAGAAGTTCGTCGATCGATTCGAACGCAACGAGCGACACCGCGAGTTTGACGGAATCCTTCGCGCCAGCCATGCTGTAAGTGTCGGTTCCCATTCAAAATCTTCCATTCCCCTCATTTTCAGCTCGTCGAAGCATCCGAAACCCCCGTCGAAGGGCTCTTCGAGTTGGGAAAGATGAACAAAATGACGGCGGACGTCGACGAGATCACTGAGAAGATTCGCGCTCTCTCGGAGCCGAAATACCAGAAGGTGAGCATTTTCTTACCATTCCAGAGACACGTTCGAGGTTTCAGGAGCACGAGGCGTATCTGGACACGGTGCGCGACGATCAGAAGAAGTACGTGGACGCGTGCCGTGAGCAGGCGATGCTCAAAATGAGAAACCTCGCCTCGAATCGATAAGTGACTCCGACACCCCTTGTGCCAATTTTGTCGCCTAATTTATTCTTTTTTTCCAATTTTTCTCTAACCCGTGCTTTATTTTCCAAAAAAAAACCTAGTCATCGTTTTCAGAGTGCTTTCTCCCAATTCCCCCCCCCCCTCGAAGTGCTTTAGTGTGTGATATTATCTAACTCATATTGATTTTTGAAATCAATCCATGAATTCATTTATTACAATTTCATCCCCGTTCCAATACCAATACCCGTGTTAATTGAGAATCGTTCAAAATTTAGAATACGGCGTAAACTAGGCGAAATCCACATTCTCCTCATATTCCGCATTTTCAGCACTGTTCCAGGTGATTACGATTTCTGCAATCAACACCTTCTTATCATATCAACCACGTTATCACCTACCATAAGAAATCATATCCAGAAGGACAGTGGTCGAGATGTAGACTGATAAAATGATAGAGATCGCGTCGATGACCTCGGTGTTCACAACGATCTCCCACATCCAAACGAGCAGAATCGAGCAGATCATTCGACTGATTTGAAGGATCAGCTGTGCCGCTTCGAATAGGTACTGTAATCGGAGGGGATGATGGGTCTCGCAGCGAAAACTATACCTGAGCGACAGGGATACTGTAAGTGGCTACTGTAGTTTGGAAGCTAGTTGAGAGAACGAAGAGCAGTTTCAGAGCAGCGAACATCTGAAAGAAGTGGGGGGAATTGGGGATGGAAACTGAGAAGTCGGACGAGAAACGGCTCGGAATGCTCCGATTGAGGTGGGATTCGGACTAGAAATGGATAAAGAGTATAGAAATGAGTGTGCAAAGTTCTGGAGATGTATCTGAATTTTTGAAGCCACCACGTCATCTGGAAATTGATCCCGGAATTGTTGAATCTGATACACCATGTCTCCGAAACGCTGCCGGAGAACCATTATATCTGGAGATTGATAAGCGATATCAAAATGTTGTCAACGGCAAACTTGTAGATCACAACTAGGACTAAAAGTTTTCCGTTGACAACTTTTTGAAATCTCTTATCAATATCGAGATATCAATGATTCTCCGGGCCGCGTTCGGTGGTTCTCAAAATGCTCCGATTGAGCTCATCTTTGTCACGGGATCTGGGATAGTGACAACATTTTTGTAGATGGTAAACTTTTTCAGGAGACGTCACGTAATCTGTTTTCAGAGCTAGATGAGATCTTTAAGTGAAATGAGCAAAAAGAGCTCGGCTCGAAATATGTTCTGGTCGTTTGACTTTTTAAATGATAATTAAGTGAATGTGCAGCGGAATGGGCGGAATGAAATATTTTGGTTTCCGGAATCTGGAAAACCGAAAGACATTTTTTTTCTCTGAAACTGAGAAAGGAAAACGGAAAATTTATGTGAAATTTGGACATTTTAAGCAGACTTTTTGCTCAAAATCACTCCAATAGCTAGAAATTTAGTGGAAAATCGTCCCTTTCCCTCGAAAAAAAAAGGTTTTCAAGCGAAAAATCAGGTTTCATGGAAGCCATTTCCGCGGGGAAAAATTCCGGAAAAAATATTTTTTTAGCTTTGACACCTCGTGCTCGTGGAAAATCATCGAGAAATCGTAGCATTTTATTATTATTATCGTTGAATTATCTCCAAATCGGTGTGCAGAACAAACATTTTCAAACTCGCACCACGATATCCCGCAGCGAAACAATTTGTCAGCGCCGAAACGTGCTGCGCCTTTAAAGCGGCGATACGGTAGTTGCGCAATAGTTAATTTTGTCTTTTTCCACTCGATTTCCTCAATTTCAGGAAAATATGCAAGAGAAACACGAAAAATAAAGTTTTTGTGTTTTCTCACCGAAAAAAGTGCGAGAAACCGCTGAAATTGAGGAAATCGAGTGGAAAAAGACGAAATTATGTATTGCGCAACTACCGTATCGCCGCTTTAAAGGCGCAGCACGTTTCGGCGCTGACAAATGTTTTCGTTGCGAGATATCGTTGAGAGCTCTGATTTTGAGATACAACGAGCATTTTAGAAAAAGAAACTTTCGGTATTATATATTTCTATCGAAGTGGTGCGCCAGCGACGCGTGGGAGGAATCGGGTCTCGCCACGAGAACATAAAATTTTTCGAAAATCGTCATGCGCCTTTAAAGAAACTACGGTAGACCGTACCTCAAAGTTCAAAGGCGCATGACGATTTTCGAAAAATTTTATGTTCTCGTGGCGAGACCCGATTCCTCCCACGCGTCGCTGATGGAAACATATAATAGAGGAGAAAAAGACAACGATCCATTCCACGACTCCTTAAATAACCTCAACAAAATGCGATTTCAACTCGAGAGGTTTACACTTGATTTAACCCTCTCTAATTCTCGAATCTCTCTACCGTTTCGTGTTGTTCGAAATACGTGCGATTGCGAATGAACTGTGTGAGATGAATCGAATTGTTTCGAAAGTACGAAACGGACAGGGAAGTGCAAGGGAGGAACAGTTGAAGGATATTTCGGATCGGGGGGTCGGGATCGGATCGGTTACAAATCACAATGTGGCAGGGAGGAAATGGGAAAACGAGGCGAAATTTGATTAGATCACACAGACACAAAAAGACAACAATTCCACGTGGGCCCCTGGTCAATTTCGCATTAGACTTCACAGAAAAAGAGAAAAGGGAGTGGGAGGAGCCTCGGATTACGGTAGTGCGATAGAGCACATTTGCAACAAGCCTAGTTCAGGAGTGTTTCGGAAAGGAGCACGTCAATGAGAGTCTGTGGGAAAGAAGACATTGAAATCGAATAAAGACCTCAGTTTCAGCCAAATTTCAGCCAATCAGTTTTGAAGGTTTTTCTCCAGAAAAGCAGGGGCTTGTTACCATACTCTTCAACTGTCCCCTGTCCGAAACCCAGCTCAAACGGAGCATTTTGAGCAGAGGTGTGCTCGAAGGAATGGTCCCGCAACCGAAGCTCTGCCGGAAAATCATTATATCTCGAGATTGATATGAGATATCAAAAAGTTGTCAACTGCAAACTTGCAGTCCTAGTCATGATCTACAATATTGGTGTTGACAACTTTTTGATATCATGTATCAATATCGAGATATAATGATTCTCCGGCAGAGTATTGGCATCCGGTAGTATGGGCAGTGTCAGAGCGGAGCGGAAGAATCGGGAAATGAATGACGAATTTGCAAGAGGAAGGGGGAATGAGTTGCTCACGGAGCACACAAACCAATAACCTTTCGTCCTTAAGTACTCGTTGGAGCTGCTCCAAAAAACAAACAAGTTTACGCCTGAGACACAAGTCACAACTGCACATGTAGTATGTAGAGAGAGACCTCCACTGTTATCAATTATCAATTATCAAAGAGGTTAGAAAGGATAAACAAAACAATTGGAATGAGTCAAGGAAGAATGCAAACGGAGAGATTGGGCGCCGGTTGGTCAAAAATCACAGCAGGGAATGTCCAACATAAAAACGAAACGAGGTGAAGAAAGAAAAGAGCGCGTGGTGGTAAACAACATGTGTAGTGTTTCCGAGAACTGATCATTGATAACAGACATATCAGTGAGATCAGGGAAACGAAGAAGCGGATGGGGAGCTAAATACAGTAGTCCTTGGAATGGGTCTTGCAACGAATATGATCCCACAGTGGTCTTTGTTCGATAAATGGACAGAAGATAGGTGGGTCACACCTGAATCAGGCTTGGTCGGAACCGGAACTGGAATTTCTCAAAGATGTGAAAAGTCTGAAAATTTCGGAAAAAAATTAGTTCCGAATGATACTAGAGTACAGTAATCCTTATTTTGAGGATAGAAGAGAGATATAACAGGGAGATCAAGAGGTCTCGAATCGAATTGGAAGACACGCAGCTACAGTAATCCTTGTTACGGGTCTTGCAACGAACTGGACTACAGTAATCCATTTTTAAAAACAAGTTACAGATAGATGAGTCTCACAGCGAAAAGTCGAAAAGGTACTGGACTACAGTGATTTTGTTGGACATCAACACTGACCAGTATGGGTCTCGAAACGAAACTGATTACAGTAATCACTGAGAATACGGTGACTTTGAACAGAGTTTGGATCGCCATGAACTGGGGGCTTTGTTTGGATGATGACCATCTGGTTTCATTGGAGCCGAATAGTCATTAACCTCTCTGAATAGGGTCTGAAACTAGGGAAAGTGAATCTTCACGAAAACACCTCGGGAAATCTTGTCACTGAACCAACCATCTGAGATTTGGTAATAATGAGAGTTTTGAAACGGTAACCTTTGGAATTGAATGGGGATGGACTGGGAGCCTCAATTTCGAAAATTGGGATATTCAAATACTTCAAGAACTGAAAGACTTACAATACCAAATGATACTGGAAAAAGGTCCTGATTACGCACACGGGCTGAAAGTCGAATGAACCTCTGTTTCAGATTAAGGCCTTAATGGATCGTCCAAATGAATAGTTACTATATATTTAGTTCAGTGGGAAGTTCTCAATGTTATGAAGCCCTAAATTCCTAATATCCGCTCCAGTGATTCAGTAAAAAGTGAAGGAGCTCAATTTTGTACCAACCTAGTACATTATACCGACTGTTCCAAACTTTCTCAAAATCGCTATGTTTAGAAGACGTGGGTGCTGCAGATCCAGAATTCTGTATAGCGAAAAGCATTCTCCGGAAAGCTCACCGGCACATAAACAGAAAACGGAAAATGCCGATGGATCACTTTAAAAATGAGAATCTCTTGGAACAGTGTACAATCCTTTTATGCATCGCCCCTTCCTCTGATTCTCGATGTCTCCATAATAAATCATCGACTAGAAAACAATCAGTTTATCAGTGACGTCATGACCCAGAGAGGGAAAAGAATCGACTGGAAATCGCTATTTTTAGAGATTTGATCTGAATCGGGAAATCGAGAGATAGGGAGAGACGGAGAAGGGAATCCGGTTTTCGAATGTGAACAGATGGTTTGCAGGTGGTGGTCATTTGGGAATTTGGAAGAGGATGGACGGGGTGACGAATTGAAGGACATTCGAAATGAGTGAGAGAATTTGAAGTGACCTTGAAGGGCAGATGACAAGGTCAATGGATCAGTGGGATCACATTCAAATGAGCCGATTGAGACTCTCGATGCTCTGTTTGGAATGGCGATTGAGCCGGGACAGCGACACTCTAACTGGAAACCGGAACGACAAAAAATAGGGGATCCGGAATGTCGAAAAACAGCCGGAAGCCAGATACCGTATTTCTTCGAACAAATCGGCAATGCTGCTCGAGAGAATCATTATATCTCGAGATTGATAAGAGATATCAAAAAGTTGTCAACTGGAAATTTGTAGATCTTAATCAGGACTACAAGTTTGCTATATACAACTTTTTGATATCTCTTATCAATCTCGAGATACAATGATTTTCCGGCAGAGCTCTCCTCGGTTGCGGAGCAAATACGGTTAATCTCCAAACTAGGATTGACTGTTTCATTTCGAACTCAACTATAATCTTATTTTTTGGCGCAATTTGATGAATCATATCAGTTGTGGAAATCGTTATTCTCACAAGTTCTCTTCACATTACCCAATTGGCCATTTTCTGAGTTTTCAGATTCCCGGATTTCCTAGGTCATGGGTGGTCCCCAGGGATGCTCGGAAGCCGGAATTTTGCTAAATCTCGGAAACGGAAGACGGATGTCCGTGTATCTCTGGTGGCCCTCATCTGGGAGGTCCTTGTTGGCAACCTGTCACCAACAGAGCATCATGAATCAGCTGGGAATCAAAATACAGGAATTTTTTGTTTTGGGTTCATGAAAAATGGAAAATTGCGGTTTCAAGATGAAACCAAATTCACGTTCGTTTCCCATTTCGTTGATCCGTTCTCCCATAGTTGTTTGACTGATTTTTCTCTGATGTATTCCGTGGAATGTGACGTAAGTGCGGTCGGGTTACTGTATCACTCATTTCAGCTGTGTCAACGTCTCTTTTTCTGGCAATTATGCAATTATTCTCCATTTTCCCCGCGGTTTGTTACATTGGTTTTTTGTGAAAATAAGAAAGAATTGGTCTCAGAAATATAACTAACCCGGGAACACGGCGAACCACGAGCGACGTGTTAGAGGAAAATCCAGGCCATATTTGCGTTTTGAAACTCCGCCTCCGGACACCGTTTCCTAGTCCACGAGGGTTTTTCGCATTTTTCTCGAGAAACTTCTTAAAAGTTGCAAATTTTTTTTAAACAAAACCTTCAAAATTAATTTTCGAACGGTTTTAAAAAAAATTCATGCCATAAATTTAAGACCTTGCCCCGAAAAATGCGGGGACGATGGCGTTCAAAATGCGTTTTTGGGAGGACTCCGCCAATCGGACCTGCGTGCGGCGGAGTTGCAAAATTTCACGCGGCGGTTGCGAAAGGGGCGTGGCCCACGTTTCAGGATTTCTGATAGGTGGCCGAACCCGGAAAAATGCTGCAAAAATTTACTACTAGACGCCGCCGCTGGTTCGCCGTGGGGAAAAGGAAAAATCATGGCAAAATTTGGAGGGAGAGGAAAAAATGCGACTTATCTTTTATCAATTATACCGGAAGTCGATTCAGATGGGAAAACATGAAAAAGAGCACGTTGAGCACAAAGAAACAACGGTTCAAACTAGGAGTTTGTAAACAAACAAACTTTCCAAAAATCGCTCCTCCTCCGCCGATTATTTGCTCTCCCGACTCCACGTGTATCTTGTGTCTGGAACGTGATTTCTCCGTCTGCAAATGGGAAATTCGATTTAATTCGATCAAAAATGACCTCGTTGGTTTGCCTCTTTTCCGCGATTCATTTAATTCTTCGCCGACGACGGCCACCACGTGACTTTTGACTAGAAACTAGGAGAGAAAGATCACTGATAACGGAAACAAGAGATAAGGGGGATCGAGTGGACTAGATTCACAGGTTTCAATGATGATCAACTAGTGATACGGGGTGATAGTGATAACGAGGAACTTTGGTTCAAAATATCATCCGTCTTGGACGCGTCTAGTCTCCGATTGTGAGAGGAAGAGACATTTCAGCGATTCTGCTTCGAAGAGCCTCCCAATCTGCATTTGCGCGTAAACTTTGACGCCTTCGCGCGAATTTAAATTACAGGTACTATTATCCGTCCTGCAAAAGTTGAAACTTCTGCGCCGACCGCGATGCCGCTTTTCTACCGCACTTTTCGTCGAAAAAGCCGTTTTCGTGGCGAGAGAACGCATATTCGGCCGCGCTGCGGCTGCGTCGCAGTCGGCGCAGAATTCTCAAGTTCCAACTTTTACAAGACTGATTGATCATGTCGTATGAGAAAAAAGTGGAATTTTCCAGATTTTTCAGGAAAACGTGGTCAGATACACGCCTGCCAGTACTGCAGTGGAAAATGCGGAAGCGGGTAATTTCCGAAATTTGCGGAACGAAACACGGAAATACCGACAACTCCGGGTCAAAAACCAATGTGATATTCGGAATCAGCGACATTTTTACTGGGGGAATGGAGTATTTTGATCGGAAAATAATGTAATTTTTTAAAAAGTTTCTGCCAGAGTTGCGAAATTTTTAATCTGTTTTTTTCGATTACATTCGTGTTCATTTTGCCGTGGGATGCCGTTGGGAGGCTCTGATCGTGGCAATTTCAGTGATTTCTCATCACAATATTCGTATTCTATGGGTTAAAATACACCTAGGTGCACTTATAACGCGAAATTCAGACCAAACTTTGAACATATTTGTTTTTGTTCTCTTGTGGATTATTATTGCGAAATTCGACGTTCAAACCATACGAATTTCACATACTAGTAGTATTCTGTTTACCACCTTCCGGTCTCCGAAATGAAAAAATTGAATTCCGCCCCAACTCCGGCGCACCGCATTTTGCCACCCAAGGGAGCTTCGGAGATGTGCGGTTTCTCAGACAAATCGTTTCGCATCTAATTAGATGATTTACTATGAGTGCAGTAATTTTCACATCTAACTGTAACCTAATTAGATTCTACAACATTTTGCTAGCACGGATGGTGTGCGCGTCAGTCTACTCCTGGCGCCTTTCTCGATAATAATCTAATTTGAACGTTCGTCGCATCTAATTAGACGATTTTATTATATATTTCAAAAATTTTGGAACCTCCATTTTACACGTGAACTGATGAGCTGGCTGGTCCCGCCGTGAATAAAAAGGGTCACCCGTTCATATAGAATCCACGTACCCTCTATTCATGACAAGACCAGCAAGCTCATAAGTTCACGTGAATAATGGAGGTTCCAAGATTTTTGAAATGTATAATACTGAAATTCGCATCTTTTTCGCATCTAATTCACTGATTTTGGAATCTTATTATGTCACGTTTGCTGTGAAATTCTCTATGATTAGATGCGAAACGATTTGTCTGAGTTGAACTCCCGCGCTGCCGGAATGCAAATTTTTCAAATTTGCCTTCGACGCCGTTGCCTGAGTATTCAACGTTAAAGCGTGCGATTCGTGTCGATTCACGAGAGCGCATATGGTTAAGCGTTGAATACTCAGGCAACGCTCGCAGCCAAATTTGGAAAATGAGCAGTTCGACGACGCGAGAATTCAATCACACATCTCCGAAGATCCCGTGCCACGTAGGAGGAGTGCCATACGTGTAGCTTCATTCGAAATTAACAGAACATTTGGCTTGAAACGATTAGTTTATTTTGGACAACAGTGAGCACAATTTTCAAAAGCAGAACGAGAATTAAAGCTTCGAGCCATTCTTTGCATAATTGAATGATGTCGTGTTCTGTGACTGCGAACTCTACGTTTATGCTCAGAAGATGGTTTCTGTTGAGCCACAACGCATCTTTCAGATGGAGGAGGGAGCAAAAGTTGATGACAACGTTGACTTCGACCATCCATTCGATTCCTTGTTGACAGTGTTGAACAACTGTTCCAAGAGTATTCCGGAGACTTCGCATTGAACCAAAGGCCACTTGGGGAGTTTGCACTCGATGTCCTGCTGAAACAGAGTGAGTTTGAGACTATTGCTCCCAGTATTATGTACTTTCTAGAATGTGTGTGTGATGGCAGAGGGTGGGAGGAATCGGGTCTCGCCACGAGAACATGCGCCTTTGAACTTTGAGTCACTGTCTACCGTAGTTTCTTCAAAGGCGCATGTCGATTTTCATGTTCTCGTGGCGAGATCCGATTCCTCCTCCCACGCTCTGCCATTACGCCATATTCCAGGCAGAATTCGTTCAACCGTTATCATCTGTCCCCTGCAAAAGTTGAAACTTCTGCGCCGACCGCGACGCAGCCGCGACGCGTTCTCTTGCCACGAAAACTGTTTTTTCGACGGAAAGCGCAGAAGTTTCAACTTTTGCAAGACAGATAATATAACACGTTCTCTGTAAGACTCGAGTATGGTGTGCCTTAGGGGCTATTTTTTATGTGACTATGTTGATAGGGACTAGTACTACCCATGTGCACCGACTTAGCCTCCGGGCTCCACCTGGAAGAGTACGGTAGGTGCTCAAAGAGCACAAAATCGACTTTTTTGTCTGTGCTCCAAAAAATCCGAAAAAATTCTGAGATATCAAAGACACTAATGTGTATGTTTTCCCGAAATTTGGAGTCTGGGAACTTCCTAATTCTCGAGTAAAACTTCGAAATGTTGATTTTTCGTCAATTTTCGGAAGAAATGCGAATTTTTCGGATCTTAGCAGAAGTTAGCGACAGGATTTTATTATCGAAAAACATACTCATATGTAATGTCTTTTGAGTGCACATTATGTGGTCTCATAACATTCCCGATTCTGGGGGTCTTCAGCTCATTTTCTGGTAAAAATTTGACTTTCTCCGCTGTTTTTTGCAAAATGAACGTCTTAATGTGGTGAAATTCTTCTCAAATACACTTTGTGATATGTAAAAACATTTCCTACAATCAAATCTTGAAAATCATTTTTTTCAAATTTTTGAAGGTTTAGAATGTCTGAGACACTATAAATGGCTGTAATTTGGCTAAAAATGCACAAACAAGACTGAAAATTTGAGAGATCTCATATAAAAGTGAGATCTATTGATTGCACATCCAACTCTCTCAAAATCAGAAAAATTATTTTTTTGGTCGAAAAATCTTCATGGTTGAGACCCCCAAAATTGCAAAAAAATAATTTTCCAATTTTTGGAGATATTCATTTCGGAATCGATAGGAGTCATATTGGGATGCTTTCGGCCAAAATTTCGTCTGACAAAATTAATTTTTGGAGAAGTTATGAAACTCAGAAACTCAGGATGCTTGACATATTTTGGATTCAGAAAAATCAGAATAAATTGTTTTCGAGCAACTGACGACAGGAATTGCTTCGATCAACCATAAAACACATTTTTCTCAAAAAAGCGCTGTCGGAAGTGCTCCAGACGAAAAAAAGTATTTTCATTTAGACAAACTCATTCCAGAAAATGAGCTGAAGACCCCCAGAATCGGGAATGTTATGAGACCACATAATGTGCACTCAAAAGACATTACATATGAGTATGTTTTTCGATGATAAAATCCTGTCGCTAACTCCTGCTAAGATCCGAAAAATTCGCATTTCTTCCGAAAATTGACGAAAAATCAACATTTCGAAGTTTTACACGAGAAGTAGGAAGTACCCAGACTCCAAATTTCGGGAAAACATACACATTAGTGTCTTTGATATCTCAGAATTTTTTCGGATTTTTTGGAGCACAGACAAAAAAGTCGATTTTGTGCTCTTTGAGCACCTACCGTACTCCTCCAGGAGGAGTCCGGAGGCTAAGTCGGTGCACATGGGTAGTACTAGTCCCTATCAACACACTTCCAAAATTTCTTGACTCTAACTCATCTATAACCCCCTAAGGCACACACCCTTATGACCATACTCGATCCTTACAGAGAACACGTTATATCTTTATCGTAGAAGATATCCAACTCACTTCAAATGGTCTCTTTGTATTTGAGGAACGAACTTGTCACCACTTGATCAATCAGATCGTAGCTTCCAGTAACTTTTTGTCGGCGAAGCGTCTGATGGTTTCTGCAATTCAGTTAGATACGCTTAGTTTGATCTCGCCCTCGCGGAAAAGTTCAAAATTCAAATGGGGTTTCTGTATTGTTGCGAAATTTGAATTTGAATTCAAAAAATACTCACCTTTTTCTCGAATTGAGTAGTCTCTGCACTGTTACCAGTAATCAGAATGGGAATTTAAATGAATCGGGGCGAGAGACCATGTCAGGTCTCTAAAGAAGTGGAAACCTGAAAATATGAAAGAGTTCGTAAAAAGTTCCGTTTGTATAGTCCCCGAAAGTATTTTTGAAACAGTTCCACTACTTACACTGATTTTATAAAAATCAGCAGATGTGGCGGAGTCTGCAGTTCATGGGCAGGTCTCGCCACGAAAACATTGAACTTTTTTTGAAAATTGTCATGCGCCTTTGAACAAAATACCGTAGTTTTCTTTATATTTCAGAAAAGTTTAATGTTTTCGTGGCGAGACCCTGATTTTGATAATAGCATTCTTAAATGATTTTTCTGTGATTTTTCATTAGGATATTCCTATCCGGTGGGTTCAAATACACGTACAACACAAGTTTCAGACCAGAATGTGAGAATTTTTGTTTTTGCTCTTCATTGCGAAATTTGAATTTGAATTCAAATACTCACCATTTTCTCAAATCGAGTAGTCTCTGCACTGTTACCAGTAATCAGAATGGGAATTTAAATAAATCGGGGCGAGAATCCATGTCAGATCTCTAGAAAAGTCAACCCGTTCAGGGGACTCTAGGGGCACGAATGAGGCGTGTTCACGGGGTGCTGCGGCCGACGTGGTTAGCAAGTGCGCTCCACTAACGGTATACGGTACCTCGATTTGAGAGGTCCTAAACGGCTTTGAAAACACGGTTTAGCGGAAGATTTTTTAAATTCCGACTGTTTTTAAAATTGCCCTCCGACGATTACTTTGCGAAAATGAATCGTCGTTTTTTCTACACCAAACAGTCTCGGAGAAAATTGAGTTAGACACGCATATTTTGAATTCGCCCCGCGAAAAATGAAAATTCAAATTAGGTTTTCCTCAGCACCCCGTGCGTGTTGTTGGGTTGTCGACTTGCGGGAGAGAGTGAGAGATACGAGAGAGACGAGAGACACACAGAGGTCACTTGGCAGAGTGCCAACGTGCCGATCGGTTGATCTGGAACAACATGAACGTACTAAACCAGACAGTACTCGACCGTGACGCAGCCGCGACGCGACCGAATATGCGTTCTCTCGCCACGAAAACGGTTTTTCCGACGAAAAGTACGGTAGGAAAGCCGCGGCGCAGAATTTTCAACTTTTGCAGGACGGATAATAGGAGAATACAACTTTTGAATGATCTTTTGAATCCAATGATTTCATTAATTCTGAATAATTTTCAACACAAATGAGAGCAAATACATACAATTATGTAGTGAGAAAATTATTTATTCAAAACAGAACGAAACATGCGCCTACACGAGTAATCACCTCAACAAACTGTGGACAATGATTCTAGTGATCGGAATTGGCAAATTTGTTTCTAAAAAAGACAACATGATAGTACATATGAGACATTTTCTATTTACATGTCATTCGTGATATCATAATATTTAGTATGGTGAAATAACCAATGTGAGGGAAGCGTCGATCGTGAGTGTCGTTTGAGAAACCTGAAAAAAATGGGATTTGAAATGATTTTCGCTCGAATTCCAGATGAAACTCACTTCTTAAAGTCCCTGATTGAATCAACTACAAATGACGTTGCCTTCTGACTTTTCCATACCGTTTCCTCGAGCTTTGGCCATTGTTATCACTTCACCCTCTGCAAAAACGTTTGTTCAGTTTTGGATTACAATTTTTGGATTTCATGAAACTCACCGTGGTATTTTATGGGATTCTGTACCATTTTCGCATCCAGTCTGCTTACATTGACATTTGTCATTGCACTCGTAGATGCCCGTGATGACTTTTGTTTCCAAAAGCTTATCAGTATAGGCGTTCTAAACACTGTAGTTGTTGTCATAAACGGTATGGAACTGCCAATCAACTCACATTCGTTTGTATCCATGGGTTCAGCTTGGCAAACTCTGCAGCCGTTTTCTTCAGACATTCGCAAGTGTCCGTGCATCCTCCAACGCAAGAGCATCCCACGCAGTTGTTCTCGGTCTTGCTCAAACGAGAAGCAATCGACAGTTAGTTTGCTGCTTGTCAGAATGAGCAATTTTCTGATTTCCTGCAGTTTCGAACGGTTTTTTCCGATCGATCCTCGTGCGCTTCCAACCAATCTTCATCGGAATTTGAAGAGGAGAGCACTTGTTCCGTCCTCCTGAAACAATCACAATTCCAGTTAGATACGCACGCAAAAGTTGAAACTTCTGCGCTGACCGCGACGCAGCCGCGACGCGTTCTCTTGCCACGAAAACTGTTTTTTCGACGGAAAGCGCAGAAGTTTCAACTTTTGCAAGAGAGATAATATCTTTATCGAAGAAGATATCCAACTCACTTCAAATGGTCTCTTTGTATTTGAGGAACGCACTTGTCACCACTTGATCAATCAGATCATACCTTCCAGTAACTTTTTGTCGGCGAAGCGTCTGATGGTTTCTGCAATTCAGTTTGATACGCTTAGTTTTATCTCGCCTTCGCGGAAAAGTTCAAAATTCAAATGAGGTTTCCGTATTGTTGCGAAATTCGAATTTGAATTCAAAATACTCACCATTTTCTCAAATCGAGTAGTCTCTCCACTGTTACCAGTAATCAAAAGGGGAATTTGAATGAATAGGGGCGAGAATCCATGTCAGATCTCTAGAAATAGAGACCTGACATGATATTCACGCAGTCAACCCATTCAGGGGACTCTAGGGGCACGAATGAGGCGTGTTGTTGGGTGGTCGACTTGCGGGAGAGAGAGCGATAGACACATCGACACAGAGGTCACTTGGCAGTGTGCCAAAGTGCCACTGTACACCCCAGCGGAGAGTGGTCAGTACGGACTGCGTCTCGGGTGTTTCGTAGTCGGAGCCATTGACAATATTCGAAAATTATCATAACGCGGGGGATTTTGACGAAAGTAAGGGATTGCACGGGGTGCTGAGGAAAACCTCATTTGAATTTTTCATTTTTCGCGGGGAGCGAATTCAAAATATGCGTGTCTAACTCGATTTTCTCCGAGACTGTTTTGTGTAGAAAACACGACGATTCATTTTCGCATAGTAATCGTCGGAGGGCAATTTTAAAAACAGTCGAAATTTGAAAAATCGTCTGACCACGTCGGCTGCAGCACCCCGTGCGATTGGTAGCAGACTTGGTCGGAAAAAGAAACGGAAAACGGAACTACCGAAATTTCCGAAATTTCTAACGTACATTTCTTACAAAATATTATTATAGGTGTCATTTTTAGTTTTCCTCAATTTTCTCGAAATCTATCTGACGACCAGTGTATAGGCACAAAAGGAAGGAGTTCTCAAAATTTGACGACCGATTGAATGGAAAAACGCACAATTAGGATTTAGTCACTTTGGGAAAAGTGATAATTTCAGATTGGTACTGATAATATGTGGGTCGTGAACTAGAGATGATTACCTATCTTTTGGTTGTTGAACAATGTTCTAGGGCAGTTTTGAAGTGAGTTATGGTTCTTCAAAGAAATCCACGATTTCCTCGAATAGAGTGGCAATGCTGCCGGAGAATCATTATATCTCGAGATTGATAAGAGATATCAAAAAGTTGTCAACAGCGAACTTGTAGATCATAACTAGGACTACAAGTTTTCAGTTGACAACATTTTGATATCACTTATCAGTCTCGAGATATAATGATTCTCCGGCAGCATTGCCTGTCTATTCGAGGAAATACAGTGGATTTCTTGCGGACACCCTCTGATTTGACGATAACTCGAGAACAAAGACACCAGATTCCCATTGTTGGTTATCTTTTGGTACTCCCGATCGGCATCAAAACCCCCGCGAAGTCTCAATGTTGAATCATAAACACCATTTTTATTGACATAATTTTAAAAATGAAATGAGAAAAACAGAAAAGTGTGGGGTTGGTGATGTGTGCTGGCTCCCGCGGTTCCGCTAGTCCCCTCTTCGGATGCTTCTCTGTTCGGCTGGAATACACGGTTGTCACCCTGTCACTTCCCACGGACACTCACCCAATTCTCCTCGTATTCTTCCTGCAGTTCTTCCTTTTCCTTCTTGAGCTCCGCAATTTCCGCTTCCGCACTTTTTCCATTCATTTCGTTCGCTGATCCATTCTAATTTATCATTGATCATTGCCGTTCGCGATCTCGTTTCAAAATATCCTTGTCCTTCGAAAGGAGTGCTTTCAGGTGGTCTAGTTCGATGACTACTCGACTGGAACTTTCCGATTGAACGTCTGTTCTTTCCGTGGTCGTTGATATGTTCTCGCGATCACTCGCTGTTAACCTGAAAATGAGTTGAGAGAAGGTTATTCGAGAAAAGTTCCATTGATATCATACTTTTCTCAGACAGTACCAGTGGGGCCAAACTGTGAGATTTCTAGGCCCCGCGGGTACTGTAAAAAGTTTCAAAATTTAAAAATTTAAAAATTTCAACTGGCAAGGAAACATCGATTTTGTCCGATTTTCCAAACAATTTTTGGTGTTAAAATGTTCTATTGCTTCTTTTGATTTTTCGTCTAAAAATCCGCACGGAAAATCTGCCGGAAACCGCATTTTCAGAATACGGATTACGGTAACAGTCGTTGAGTCGTTCGTTTCGAGACCCACTCGCACTTTTCTTCGTCTCTACTTCCAATTTGAAAGAAAACGAGAATATAGTTCCCGAAAGTATTTTTGAAACAGTTCCACTACTTACTCTGATTTTATCAAAATCAGCAGATGTGGCAAAGTCTGCAGTTCATGGGCAGGTCTCGCCACGAAAACATTGAACTTGTTTTGAAAATTGTCTTTGAAACAAACTACCGTAGTTTCTTTAAAGGCGCATGTTGATTTTCAGAAAAGTTTAATGTTTTCGTGGCGAGACCCTGATTTTGATAATCACATTCTTAAATGATTTTTCTGTGATTATTCCTATTCTGTGGGTTCAAATACGCGTACAACACAAGTTTCAGACCAAAATGTGAGAATTTTCTTTTTTGCTCTTCATTGCGAAATTTGAATTTGAATTCAAATACTCACCATTTTCTCGAATCGAGGAGTCTCTCCACTGTTACCAGTAATCAAAAGGGGAATTTAAATGAATCGGGGGTGGATAGAGTCCATGTCAGATCTCTAGAAAAGTCAACCCATTCAGGGGACTCTAGGGGCACGAATGAGGCGGAGATCGGTTATCGATTAGCGGAAGAGATGCCGAGTGATAGAGTGATAGAGAGAGAGAGATGTCGCCCCGATTCTTGGCAAAGTGCCAATTGGCGCCCTTGCAAACGAATCGGAGATGTAAACAAGACGCAAAGCTGGGGTGTCTAGTAGTCGGAGGAGCAATTGGCAATATGCTCCCGTTATTCTCAAAAGTATCATTATGTAACGCGAAAATTTGATGACCGTAAGGGGATCGGTATAACCATTATAGGTATGAACAATGGGAAAACGATGCGCCGGGCCTCTTCCTGGAGTTATGGACCATAACTTATGGTCGAAATATAAATTTTTCAAAAGTTACCCTCAATTCAGCTAAGCCATAAGTTATGGGGACCATAACTCGTTTCAACACGGGGTGCTGCGGCCGATGTGGTCAGCAAGTGCGAAACAGTCTAGGAGAAAACTCAGTTAGACACGCATATTTTGAATTCGCCGGCGAAAAATTAAAATTAAAATAAGGTTATGAGGGTTATAATTGAAAATCTGAAAATGTTTGAAATCGTGTTGTATTAACACATTTGGGGAGAGATGAAAGAGTGAGAAAGCGAGAGATCGGTGATTCTTGGCACTGTGCCAATGTGAATTCCGGTTTCGGTTACCTTTTCCCGGGAAAAACGCGTTTTTTCCGGATACCGGAATCGAGTTTTCTCATTCGTGCTGGCTGTTTAAAAATTTTCTGAAAAATTGGCTGCATTTGACACAAAAATGCCTACTTTTCGAAAAACTATTGAAAAAACACGCTTTACAAGTAAAAATTATGACAGGTTGTAGATCAGAAGGACACGAATAAAACCAGTAAAAAATGGGGGGGGGGCGAGAAGAGGGTAAAAGACACGACTTGAGGAGATCATCGAGTTGAGAGGGGGGGGGGGGGGGGGGGACTATAAAACAAAAAAAACTCTACAATTATATCGAATAACTATCTAATCGCGAGCCAGTGATCGTTTGGTTTCGAAGCGGATCATTCTGGCCATGTCCTGCAATAAATGAGGTTTCCGTTGAGAAATGCTCAATTCGGACTCACTTCGAGCCGGGAGACACACTTTTGTCTCTCCGTCGTGCTCATTTGGTTGGATCTCATTTTGAGGCGACGACAGAAGATTCGCAGGTTCTCTTCCACCTCTTCGAACACTTCTTCCATCGATTTTCGTTGGTTTTGTGCAAATTTTTGGGTCGCGAGGGCTCGTTTTCTGGAAGAAGCGAGAGTTTCTTCGAGAAACTTAATTTTTTCAGATTTTTATAATGAACAAGTTTTTAAAATTTGTCCGTTTTTCACTATTGAACTGGCTGAGACACGTAAAGGACATGCTAATTTTAACAAAGCGATCCGCCGATTTTTAGCAGTTAGTTCCAATAGTTCCATTTTGTGAAAATTCCGTTTTTTTTTCTGTTTTAAAAACGTATAATGTTTACTAATTTGAAAAATATTTCTGCTGGGATTCGATTTTTCCAAAGATAAAAGACCAACACTCACCTCATCGAATAATCCAATTCACCTATCGAAAGGGGCAACGGGGGAGGTTTAGGGTCCTCAATCTCGTCTTCCAGCTCATTTTTGATCGAGGAACCGTCGTCGGAGTCTGTCAGATAAAGGTGTTCCTGCGGGCATGCACTTGTAGAGGCAGTGTGCTCCGGTGCCACTTTTCTCGAGATTGATCTACGTGAGTCACTGAAATTGAGCAGTTGTAAAGTTTTTCTCTCGATTCCGATATGTTTTTTATCCGTCTCTCAAACTTGCTATTCTAAGTTTCTCTGGAATCTTGGAACCTCTCATCAAACGCGCTCCGCTAGACTTTGTTGGTCTCGTCGCGATTTCACGACCTTCGCGGGGGCGCGAAAATCAAAAAATGTAACTAATTATTCAGATTTTCATTATATTTCCATCAAGCAATCAGCTATTGAAACGTCGATTTTTAAGAAAAATATGATGAAAAATCGGAAAAATTTCATCAAAATTTTTTTGAAAATTTTCTCTTAAAATGGTCAAAATTTCCTCGTCCCCGATACTCCTGTGAGTTGTTTTCAAGCCAAAAAACGCACCATATCTCTTCTTTCTCCGTTTTATCAGCTGCCACATCAGTTGGTTTACTCTTCTTCGCATACTTTCTTGTCGCCGGCTTTCTGATTCTTGTCACTTTTTGCCTGCAAAATATCAAATATTATTGGAAAAACGCTGAAACGTCCACTTACATGTACGGAAATCGAACGCTATTCATTGAAACGGGCGATGTGTTTCGTGCTCCAGGAGGGATGGCCATCAGCCATCTGTTCTCTTTTCTGGCAACATTTCAATTAGTCTACTCGTTTTTGGAGAAACTCACAATATTCGAATGTGCTCTTCGCGGCGACGTTCCAACTGTTCGAACGTCATTCCGGCTTTTCTCAGGAATTGTGGAGGGACTGTCATCCGGCGGCTGGCTGAATTCGAAGATGACGTCGACGATGACGACGATTCACGCGTATTCGGCTCGTATACCAATTTGATAGGCGTTTTTAGTCTGCAATTTTATTTTTTTATATTTTTTTAATTTAATTTTGAGATATCACGGGGTGCTGCGGCCGACGTGGTCAGCAAGTGCGCTCCACTAACGGTATACGGTACCTCGTTTTGGGGAGTCCTAAACGGCTTTGAAAACACGGTTTAGCGGACGATTTTTCAAATTTCGACTGTTTTTAAAATTGCCCACGCATATTTTGAATTCTCCCCGCGAAAAATGAAAATTCAAATTAGGTTTTCCTCAGCACTCTGTGAGTAATTCAGTTGTGAATTTCTGATTAATCGAATTTTGTTAAAATTCAAAGAGCTAAAATATTTGAAAATAGTGGAATAAAAATAATTTTTGAATTTTGACTTTTGAAATTCGATTTTTTTCGAAAAAGTCGTCAAACCTCGGAAAGATACGTTATTACGAATTAACTCCACAAACTACTGATGGGGATTAGAAGAAACTGAAAATAAAATCTGACGTATATTTTTAAAAAATTTTAAATTAACTATTAAAATTGGAAAAATACGTCAAATTTTTTTTTGATGGATGGAAATGGCAAAAAAACACCGGTTTGAAAATTTTTTCAAAAAAAAAATTAAATTAAAAAAAAAATGTCAAATTTCATTTTCAAACTCACTTGAACGACCAGCCCATTTTCGAGAAATATCCAATACGAGCACTATTTGACGATAACCTCTGCGGCCGAACTTTTTTAGGACTAATCACGTGGAATTTCTCTTGGAATGTATTTCACGTACGCCAAAAATGACATTCACGTGAAAATTGGAAAGTTTTACGCGCGAGACGGATTGCAATGATGATGCGAGTTTTAAGGAAAAAGGAGAAGAGGAGAAACAGTGTGTGACTAAAAAATTGGTGGTTTTAATTTCTTTTAACAGCCAATTCTCGCTTAACATGGATTTTTCAATGAGAGAAAAAAACAACTACGTGTTTAATTCACACCTGTTTGACCTTACGGAATTTCTGGACTAGCCAAAAATGTTTAGTGTGAACTCCGAGAGATACTACGATAATAGTCTCAGTTATGATCTACAAATTTTTAGTTGACTACTTTTTGATTATTCTTATCAATCGAGATATAATGATTCTCCGGCAGTACTTTTTCAGTTTTTGATCATTGGCTCTCCGTTTTTGCACGAAACCTCATAAATTCCTCGATAGTTTGAAGTTGTTCAGTTTTTTTGTGGAAAAATGTAGAGGATTTCACAGGAACACTGAGAGGGTTATGGTTCTGCTAAGGATCGGTCACAGGATTTCATGGCCAGCTGTCTTGTTAGGGAATTTGGAGAAAGATACTTACTGTTTTTTGGAATTTTTCGGAACGAATGTCGCTATTAATTCTATTTTTCAATAAAAAACCTTACTCCTCATCCTCCTCGTCTCCCTCTTCGTCTTCTTCGTCTTCTTCATCGAACTCATCAAACATCCAGTTGAACCTTGGAGGATCTTCGTCTTCCTCCTCCTCCTCTTCTTCTTGCCCTTCTTCATCCGATCCTTCTGAATCATGATCCCATGTCTGTTCCTTCCGTTTCTTCGCTTTTCTACATGCAGCTAAGTTGCCCAATCTCCAATAGGGACCAGCGCCCGCGTATCCGATGGTTCTGTTTTTGGTCAGTTCCACACACGCTTCCGATCGAAATCTGGAAATGAGGATCGTCGCGAAGATGGATTCAAATAGAAGAACGTACATTTTGAGAAGTTCTTTGTTGACGGGTTTGTTCAGAACAAAGTAGATCTCGATTTTGGTGAGAATGTCAATGTCGGCGTCCATGATGTTATCGACGAGGTTGTCGGAGAAGCTGGAAACAGGAAAGTGCTGCTCAAAATGATTTGAACTGGGGGGAGAGAGTAATTTTAGATTCAAAGAGCGATCAAAAAGCGATTTGGAACAAAAAATGAAAATTATTTAATTCGAGTTTTTTGTTGAAAAGGAATATAATTTGAAAGTTTTTTTTTTACCAAAAAAATTACCGCAGAAAAATTAAAATGTTGTAAGAAATGCGTTTTTCGAAGTACGTTTTCTGAAACAAAAAAATGTTTTTTTTTAGGTTTTTTTTTTGATGTTTTTTTGTGAAATAAAAAAAACAACTCACTGAACGGCGAGACTCTGCCAGGTTCTGTTCGATGTGCTGTTCTCCAAAAACGACTTCCAAATGAAGTATCCGTTGATTTTCTTGGCCGTCTTCACGACTCTCCCGTGTTTATTCCTCACAAAATCCACCAGAAACTCCCACATCTCGTGCTCCTCCTCCTTCGTGAACGGCTCATCGTCCAGAAACAGTCTCCAGGGGTTTCTCAGCAGTGAAGCGCGCGTTTTCGAAGTGATTCCGTAGCGGGAACGGAGAGGATTCGATTGGAGAACCAGAGGGTCGGGACGATTCGGAAAATCGACAACGTGCCATCTGTCAGACAGAGAGACACCGGTTTCTGCGATCAATCTGAATATGGGCATGATGGGCTGTTGGATGACAACTAAGTTTTTCCCTGTTTCTGAGAGTTTAAAAATAATTTTTATTAGCAACTTACTATGTTTTGCAGTTCACTCTTGTATGCCCTCGAAATGACCCCGCAACAGAGAAAAGCTCTGTCGCAGATTCACTATATTTCGAGATTGACAAGAGATATCAAAAAGCTGTCAACAGCAAACTTGTAGTCCTATTTATGATCTACAAGTTTGCAGTTGACAACTGTTTGATATCTCTTGCGGGGCGTTAATTGGCTTTACAAAACGAAAGAGTTCTTTGTTTCTTATTTGAAACTTAAAAAATTTTCAACTTTGAGAAATTTCGAATACATTCTTTTTGCAATTTTTATGACACACTTTTTGAAACATTAATCGCCTTTGACACAATTTTTAGCATTTTGTGTAAAATTATTATAAAAATTGTTATTCTATCTATCGCTGGTTTACAACATTTTTCTCAAAAATTGTTCTCATCGTGAGAAATTGATTGGCCTTTTAAAAATGAGAAACATATTATTTTAAACAGAAATCAAACATTTATTTTTCATTTTGCTAACTTTGGAGCAGAATTGAGCAGGTGTTAGAAAAAGGTTGCAGAAAAAAAAATTAATTTATAACATTTTTTAAAGGTTTTGGACTCGGGGTTTTTTCCAGAGTACAACTTATCAAGGCAAAAAACTCACTTTTCTCGAAAACTCTCCGGAACGGGCGCTTGAAGTGTTTGATAAAACGCGGCGATGGTTTGAATGTCGAACGGCATTCTGTGCAGATTCGGGAGCAAGAAGAAGCTGAATCTGAAAATCTCTCTATTATTTATGGAAGCAAAACCGTTGAAAAACCTGTTAGCAAGCGACGTCGACGCCCTTTTGCTGCCCGAAACTCCCCGGAACTCCTTCCACACCTGCGATTTATTCTCCACGACGTCTTCTCCCTTGTTCATCTTCTCCATCACAAACTTCCACATTTCGCCGTCCTCCCACTCTCTGTACCTGTCCTGTTGTCTTCCGAATCTCTTGTTCCGTTGCCGTTTCTCTTCCGTATCAGAGTCCGGATGCGTTTCGTCCCAGTGGCTCAGAGAGCTGCTTCCCGTGATCACCCAGTTCTCGTTGAACTCCACGTCGAACTTTTCCGTGAACGTTTTCCGGAGGGCTTCCGGAACTTCGAGCTCGAGGGCATAGTACAAGTCGACTTTATCTTCTAGCGACACGTTTAGTCCTTCTAATCTGTGCGAGTAGTGACGGAAGCTGAAAATGGAAGTTTGCGCGTCAAATGTGATGCACTGCTATTGTAGAAACGAACTTCTCTACATAGGCTTCTGGGGTTCTTCTTCTATGCTTTCTTCGGATGTAAACTTTCCATAAATCCGTCGCATAAGGGTCAATCCTCTTCTTCGCCACCCTTCCCTTACTTCTGAGAGTTTGACTTCGAATCTGGCTGAGCAGGAACTTCCAGACCTCCTTCGTGTCTTTTTCAGCGATTTCTTTGGGTTTTTTCGGAGCCATCTAGACTGAAAAACAGGAATAAATGTATGAGAAAAGCTAGGAAAAATGAAAAAAACTTTGTGGACCTATGCACGCAGTGCATTTTTTGCATTTTTTTCCTTTTTTTTCCTTTTTTCGGAATTTTTCGGAATTTTTTTCGCATTGTACCGAGACCTATTCGCCGTTTTTAAGAATGCGCCTTTAATTTCTTTGCGGATTCTCACTAATTTCGTGTTTTTCCTAGATTAATAGTTCGAAACGGTCCTTTCTAAAGCGCATCCACTGTTTCCTGAATTTTAGAGCTTGTCATTCCGGAAAAAAAGGAGAAAATCTGAGTAAACTTTTAAAGGAGCGGATATTTAAGTGAAGGAAGGGTCTCGCAACGAGCGATTTTTGTAGCAATTTTCTGCCATTTTTTGCCTTTTTTTGCCATTTTTTCCTGTGAAAAAATAGTCCGAAAAAAGGAAAAAAAAGAAAAAAAATGCAAAAAATGCACTGCGTGCATAGGTCCATTGCAAACCGCGGATTTTTTCTGAAAATGTGCAAACACCGTGACGCGCACTCACAGACTCAATGCTTTTTGAATTTTATTTTTCATTTTTCGAATTTAGTTTCTTTTTTTTTCCCAATTACACTTTTTCCAGTCATTTCTTACTGAGTCTATTTAAAAATTATTTCTTATACCTTTTTTTACATCTATACATGTTGCAGCCTCCAAAATGCCAGCCCAAATCAACGACCAGGCGCCGTTCGTGATTTTGGAGACGTCGATGGGCAAAATCGCACTCGAATTGTACTGGAATCACGCGCCGCGCACGTGTCAAAACTTTTCGCAGTTGGCAAAAAGGAACTATTACAACGGAACGATCTTCCATCGAATCATCGCCGATTTCATGATTCAAGGCGGTGACCCGACTGGAACTGGTGGGAAATAGAGGCAATTTGTTGGTTTTTGACCAGAAATAAGAGTTTAGGCCGTGGAGGAGCATCGATTTACGGAGAAAAGTTCGCCGATGAGATTGACGAGCGTCTGAAGCACACTGGAGCCGGAATTCTGTCGATGGCCAATGCTGGTGAGAAATTTGAGCATTTGTCGGATGGAAAATTTCATTTTTAGGTCCTAACACGAACGGTTCTCAATTCTTCATTACTCTGGCGCCAACACAGCATCTCGACGGAAAGCACACGATTTTCGGACGTGTCGCTGCTGGAATGAAGGTGAGAATTTGAGAAAATTTACACTTTGCCCTTTTCAAATATCTTTCCTCAACTTAAAAAATTGTTTCAATATCGAAATCATTTTTCCCCAATTTTTTAAAGCCATCACAAAAGAATTCGATAATTGTTTTCAGAAACTCGCCAAAAAATAAAAAAATATATTTTTTTTACCAAGCATCGAAGTTCAGACAGTTGATACTATCGGATGCCACCGAAATGGCCCCGCAACCGAGAAAAAGCCGCTCGCTTCGCTCGGCGGGTCTTGCAGTTGAAAAAGATGCACAGCTGAATTGAATGTTACAGTAATCTCGTATTTATTTTTGAATTTTTTTGCTTTTTCGTGAAAATGTTGCGTTTAACCAATTTTCGTTGGGTTTCTCTGCACTTTCCATAAAAATATCGTCAAAACGTGCGCTCTTCTTGATTAAACGCGCCATTTTTACGAAAAAGCAAACGAATTCAAAAATAAACACGAGATTACTGTAACATTCATTTCAGCTGTGCATCTTTTCAACTGCAAGACCCGCCAAGCGAAGCGAGCGGCTTTTTCTCGGTTGCGGGGCCATTTCGGTGGCATCCGATAGTAAAAGTCTAATCGCTACATTTTTTCTGACCAACTTTAACACAGTCAGAAGACACAGATATCTTCAATTTTTTTTCTTCTCGCATTTTTCGATTATTGTACTTCAGACCCCGAAAATTTGGGGGCAAACGTAAAAAAGCTGCTAAATTGTTATTTTCCCAAAATAATGATTTCCCCAATTAAGAAAACAGCGGAAATTGAATATTGTTTAAAAAATTTCAAGAATCTTATCGGAAAAACGCGAATGTAATAAAAATTGAAAAATTGGGTTAAAACAAAAACAATAAATTATTTCAGATGAAAGAAAATAAAAGATGTACAGTATTATCCGTCCTGCAAAACTTGGAACTTTTGCGCCGACCGCGACGCAGCCGCGTTGCGGCCGAAAATGCGTTGTCTCGCCACGAAAACGGCTTTTTCGACGAATAGTACGGTAGAAAAGCCGCAACGCGGCTGCGTCGCGGTCGGCGCAAAAGTTCCAACTTTTGCAGGACGGATAATATATATCATCTACTAACAATTCGCGTCAAAACTGAAAATGAACTTTTCTCGAAACCGGAATAATTTCTTTCTCCACTTAGATTTGACAACCCTTATCTCTTTCCAGGTGATCTCAAATATGGGCCGCGTGGACACCGACAACACCACTGATCGCCCAAAAATCGACATCCGCATCCTGAAGGCCTACCCGTCGGATTCTTCCGTTGTCTCCTAAATTTTTGAGAAAATACCGATGTTTTGCGTTATTTATTTATTTCATTTTTAACTTCCCACTTCCAATTTGTGAATGTTCTCCAACAATTTTCCCGTCTTCATAAAGCATCTCTTCGTGTTTTTCTCAACAACATTTTCGGCGAAAAGCGGAAAAGAATTCGCCGAAATTCGCGACCGTCTCGTCGTCTCATGTGATCAAAGAATCACTCGGATCGTTGTGATTCGTGTCAATTTCAAGGTTATCAATCAGAAGAGTGACCGTATAAAAGGCCAAGAATCTTCGATTCTCGTCTTTCTCAGAGAAAATGCGAAATTTCTCAATATTACTTCTGTTTTTCTTGGGACTCTCTTTGAGAGAAGTTAGCGGACAGTGTGAGTTTTTGTTTTTGTTTTTTTTAAATTTGAATTTCTTCGAATTTTTCTCTGTTTCGTGAATATTTGAAAATTTCATTTTTCTAAAATCACCAATGTTGTTTTTGTTTCTTGATTTTTGAAGATTTTTTTACCAGACAATTAACCCAGATAAGGATTGGAATTCTAAAAAATTTCAGAAAAATAGTAAAATTTAAAAAATTAGATGAAATCAGAATTTCCAGAAGCAAAATAAAGACGTTATGTTTTGCAGGGGGCTGGAACCCGTCGCCGTGGGGATGGCGTCCACCGCCTCCACGACCATTCTGGGGCGGACGAGGGGGATGGGGAAATGGCGGATGGGGAGGTGGTGGTCCAGGTGAGAGAGGGCTGTTTTTTTGGAATTTGGACATTTCTTTTACAGGAGGCGGATGGGGAGGCAATAATGGCGGTGGATGGGGTGAGTAGGAGTTTTTTATTTTGAAAATAATTTATTAAACAATGAAAAAAAAATTTTTCGGTTTCAAAAACAGTATTTTTCTGTGAGAAGTAGCATTTTTCAATTATAATGGTTCCTCTTCTTTTTTAAATAAAAACATTTTAGGCGGAAACGGAGGTGGTGGAAATTGGGGAGGAGGCAACGGAGGCGGCGGCGGCGGTGGTGGACGTGGAGGAGGTCGGTTTTTTGGATCACCGAAAAAAAAAATTTTCTAATATTTTACCAGGATTTTGCAAAATAAGAAAAAAATATATATATAAATTGGAAAATGATACATTTTGAAAATTTAAAAAAAAATCAAAATTCTAATTTTCAGGTGGTGGCGGCGGCCGCGGTGGAAACGGAGGAGGCGGCGGAGGTCGTGGAGGAGGTAACGATTGCAACAAAAAAAAATGAAATTATTTCAATATTTATATTTTTAGGCGGCGGCGGAGGACGTGGTGGTGGTGGCGGTGGTGGAAAAGGCGGAGGTAATTGATATTTAATTGTTTAAAAATTAATTACCAATTTTTAGGCGGCGGAGGTCGCGGTGGCGGCGGCAAAGGAGGAGGAGGTCGCGGAAAGGGATAATCGGGTTTTCATTTTAAATTTCCAAAGCATTTTTCTCGGCGACGTGAAGATATTTTTCTTTCAATTGTTTTTTTCAAAATAATAAAACTCACTTTTTGGGATTCATTCAATTTTTTTCAGACTTTTCTTGAAGTTTCAGGATTTCAGGGGCTGAAAATTTGCTGAAAAGTTTACGAGGTGTTGATTTTTCTCACGATATTGATAAAAACCTTTAGGAAAGATTGATTCAGCGTCGTTTTTGGTCAAACTTGGGAATTTTTTTCTCAGAAATCGAATAAAAAATAAAATCTACAGTAATCTTGTCACTTTCGTGTCGAGACCCACATCTCATGCGCGGCTATGCGCCTTTAAGCCACCCAAAAATTCCAGCGATTTCTGACAATTTTCCGCTGGAAATGTCGGAAAAAGCGTTGATTGCTGTGACTTTTTGCACTCTTTTGACCCTTTTCGTCGTATTTTTACTAATTAGCGGCTATTTAACCTTTTTAAACACCCAGCAGGTGAGTTTTTTTTCATTTATCCAACGTTTCGAAATCCTCCTATTTTTACAGAAGAGTCTGACCGAAACGGTTGAAACGTTAAAGAATGAGAAGTTGATTTTAGAAGGGAAACTAAATGAAACTCAGGTGAAGTTATCATTCTCGAATCTTTTCCAATGACAAAGTAGTTTTTAGTTCAAACTACTCACCAGGCCTAATTTTTACGATGAGCCGACCGAAGTCTCGCCGAGGATGGTCTCGAATGGAGTATTCATGATGGAAAACAGTCAGTTTTTGAGCAATGAGATGAAAACGGAAGGAAGAAAGAAGGGCGATTTGGAAAATGTTGGAGAGAGTGAAAATTGTCATGTTCAATGAATTAATTTCAGGTCGCAGTCCTGATCAACGTTAGCAATCAGAACGATACGGAAAGATGGATTAACGACTTGAAAAGGTTCGTGGCGTGAAAAAGTGGATGAGGGGCGGAATGGCGGTTTTTCGGGGGCGGGGCGTCGTTAGTCGATAATTCAACGGTCGCATACGAAACTTCATGCTGATTCACATTGAACGTGTAAAAAGTCGACGCCCCGTCGCATATTTTGAACGCAAGTTGCCACACATCTCGGGGTGAGGTTTCTTAAGAATTAAGAATTAACATTTTTCAGCCAACGAAAATCGCGAAAAGACCTTCATATTTTCCTTTTTTCTTCAAATATCGACAATAAAGTTCTCAAATCTCTATCCAGGCATCAAATCGGAGTCACGGCGATTTCGGTTTGGTCTCGAAGAATTTTCTAGCGACGAATATGAATTTTCCAGCCAGCCGTCGCAAATGCGTCAATTTTCGAAGTTTTCCATCGTCGGCACAAGGATTATGCGATTCTAATCAATGATTTCGATCATATTGGTGCGGACTTCGCGGATTTCTACTTTCTGGGAAAGACAGTAATGGAATTCGATAATAATATCGGTGTGGTGTGTGGAGGAAGCAATGAAAAGTGGCAAAATAGCGAAATGGGCGATGTTTTCTGGCTGTCGGATGCGATTTGTGAGCGAGGTGATTTTCAAGTTGAATCAGGAATTGGAAATATTACGGAAATTCCAGGCATCATGCTACCAAAAGTTTCGAATCCGGAAGTTTCTTCCTTCGTTTCCCTCCGTCCAGAAGTGGCCAGAGTCGGAAAATTTGAGAAATCGGTTACCGACTCCTCGTGGGAAATCGACAAATTCTATCCATCCATTCTCAAACTTCAAGGATTCGAAATGCGATTGGAGTATGATTTAGGGGTGAGTGGCATTGGAAATCTGAAACTCATTTTTAAAAAATAATTATATTTCTCTTCAGAACGCCGAAAAGCTGCCTAAGCACCTTTGGAACACCTTATCCCTCGAGGATCCGAGCAAAATATACATGTTTCCGTATGTAAATCGGTCAGAATTAGAAGAATATCTCGAAGGAGAGAGGATCGAGGTTGGATAGATCGTGATAAGACCCAAAAGTCATAGCGAAATTTCAGGACGTGCACATGTACAAAGGAATCGTTCCGTTGAACAAGGGAAACTTCAAAGTTTATCTCGTGCCCGAGTTCACCTACGAAAAGCGAATGATTCGCGATAATTTTGGATTTAGTTAATTTTTTAAATAGTTGTTTTTTTTCCATTTTTCTCGATTCTGTTCAATTTTGTCTTGCTGATTTCTATTTTTTAAAATTGTTCTTGTTTCTTTTTCTGATAATTTGTGCATTTTTCGTTTTTCTTTTAAAGATTTTGGTTTTTTTTAAAAATTATTTTCTTAAAGTTTCTTTTTCGCGATGTTCCTTGGTTTCGAAACCATGTTCTATTTTTTTTAAACGCTTTTCTTCAAATTTCAAACCTTCAAATAATTTTTGTTTCGATTTTCCCGATTTCGCTTCGAGACCCGACCACCGAAACATTTTTTGTTTCAAATTTCGAAACGAATTGCTTCTCGATTTTTCTAGTTGTTCCGCAGTGAATTCTCATCAATTTCTATTATTTTCTCGAACTTTTTTAATTTTCTTACACATTTGTCATCATTTTAACCGATTTTCAGTCGATTTTCAACGAAAAATGAGCGAAACGTGGGTGTGGAGAGGCTCGACGGCTCTTCTTGCCATCGCCGTCGTCATTTTGTTAGTGATAATCGGAAATATGGTGCAAACGAAAAAAGGCGATGAGGAAAAGGTAAGCTTAATGAAAAATGGGAAAATTTTTTGTTACGAACGTTTTATTTTAATTTTGAATGCGTGATTTCAAAAAATTTTACTTAAAAGTAAGTTTCAGGAGACAATCGACATGTTGAACCAATACTTCAATCCCCCGCAATACGGTGTCTTTCTCAACCGTCCTCCGGCTCTGAAAGGAAGTCTCGGAAGACAACCTGGCGGATTAGAAGATGTGAGTGACTTTTTTAAATGCGCTTTCGACACTTTGGACTAATCTGATTTTCCGAAAGTTTTCAGACGGTTATCATATTGGAGAACACAAACTACAACGACACGATCAGATGGCTCAACGGAATCATCAAGTGAGACATTCTGAAAGTAGTTTATTGCGTGAAGAATCAGAACGAATATTTTTTCCTCATTTCAAAAATAAACAGAAAAATATTTAGAAGTTTTGAAAAACGGTATTGTCCTTTTCAGAAGCCGGAAATCTCCAAACGACTTGCTTGTGTACGTGTACAAGACGAAGACGGAATATCTTACGGAATTCATGCGGCTCCGGAAGGAAATACGGACGAATCCGTTCTACGTTGGCGTCGATATCACTCCGGTAACCGATTTCACATCAATTCTCACAATATTCCTCAAATTTCCAGAATAACCGCTCAGTTCTCGTTAACGACGTGTTGAAGCGGACAAAGGTGGAATATCTCATTGATATCACTGGCGAGTTGGATTATTGTTTATTTCTTTTGAATTTCAAATTTATTTTTTCCAGATAAACACTACATGGGTTTCGACTTTGCCGACTACTACTATTTGGGAAAGAACGTGATGAAATCGGACGAGCAGATCGATTGTGTTTGTGGAGGAGAGGATTACTCCGACGTTGCCACCGATGAGTTCACGAAGCCGTCGCAGGGAGACATACTGTGGTTGTCGGAAATAACATGCTCTCATGGTTAGTATTTCCCAGAATTTTGCGGAATCGGATGATCTTTAAGGAATGATGACAACTCGTGACAAGTACCAGCTGAAAACCGAGAAAGCCGAAAAATCCAACTTTTGCCTTCGTCCGGAAGTGTGGAGAGTCAGCGACGCCAACCAACACGTCACCAAAATGTCCTGGAATTTGGCGGAATTCGATCCTAGTCTGTTGACTGTGAAGGCTTTCAAGAAGAGATTGGAATACGATTTTGAGGTGGGTTATAACTGAAAAGCCACGATATGAAATGGCGATTTTCAGCACGCGGTTCGGCTGCAGAAGGTCGAGTGGACTACGCCGAGATCTACTAACATCGAAAAGGTGTACATGTTCCCGTACGAGGGAGAAAGCGATCTGATGCATTATTTCGATGAGGAAGAGTTGGATGTAAGTTGTTCAAAACGTATTCGAAAGAAGTAATCCTGTTTTCAGGTTGCGACAAGCAAAGTGTTCGAAGACAACTTCATGATGCATTTCGACGGACACCAGATCTATTTCGTTCCGGGACACGTTTTCCGCAACGAGACGAACGTCATCGAAGAGAATAAGAAGGAGGATTCTGAGATTCTCCAGTTCTTCCTCTAAGCTACACATCTTTTTACCTTGTTTTTGTTTCAATTGTTTTCTTTTTGTCTGTTGTTTTGTTGAATTTTCTTTGTTTCATTTGTTGTTTTTTTAATGATTTTTTGTCCTAAAAAATCGGTTTCTTCGGCTTTTCCAATTACCCGAATAGTGTGGCTATTTCCAGTCTTGTTCTTCGGTTCTTTTTTTGAAATACTGTTTTGTTGTTGTTTTTTTCAGGTGAAGTCAGTGTCTGAATCATGGCCAACGAGAAGATTTTACCAGCCAGAAAGACGTTGATTTGGATTGGTGCCAGTGTGACAATCGTCGTCGGATGCCTTTGGCTTTATACGATTACGGTGGAGAATTTTTATGTATTTACCGATCCCGACTTTGAATAATGTTCTTCCGCTCTTTTTTTTAAATCGGAATCGAAATTTTTCAAAATTCACGTTTTACCAGTGAGGATAGATTTAAATATCGAATAAAATGTATTTAAATTGAACTTTTTTCACTGATCACAAACGTATTTGTTTTCTTTTTCTCTGCTTATCGTTTTGACAATGTTCAATTTTCCGATTTATAACATTTTATTTCAAATTTTGGAAAACTGAACCCAACCAAAATTTCAAAAAAAAAACAATCAATTTTTTCAGATCAACCTGCAAGAAGAGCTCGCTCATCTATACTACAAGACCGGAACCGTCGAGGAAAGGATTTCGGTGATTTTTGTCTATTTTTGGTTCATTTTCAGAAAATTCTTATTTCAGACGATGAAGAACGAAACGATTGTAGTCGAGCTCTACAAAACGGCCAAGGCTGAGAAGGCTCAAAGGGAAAAGGTGGGGGAGTTTTTTGAAATTCAAATAATTCACAATATACAATGGAACTGTTTGTACTCCAGGATATTGTTTGGAATGAGGAGACCCTTGTGGGATAAAGAGATATAGGTTTTCCGAGGCTTCCGAAACACGCCTGTCCGGATTTTCCCAGATTTCTCAAAGCCGAAAATCGTAGACGTCCGATTTCGGTTCAAATGAGACATATTGTAGGTGTAGATTCAGTTGTTTATTCGATTCGTGGTGAATTTCGACATTTTACAACAATTTTTGTGAAATTCGCTGTGTTTCGTTGAAAAACAGAAATCATTCGTAATTTTTTTTCGATTTTCATTTCACTTTTGAAAAAATTCAATCAGAATTTCTGATGAAAATGCGAAAACCCTCGCGGATCAGACAATGATAACTGTTGTTTTAGCCGTGTTATGGACCCTTACAGTATTTTTCTGTTTTCCGTGGTGAGACTACTTTATCTAGCTACATGCGATTATTACGTACCGTAGCGTCACTGGGGCATGTTATCCGGTGTCTGTATCGCTTTTTAGCTTCGAGAACGAAGAGATCCAGTCGAAAGCGCCAAATCAAAGCAAAATTACAGTGAAGACGTCAGAATCTGGTATTTCATGAATAATACAATTGAGAGTGTGACGAATTGAAATGGTTGAAAAGTGAGAACTTTTATTATGCGACATAAAAGACGATAAGGGGGGGGGTGGGTAATTATTACCGACACAAATATAGATATAGCAAAGGATAGTGAGGATATATTCTAGAATAACGAGGCGTGGCCATAGAAATGAAACAGTGTTTAATTATGTCAAAGAATTACAAGAATAGTGAACAACTTGTTAGCACTCTATTCTTGTGAGCTCACCCGCGGAACGATATACCCGTTGTGGTCGTAGAGGCGGTAGTTTCCGTTTCTGAAGATTCTGTTCTCTCCGTTTTTTTATTTTTCTTCGCATCTCATCCATTTTTTGCTCTTCACCAGAAATATTAACTACGTGGGAATACAGTGGCGCCTGTAGGCTGTTTGGAACTCGATCGAAGCGCTCTTTACTTGTCAACACTCCATTCTTTGTCTTGGGGTTATCCAGCCACCTCAGACGCTGGACAAAAACGTTCGTATTCGTCTCAACAAGCCTCATAACTTGCAGACAAAGCTCTTCCTTATTGGGCCGTGTGACGACTTGGACAGCTTTTGGCAGTCCAGTTTTCTGCGACGTTTCAAATTGTCTTCTCACTAAATGGTCGGCCGCAGTCATCGAAAATGCAGGTGCATGACAAAATAGAGACCTATCTTGTACCGAGACTTGTCCAACGGGAACAATGCCGGCCGGAAAGTCGAGCATATTGAACAAGCCCGTGAGATATGTCCCCGTCGTCAGTAGATCGTGATCGTTGTGTTCCTGGGCGGGCGCTGGAATGAACATATTCTTAACGTCTTGTTCATTTACATTAAATCGACTGCATCAGCAGTAATATATTTTGTCAACTCACTAATGAATGCTGGGCAAATAATCGCGTCAATCCCTTTCTTATCCATGTACTCGACAAAAATCTCTCGGAACTTGGCGATTTCATCCTGCGGATCTTGTGGATTTTGTGGATTCTGCGAGGCGCTATCAGGAAAGTGCGCCTTGCCTAGCACTGAGAGAAGATCCGATTGAAACCGGGAAGTCGAGTTCGAGCAACCTGTTCTCCTTGTAACAAAGGAGGGAAGACAAGTGAAGAAGTTCTGGTTCGAGTTCCTGTTTTTGAGTCTTGTTATAAACTGCTCCATGTCATTATCGCTCGGCTCTTTTTTGTACATATTGATTATAGCAGTCTCACTGTCGGACATGGCATTCTACAAACAGCAATGGTTCATGAAACAATTTTAAAAACCGAATTAAACTCACTTTGAAAAACTTTTCAGCCCACTTAGCGCCGTTATAACCCGTAACACCCTCCATATCAACATTAACAAAATGGTATCGATAATCAGTACTTTCATTACTATCAGTACTATCAGTACTATCAGTACTGGGGCTTTCCGTAACTCGGACTTGTTTTAACAACGCGAGCGTGTCCACAACAGCTTGTGTATTTGAAGGCACGACGTTTTGGAAACCGTTGTCGAATAAAATTCCAATGCGCAGTGATGATCCGAACGGGTCGTCGATTTCCTTTTCTAGTTGTTCAGCTGTTCTTATTGCCAGTAGTGGGTCTTCTTGTCTCTGTGGAAGTGGTGACATCGGTAACTGAGGCGAATCTCGACAATGATTTAGATAAGTCTCATTGCCAATTATACATCCTAACAGGACGTCTTGTTCCTCGACGGTTCGAGTTAAGAATCCAGAACTTAGTCCCACCGGGTCTCTTCCAGGGAATGCATTGTGTATTTGCGTCGTATGTAGTCGGGACCGAGATGGTTTGAGAGTGGTCAGTCCGCAAAACGCGGCCGGGATCCGAAGGCCACCTCCCGAGTCAGTTCCAATGGCGAACGCGGTTCCTCCAGCGGCCAGTAGAGCCGCTCCACCACCCGCCGACCCGCCTGGAGTACGCTTGTAATCCCATGGGTTGCGGGTGGCGCCGTGAAGTGGGTTCCATGTGACATAAGTGAGCAAACCTTGCGGAACGTTCGTTAAACAAAAAGGAATGGCTCCGTGCTCTTCAAGAGCTTTGACCATCGGACACGTATCAGTTGCAATTGCTCCTACACGTTGTCCTAATCCGAAAGTTAGAGGGTAACCGGTGACCTGGAAGATGAGCGAATCGATCAATATTTCAGCCATTCAAATTACCGCCATACTGCCTTGCACCGAGAACGGCATTCCATGCAAAGGTCCTTTCTTTCGTGGCTTATCCAAAGCTTTCGCTTTTTCGAAAGCGTCGCCAATAAATTGCGTAATGCAATTGATTTCGGGGTTTATTTTGAGAGCCCGCCAAACATATGCACACAAGACTGTGAACGCGTTGTAGTTCCCTTCCTCTACTTCGTTGTCAACTTTGTCAGTTTTTTGTAAGCAGGCTGTAACACAAATGTCTAGTAGTTAATATGTTACACTATGTGATTCGAATATACAGTGCTCCACATAATGATACGACACCCCCAAATTTTCGAGAAACTCGAAAATGAAGGAAATTCGGAATTTGGTGTCTCTTGAGAAATTGAGCACATTTATTAGTAGTTTAAGTACAGAAACTTAGATTTCAGCTATAACGTCTGCAAAAAAAGAAAATTCAATTTTTTCGAAAAATGAAGAACAATTTTTCCACAAAATGATACGACACCCTAACAAAAACGTTGAGAAATGTGGAAAAAGAGCAACATTTTGAGTTCAATTGTTTACTGGACGTTCATTGATGTGAATAACATCAGAAGCTAGCGAATCCGTTGAGAAATAATGATTATCCAACTGTTTCTGACCCATTTGGAGCAAAGCGCCGATGATGGCTCTCTTGAGCAGAGGAACACTGCCTAATCTTCTGATTCCGGCATGAATCGATGGAAACATGGATTCCCAACTGTTTTCGATGTATTTAATTAAAATTGGCGCACCGGTGACTCCAAAACATGAACTTCTCTGTCACTTATCCACTGGATCGTTCTACGAGAACAGAGAAATGAAGCACTATCTCGTTGGTAAGTCCGGTTTCTGGATTGGATTTGTCAGAACATTGACGTCCGGACACGTTTTATCACTTATCTTCAGTCAGAGATCATTGATTTTCTCTGAAACGCAGCCTAATTTAACTTGTCTCTGAGCGCAGATTGCTCGCTTAACCATCATTCCTCGGATCTTCAAGTTTTCATTCGAAATCATCTCCACGAAAATGAAATTGTGATTTGGGTGTGCCGATTGGCTATCCTAATAACTGAAAACATCTGTGGGGAGATAAATTGCGATATTCTCGTCGCGACTTCCAGGCTCGAGGAATGATGGTTCAGCGAGCGCTCTGCACTCAGAGACAAGTCGCTTTTTAGAGAAAATCAATGGTCTCTGACTGAAGATAAGTGATAAAACGTGTCCGGACGTCAATGATCTGACGAATCCGACTGAGAAATCGGACTTACCAACGAGATATTTCTTCATTTCTCTGTTCACGTAGATCGATCCAGTGGATAAGTGACAGAGAAGTTCATGTTTTGGAGTCACCGGTGTGCCAATCTTTTATGAAATTCATCGAAAACAGTTGGGAATCCATGTTTCCATTGATTTATGCCGAAATCAGAATATCAGGTAGTGTTCCGGTGCTCAAGAGAGCCATCATCGACGATTTGCTCCAAATGACCCAGAAACAGTTGGATATTTATTATTTCTCAACGGATTCGCTAGGTTCTGACGTTTATTACATAAAAGAACGTCCAGTAAACAATTGAACTCAAAATGTTGCTCTTTTTCCACATTTCTCAACGTTTTTGTTAGGGTGTCGTATCATTTTGTGGAAAAATTTTTCCTCATTTTTCGAAAAATTTGAATTTTCTCTTTTTGCAGGCGTTATAGCTGAAATCTAAGTTTCTGTACTCACACTACTAATAAATGTGCTCAATTTCTCAAGAGACTCCAAACTCCGAATTTCCCTCATTTTCGAGTTTCTCGAAAATTTGGGGGTGTCGTATCATTATGTGGAGCACTGTATTGTCATAATCAGCGGATGTGTCGAGATGGTCTCTGAGCGGCGCTCGCCGGTCTTGCAAGACGCGGCAAGATCTTACCGTGGAGAAAACAAATTAATGTAACATTTTAATTTATTTCCAAGAAATTCACCCTTTTTGAACAGTTTTCACTGTTTGCTTGTCGGAATTTTAGTTAGCTTTCAATTAGCTTTCTGACTGAAAAATTCCGAAAATTATGATAAAAACATGCAAAAAACGGTTAACTGCTTGAAAATAAATTAACATTTTACAGTAATTTGTTTTTCTCCATGGCATAACCATCCTCTGATTTTCATAATATATACCGTAAAAAACTCTATTTTGACGGTATGCCGTTCACTTAGAGGTGCTGTTAAAATGGAGTTTTCACGGTTCACGTGAAGAAACGGTGCGTTTTCAATTTCTCATAGCTAATGAGTTGAAAAGGGAGTACGGTAGAATATTACCTTTCAATTCAGTAAAATTCATATTCAGAATTCTTCTGAAATCATTCTCGATGTCTTGCGAGTTGTCCTTCCGGCAATTGAGGTATTCACGATCCGCGTTAGATGTGTTGATCTCCCCCAATGCTGCAAGTGAATTTTAGAAGATTAAAAAAAAACAAGTAAGTGTTTAGCAGCTGACGTTAGAATGTTGTGGTCAAAATCGTTAGGCGCTTGATAAGTTGAACGCTTCAAATAAGTCTTGTTCGATTATTTGCCTATTATTTATTATGAGTTCGCCGCGAGCGTGGACTCCGCAATCGTGGTGTCAGCGAAGGTCCCGCAACGAAAGAGCGAGGCAGCACGTAAATTTCAGAGACGCAGACAAGTTCAACTCGTTTCACGTCAAAAATGAGGTCCACGCTCGCGGCGAACGCATAATAATAACACTCATCAGGTTTCCAATTTATTTTTGTAAAATTATCATGAAATCGGAATTCTGATGAATGTTATTGAAACAATCAAATAATCGAACAAGACTTATTTGAAGCGTTCAACTTACCAAGCGCCTAAAATGTTTGGCCACTTTCGCCAGATTTTCGCACCCTCCCACGTTAGAGAATCAGCAATCTCGCTCTGTGTCTCTAGATTTTACGCGTTGCCTCGCCTTTTCGTTGCAAGGCCTTCGCTGGCAATTCATGATAATAGACACAAAAAGCGAACCGACGTTACCTACCGATTCTGGATACTTGCCGTCTCCTAACATTCGGCGTCGATTTGTCGTGTAGAAAACAAGTGCACTATATGGAATCTGGAGGATTCACCTGAAAAAACAAATGTATTTATCATGGGACCAATTTTCAGTATTGATTCTCGGCGAATTTCTGATTGAAGACACAAAAATATTTGCTCAATCGCACATTAATGCCAAAATATTTTTAAATTTTAGAAGACAGATTATCAAAAAAAAATTGAATATTATATTTGATCAATCAATCAAACTGGAAGACATGGGAAACATTGTCGAAATAGGAAAAAAAAAGAGAAATAACGCACAACCGTTTTTCTTTTTTGTTTTCGAAAATTGGCGCCGAACATGCATGATAGAATTGAATGAAGTGAAGTGATGAGAATGGAATGTAGATCAAATGGGTAGAGCAAAAAGAGAAAATTTTCGACCTAATTACAAATATTTATGCACCACTCGCAATTTTTCTCATGATTTATTTTTCGTTAGTTCCGATCAATCATTAATAAATAAATAAATGAAAACCGTATTTCAGGAAGAACGAAAACGCCAAGCTTATCTCGATTTCTGGAAAAATTTCACTGAAAATCAGGTGTGTATTTATTTTTGTTTTATTTTCTAAAATTAATTTATTTTTTAAATATTAAAACATTATCTGGAATGGTTGAGAATAATCTTCTTTTCAAACAGCTACTAGGAAAAAAAAAGGAAATTCTGATATTTTCAGATCGCCGCCGGTTGACTTCCAGCTCGAATTGGCGCTTCGAAAGCGAGAACATTTGACGTTTTATCATGTTTTCATTGTTGTTTTTGTTACTTTGTTCTTGTTATTTGTTCGAAAAAAAACGAAGATTTTTACAGTTTCAGCCTGCATTTATCAGAAGTTTTACGGTTTTATTCACCGGTTGGTGTCTTTTTTTTTGACTATCGTAATTGTAATATTTTCAAAAATCATTAATAATTTTTCGAGCACTTCCAAAAATGGCCGACGACCGTGAGATCCGCGTGAAGACGATCTTCGCCTTCGCCCTCCTCCTCATTCTCTTCATCGTCTTCATCTACCTCATCCTCTCCGTTGTGAGTTTTTCTTATTTGAATAATGGCTCTTTTCTGAAAATTCTTTCGTTCTAAAACTGAAGTTTGGAAGAGAACGGAATTTTTTTTTTCAAAAATGAATCTTCAATCAGAAGTTTTCTGTCAACAGTATTTATTTATTTCAGAACGACATGAGCACCGAGATCCAACAACTCACCGGCAGAATCTACGCTCTCGATAAGGAGACTGGAGTGGGTTTTTTAATGATTACTTCGCAAAAAAAAAATAAAATTAAACGGAAAAAACCTTCAGCAACGAACTAGAGGTATTGTAGAAAATTTAGGAACTTTCGACTTTTGAAAAAAAAAATTAATTGTGTCTGTTTTTCCAAAAATTCTCTTGATATAAGGAGAATTGGGTGAATCACGTAAAATTAAGAATTGAATGGCAGTTTTGCCTCTGCAATCAACTGGAAATTATTACTGGAATTCTCCTCAAAATGGGATATCTCGTGAACTCTGTAGGCTAGAATGTCACGAGTGGGTTCAGAATGAGCTCTCCTAAATACACCCTGCCCAATTGAAAAAATGTAAGAATAACCGAGAAATGTCTCAACTGGAGAGAGGTGGACAAATGTAAATAGCATATCACAGTTTCAAGCTTATAATGAAAAGGTGTCATACCTTTTCACAGTATTATTGACAGCTTATTGTATAATTATTATCAAAATCAGTCGATGTGCCGAGGAGACCCCTCACTGGTCTCGCCACGGAAAATACAAATTACTGTAATGTTTAAGTTTGTTCTCACGCATTTGATCGGTTTTTCTACAAACTGCTTGTCCAATAAATCAAAGTGCTACAATAATCTGCTTTCCCTGGAGTCTCGCTTTTAGTATTATACTTAAGAAATTGTTTACGCTCACTTGGAAGAGGAGGGACAAACTCGGCCACCTGAATGGCCTTTTTCTCCCAAATAAGCAAAAAAAATTTAAATTAATAAATGTAGCCGAAAGTTTCTCCTCATCACAAAAGATTTTTTTTTGGAAGCCTAAATAAATACATTTGTCATCTTTACAGTACTCCCAGACTCAACTGATTGAGTTTATTAACGCATACAACGCCGCCGAAACCAATGAGGTATTTCTTCATTTTCCTTTTAAAAATTACTGAAATTATGGAAATTCCAGACCATCACCGCCTAGAACTCTGGATTCCGGAGGAACGTGTGCTACCAGAATAATTGTTGATTTTTTGTTGTTGTTATTGTTGTTGATTTTGATTGAAAAAATCGTTGAAAATTTATTTTCTTTCTTCTTTTTTCGTTGAATTTTCTGGTATTCTACCAGTTTTCTCTATTTTTAAAATTATGATTCTTTTCAAAATAAGGTCCATGGCTCCAGACACCCCTCTGACAATGTACTCGGACTCGCGTGATGTGAGAAATAGGGACGTGTTCGTCTTCTTGCTTCTCTCCGTCTGCACTCTCATCCTTCTCTACGTGATTATCAGTTTCGTGAGTTTCTCTAATAAATATCCCTTATCAATAGAGATTTTTATTCAGAACTCGATGAGAGAGGAGATTTCGAGACGAAGCATTCATCTGGAGAACATCATCGAGCACATCAAAGTGAGAGTTTTTAACAAATTTTGAACGAAAAATGTGAAATTATAAATTTTTTCTAAAAAAATGCAGAAAACAACTCGGCAAAAGTTTGGCGGATTTGCCGCAGCAAATCGGCGGATCCGCGGCAAAAGTGGGCGGGGTTTAGCAGAAAGATGCGCAATTCGATGAGACACAGAGAAGAGTACAAATCGGCGAAATCGCCGCAGAAGATCGGCGGATCCGCGGCAAGAGCTTGTACAAAGTACGGCGACGGGCGGAACCCGCGAGATGTCGGGCCATGCGAAAGGTGACCTCTGGCAGTTGGCTCTACCTCCATCTCGAAACACATTCAAGTTCAGGCCTCTCGAAAGAGAAAGCCGAAGAACTGTATATTTTGGTTCCGCTCGCCAACTGACGTTGCTACGCCAGGTGAAGCATTATATTCTCGCACTCCTTTTAAGATGTCTCAAACGAAGAAACCATTCCTCTTTTTTGGTTGCTGTTAACCTCGCTCGGCGGATCCGCCGCAAGGAATCGGCGGTTCCGCCGCAACAAATCGGCGGATCCGCCGCATTCCGCGGCGATTTTGCCGATTTGCTGCGGCGGATCCGCCAAACTTTTGCCGAGAAATTCAAAAACACTGAAGAATCGAAATCAACTTATATTTCCCAATCGTTCTGGATTTTTTTAAATTGAAAAACGAATCAGCGATAAATTATACAGTATTACTGCAGTGTTCCTTTATTCGATGATATACTGTCCCTTAATAATATTTCGTAAATGAAATATGTAGGTTATTTTCGATCTTCAACGAATTCTGCTGAAATCGGAAAATTAGAAATTTGGTTTGGTTGTTAAATTGAATTTGAATACGGATGAGAATCTCGAAGAAACAATTGAACAAATGAATTTAAAACATTAAAATTAGTTTGAAACGGTAATAAAACGAATTTTCCAAATTTGAGCAGTAGAGCAATTTTTCTCCCAATTAATGCCGCAATGTTCGTATTTTGTCCTCCCGAATCACTAGCCGAAATGCACTTTGAAAACTTACTAATTGTAAATCGTTATTTTGAAAAATCACCGAAATTCAATTTTTTTCATTTCTGGAAAAGAACGTGCAGTTTTTGAAGTTTATAATATTTTTTCGAAAATTTATTTTAATGCACCAAATAAACATTTTTAAAAAATTGCAAACATCTAGATAGTGCTCTGGTGGTGATTTTCCCTGAGCATGGCCGCCTCTCTTTTCAAAAACCTTTCAAGAATAATTTCAGATGATGAACGAGACAGTCTCCGAGAACGCCAATGCTCTGTCGGAATAAACTCAGCGAACTTGGAGATTTTCCAAAAATTGTTAATTTTTTGTTGTTGACTCACCCGTTTCTCCTGTTACTCCTGTTATCTGAAAATCGATAAAATCGATCGATTGATTCGAAAATCGCAGTTTATTATTATTATCATTATTTACAGATCATCACAATCAATTATGGCAAAACTGGGTTTTGGATGGATGGGGGGAACAATGGAAAATAATGCACATGGGGGGAGGAATTGAAAGACGATTGGAATTCGAAGAGGAAAATCGATAATAATAATAATAATAGAAGGAGTGATATGGTGATATGATTAATAATTTACACAGGAAACAAGACGTCCGCAAACACCGAGTGCATCAGATATGACGACGATTCGAGAGGAGGGGGATCAAATGCAAAAATCATCCATGTTGCAAGTAGGAAGTGCTCGATTTGGTGAGCAGCGTGGAGCTGAAGTTGGGCGGCGACGCCTTCGCGGTTTCCATCGATTTGGGAGTACAGTAGCCGCACGAGAGGGCGCAGAACTCTTTCATTATTTGCTCGAAGAAGAACGATTTGCAGCGGTCGATCCAGCGCCAGCACAGGTTGGTACGGTCACGGCAGTCTGCCAAATTGCCCAAAAATTAGTATGGATTTTTCAAAAAATACTCAAAAATGATCCATCTCTTGGATGATTTTCGTATTTTTTAAATCACAACTCTCTTGAAAAGTTTAGAACTCGCTCAAACGCGCTCCACCGAGATTTTGATGATCAGCGATTTTTTTGGGTTTCGAGAACCCGCCGAGTAGAGAAAATCGTGGCGAGACCATTGAGTTTGCGGTAGAGCGCATTTGCATTATCTCAAATTCGCTCTAAATGGTCCGTTTAGGACGGGTTTTTCTCAGATAGGAGACAGGCAGCAAGTGAGAACATTACTTTTGATCTACCGTATTCAGAGAATGGAACTTTTTTGAAATTTTGAAAAGAAACACAACATTTTTTTTTTCTAGTAACTTAAATTAAAATTTTCCATATAGACAATTCACAGGTTAGTCTGTGGATTACGGTAGATCAATAAGGAACACGAAAAAAGCGCCAAATGACCATACGATTTCCCGGAAATTTCAAAAATCCCAAACATGGCCTAGAAAATCTTCTTCCATATGGTCGAAATTTCTGTTTCAAAGAAGAGCAATTTTCGAGAAGAACGCGAACATCGTCAATTGATGCCCAATTTTTTGGTTTTTTAAAATTCTTTTTTTATCACTGATAACGGTCTCAAATGATTTTTATATGATTTTTGAATACTGTATTCGTAATCTAGAGGCCATTTTCGGTGACAAACTGAAGAATTTGACAATTTGAAAAATTGATCTTTTATCACTGATAACGGCCTTAAATGATTTTTTCATGATTTTTCGTTGTGATATCCGTAATCTATGGGTCAAAATACACATATAACGAGAAATTCAGGCTGAAATTCGAAAACTTTTGAAAATCAGTTGTTGCTCTTGTGCTCCGCGAGCCCGCGCTAAGAAATCTCAAAATCAGGTTTTTCGAACTCAGCGACCTCGTACTCAATAGGTACCTTGGAGACTCGAAATATTCCACGAATTCTACGAAATTCACCATTTCTCGGTTCCTTCTCGAGACTTTCTTGAGAAATTGCTCTCGAGAAATCTCGGAAACCAGATTTCTCGAGACTCGTCTCGTTTTTGTCTCGAGACCCCACACTGGCCTGGACTCCGAAGAAACGCACGAGAAATGCGCCAAGCGCACGAGAAATGCGCCAAGCGCACGAGAAATGCGCCAAGCGCACGAGAAACGCGTCAAGCGCACGAGAAACGCGTCAAGCGCACGAGAAACGCGCCAAACGCACGAGAAACGCGCCAAACGCACGAGAAACGCGCCAAACGCACGAGAAATGCGCCAAACGCACGAGAAACGCGCCAAACGCACGAGAAACGCGTCAAACGCACGAGAAACGCGCCAACCGCACGAGAAACGCGTCAAACGCACGAGAAACGCGTCAAACGCACGAGAAACGCGCCAAACGCACGAGAAACGCGCCAAACGCACGAGAAACGCGTCAAGCGCATGAGAAACGCGCCAACCGCACGAGAAACGCGTCAAACGCACGAGAAACGCGTCAAACGCACGAGAAACGCGCCAAACGCACGAGAAACGCGCCAAACGCACGAGAAACGCGCCAAACGCACGAGAAACGCGCCAAGCGCACGAGAAACGCGTCAATGTGCCACTCACCGTCCTCAACAACGGTAATCGAAGGCGCCGGAAGCGGAGCGACGGGGGCCGGTTGCTCAGTGACCGCCGTCACAGTCGGCGGCAATTTGACGTCACTGCACTGATACATTAGGTTCATTTTGAGAATGTCGATCTGGAAATTCGAATGAAAATGTCTGAAATTGAATGAAAACCTCCTACCGGACTGAAATCGATGGCCGCTCCGATGACAGCCGTCATTTCGGGCGCCTTCGCCACCATCGTCTCGAATCCGTTCTTCGAGAACGCCAACGAGTCGTAGTGCACTGCAACAGAACGCAAAGTTCAAGAGTTTGTGTGCAGATTGTCGTCGGATTCGGTGTATTTCGTTTTTTTGGTGTGTACTTCTCGTGGAAAACGTTTACTGTTGAAATTGAAAATGATTGAATTTCTCAAATATTTCCGAAAAATTGAGAACACTTTGAAACAGTGAAATCCATTTTTTTTTTTAATTCCTTAATATTTTTACCTGTTTTTCCCACAAACTGTCGTGAATTATTAACGCTAATCAGAAATTCCGATAGCAATGGAAAATGAAGAAATTCAGTGTTTTTTTTTAGAAATTTTGAAAAAGTTTCAAAAAATTCGGTTTTTTTCCCAAATTATTTGTCATTTTCAAACCATTTCATTTTAATTTATTCAATTCTTCAGACTACGATGCTCCGGAATTCCGCATTGTGCTCCACCGGAATTTTCAGGATTTCGCAACAATTTGGCGTTGAACGAGATCATTTTTATTTCAATTAACCAAGTTTCCCGAAGTTTGTATCTTACTGTAGTAAATATTTTGAATCTGAGTTGTTAACAAAAACTGAAATCATTATATTTTACCAATTTTTGCAGAAACCGCAAAAAAAAATATTTTGTGATTTTTCAAAAAACAATTCTGTGCAAATTGGTGCAGTGAGATAACAAGAAATCTTACGAAAAACTTCAGAAACAGTCCATTTGACGACATTGTGGGTGAAAATTAATTTTTCGAATTTTTCGAAATTCAAAAAAAAAGAAAAAAACATTTTTTTTTGCAAAATTTGCTCCGAACGTTTTCTTTTCGAATAATTTCATTTAATTTCTTCAATGGTGGTCATTCCTGTACGATGCTCCGGAATTCCGGAACAAAAGCTGAAAAAAAAAAATCAAATATGATTTTTCAAAAAAAGTCGCAATTTTTTGCAGTTTTCCGTAATTTTTGATAATTTTCTTACTTTTTTTAGCAGTTCGGAATCAAAAATCTGCGAATACATGTTAACTTACGAAATAATTCAGAAACAGAGATAAAAATGGCCGGGAAAACTCCCATTCGTTTTCTAGGCCATCAAATTCGAAAAAAAACTCACTAATCGAATAATAATCGTAAAGTTGACCATAGTAGGAGCTCTCCGCCAGGTCCACTTTGCCGAATTGATCGTAGGCTTCTGGAAATTTAAAATTTTTATTTTTTTGAATTTTTCTGGAAATTTTTATTTTTCACATATTTTTGGAATTTTTCTGGAAATTTTGATTTTTTGATTTTTATTTTGGAATTTTTCTGGAAAACTTGAATTTTTCATTTTTTTGATTTTTGAATTTTTCTGGAAAATTTGATTTTTAAATTTTAAAGATTTTTTTAGAAATTTTGATTTTTTCATTTTTTAAATTTTTTTTTGAATTTTTGAATGTTTCTGGAAATTTTGAATTTTTCTATTTTTTTTGAATTTTTTTGGAATTTTTTTAAAAAAATTTTTCAGAAAATTTTGATTTTTTCATTTTTGATTTTTTCGGGAAATTTTGATTTTTCCTTTTTTTTTTGATTTTTTTGATTTCGGGATTTTTCTGGAAATTTTGAATTTTTCATTTTTTGAAAATTTAGATTTTTAGATTTTTTAGATTTTTGAATTTTTCTGGAAATTTTGATTTTTTCATTTTCTTATGAACATTCCAACGCTTCATGTCCACTAGACACAATGAAAAGATCCAATTTCCGATCATTTGTGTGCAATAGAGCGCACTTCCTCTCCTCCACTACTCACCCCGATCGATATTGTGCCAGAGGATGGTGATGTGCTCGTCGCGGTCCCATCGTTCGTGTTCGTGGTAGAATCCCACCGAGTGCATCAGTTCGTGGATCGCCGTGTCGTACTGAAACAAGAGAGGAGATTCTGTCGAAATGAACATTTCGTTTCGAGACCCATTTGTGTATCGAAATGCCCTTTTTTCTCGAGTCTTGAATCACGGATACAAATGCGCTCCACTGATAATGTGGGTCTCACCACGGCCTCTTGTGTACTTCTCGTGAAGGCGCCAAATATATTTTTCGAACATTTTTAGACAACTTTCCTCAAAAATCGAGGCGTGTCTCTGAATTTCAAAAAAACATAGTTCCCCGCCTCCACGAGAAGTACACAAAACGTCGTGGTGAGACCCACATTATCAGTGGAGCGCGGTTGCAACACGAGGTTCCAGAAATATTTTCAATATTTTTCAGGACCAACGCAGCAGAACCGAATACCGTATTTCCTCGAATAGAGAGGCAATGCTGCCGGAGAATCATTATATCTCGAGATTGATAAGAGATATCAAAAAAAAAGTTGTCAACTGCAAACTTGTAGATCATAACTGGGACTACAAGTTTGCTATTGATAACTTTTTGATATCTCTTATCAATCTCGAGATATCAATGATTCTCCGGCTTCATGTCTTACCTGCAAACATCCGTTGTCCAGTGAGAGTTCCTGTCTTCCGCCGGCCCTTCCAACATCCGAATAGCACCTTCAAATAGCCATATCAATCGATATCACTTCTTATCACCAACCCATCAATCTTGCCAATGTACAAATAGTCGTTGTCGACTTCAGTTCGAGGGACGAATCTCACGCACGTCTTGTCGTGGTATGCCTGCGAATTTCAAATTATCAGAGAGAGAAAGAGAGAGAGACGCAGAGAAAGAGACATTTGGGTCTCGGCACGAAGAATATGCTGCGCCTTTAAAGCGGGGATACGGTAGTTGCGCAATAATTTCGTCTTTTTCCACTCGATTTACTCAATTTCAGCGCTTTTTCATGAAAAATACACTTTTTGTGTTTTTTACCGGAAAAATGGAAAATAACCGCTGAAATTAAGGAAATCGATTGGAAAAAGATGAAATTACTCATTGCGCAACTACCGTATCGCCGCTTTAAAGGCGCAGCACGTGTCGAAGCTGACAAATGTTTTCGTTGCGAGATATTCTTGGCGCGAGTTTGAAATTGTTCATTGTGATCTACGATTTTGAGATAATAGAGATAAAATGAAGCAATGAAACATATTCTTAACCTCAAAATTTCTAAAAAATCAGACAAAATAACATTTTCCCGGACCAGTTGGAATTTTGAACTTTTTTTGTACAGTAATCCGCGGCGGCATAGAAATCTCTGCAACTGTTAGAGAAAACTATTATAATTGATCTCTGAACTCATGGAACCTCTATGAATCGAGGGTACGTGGATTCCAGGTAGATCAGTAATCTCATCAGTGGAAAACGGAGGTTCCAAACCGTAGAACACTAGGATCAATTTGGTTTCCGAGTCTCAATTCCAAAAGGACCCGTGAAACAGTAATCCCCCCAATCCTACCTGGAAACTCCTCGCCAAAACGGCGCGTTCTCTGTCGTTGTACTGATTGGATATCACGTACGGAATCCGTCCGTTCGGCCACTTCCGGGTTCCCGTGATCACTCCGTTGCGACGAAGATTCTCCGCGTTTTTCTGGTCCTGAAATTGGGCATTTTAATAAATTGGTTTCCGGTTTCATTGGTGGTTCGAAGGGTTTAGGGGCAATTTCGGAAATCGATTGACGTAGATCACAACAGATTTCGATTTTAGAAAAAGCAGCTAACATTGGAATTTTTGAGGGTATTTATGACAAAATCTCGAAACGGTTAGAGAGATAAGAGAGTGCAGACAAGCAGACATTTTCTTGGAATTTTTGTGTCTTTCAGGGCCGAATTTTCGGGGAAAAAACATAGAAATGTATTGTTTTGTGATATTTATAAGTCAGTAAAATGTGAATTTGTGTGAAATTGTCTGAGAAATAAGCTCAAAACTCTCATTTTTCAACAGAATTGTGACTGACTGTCTGCACTCTCTTATCTCTAACCGTTCCCAAATTGTGTCATACACTCGAGTATTTGGTCTCACGGGAGCTTCGGAGATGTGTGCTGTTTGAATTCCCGCGCTGTCGGACTGCTAATGTTTCGAATTTGGCTGCGAGCGTGTTGCCTGAGTATTCAACGTTTGAGCATATGCGCTCTCGTAAATCGACACGAATCACACGCTTTAACGTTGAATACTCAGGCAACGGCGTCGCAGCCAAATTCGAAGAATAAGCAGTCCGGCAGCAGCGCGGGAATTCAAACCGCACATCTCCGAAGCTCCCGCGGGTCTCGCAAACGTCCTGTTCCAAACGCGCTTCATTGCAGAATGGCTAAATGATGGTCTCGCAACGATTGTCTCCAACCAACGTTCATTCGTTGCGAGACCATTTCGATGGGGCGCAAGTGAACAGGGTCGCGAGGCAGATGATAGAACAAATCAACGAATGTGTACTCGACAGAGGACGGAGAGCTTCGGAGATGTGTGCTGTTTGAATTCCCGCGCTGCTGTCGGACTGCAAATTTTCCGAAATTGGCTGCGACGCCGTTGCCTGACTATTCAACGTTAAAGCGTGTGATTCGTGCCGATTTACGAGAGCGCATATGGTTAAGCGTTGAATACTCAGGCAACGCTCGCAGCCAAATTCGAGAAAATTGCAGTTCGACAGCAGCGCGGGAATTCAAATCACACATCTCCGAAGCTCTCCGTGCAGGGATGTTTCTCTGTGTAACATGCAATCATTGGAAACTCTTGATTCTTGCATTTCTTCTCCTTCACCATTGCTGCAATTCGAACCAAATTAAACAAATGTCTGTTTCAATAATCCATCTAAATTCCGAGGTGTTTGTGTTTTCTGATAGCTTTTTCAACTAAACACCCAAAATTTCAGTTTCCCCACCCCTTCCAATCCTCGAAAACCCTAAAAAACGGCAAATTTTCCGAAATTGGCTGCGACGCCGTTGCCTGACTATTCAACGTTAAAGCGTGTGATTCGTGCCGATTTACGAGAGCGCATATGTTTAAGCGTTGAATACTCAGGCAACGCTCGCAGCCAAATTCGAAAAATTTGCAGTTCGACGCCGCGGGAATTCAGAATGCATGTCTCCGAAGCTCTTTCTCTTGATTCTTGCATTTCTTTTTTCTTTCACCATTGTTGCAATTTGAACCAAATTAAACAAATTTCTGTTTCAAGAAATCCATCTAAATTCCGAGTTGTTTGTGTTTTCTGATAGCTTTTTCAACTAAACACCCAAAATTTCAGTTTCCCCCCTCCCTCCCAATCCTCAAAAACCCTAAAAAACGGCACATTCTGCCCTTTCTCTCTCATATAAAAAACGGCTTAACACGACCAGAGGGGGGGGGGGTGTCTGACCGGTTTGGAAACCGGAAGCCGTTGAGTGAAAAGTTATGAATATGAATATGTATTCATATCTCTCTCTTTTTTTGCATTTAAAAGAGAGAAAAAGAGAAAGTAACGGGAGTGGCAAAAGTGAAAAAGAGAGAGAAAGAATGAGAGGAAAGCGATGAGTCACAGGAGTTACGGACTGGAGGATTATGGAAAGATTTGAGGAGAAGGAGGGGTGGATTGACACCTAATCTGGTGTTTGGGAGGATTTGGACGGTTTTCCGGATGATTGAGAGAGAGAGAGAGAGAGAGAGAGTGAGAGAGAGGGAGAGAGAGCTCCAATCATCTTCCCGGATGGTGGAAGGACAAAGATAACGGATGAGATTCCGGGAATCTAACCTCCGGAAACTGATAACACTGATAACCTCGCTCCAGAACACGACTCCGGCAGTTACGCAATAGTTTCCAGAAGGGTCCAATCCCTGAGTCAGAATGTCCGTCGACGCTTTCACACTTTTGTTTTCCGGACAGGATTCCGGTTCCGGATGGCGGTTGATTGAGATTATCTAGTGATAAGCGTCGGGTGCTGGGTACTAGATGAAACTGTACTCATTTCCGGTTAAAAATTTGGGAACATGTTGTCAGAGACTTGTTCTAGGCTATCCAATCATAAAAACATAGGGTCATCGGTGAAAATTTTTCTCAAATTTCAGTCGCAGTTTGAAGCTGAAAATAAAATTTTCGCGCGAACGAATTTTGTATCTGACTTCAAAAACGGATTCTACGTATCAAAAATAACAAAAATCAATTTTCAAAAGAAGTTATAGAGATCTTTATCGAGAGTAAAAATGCGAGTATTTGAGCGCCATGCCAGTTTTCAGAAGAATTCGACCGACCACGCCACCTCTCGTTGCGGTGCCTACCCATACCGTTTCCGGAACCATCGCGTATAGTGATCCTATTCATAGCACCTTGAGAACTAAGAGCTGTTCTTGAAACAGTGATTCACTATTCACGGGTTTCGCTCTCTCTCTCTCTCTCTCCGGAAAGAATAGCAAGAACTGACCAACTTCCACGCGGCCTTTCCCCGAATGTCGCCCTTCGCGTAGACCTGTCTCCAGAGAATGGCGCCGGCCGCCAGATGGTCCTCGCCCAGTTGCTCTCCGTTCTTGAAGTCGTTCTCCGTTAGAAACGTCTCGTCGTCTGCAAATATTCGCATTATGAGGAAGGGAATTAGAGAATGGCCATTGGACCTATTCCTCTTTTTTTTGTTGAAATATCACTGTTTCAAACTTCTTTTTTCTTGTTTAGGATCGAGGCAATTCTGCTTTTTATTCGCATTCTTCCTATTTTTTCCTACACAGTTTGAAAGTTTTGAATTTCCGTATTTCCTCGAACAGAGCAGCCTTTCAGGAGAATGATTATATCTCGATATTGATAAGAGATATCAAAAAGTTGTCAACTGCAAATTTGTAGATCATAACTAGGACTACATGTTTGCAGTTGACACCTTTTTGATATCTCTTATCAATCTCGAAATATAATGATTCTCCGGGGCAGCATTGCCGCCTTATTCGAGGAAATACGGTAATTTGCAGTCTGGCGGCGCGGGAATTCAAATTGCGCACATGTTTCCCTTTGAATACAGTATTATACGTGATTTCGTTGCGAGACCCGCAATAGTTAAGAGGATGAACTATCGTAGAAATGTTTTGATCTGACAAATTGTGAGAATACAATATTTTGCAAATTCGGAAACATTTCGAAAGGTGATCAATTTGGGTGGGAATTTGAAATCGCGTTGAGTCAACAGTATGAAGAAGCAAAAATACGGAATATCTTTGAAAAAAACCTGGAAAAGTTGAAACTTCTGCGCCGACCGCGACGCAGCCGCGACGCGTGGTTCTCACAAAAATGTGTCAGCGCCGAAACGTGCTGCGCCTTTAAAGCGGCGATACGGTAGTTGTTCGATTTCCCCTTTAATTTCAGCGGTTTTTCGCGCTATTTTCTGTAAAAAATACACTTTTCGTGCTTTTTTAACCGGAAACCGCTGAAATTGAGGAAATCGAGTGGAAAAAGAGGAAATTAGTTACTGTGCAACTACCGTATCGCCGCTTTAAAGGCGCAGCACGTTTCGGCGCTGATATCGGCTTGAAATTGTTTATTGTGAACTCTGATTTCGAGATAAAACCAAAAATTCAGGAAAATCAAAAAAAAACATTGCAGTTTCTAAAGTTTTTCGTAAATTAATCCGAATCGCTCCTTGATGCTAAGTAATGGATTTGTTGCGTGTGAACCAGAAATGCCCATTTCGGCGTTTATCAAGTAAAAGTTCCGGTTTCAAAGACAAATTGACATGTTTTGGGCAGAAATCGGGTTGAAAGTCAGAAACCCTTCTCGCGCCCGTTTCATGCCGTTTGCATGCCCCCTTGAAAACTGCTAGACCCCTTTGATCCCCGTCGGCAGAGAGTCAGAGAGACAGTTTATCTTTGTTCCCGTGGCAATTTGAAACCCAATATAGCGTTTGTTGTAGTCGGACGGGGCGAGACGAGACGAAAAACAAGCACAAACATCCCGTAAATGAGCAAACAAAAGGGGGCGCCGAAAAGTGTGGCAAATAGAGGGAAACAAGTGTTAATTGGATTGGAGAGACAGAGAGAGAGAGAGAGAAAGAGAGGGATCCGGGTAATTTGATACATTATTAATCATAACTTCAGTGGGATCCGGGATGCTCCGAGAGCACGTGTTTCGATGAACTCACTCGAATCGAATCATTATATCTCGATATTGATAAGAGATATCAAAAAGTTGTCAACTGCAAACTTGTAGTCCTAGTTATGATCTACAAGTTTGTTGACAATTTTTTGATATCTCTAATCAATCTCGAATGTTTTTGACATATAGAAGAAGGCACAAGAAAAAAAGACAAAACGACTTTTTTTTCAAAAATTCTGAAAATTTCAGATTTTGAGCAATTGCTTCGAAAAATTGAGAGCATGTTCCCAATGTCTCTGATTGACTCGTGTGCAGATTCCAGCTAAGAATGGGCAGTTTTCGGCCGAGTTATGGTAATTTGTTCAGTAGGGCACTGTCAGTGTAGGAGGATTACTGTAGGTTGACCAGAAGATCGAATGGAATATAGTCTAACAGGTTCAAGTTGAAACGCGAATAAATATAAGCCGTTTCTAAATAGTTTCTGTGGAAATTGGAAAAAAACAATGAAATTGAACATTTTGAAATAAGTTAATCGAAATGGCCCCCCAACCATCCGAGGAGAGCTCTGCCGGAAAATCATTGATATCTCGAGATTGATAAGAGATATCAAAAAGTTGTCAACTGCAAACTTGTAGTCCTAGTTATGATCTACAAGTTTGCAGTTGACAACTTTTTGATATCTCTTATCAATCTCGAGATATACTGGTTCTCCGGCAGAGCTCTCCTCGAATGGTTGGGGGGGGGGGGATGGCACCCGATAGAGTATTGATTGCACGTAACGCAGATTGTCCAAATATCGAATGAATAATAAAGGATTACTGTAGAGGATTACTGTAGAGCAATTCGTCACGTGAAATGAATCAATAATCGCCGAATTACAATTTCTAAAACGTCCTATCTGAAACAGAAAAAAATGATACGAAATTGAGAATAATCATAACTTTTTCGCTGTTCCAGGTTAGTGGAGGACCATTTTCGGATGGATTACTGTAGAATTTGAGACGAAATGAATGTTTTGAGTACTGAGTACTGAAGGACCGACCTGTCGGATGTTTCGGAACTAATTTTTCTCCGAAATTTTTTGGAAATTTTCGGAACTTTCGGTTCTTTCAACTATTTCGCTCATTTACCCATTTTTGATTGATTTTTAAGCGATATTGTCTGAAAACTGATGAATGAAATGGATTTTTCAGAAAAAAATAGTGAGAGAAAACATTGAAAAACTACAGAAAAAAACCGTTGAAAACTGCAGTTTTTTTTTGGAATTTCCGAAAGTTCCGAAAATTTTGGAACTGCTTGGTGTGGACGCATTTAACTGATGTGGATATAAGATTAAACCAATATAGGGATAGATTGGGGAATGTTGAAGACTTTTGGATGAAACGGGTAAATATGTTCCGGATTCCAGACGGTTTTGGAACTCCCGACTTCCGGATTCCGTTTTTCGGATTCTCAAAAAACTACTTCCGCACAACTCTAATAGGTACTCCAAGGTGTAGATCAGAGTTGTGCCATCCGGAAGTGAAAATGTATTCTCCGGAAGTTGGAAGTTGGAATTCCACACGACTCTGGTCTAGATCATGAAGAGAGAGAGAGAGCAGGGGATTACGGTAGGGGAGTACTGTAAGTGAATTGCTACTAGATATTGATGGGAGAGATAGAATTATGAAACTGGTGAAACAGGGGAATGGGGGGAAGAGAGAAGAGCGATTGATGGGTCTCGAAACGATTTCGACACAGCTGAACAACTGCTACCGTAATCCTTATTTCAAAAAGACCGCCCCCGGCTGCTTTTAGTACGTAGTTTCTGACGAAAAAATAGTAGACACAATGAAGATTATTTAGTTGTGCACAAGAATTTCACGAAAATCGGACGAAAATGATTTTTCCCATCTTGTTGATCTACGGCCTCCACGCGACTGACGGTAGCCGAGAACACTCGGCCCCAAACACGGTTTGAAAAAATTTCGATAATAAATGCAAAACTAATGTAATTTTGCAAACTGTGTTGCTTGTAGCATCGACAAATAAGAGATGGCTGATGGGAGGAGAATTGATTGAGGACACTTTGGAACGGGGAACCGAGGATTACTGTGTCTATATGGGAGAGAGAAGCTGTTCAGGGGGGTGTCTAGGAGATGAGGAGTCTTGCAATGGTTCCGATAGAAACAGAGAAAACAGTTCAAGTGACCATCTATGTACAGTACCGGACAAAAAGCTATCATATTTTGATTTTTGGAGCATATCTTGAGTCAGAGGTTTCCGATCGCCATGAAACTTTACCAGATTGTTCTTAGCGTGTTTGAAAATACGCCTCGAAACAGCGGATTGAGTGACATTGAATTGAGCAGAAAGGTCCTTCTGCTTCAAGTCCATCTGACTTCCCCGCACGATGGCCTTCTGTTGATCCGATGTCAGATTCTTGTTTTTATGGTATCTAGACATCTGAATTCAACAATACTCGCAATAAGAATCAGTATTAGCATAGAAAAAATGGAAAAAAGTAATTGCAAAAAAAAAACGAAAAAATGGAAAATCGAGTTTTCTGGAATTTCTCGTACAATTTTGTGACTTGCGTACTCTTACTTGTTCACCGTATTTTCAAACACGCTAAGAACAATCTGGTAAAGTTTCATGGCGATCGGAAACCTCTGACTCAAGATATGCTCCAAAAATCAAAATATGATAGCTTTTTGTCCGGTACTGTATCTAGACGTCCCTCTTTTCAATCTCCGCTGGACTCGCGTTGGTCTCGTCACGACTATCGTCCCTGTCTCTCGTGTATACGACACGGGAGCTTCGGAGATGTATTTTTCGTAAAAAACGGTTGGAAAACCGCTGAAATTAAAGGGGAAATCGAGTGGAAAAAGAGGAAATTAATTCATGCGCAACTACCGTATCGCCGCTTTAAAGGCGCAGCACGTTTCGGCGCTCACAAATTGTTTCGTTGCGAGATATCGGCTTGAAATTGTTTATTGTGAACTCGGATTTAGAGATAATACATCGTAGTTCTCTGGAAATTGGTGGTCTTCCCTTTCTATTCGAGACAGTGAGAAACAGAAGAACGTGTACAGTTTGTGTGTTTTCAATGATTGTCATGTCTTTCTGTCTTATTTAATTGTTTCGCATTGACTTTACCCGTTGATCACAAGTGTAATTGCTTTTGAAAGGCGTCGATCAATGCGAGAAAAGTGGGGAGGATTACTGTAGCGGATTGAATATACTCTCTTCAACGAGAAAGAAACCGTTTTCAAAAGATCATATTTGAAGCGGACATGCAGTTCCTTGGTTTTCCGGCGACCTATGACCATATTCTCAAAACGAACGAGACTTCTCCAAGGTGTCTAGAACCCTTATGAAACGAGAGTTAGAGATTGTTGATCTACACAGATTAGACACAGACTAGATCAGGTATATGTAGAAGTATTATGCGATTTTTTGATGATTTCTAAAGTGTCAATGGTTTTGAATCGAAAATGTGCACTTATTATTAGAAGAGTTGAAACAGAAGACTGCGACAGACACAAGAACACATAGTCTACGTTTATGAGAAAGTGAACGAATCCGAACGAAATATAACTCCCATTTTGTCCAGGGAGATCGAAAATGGATGCTGTAGAGTGATCCTAGTGAGACAGTATCTTCGAATCGAAATTCCCGGCGGCGGGAGGTGTAAAACTATGCAGATCGCTTAAACTGTCGTATGATCTGGTGCATCGTGTGTGGCGGCATCATATGTGACGCAACATTGCGGATTATTGAGTCATCCTTTTTAGGCGTTTCTCGCTGTTCTTGTTCACTGGCTCTATTGTACTTTGTTTTAGTTATAATTAATAATTTTAATTTTATATTTACAACTTTGCAGGTTGTAACAATTTACATGAGACTACAATCGTCAGTGTGTATATTCAAATGGGTTCCTCTCGCGATTATCGAAAAATCACTGGAAGCAATCGGATTGTGCAAACATTGAAACCAAGCCTGTAAATGCGGCCGGCCGCACGAAAGCCGCGGCCGGCCGCGGCTGATTCAATTCAAATCGCAAAAGCCGCGTTTACTGTAGCTGCTTAAAGGGACATAACGAATTTTAATAAACTTTTGCTGAATTTTCATTCAATTTTGCTGAATTTTCATTGAATCCTCTCAGAGAACTGAATAATTCGACATATTTCATCATTTCTCACTACTTTTTTATTGAATAAATTCTAATTCGAGATATAAAACATGAAATGGAATTAATAAATTGTTTTGATAGAACTAGTAATTATAAAGACGCCGGCGAACATCAAAAATATCAAAACAGACCAACTAGAGAATTTTATTTTGAAAAAACTACAACATATTGTGAATTAATGAGTTTTTCCAACATGATTAACCATTTTTGCGTGATTGCAAAAGTTTTCGAAAAAAAATTTGTTTTTCCTTCTTTTTTTTGAAATTTGGGAAAGCTAGCGAATAATTTGTGTGACCACAAAAAGAATTGAAATGTATTTTTTCAAAATATTGTTGCGAAATTTTGTTTGTTCACATTAATACTTTATCCTGGAAAAGAAAGTGAAAAAACTAATGAGAAATTGTGAAATATGACAGTTTTCTAAGATAATTTAATAAAAATTCCGTAAAAGTTTATTAAAATTCGTTATGTCCCTTTAAGCAGCTACAGTAAACGCGGCCAGCCGCGGCCGGCCGCGGCCGGCCGCGGCTTTTGCGATTTGAATTGAATCAGCCGCGGCCAGCCGCGCTCTTTTTACAGGCTTGATTGAAACAGTAAATAACGTTGCATTTTTAGTAATTGCCAAAGGGTGAGAACAGCTTTACGATCGGCTGCCATCGAAATGGCCCCGCAACCGAGGACATCTCTGCTGGAGAATCATGGATATCTCAAGATTGATAGGAGATATCAAAAAATTGCCAACAGCAAACTTGTAGTCCTAGATATGATCTACAAGCTTGCCGTTGACAACTTTTTGATATCTCTCATCAATCTCCAGATATAATCATTCTCCGGCAGAGCTCTCAAAACGGGGGTACCGTGTACCTTCAGTGGAGTGCACTATTCTTTTTCATGAATCTTGCGAACCCGCGCAAACGCGCTCCGCTGGACTCGCGTTGGTCTCGCCACGACTATCTTCCCTGTCTCGCGTATTCCACGAGAGAGACGCAGACAAGAGTCGTGGCGAGACCAACACGGATCCAGCGGAGCGCGTTTGCGCAGTTTTCATTCGAAACGGCACTTTGTCAAATGTTGTCCCCACTATTCAAGATCCCCGCGTTCGTATTGAAATAAATGAGAATTCATAATGATTCAACTCAAATAATTTCTCTCGAATTGACAACTGTTTCAGCAGATTCTCATCAACGTCCCATGTTGTACTCGCAACGTTGTTATCAGCCTATTTTGTCTTTCCGACGATTACCACGTGTACTTTCTCAGGTATTTCCAGGACCATGGCGTAATAGGAGAGAGTGGGAGGAGTCGGGTCTCGCCACGAAAACATTGAACTTTTTCGAAAATCGACATGCGCCTTTAAAGAAACTACTGTGGATTTCATGTTTCGTGTCTACCGTAGTTTCTTTAAAGGCGCATGTCGATTTTCTGAAAAAGTTTAATGTTTTCGTGGCGAGACCCGACTCCTTCCACTCTCTGCCACATTCCAGAAAATATCCAAAAATTAAATAGAAAATCCCCTTTTTCGGCGTTTAACTTCCGAAGAAATCGATCTTTCTTAAGAAAAAACATGCAAAAAATCAAATTTGTTCCGCCGTCATTTTTTCCTATTTATTTCAAAAATTTCTCTGTTTCGAAAAAAATTCATAAGAATCTCCAAAATTCTTGTCAATCGATTGGTTGAGTTTTATATGTAGGATTATTCGTGGAATTGTGGAGTGTCGTTGTGAACACCGAGATAAAATACCGTCGAAAACGCGCTCTATTGAGTAATTTTTGGAATTTTAAAATTTTTCAAAATTCGCAACAAAAAAAAAATTGTTAACTTTCTAAATTGAAATTTTTGAGATTCCCGTTTTCAAAAAATCGAAAATCCGAATAAAAAACTGAAAAACTCACCATTAAGGGGTCTTAAAAAGTCGTCGTCGGTGAGGAATGTCTCGCTGGAAGTCGACGGAGGCAAGTGATCTACTGCAATTTATCCCCAATTTCACATGGATTATTTTCAGATTTATCGACGGAAATTCCACTGTTTTCATTCATGGTTTCTTCGGCTAGATCTAAAACTCAGAATTTCGATATTTAGAAAAAATTCCAAAAAAAAAAAAATTTTCCGGACAAATTTTTTTTTTTTTTCAATTCGGAACAATTTTGACCGGATATGGATTTTTCCGGAAAAAAATCGGAAACAAAAATTGAAATTGACATCGGAAGGTATCAAAAAAATTTCCGGAATAAAATTTTGATTTCGGAAAATTTTTCTTTTTTCCGGACAACATTTTTTCAATCCGAAAAAAAATTTCTGAACAGTAATTCTCTGTTCTGAATTAGTTCCGAACCAAAATTCAACATTCGGAAAACCGGAAAAAAAGTGGAACCGGAAAAAATTTCCGTTTCAAAATAAAAAAAAAAAATTTTTTTTTTAATTTTTCCGGGTTTTTTGTCGTAATTGCTATGAATAATCGAGAAAAAAAGGGGGGAAAAACGAACCATTGGCATGTGTGATACTGATTTGAAGTGCGAAAAATGATAAGAATATGAAGATGATGTGTGGAGGTGATAGTGATATGGGGTGATATGGAGTAGTCACTGCATCGTTGCGCATCTCTCGCGTGTCGTTCAGTCTCTTCGCATTCCGGATATAGTCCCCTCTTTTCTCTGCAAATTCCATTTTTACAAGGGTAGATCACAAATTAGTTCGAAGAGCAAGGTGTCTCCTCTGCTTATAACTGTGTTTCCAGGGAGAGAACGCGGTTTTGATCTACCACATTGGGAATTGGAAACAGCGACTAATGCAGTCAAGAGTGCGAGATTCAATGTATTCGTTGAAAAGGCGCTCTAATGAGAATCGACAATTTGGTTGCTTATGCTGAGTATCAAATGTCGATTCAGGGGTCTCGAAACGAACAAGACACAGCTCTAGCGACTGTTACCGTAACCCTTAGTCTGAAAATACCGTTTCCGACCTTTTTTCGTGCGGATTTTTTCACGAAAAATCAATAGAAGCAAAATTTTCTCAAAAATCGACTTTTCCTGGCTAGTTGAAATTTTTTACAGTAAATTTACAGTAACGCAAGCATAGTAACTTTGAAATTATGTTGAAAATTGAGAAATTTCACATTTTCAACAGGATCTCCATGAAGTTTTCTAGCAGTACCAAACCTCTGCCGGAGAACCATTATATCTCGAGACTGATAAGAGATATCAAAAAGTTGTCAACTGCAAACTTGTAGATCAAAACTAGGAATACAAATTTCCTGTTGACCACTTTTTGATATCTCTTATCAATCTCGAGATATAATCATTCTCCGGCAACGTCTTTGGTGATAAAAACAAAAACTGTTTCAAAGGTTTCTTATTTCTTATGTTTCGAAGTTTTATTTGATTATACAGCTTTTCATAAAGAGTTTCTGAATCGAGTTCGTAATTTTTCAAAATAAAAAAATTAAATAATTAAAATTAATTTTGGGCAATTTCTAAAAATCCTTAGATTTTGTTAGTTCTCACAGAAATTTTTTTTTTCAAATTGCTAAAAATATAATTTTAATGGTCTCGAAACGAACGGGGAAGAGGGGAAGAGAATTTGAAAAAAATGTTGTCCTACTGTAGAATTTAAAGGCGCAGAACGAAAATCGTGAAATTTCCGCAAAAATTTGTACCTTTGCCCGAATTCGATAGAAAAGACAGCAATTAGCAAATTTTCAAGTCAAGATTACGGTAGTTTTCGCTTCAAGACCTCATGAAAAAAATTTCAAAACTTCGGAAAAAAATTTTTTTTTTAATTTTTTTTTAAAATTATTTTCCGAGTTTCCAAGGTTTATTCTAGCTCAATAAGGTCTACTTCGAGTGAAAAAATGGTATCGAGATTGAAAAAAAACGAGAAAAAAAAACGAACCTTCAAAAACAAGGTTTGGAACACAGAAGGCTACAGTAACCCTGGCTACAGTAATCGAGGAACACCTACAGTATGCCGGGAGGGGGGTCTAAACACAGAGACACGGAAAGGAAAGGGGGGCAATGGCAGCGGCTGCACACACCCGGTCGGTAGATCAAACACAGACCCCCTCTCTCTCTGCGTCTCTCACTCTCGCCGCACTCTCTCGCTCGCTCGCCGTTTTTCCGGTTCAGGGGGCGGAGTCGAGAGATGCAGAGAGAGAGAGGGGAAGACCGTCCGTTTTTTAGACAAGACCGGTTGGAGGCGGACGGGGGGACAAGCGAAAGTGTACACGTGGTGGGAGAGGAGAGAATGACGTGCGTGAGCCGATTAAGTCTCGATGTCAATGCGAAATTGAAAAGGAGAGGACTGGATTCAAATCAACGCTTTCGGGTGGGGTGACAAAAGACATTTGGCATGGGAGGGGATTGAACTGGGGACCTCAAAAGATTGAGGGGCAGGCGCGTTACCTACTGCGCCACAGAGCACATGGTGGAGCATGGCGTTCAGGGCAGTGAGAAGGGCGCAGGCGCCGCCAGCCGCCACTTCTAGCACCATTATTAAATTATCCAAAAAATGCCCATATTTTCGAAATTCCTCGGAAAATTTCTTTGGATATACTCATTTTTAATTCAAAAAGCCCTTAAGAAATCAGTTGGGAACATTTCCAATCGGATATTTACCCTTTCTGAAACACAAAAAAACGATTTTTCAACTTTTAATATTCCCTGGTTTCAGCGTGTTTTCAAATGATTCGGCTAGTGATCTACATTCATTTCGGAAAGTTTGACTGGAACGCTTTTAGCCTGAACACGGCATTTTTTACACTGCAGTGGCGGAATTCTCGTCCCCGGCGGGAATGCAAGCGCCGCACGCTTTTTCTGCAAAAGTGCCGCACGCGATTTTTGAAATCTGCATTTTTCGACGATTATCGATTTTTTGCGATTGCAAATGTCGGAAGAAACGACGAAATATCATCAGAGAAGGAAAAATTCATCTACAAAACATTATTCCACAAAAATTCTAAATGTTTTAGCACTGAATCGGAGAAAAAATTTTTCGTCGCTTATTTTTTAAAAAAAGTATTTTTTGAAATTTTTTCGAAGAAATCGGAAGAATATCCTTATACAAGACCACGATTTCATTTAAACTTCATTTCTAAGCTTTTCAAGCAGTATTCTGCGATTTTCAGCACTTCTCAGAATTTCATCATATCTTTAATCCATAATAACTCCTTTCGTTTTCATTTTCTCACGGAGATCGACTTAAATTCGGATTCCTTGTCGAATTTCGAACAACCTAGAGCATTCCGATTTTTGAAAAATTATTTTTAAAGCGATTCCGACGACCAAAACCGCTGGTTTCAACGGAGTCTTAGTACATTTTGGTGGCCGTGGCCTAACTTCCCAAAACTGGGAGGAGTGTGGGTGGGGACTGTTTTTTGAAAATGGCCTAACTTTCGCCAGCCACTGCAGCGAAAAAAATGCCGTGGAAGGGCTCCTGAAAGAGGTTACTGTAGGTATTTCGGTGGAGCGCATTTGCTGATTATGTCGGAACTGCGGAGTTTTGTTATTTTTCGCGGTGCGGCGTGAAAGCAAACATGCTCTGTTGAGAATCGTCAATTTGGCTGCTTATGCTGAGTATCAAATCCTACGGTTATGTGTATTTTGACGTGACCGTGTTTGCACAGTCCTACGGAAAATGTCACGCGAAATCCAAAAAAAGCTAATGACTCCGTATCAGTTGAGTCGCTACGCAGCGAATACAAAAGCGCGCGAAATTCAAATTTCAATTTTCCACGCCGCGGGGTACTGTAGAAAAATTCCAAAATTCCAAAATTCCAACTGGCCAGGAAAACTCGATTTTTTCAGAAATTTTTAATTTTTCTTGCTTCTATTGATTTTTCGCCAAAAAATCCGCTCGGAAAACGGTCGGAAACCCATTTTTGAGAATAAGGGTTACGGTAACAGTCGTTAGAGCTGTGCCTTGTTCGTTTCGAGACCCAACGCCCCCCGCACTGCCACTTTCCGATAAAATGGTTAAAAACTGAAGACTAATCACTATTTGAATGGACAGCAGTTCTGATAACTATTCTTTGAAACAGTGATCTACTCATTTTTGGTATTTCAGTTAGATAAGCAGGTGGATTACTGTAGGGATTCAAAAAGCATCCAGTAGTCCATCGAAACACTCAAAAACCCAGAAATCGCAATGGATACTGTATTTCCTATTGAATTCACCCGAAATGGTCTCGAAACGACTGTTACAGTAACCTTCAACTGTTTTATTACAAAAATCCGGTATCCAGCCGATTTTTATACGGATTTTTTGAGAAAACCAGTTAAGAATGATAAAGAAATGGATTTACAAGAAAAACCCCCAAAAAACGGCTGAAAATATTGATTTTTCCCACAGTAACCCCGAGAAACGGTCGGTGGCCTAGAAAACTCTTTCTCGGCCGACATCTTCATTTCGGATGCATCCGATAGTACGCTCTTTTGCGGACATCAGAGAAATCGGCTGGTGACAATGAAACTGAGGGCGATTTTCAGCCAATTGAGGTGAAAATGCCATTTTTATGGTGAGTGGTTAAGGAACACGTCCCCTGGCCACGTCTGGCAAGATCCAGAAGTTCCTGGAAGTGTCTACACTGCTAAACCGCTGGCGTGTACTCAGCGGCTAAAATCGGATCTGCGTGTACGCAGCGGACACGCAGCGGGTTATTTTCAGCCGCCGCGGGTACGCAGCGTGTCCACTGCGTACCACCAGCGTGTACTCGGCGTACACGCCAGCGGTTCTGGCAGTGTAGTCGACAGCTGTGTACATGCTGCTAGATATGGACTAACCAAGTGTTGGATACTGTACAACTGTCGTACAATCTGACGCGCGCCTTGTGCCTGCACCATATGTGACGCAACATTGCGGACAATTGAGTCATTCATTTCTGAGTGAGATTCTCGTTGTTCTTTAAGTTTGAAAACAGTCAAAAACAGCCAAAGTCAGTCACAAAATGGAGAAGGAAGTGCCACTGATCATTGAAACGGAAAACTCTGAACATCTTTCCTCCTCCTAATTCCTCTTTTGTTTGTTGTCTCGGGCGCTAAAGACGCAGAAACAAGGCGGCAGCCGACACCTCGCGGGTTCCCGTGATTTGTGTTGGGTCTATCGGGTTACTGTTTCCTGTTGCAGACGATTCTGCAAACACCGTCACGTCGGAATGCACCAACTGTTCAAATCTCGAATTTTTGATGCATACTTTCAATCAATATATCTCGAGATTGATAAGAGATATCAAAAAGTTGTCAACTGGAAGCTTGTAGATCAAAACGAGGACTGCAACTTTGCAGTTGACAATTTTTTGATATCTCTTATCAATCTCGATATATAATGATTCTCCGGCAGCGTTATCTGTATTCGAGGAAATACAGTTAGAGGATCGTCATAGAGACCCTGATGAAACTGGGAAATTTATCAAATTTTAACAAAATTTCATAGTTAATATTATTCCCTTTGATGAATTAGTGAAATATTTGGAAAAGGTCCAGAATCAAAGCCATTCAAATTGTCAAACCATTCCCTTCTAGACCCATTATCTCGAAAGTGATAAGAGATATCAAATAATCTTCAACTGCAAAAATGATCTACATGATGCTAAACACTATTATAACTTATAACAGTCAATGTACCTACCTCATATAGTCCTATGTCGCCCTCCGAAAAGTGGCCTAATGGAAGAATGTGGTTGTCTGAGATTGGTACGATTTTGGACCTACTGCGTAATTTTAATGGACTATTCAGTATTTTTACAAGAAATTAGACAAATTGGGCTTTATATTCGTTTTTGAACAAAGTCATTTACTCAATTTTGAAATTAGTTATGATTTTTCAAAGTTGGCTCATCATCACCCAATGAAGTGAATTTTTCAAAAAATCAGTGAAACCAATCCATTCGGTGACCCATCTGACATGTTCCTCGTGAGGGAACTTTCAGAGAATCTTCAGAACAAGTTATGATACTGTCCCATCAAAGCACAAAGTGTGTTCTCTGTCCCACTGGAAACAGCGATGGAAACAGGGCGAGGACACTGTCTCTTGGGCTCTTCTTTCTCCCAAAAAACGCCTCTCCGATGGCCGTCTGCTCTCCTCCGATTGTTTGTGTTATCATTCAGTCCGAACACTGTTTCCCCCCCCCCCCCCCCTTCCGTTTATTTGCTCAGTTTTGTCGCATTTACGCACGCGAAGAAACCGAGAATATTCGGAGGGGAGAGAGTGTTTCGGAGGAATGATAACGGTCAGCGGGAACGATTGGCTCAAAGATCATCAACTGATACGAGACTGATTAGGGAAAACTGATACGAAAGAGAATGAGGGATCAGCACTAGAGAACACTACATAATTGGTAACCAAAAAAATGGAAAATCTTTGGATTTTCCTTTTTCCAGTTTTTCGGGGCTTCCAAATGTTTGTTATTATATATTTCCCGTAATTGGGTCTCGCCACGACGCGCGGAGACGCAGAGGTTACTGTATCACTCATTTCAACCCGGTTTTCGTTTTGGCCTCGATTTCCTCGAATGGCAATGCTGCGAGAGAATCATTGTATCTCGATATTGATAAGAGATATCAAAAAGTTGTAAACTGTTAACTTGTAGTCCTAGTTATGATCTACAAGTTTGCTGTTGACAACTTACTGATATCTCTTATCAATCTCCAGATATAATAATTCTCCGGCAGCATTGCCGTCTTATTCGAGGAAATACGGTATGCTTTGAGTCGAAATAACCATAGTCTCACATTCAAATGTTCGATAACTTTTTTCTATTTTTCACAACTGGCCAACTTTGTGTTCGATAGCAACCTACATAATCTTATGGACTTATTCAAGTTGCATTTCGATGCTATTTCGCGACGTTTCGCGACGTTTTTTTTCCAATTCAAACGACGTCGCGAAACGTCGCGAAATATTATCGTTAAATCTCAAAATCGGAGTTGACAAAAAATATTCAAACGCTCACGTGAGATATCTCGCAGCAAAAAAAGAGTTGTGAACGCCGAAACGTGTAGTTCAGCTTTAGAGACGCAGAAGGTTTCGGCGTTTTTTGCTGCGAGATATATATTTTCAACTCCGATTTTGAGATTTAACGATAACCAGGCTAATCGAGGCGGCTGACGCCGCCTCTCAGCCTGGGCTTCGCAGTTTTGCCTGTCGTCTTTTTTTACAAATGCTTCAAAAAGATTTTGTTCACACGTCTAAATTTGACGTGTCGACATGTGCCCTTTCAAAAATGAAGACGGAAATCAAGCCAAAAAGCAGAAAATGTGCTTCAGAAGGTGTCAGACTTCACCGATCGCTTAGAAAATTCTTGTGCATCATCGGGCCAACTTTTCTGACCCGCCTGTCCAAAAACGGTCCAAATCGGTCCAGTAGGCGCTGAGAAAAGTCTGCGGACGGACAAACATACGGACAAACAGACAGAATTTGCCCTTTAATAATAGTAAAGACCAGGCTAATCGAGGCGGCTAACGCCGCCTCTCAGCCTGGGCTCCGCAGTTTTGCCTGTTGTCTTTTTTAAAAATGCCTCACCTTGTCAAAAAGATTTTCTTCTAACGTCTGAATTCGAGGTGTCGACATGTTCCTATTCAGAAATGAAGACGGAAAGTCAAGCCAAAAAGTAGAAGATGTGCTCCAGAAGGCGTCGAAGTTGACGGATTGCTTGGAAAATTTACGTGCACCTTGCAGTTTATACTTCTGACCACTGTGCCGAAAATGGGCCAAAACGGTTCAGTAGTCTGATTTTGAACTCCTATCCGAGTGTATAAGGTTTCTCGACCATATTTCGAGAATGGCCGTTTCTGGTGGAATGGACATTTATCCCAAAAGTTTTTCTCCAAAGAAATACTTCTTCTTGCTCTCACGATTTTCACATTTTTCTGATTTTCTGATAAAAAGACGGAAAGTCAAGCCAAAAAGCAGAAGAAGGGCTCCAGAAGCCGTCAAAGATGACCGATCGCTTAGAAAATTTACATGCATCATCGGGCCAACATTTCGGACCCGCCTGTCCCAAAACGGGCCAAATAGGTCCAGTAGGCGCTAAGAAAAGTCAGCGGACGTTCCTTGGGACGCTCTCCTTCTTGCTCTCACGACTTTAAGTTCTTTCAGAACTTTTGAAAGGTATATTTAACAAAACGACGCTTCGTCTTTTTATCTGATGATTGTTATGTGAACTCGAAAACTGTCTCCAGTAGTTTTTCTGGAAGGCCATTTTTTGGAACGCTCGGTTTTCATAGGACTGCCTCTTTTTGTCCATTTTCTCATGAAAGCCGTTATTTCGGGGCGGCTCTTTTTAGAATGAACGTTCTCTCCGTAGAGCTGGAAGAAGAGGTATCAATGCTTTCACGAAAAGAAAGAATCACAAAAATAGCCAGCTATCGGCATCTGTTTTGCACCGGACGGAGAACCGACTTATCGAAATTGAGACGGCTGAAACCGCCCTTCTGGATCGGCTCCTCAATTCTTTCCGTTCCTAAGCGTTTCCCGAAACCACGGCATTGGTCTCTGGGTACGCCTGTTGTCTTTTTTTTAGAAATGCTTCAAAAAGATTTTGTTCCCACGTCTCAATTTGACGTGCCGACATGTGCCTATTCAGAAATGAAGCAGGAAAGTCTCGCCTAAAAGCAGAAGATGTGCTCCAGAAGGCGTCAAAGTTGACGGATCGCTTAGAAAATTCTTGTGCATCATCGGGCCAACTTTTCTGACCCGCCTGTCCAAAAACGGTCCAAATCGGTCCAGTAGGCGCTGAGAAAAGGCTGCGGACAAACAAACGGACAGACAAACACACAGAATTTGCCCTTTAATAATAGTAAGATAACGCGAAACTCGAGTTTCACGACGTTTCACAACAGTGCAAAAACGCCTTTGGGTAGATTTACGAGCGATCGCTGCGAGACCCACAGTCGCAAAACTATTTAGCACTGTTGTGAAACGTCGTGAAACTCGAGTTTCGCGTCGTTTCGCGACGTCGTTTGAATTGGAAAAAAACGTCGCGAAACGTCGCGAAATTACATCGAAATGCAACTTGAATAGGTCCATTATTCGTTTCAAACAACTTTAAAACAGGAATCCTTCTTATTCGGAGTGTTCCAGCACTTACGCTTTGGAAAAAATATAAAATTTTAAAGTGGAATCGAAACTGGTTTGTTGATTATGCAAACACGCTGTTCTTGTGATATTGTGGGTCTCGGAACGACTTTCGACTACTTCACAGTCAGCAGCGGGGCGCGTTTGCAACGAGGTTATAAGACTCCACAGAAACTCATTGAATTATCGTTGTATTTTCTCAAAAAATCCGAGTTCACAATAGAAATTTCAAATCCGCGCCACGATATCTCGCAACGAAAACATTTGTCAGCGCCGAAGCGTGCTGCGCCTTTAAAGCGGCGATACGGTAGTTGCGCAATAATTAATTTCGTCTTTTTCCATTCGATTTCCCCAATTTCAGCGATTTTCCGGTGAAAAAAGCACAAAAAGTGAATTTTTGTTAATAACCGCTGAAATTGGGGGAAATCGAGTGGAAAAAGACGAAATTAATTATTGTGCAACTACCGTATCGCCGCTTTAAAGGCGCAGCACGTTTCGGCGCTGACAAATGTTTTCGTTGCGAGATATCGTGGCGCGCGTTTGAAATTATTATTTTGAACCCCGATTTTGAGATAATACAACGATAATAATGAGGGTCTGTTTTTGGAACCATTTCTTTTCGAATGTCATGCAATTGCGCTCTAACGAAACACAAGGGCATCGTCCAGTGGAGCACGTTTGCACTGGCGTCACGGGAAAGAGATGGAAACTTTCGAAGGTGGTCAGTGACTCATTTACACTGGTGTTTGGTTAAATGCACTTCCGTTGTCGTCCAAAAAATCATGCAATCCAGTCCATTCAATCATTACCTCATTTGTTTGTTTTCTCTCTCTGCGTCTCTCACTCTCTCGTCAGGGAACGGGAAATATTAGAGAGAGAGAGAGAGAGATAACAAGAGTATTTGAGGAAGGAATTAGAGAATTGGAACGGTGAGAAAACGGAACGAATGGGGGAGAAGTGGAGGGGGGCATGTTCCGGAAACCACAAGAACTACTTTTTGATTTCGAATCGATTCCAGTAACTGATCCATTACGGATCTTTGATATCAGTTTATTCCAGAATTGAATCGCTATTCCGGCGGTTTTTACAGTAACAACCGAGGGATTCGGGTTTCTGGTCATTCAGATTCCAGAATGATTTTGGAAGGCCCCCGGAATTCCGGAGAACTCGATTCCGGAGGATTGATTTCACGCCAGCGGAACCGGTAGCGGGCCGCCGAGTGCACGCTAGTGGTACGCAGCGTGTCCGCAGGCGACCCCCCAACCGCTGGCAGACCCGCTGCGTGTCCGCTGCGTACATGCAGATCCGATTTTAGCCGCTGCGTACACGTCAGCGGTTTAGCAATGTACCTATTTTGGATGTCACGATTCGGAGATCAATTTGAACTCCATTTTTCGGTGATTAATTACAGTTTGAAGATTTCCAATGAGAAGTGTTTCTCTTGAGACCGTAACCGGCAAAAATCAGTATCGAGAGACGCGGAGAAAAATACGCAAATGGAGCACACTTGCATCACATTTTCGGCCGGAAATTGTTTTTTTTTCGCAGTGTGAAACTCCACAATTTTCACTACGACACTCCAGGATTACACTTGCGCACTATTACCGATGTTCTTTTTTCCGGTCGTGTAGTCACGTACAGACAGTGAACGCATAATAAGCCATAGGCGTTCAGAAATAAGAAGACGTATTGTTTATTCAGACGAAAAATAAAAAAACCGCGAGACATAGGAGGAAGAAGTTGGAGAACGAGAAGGCGACGGGGCTCAGTGAGTCCCAGCGTACTCGATTGCGTTTCGGACTGCCCAGACACAGTCCGTCGACACATTCTCTCGAGCACAGTGCACACGGTTCCGCCTCTTCGTACATCGGGCCGACGTACGTTTTTCTGTGAAAGTCATCACTGATTCCTTCGGAGAGTGTGCCAAAATCGGGCGGAATTGAGAAATGTGGTTACCTGACGTCCGGACATGAATAGTGCATACACCGTCACGTCAAAGTGCACAGAAGCACCCGATTTGACGACATATCAAAAAATTGGGTGCTTCTGTGCACTTTGACGTGACGGTGTATGCGCTATTCATGCCCGGACGTCAGTACTTGTATGAAATTTCACGAAACATTAAATTCCATCGAAAAAAGATTTTGGTCATTTTCGCCCAATTTTGGCACACTCTCATTCCTTCCCATCATCATCCCTCATCTCTTACCGTTTTCCAATAGCGCAAAAGATGGTGTCCTTACAACTCGAATTGGCGCTAGTCTGAGTGCATGCGAACTTCGTGTGATCCCACCAGAACTGCGCCTTCAATATATGTCCCGTGTCGCTCCTCATCGACTGAGGCATCTCAATAAGACGCTTCGCCAGTTGGGTGCCGAAACTAGCCGGATGGAGGTACGGTACATCGGCGAACACCGTGTACCGTGTCGTCTCCTGTACTGCGACGTCGCACCTTGTCGCGTAGGCCGTTGCCACCTTCGCAAGTCTCTGGTCCCATCTCTGCGAAAAAGAACTGAACAGGCCGTCTCTCACTCCTCCTCACACCATTTTGTACATGTTGCCGGCGGGCGCCTGCTTGGCGAACGCGCGTCTCTGCGAGTTCATCGAGTCGAGCATCTCCCGTTCGAACTGAGCCTCCGACAAAATGCTCCTTGGTTCTGGGCAGAAGGGACCGCACGTGTACTTTTTGCCAGGCACAATGTCAATGAACGAGCCTTCGAGCGTCGTTCTGAACAATTCATTGGTCATCCGGGGGGAAGGCCATCTCTCACTCGGGTCCCAAGTAGCACACGTGGTTGAATAGATCATAGTTGGGACCGTCTCCCGCACACACTTTGAACACGCATCCGATGCGCGTCTGATTCGAGTACATGAGCTCGTAGAACGGCAGGTGAGCCAAGTTCATCTTCTCGAAACTCGCTCCGTTCCTTTTGACGTGGTCCAGAAACGCGGCTCGTTTATAGAGGAAATCAACTGAAAAACGAGATGGGATCCCATTTTGAGAGAGAGAGAGCAGTGGAGCCAACGGCAACTCACAGGAATACGTCCTATTTCCGGCGTCGCTTTCCAACTGTGTGAAACGGACCTTCCGGAAGTTTCCGTCGTTGAACAACTCTCTGTCACAGCTCTCCATCGCCTTGTTCGCCAGAGCAGCTAGCGAAGCGTCCGGAATCTGAAAACGAGAACGAACAGAGAGGATTAGGCTCGCTCGAGCCTCACGGCAACCTGCATTTGATATATCCTAGAAGCGCGCCAACTGGGTCAGTGAAGGCACGATTCTCGTGTTTCTCTGCGTCTCTCGTCGCGCCACACTATTTCGCAATCTTGCCGACACACTCGCACCAGCACGGGGTGATGAGGAAAACCTAATTTGAATTTTCATTTTTCGCGGGGCGAATTCAAAATATGCGTGTCTAACAAAACAATTTTAGAAACAGTCGAAATTTGAAAAATCGTCCGCTAAACCGTGCTTTCAAAGCCGTTTAGGACCTCTCAAATCGAGGTACCGTATACCGTTAGTGGAGCGCACTTGCTGACCACGTCGGCCGCAGCACCCCGTGCACCAGGAGTACGCCAAGAAAAAAATGATTCCATGTTCGATAGAGCGCACTTGCGATAATGCGCTAAAAATGAGCGAAAAAACGCATTTTTCTGATAAATCTGTGTTTTTCCGGGAAACAGGCGATTTTCGCACAAGAAACGCACCTAACTATTGTAGAGAATCATTTTGCGGTCATTTTTAGCTATTGTTCACCGCAGAAAACTCAAAATTCACGGAGGAGAGGCAATTTTATTGAATCCTTGTCAACGGAAAATGGAAAACTCGACTATTGTACTGTTTTTATGTGTCGGAATACGAAAATAATGTAATTTTTACACTATCCGTTTTCCATGTCATCTGTCAAGTTTTGTATTGCCAGAAGACGTATAGAGGTTGTCTATGCCGAAAAACGCCGAATGTGAGATTCGAAAGAAACACATTATATTTATCATATTCCGCGATAAGAGTGCTAGAATTACATGCTAGTATGTAAAAATCACCGTGATTTTTGAATTCCTCCTAGAAATTTCCCTAAAATCCCATTTTTAGCGAAAAATCGCTTTTGAAGCGAGAGAAAAAGAGACTCAGACGACGATGCGGCGGCGCCCGCACCAAACGCGCCTTGAAACCGCTTTTGCATTGGCGTACTCCTGGTGTGGGGCGCTGTGTATCCTAGAATCGCGCCAACTGGGTCAGTGAAGGCGCGATTCTCGTGTTTCTCTGCGTCTCTCGTCGCGCCACACTCTTTCGCAATCTTGCCGACAGGCCGAAATCTCGATTTAGGTCGAAAATTGTATTTTCTCAGTGTGAAATTTGAAAATGTTCACTACGACACTCCAGAATAACACTCGTTTTCTTGTTAGGCGACTCACCAATTCATACATGCTCACGGCGTTCAGCTCAGTTGCAATTTCCGATCGGAGAGCGTTGAGCTGTTTTCTGAGATCGTCCGACGCGGTGTGCTCACCATCTTGAATGACTTTGTAGCCCTCGCCCTGCTGTGAATTCCCTGAAACATCTCATTGCAAAGTGATCATTTTCAATTTCACTCACCCGACGACACCAAAAGCGCCGTGATAAGAAAGACGGACAGTCTCATCGATAATTCGGTGTAATGTTTTTATTCGTTCACAATTCAAGAACTGATGGTCGATTGAACGAACGGAAATCAGAAGTGGAGCCGCCCAAACGAGTCGATGGCACGTTCCGGAGAGAGTTCACGTCACGTACGTGGAGGGGAATTGAGGACGTTTGTGATTTCTGATTTTATTTGATTTTGGCGTGAAAGTGTTGAAACTGTATGCCGCGTCTCCGCTGCCTCGCCCTTTCGCTACGGCCCGATGAGAGCTCTGTCGGAGAATGATCATATCTTGAAATTGATAAGAGATATCAAAACGTTATCAACAGCAAATTTGTAGACCATATCTAGCACTACAAATTTGCTCTTGACAACTTTTTGATATCTCTTATCAATCTCGAGATATAATCATTCTCCGGGAGCGATCTCCTCGTATCCGATAGTACAGTGCGTTTCATGAGAATACCCCCGGTAACTGAATCAGGAGCTCTATTTCAGGTTCCAAACTCCCAGAAGAGCAGTTTTCCCGGAATCTGAAAAATCACCACTTGAAAACTTAAAAACGTTCATTTTGAAAGAGCACAGTATTTTTCCATAAAAATCAAATAACCGTGAGCATCGAGAGAAACCGAAAGAGTTGCTGAACTTTCAGAAATAAAAAATGAGAATCAGTGCGTATCAAAACCACATCCATTTGTCTATTCGCTTCAATTCAATTGTTGTACATGTTGGCCTCTTTGAGCAGCTTCTCCGCATCGGCTGCTCCGGCGTCAAAATACTTTTGGAGGATGCCTCGTGTCGGCGGGAACAGCGCATTCGTCATTCTTTTCATGTTCGACAGGGTCAGCTGGAACAAGAAAAAACGTTTGGAGGTCAGGAGGAATTGAACTTGGGACGCAAAACGTGTCAATGGAGCGTATAACCTACTGCGCCACACGAGTCATCGAGGCGAACGGCGGCAAGGGCGGTCAAGTTATCGCCGCTTCTCGCCACCATGGCGCCAAAAAAAACCACGAACCTTCATATTCTGATTGAAAAACGCGAACATTAAATCGTTGAAAAGCACCGATTTCTCGGCGGGACAAATGTCTGCGTCACCGGCGAATGCGGTCACTGAGACGGTTCGACGATCGAGAAACTCGGGAAGAATGTTCGAGTAGCCGCCGTCAATGTACGTCTGCAAGTGCGCTCTATTGATTTGTGTTCGTTTGAGCAGCGTTCCCTACCTCTCCCTTGATGACCGGAGCCCTTCCAGAGAGTCCTTTCGAGTACATCGGATGATAGCAGCTGGCCATCAAGCAATCGATTAGATGCTGTTTCGTCGAGAAACAACTGATCAACTCGTTCTTCCATCCCTTCAAATTCGTCACCGAAACGAATAGGCGGTTGTTGGCGATGGAGACGTCGTCGGGAATGAATCGTTCGACGACTCGCCGAAGACGGTCTCCGATTATGAAGCCGGGCGTCATGGCGCCGAGTGGAGCGTCGTTCACGTCGTCGGCCATCTTGTAGATCTCCTCCACGGCGTCCGGGATTCTGTGAAATATTTGATGTCTTGGTGACCAAGAAAGAAATGTTCCCTATTTGGAGAGAAAGTCCCTCGGCCACCGGAGGTTTTTTGACCGCCGCGCGAAAAAAGTTCAAAATTTCGAACCGCGGTCAAAAATCAATGTAATCTCCGTTTTCTTTAAGAGATGGGTGTGTCAAAAACTTCTTATATCACGTAATTTTCGTTTCGCGAAAAAGGTCCTCATAAAAAACGCCCGAAAAAAACGTTCATCTCGAGAGATTTCTTTTTCGAAAAAAATTTAACTTGTAATCTTGAAACGGATTCTTCGAGATTTCTGACGATTTTTCAAAACGTTAATACGGCCTGTAACACGCTTATGTGTACAAAATTGTGAATTGTGGGGAGTAAAAAATAGATTTTTTTGGAAATTTCAAAAGTGGACGATTTTTTTTTCATAGCTTTAGACCGTTTTTTTTTTAAATATTATTGAATTGTTTTGAATGAATGTCTACAGTTAAAAAAAAACTAATCAAAATGAATTTATGAATATCAAGTGATGATTTCAACATTTTTTTTTTAAAGCCATTAAATTTTTTTTTTTTCAATTTTTAATTTTTTAGTAAATTGTTTATATATTAATATTATTTTTTAAAATCAATTTTTGTGAAAAAAAACCAATAATTCCATATAAATAATCGAAAATCTTCAAAACTCACTTCTGTGGATCAAAAACGAGCAACGTGGCGACGAGGCTTCCGGAAGAGCATCCGGCGAATCTGTCCACTCGTCTCAACAGCTCTTTTCCGTGTTCGTAGATCATTTTGGCGGCGCCGAACTCGTAACTTCCCAGAAATCCACATCCGCCGAACGAAATGCACACCGATTGGGCGTCTGAAGAGAGGATTTACACAAGGGGTTTCTTGCTGCTCTTTTTTTAATTTTTATGGTCTTTATTCAATTTTCTATTATTTTCACCTAAAAATTTTTGAATTTGTGAGAAATTGTTCATAAAAATATGTAATTTGAGAAATAACAATCGGGAAAAAAGAAAGTGTCGTCAAGTAGAGTGCAAAGTACGCATTTGCGTACTCTGTCCACTACAGTAGTTTTTCGAGAAAACAATAAAATTATTATTTTTTTTTACATTTAAAAAATACGAAACAAGCTAAACTTTTAACGATTATTGAGAAAAAAAATCAGAAATGTAGAAGAAATTCTAAACATTTTTTGAAATGTTCAAGAATTTAAAATTTAAAACTTTTTTTTTCAAAGTCAATAAATCTAATTCCCAAAAAAAACTTTTTCTCGATTTGTATCGCTAATTTTGATTGAAATTCACTTTTTTCACAAATTTTTGGAAATATTAATATAAAATGAAAAAATCAAATAAAAATTTAATTTTTAAAAAAATCAAGTTTTTAAAAAATTCGAAACTTTTGTTTTTTTTTGCTTGATTAGCTTAATTAATAAAACTGTTTTAAAAATCTCACACTTTCAATAATCCATATGCATATATGCGAAGGATTTTTCAATTTTCAGGGAACTTGGAAAAAAAAATACAAATTTTCAAAAAATTTTTACATTTTTTTTTTTGATAGATTTTTCAAATCGCATGTTTCAGCTCCAGTTATTATGTCGAGTACTCAAACCTTTCAACGGTGTCCGATTGGTGGGATCCCTTGCGTATCTGAGTACAACAGGCACCAACTCCACCTCGTCATCGGATTCTGTCGAAGAAGAAGAAGACGTCGTCGTGGAGCACGGACTCGTCTTCTCCTCGGCGTTCCGTCCAGCCGCTTCTCTTTCTTTCTGGTCGAAATTCGCAAATGTTATCAGAAAATTGTTGAAAATCTCCTCCACGTTCGCCATTTCGCCCACCGATTCCAGACTGAAAAATGGCATTTTTAAAAAAATTTTTTGATTTTTTTTCAACGAAAATAAAATATGAAAAACACCGAGAGTGGTGATTCTCTGATTTTTTAAACTGAAAAATCTGAAATTTTCAAAAAAAATTTGGAAAAAATTACTCTGAAAATCGAATCGGTTTGTTGCCCTGCATGTTTGCCTATTTTTAGTGGAATAGAAATCACGAGAAAAAACCGATTTGAAGCAGAAGAATAAGACCAGAACACGCAAAAAAATCGGGAAAAAATTATAAAATTTCAGGATTTTTTGAGGGCATCCGAAAATGCGTCAAGGCACCGAAAGTGCGCCAAATGGAAACTTTGATGATTATTGTAAGAGGAAATTGTTTAATTAACATTTTTCCATAAAATGAGGTGAACTGTGTTTTTCGAAACGGAACTTTTTTTTCAATTTTACGAAAGTCACTAGATTACTGTAGGTTCAGATCATTCCGATAGGCTACTGTAAGTACAGTAACCATACGGAATACTGTAATCCCATCCATTACAATGCAAACGCGCTCAAATGATAGTTTGGTTGTCAAAAATATTTTTTTAAAAACCGTTTTCTAGTAGAGGATATTTTTGAAAATGCAAGGCCACCGGAGAATGATTATATCTCGAGATTGATAAGAGATATCAAAAAGTTGTCAACAGCAAACTTGTAGTCCTAGTTATGATCTACAAGTTTGCAGTTGACAAGTTTTTGATATCTCTTATCAATCTCGAGATATAATGGATTCTCCGGCTGGGGTGCCGCTCTATTCGAGGAAATACAGCATTGTCGAAACTGAAGTTGATAAAAAAGCGAGAAATGCAAGGACAGTTTTTTTCAAAGCAACAATAGAGGGAAGTGTTCGGGTTTCCCAACACAGCTGCTCAACAATCCCATCTCTTGACTACAGTGTAGTCTGTCTTCTGCACTACACTGTAGTGTTGAAAGATCGAAATGTTACAACCGCCTCTCTTCCAAACGGCTATCACGGGCGGAAGAAACGAATGCGATCCTTTTGTTCTTGATCATTGTTATCACGGGCGTTATCACGGCAATCAGCGCTCGAAATATCCTTTTTAGAATCGCGCCAACTGGGTTAGTGAAGGCGCGATTCTCGTGTTTCTCTGCGTCTCTCGTCGCGCCACACTCTTTCGCAATCTTGCCGACAGGCCTCTTGAAAAATACAGTAATCCGGTGTTCCGGACCGTTTCGAACGGAAGAAATAGTTTTTGAGTCGAAAAGATGACAAGCTTTTGAAAAAAAAACAATTTTTTTTTCGCCGATTTCGACGACATTGAAAATTTCGAAATCTCTCGATTTTTGACATTTTCGCTTATTTTTGCGCTCAAAATGTGCGCAATGAAATAATTCCGCATCGGAAACAGGTTCGAAATCTCACATCAAAAGTCTCATATTTCCGTAAAATCCGGGAAAATGAAGAAAAAAACCGCGATTTTCCCGAGGAAATTTCAAAATATTTCATCTCGTCCGTGAAAAATGGACGAATTTCGTGGTCGATAGTGTCGAAATGTTTCAAAATGTTCATCTTTACCCATTTCAGGCTGGAAAACTCCGAAAACAGCGGTATTTCGTTTTCGCCTGGTTTTGCAGCAAGTGCGCTCTATTGATAGCCAAACAAGAGAGATAGAGAGAGTGTGGGCGAGGAGACTACAGTAACCCTCTCTGTGATCTACAATCATTCATTCATTGCCGTAATCATAATCAACAATCACTCAAGAAGAGTTGGGACTCGGCGAAATCGACGCCGACGCCGTCTTCTTGAGCATCGTCGGTTTGACGGTGGATTCGGTGGATCTGAAAGAGATGAATATACATCTTCTGGTGGACCATTAACTTACCCTCTAGACGTGGATTCCATCGGAGTGGACGGCATTCCCTGTTTGCGGCCCATCTGAACCACCGACAGTCCGCCGTTCTCCGCCACTCTCAACACTGCTCCCTTGTTCTGCAATTGGGCAATGCAAACGCGCTCCACAGCGAATGGGTCTCGCCACGACTGTGAGAGTCGTCGTGAGACCCACATCGTCAGTGGAGCGCATTTGCATCCCGGTTGCCCCTCTCACATCATACTCCTGCATATATTTGGGCGCCGAGAAGAGGGTGACCATCTTTCGATCCGCATAAAACTTGAATCCGTCCTCGACCATCTAAACGTCTGTGTTCAATGGAGCGCACTTGCTCTCTCTCTCTCTGTCTGTCTTCTCACCTGATGCGCCCTGACGACGAGTTGAATGTCAAGTGTCTGACAGCATTCCTTGACGGCCGACTCGTTGAAATAGCACGAGACGCCGCGGTTCCCGTTCGCCAGGTACAGGGTGTAGCTGAAAATGGTCGCCAGTTTCAGACAAGGGACGGACCGGTATTGGATGTTTGCCATATTTTGTACTGGTTTTCCTGTCTTCAAATTCCGGATAAAATGGTCTCTGCAGAGGAATGGCAGAAACATTTGCAAAATTTCCGGATTTCCTCAAATAGAGCAGCAATGCTGCCGAAGAATCATTATATCTGGAGATTGATAAGAGATATCAAAAAGTTGTCAACAGCAAACTTGTAGTTCTAGTTTTGATCTACAAGTTTGCTGTTGACAATTTTTCGATATCTCTTATCACTCTTGAGATATAATGATTGTCCCGCTGTGTATCTTAACTACAGTTTCAAACAATTTACTAGTGTTTTCCAAATATAACATTTGCTGATTTTCTTCGAGGGTTTCGAGATCTAAACAAGTGATCATTTCCACTGTTCTAACTGATCTACCATCCCCCGCCCACTCACTTATCATGCGATTCCTTCGTCGAATAGTCCAACGGATCCGCCCAAACCAAGTCCATTGCCAGATAGTCGGTCGTCACATCGACGAGCGGTCGGCGGATCTGAATCCGTTCTGATCCCTGAACAATGGGTTTCCAGTTGGCTCACCTTGCGAATATCGTCAAATTTGGTGAGACTCGACGAGATGCCGCCGTGCATGCAGAGGATTTGTCGACCGACGAGGCACGCAAAGGGCATCCACGCGAACACCTCGTTCATCTTCTCCCACACTTCCGAGCCGTCCGTCTTGCCGAGTCGTTTGATGAGTTCGCCCTGACAAGGCAAGTTTTTTTACACAAAGTTTTGGAATTGTACATAAACTTCCGAGGGTACATTTTTTGATACTGGGAATCGGATATTTTGTCTCAAAGTGCCTCTGAAATTGCGTTTTTCTGGCGTTTTCTGGAGTTTTTGAGCACTTCGAGACAAAATATCTGGAAAAGTAGAAGTTTGCGCAGGAAGCCATTATGTGGAATCGATTACCAGTATCAAAAAATGTACCCTTGGGAATTTATGGACAATTCCAAAGCTTTGTGTAAAAACACTTCCCTGGTGAGAGAATGAGCATTTGGATTGGGACAACTTGTAAACGATACACTGCTCATCAGTGCTCTGATATCATCTGTCTTGCTAAAGTTAAAAGTTCTGCGCCGACCGCGACGCAGCCGCGACGCGTTCTCTCGCCACGAAAAACTGTTTTTTTCGACGAAAAGTACAGTAGAAAACGCTTTTTCTGCGTCGCGGTCGGCGCAGAACTTTTAACTTTTGCAGGACGGATAATACCTTGACACCGTTTTGGTGCGTTGGCGCATGTTTAGTGTGCTCGCCTCTAGCGTACTGGAGGCATACTTTCTTAACACAATTCCAACCATTTTGGCACATTTTCGAATAGTCTTGACGCACGGACACTATCCGCTTAGCGCATTCCCAGTGCCCTCACCCTGAATCCAAAACTACAATTGACCGTCTTCGTCTCATGATTCCCCCGCAGAAGAACGTACGAATTCGGGAACAATATCTGCGAAAAAAAGGAATTATTTGTTTTTCATAACAAACTGGTTTTCTGCTCACTTTCAACGTGAAAACCAACGAAATGCACTCGATCGATCGATTGCCACGATCCACATAGTCGCCGAGGAACACGAATCTGCAAGTGCGCTCTATTGACAATTGCTCCCTGTCAATGTTATGGCATTTTTTCGTTGCAGAGGAAATGCAAGCGCCGCGCGCTTTTTCTGCAAAAGTGCCGCACGCAATTTTTGAAATTTGAATTTTTCGACGATTATCGATTTTTTCGGAACCAGCCTTGCTGATTGGTTGCAGAGGCCAACCAGCGTGGTGGCCGAATTTTTCCCTCCTCTTCCAAGTGAGCGAAACACATTTTAAGAATAATAAAACGACGAAGTCTTATCGGAAAAAGAAAAATTCACGCACAAAGCATTAATGGTCTAACTTTCGCTAGCCACTGTGAAAAATGCTGTACCGCGCGCGCAAGCGTGCTCCATTGAGAAACGCCAATTTCGTTCCGCATCCGAGTTGCAACGCAGCGAATTTCGAAGAGTATTTACCGCGGGAAATTCAAATTTCATTATTCCACGTCGCGATTGGACCTCCCGTATACTCCCCGTAGGTCAATGTGCTCACTTTTTGCACGCGAACGCCGGTTTTCTCTTGACATTCGTCTGTTTCTTCTCGTTTTGCGCGTTCAAAATGCGCAACAAATCCTTGAATTGTCCGTGAATATCGCCGACAATCGTCAGCGGCGGCGAGATTTCGCACAGCGCCGACTCGGCCTCGAATATCGGCATCACCGCTAGACACAGCTTCAATAGTTCCGTTTTTGTGTAGTTTATCTGCAATTTCAGCTGTTTTCTCTCTCTCTCGAAAGGATGTAATCGTATTCCTACAACAGGGTGCGAAAGTATTTATAGGGTATCACGCGTAATTGTGGGTATTCCCTGGAGGGGTTTGCAGTCACGTGAAAAAGCAAGGTGATTTTTTGTTTTGGGAGGAAAATAATTACGTAAACTTTTTTTCCACAATACGTATTCACACGCTTCACCCCCGAATGACATGTGAGCAATAGCGCAGTGGTAGTAGTACCGATTACTAGTCGGGAGGTCCAAGTTCGAAGTCACCCGCCGGTTGGAGGATATGACAAAATCTGGGAAGACCTAAAATCTGGGAAGACAGAATCTGGGAATTTCGGACAAAATGTGGGAACGGTTAGAGATAAGAGAGCGCAGACAGTGAGTCACAACTTTGTCGAAAAATGAACGTTTTGAGCTGATCTCTCAGATAATTTCACAAATTTACCTTCTTTTGTCTTATTAGTACCACTAAACAATACATTTGTATGTTTTTTCCCGAAAATTCTGTCCTCGAAGGACATAAAAACTTCAAGAAAACGTCTACCTGTCTGCACTCTCTTATCTCTAACCGTTCCCCGATTTTGTCCGAAATTCCCAGATTTCGGCATATCCTCGCCGGTTGCATATTTTTGCTATTTTGCCAGATTCCACCAAGAGGCAGAACTCACATTTAGTCCCTCAGCTCACATTCCAAACAGCGGATACCTTAAAAAGCCTAGGAATAGAGGCAGAACTCACATTTAGTTCCTAAGCTCACATTCCAAACAGCGGATACCTTAAAAAGCCCCGGAATAGAGGCAGAACTCACATTTAGTTCCTCAGCTCACATTCCAAACAGCGGATACCTTAAAAAGCCCCGGAATAGAGGCAGAACTCACATTTAGTCCCTAAGCTCACATTCCAAACAGCGGATACCTTAAAAAGCCCCGGAATAGAGGCAGAACTCACATTTAGTCCCTAAGCTCACATTCCAAACAGCGGATACCTTAAAAAGCCCCGGAATAGAGGCAGAACTCACATTTAGTTCCTAAGCTCACATTCCAAACAGCGGATACCTTAAAAAGCCCCGGAATAGAGGCAGAACTCACATTTAGTTCCTAAGCTCACATTCCAAACAGCGGATACCTTAAAAAGCCCCGGAATAGAGGCAGAACTCACATTTAGTCCCTAAGCTCACATTCCAAACAGCGGATACCTTAAAAAGCCTAGGAATAGAGGCAGAACTCACATTTAGTTCCTAAGCTCACATTCCAAACAGCGGATACCTTAAAAAGCCTAGGAATAGAGGCAGAACTCACATTTAGTTCCTAAGCTCACATTCCAAACAGCGGATACCTTAAAAAGCCCCGGAATAGAGGCAGAACTCACATTTAGTCCCTAAGCTCACATTCCAAACAGCGGATACCTTAAAAAGCCCCGGAATAGAGGCAGAACTCACATTTAGTTCCTAAGCTCACATTCCAAACAGCGGATACCTTAAAAAGCCCCGGAATAGAGGCAGAACTCACATTTAGTCCCTAAGCTCACATTCCAAACAGCGGATACCTTAAAAAGCCCCGGAATAGAGGCAGAACTCACATTTAGTCCCTAAGCTCACATTCCAAACAGCGGATACCTTAAAAAGCCTAGGAATAGAGGCAGAACTCACATTTAGTTCCTAAGCTCACATTCCAAACAGCGGATACCTTAAAAAGCCCCGGAATAGAGGCAGAACTCACATTTAGTCCCTAAGCTCACATTCCAAACAGCGGATACCTTAAAAAGCCCCGGAATAGAGGCAGAACTCACATTTAGTTCCTAAGCTCACATTCCAAACAGCGGATACCTTAAAAAGCCCCGGAATAGAGGCAGAACTCACATTTAGTCCCTAAGCTCACATTCCAAACAGCGGATACCTTAAAAAGCCCCGGAATAGAGGCAGAACTCACATTTAGTCCCTAAGCTCACATTCCAAACAGCGGATACCTTAAAAAGCCCCGGAATAGAGGCAGAACTCACATTTAGTCCCTAAGCTCACATTCCAAACAGCGGATACCTTAAAAAGCCCCGGAATAGAGGCAGAACTCACATTTAGTCCCTAAGCTCACATTCCAAACAGCGGATACCTTAAAAAGCCCCGGAATAGAGGCAGAACTCACATTTAGTTCCTAAGCTCACATTCCAAACAGCGGATACCTTAAAAAGCCCCGGAATAGAGGCAGAACTCACATTTAGTCCCTAAGCTCACATTCCAAACAGCGGATACCTTAAAAAGCCCCGGAATAGAGGCAGAACTCACATTTAGTTCCTAAGCTCACATTCCAAACAGCGGATACCTTAAAAAGCCCCGGAATAGAGGCAGAACTCACATTTAGTTCCTAAGCTCACATTCCAAACAGCGGATACCTTAAAAAGCCCCGGAATAGAGGCAGAACTCACATTTAGTCCCTAAGCTCACATTCCAAACAGCGGATACCTTAAAAAGCCCCGGAATAGAGGCAGAACTCACATTTAGTCCCTAAGCTCACATTCCAAACAGCGGATACCTTAAAAAGCCCCGGAATAGAGGCAGAACTCACATTTAGTTCCTAAGCTCACATTCCAAACAGCGGATACCTTAAAAAGCCCCGGAATAGAGGCAGAACTCACATTTAGTCCCTAAGCTCACATTCCAAACAGCGGATACCTTAAAAAGCCCCGGAATAGAGGCAGAACTCACATTTAGTTCCTAAGCTCACATTCCAAACAGCGGATACCTTAAAAAGCCCCGGAATAGAGGCAGAACTCACATTTAGTCCCTAAGCTCACATTCCAAACAGCGGATACCTTAAAAAGCCCCGGAATAGAGGCAGAACTCACATTTAGTCCCTAAGCTCACATTCCAAACAGCGGATACCTTAAAAAGCCCCGGAATAGAGGCAGAACTCACATTTAGTCCCTAAGCTCACATTCCAAACAGCGGATACCTTAAAAAGCCCCGGAATAGAGGCAGAACTCACATTTAGTCCCTAAGCTCACATTCCAAACAGCGGATACCTTAAAAAGCCCCGGAATAGAGGCAGAACTCACATTTAGTCCCTAAGCTCACATTCCAAACAGCGGATACCTTAAAAAGCCTAGGAATAGAGGCAGAACTCACATTTAGTTCCTAAGCTCACATTCCAAACAGCGGATACCTTAAAAAGCCCCGGAATAGAGGCAGAACTCACATTTAGTCCCTAAGCTCACATTCCAAACAGCGGATACCTTAAAAAGCCCCGGAATAGAGGCAGAACTCACATTTAGTCCCTAAGCTCACATTCCAAACAGCGGATACCTTAAAAAGCCTAGGAATAGAGGCAGAACTCACATTTAGTTCCTAAGCTCACATTCCAAACAGCGGATACCTTAAAAAGCCTAGGAATAGAGGCAGAACTCACATTTAGTCCCTAAGCTCACATTCCAAACAGCGGATACCTTAAAAAGCCTAGGAATAGAGGCAGAACTCACATTTAGTCCCTAAGCTCACATTCCAAACAGCGGATACCTTAAAAAGCCCCGGAATAGAGGCAGAACTCACATTTAGTCCCTAAGCTCACATTCCAAACAGCGGATACCTTAAAAAGCCCCGGAATAGAGGCAGAACTCACATTTAGTCCCTAAGCTCACATTCCAAACAGCGGATACCTTAAAAAGTCCCGGAATAGAGGCAGAACTCACATTTAGTCCCTAAGCTCACATTCCAAACAGCGGATACCTTAAAAAGCCCCGGAATAGAGGCAGAACTCACATTTAGTCCCTAAGCTCACATTCCAAACAGCGGATACCTTAAAAAGCCCCGGAATAGAGGCAGAACTCACATTTAGTCCCTAAGCTCACATTCCAAACAGCGGATACCTTAAAAAGCCCCGGAATAGAGGCAGAACTCACATTTAGTTCCTAAGCTCACATTCCAAACAGCGGATACCTTAAAAAGCCCCGGAATAGAGGCAGAACTCACATTTAGTCCCTAAGCTCACATTCCAAACAGCGGATACCTTAAAAAGCCCCGGAATAGAGGCAGAACTCACATTTAGTCCCTAAGCTCACATTCCAAACAGCGGATACCTTAAAAAGCCCCGGAATAGAGGCAGAACTCACATTTAGTCCCTAAGCTCACATTCCAAACAGCGGATACCTTAAAAAGCCCCGGAATAGAGGCAGAACTCACATTTAGTCCCTAAGCTCACATTCCAAACAGCGGATACCTTAAAAAGCCCCGGAATAGAGGCAGAACTCACATTTAGTCCCTAAGCTCACATTCCAAACAGCGGATACCTTAAAAAGCCCCGGAATAGAGGCAGAACTCACATTTAGTCCCTAAGCTCACATTCCAAACAGCGGATACCTTAAAAAGCCCCGGAATAGAGGCAGAACTCACATTTAGTCCCTAAGCTCACATTCCAAACAGCGGATACCTTAAAAAGTCCCGGAATAGAGGCAGAACTCACATTTAGTTCCTAAGCTCACATTCCAAACAGCGGATACCTTAAAAAGCCCCGGAATAGAGGCAGAACTCACATTTAGTCCCTAAGCTCACATTCCAAACAGCGGATACCTTAAAAAGCCCCGGAATAGAGGCAGAACTCACATTTAGTTCCTAAGCTCACATTCCAAACAGCGGATACCTTAAAAAGCCTAGGAATAGAGGCAGAACTCACATTTAGTCCCTAAGCTCACATTCCAAACAGCGGATACCTTAAAAAGCCCCGGAATAGAGGCAGAACTCACATTTAGTCCCTAAGCTCACATTCCAAACAGCGGATACCTTAAAAAGCCCCGGAATAGAGGCAGAACTCACATTTAGTCCCTAAGCTCACATTCCAAACAGCGGATACCTTAAAAAGCCCCGGAATAGAGGCAGAACTCACATTTAGTCCCTAAGCTCACATTCCAAACAGCGGATACCTTAAAAAGCCTAGGAATAGAGGCAGAACTCACATTTAGTTCCTAAGCTCACATTCCAAACAGCGGATACCTTAAAAAGCCCCGGAATAGAGGCAGAACTCACATTTAGTCCCTAAGCTCACATTCCAAACAGCGGATACCTTAAAAAGCCCCGGAATAGAGGCAGAACTCACATTTAGTCCCTAAGCTCACATTCCAAACAGCGGATACCTTAAAAAGCCCCGGAATAGAGGCAGAACTCACATTTAGTCCCTAAGCTCACATTCCAAACAGCGGATACCTTAAAAAGCCCCGGAATAGAGGCAGAACTCACATTTAGTCCCTAAGCTCACATTCCAAACAGCGGATACCTTAAAAAGCCTAGGAATAGAGGCAGAACTCACATTTAGTTCCTAAGCTCACATTCCAAACAGCGGATACCTTAAAAAGCCCCGGAATAGAGGCAGAACTCACATTTAGTCCCTAAGCTCACATTCCAAACAGCGGATACCTTAAAAAGCCTAGGAATAGAGGCAGAACTCACATTTAGTCCCTAAGCTCACATTCCAAACAGCGGATACCTTAAAAAGCCCCGGAATAGAGGCAGAACTCACATTTAGTCCCTAAGCTCACATTCCAAACAGCGGATACCTTAAAAAGCCCCGGAATAGAGGCAGAACTCACATTTAGTCCCTAAGCTCACATTCCAAACAGCGGATACCTTAAAAAGCCCCGGAATAGAGGCAGAACTCACATTTAGTCCCTAAGCTCACATTCCAAACAGCGGATACCTTAAAAAGCCCCGGAATAGAGGCAGAACTCACATTTAGTCCCTAAGCTCACATTCCAAACAGCGGATACCTTAAAAAGTCCCGGAATAGAGGCAGAACTCACATTTAGTTCCTAAGCTCACATTCCAAACAGCGGATACCTTAAAAAGCCCCGGAATAGAGGCAGAACTCACATTTAGTCCCTAAGCTCACATTCCAAACAGCGGATACCTTAAAAAGCCCCGGAATAGAGGCAGAACTCACATTTAGTCCCTAAGCTCACATTCCAAACAGCGGATACCTTAAAAAGCCCCGGAATAGAGGCAGAACTCACATTTAGTCCCTAAGCTCACATTCCAAACAGCGGATACCTTAAAAAGCCCCGAAAAAAAAGAGACATACGCCTATGAAAGAGAAAATACAGTTTGCGTGAATCTCTCATCTTCACGTACCGATTTTTCAACTATCTAGCTTTTGATTGCCGTTCAAGCGTGAGAAATTGGTGACCCTCGTGGTCAAACGGATAGTGTGTTTGTCTATCACAAATACGGGTACGGGTTCGATATCGCGCGAGGCACCATCTGAGAACATGCGAAACCAGCAGAATTTCAAAAACACCCATTTCGGAAAAAATCACTTCGCACCCTAGTGTAGGAATACGGGTGCGTCTCGAAAGGATCATCGAGAAACGCGCCAGCACGAGAAGTGCGTCAGCGGCTCGTCGGCTCACCTGAAATTGTGATTTTTTCAACGTTTTTATATCGAAATGACGACGACAAAAATCGACCCATTCCGATTTTTCCTTTTCGGCACTTCGTTTTTCTTCCTGCAAATTCGAAAATTTGCTTTATGCTCTTACTATTTGCTATAAGTTGGCTGAAAACCGCTGGAATTTTATAAAATTTTGTGAAACGATGCTCAGACACCCTGACAAACTACTGTAAAATTTTCAGAGCTTTAGCTTGAAAATCAAATTTTTGAAAAATTTTGGAAAGTTAATAGTGAGGAATTTGGGAAACACCCTTAACACTGCCGGAGAATCATTATATCTCGATATTGATAAAAGATATCAAACAGTTGTCAACTGCAAACTTGTAGATCACAACTAGAACTACAAGTTTGCAGTTGACAACTTTTTGATATCTCTTATCAATCTCCAGATATAATGATTCTCCGGCAGCATTTCTGCTCTATTCGAGGAAATCGAGCAAAAAACGAAAACTGGGCTATTTAAAAAATGTCCAATATTTCAAACATCCCAAAAACTGACCATTTTAAAAATCCAGCCTGGAAACCCGTTGTTTTACTTCGAGAAAACCTTTGAAAATGATTGCAAATCGTCCAAATTCGGAATGATGACAATAACGGACAATAACAACAAAAAAATCAGGGAGACCCCGACACGTGGAATAAGAAAACACAAAAAAAAAGTTCATTTCTCATTAAAAAATCAATAAAGAACCGCTTTTTAAATAACCTTAAATCGAGTACTGTAATCCAAATTTTGGCCATTTTTCACTTCGATTTCCTCATTTTCAGCCTCTTCAGATGAGGAGACAGCCGGGGAAACTTGTCTGAAAATTATTGAAAAACGATAAATTTTTCCCAAAAAAACAATAACTCACTGTTTTCTCCTTCGAAAATTTGAAAAATTGACTTCCAATTGTTCCGAAATTTTCATAATGGCCGCAGTTTTCTGCAAAAACAAAGAGTGACGGGAATTCGGAAAAAATCGATAATTGCCACTTACAAAATGGTCCTTCATATTGAGCATAGTGCTCGAAATCGAGCACCACTGCGTCCGCGGACCCCAATCGTATCCGGTCGTCGTTTCCGGATCGACTCTTCCGGAACGGAGAAAATACGAAATGCCCAATTTCAAGATGGTGCGAACGGCGAGTTGGAAGCTGAACTCGCACGGATCACGCGCCCACGAACGGGTGTAATGGGCGGCACTGAAGAATGAAGTGTGGTGCAAGGGCGCTCCAATGCAATGCGTGCTTTCCTCATTTCAAACGCGCTCCACTGATGTTTCGGGTCTTACCGCGACTCTTGTGTACTTCTCGTGGAGAAGCGAAAACAATTTGCGAGTTTTTGAGCCGATTTTATAGATTTTTATTCATTTTTTACCGAGAAAATCGAGAAAATTTTCTCCAATTCAAAAAAAAAATCCTTTCATGCCTCCGCAAGAAGTACACAAGAGTCGTGGCGAGACCGAAACAATCAGCAGAGCGCATTTGCTGGATCTTGGAGACGAGACAGTCAGAGACATCTGCCACACGTTTCTATAGAACAAAAGTTACATTTTGGCACTTACGGCTCTCTTGAAAATTCACCAAGAAGAGGAAAATTGTTCATTATTTTTCCTAATCTTTAGACAAGTCAATTTCAGAGAATCCATCTTCAAGAGGTCCAGAAAACTTAGAGCATGTTTCAAATGGTTCTGGCTATCACATATCCAAGACCGAGCTCAAATGGATCATTTTGAGCCGAGCTATGGTCATTCGAAAGAAAGATACAAAGCGTGTTTCTTCGAAAAGCAGCAATGCTGCCGGAGAATGATTATATCTCGAGATTGATAAGAGATATCAAACAGTTGTCAACAACAAACTTGTAGCCCTACTTATGATCTACAAGTTTGCTGTTGATAACTTTTTGATATCTCTTATCAATCGCGAGATATAATGATTCTCCGGCAGCATTGCTGCTCTATTCGACCCGCCAACACTCACATGTCCGTTTGAGACGGCCAAATCGGCTGCGATGACGTCAAATCGAGGACGAGTTCCTGTGAGGCAATGTCGAATAGGGGCATTTGAATGTTGTCAATGTCGGCGAGAGAGTTGAGATGGGGCGATATTCCACCGCTGACACACAGAATCTTCTCGTTGATCAGACAGGCGAGCGGCAGAAGGGAGAACACTTTGACTATCGAATAGTAGATCACCTCACCGATCATTTTGCCGAACGTCTTCAGAAGGTAATTCTGGAATATCAAAAAGAGATTCTGAGGGTGTCAAAGAGCTACTGGAGACCTCCAAAGAGTTGCTGAGAACCGTCTCCTCGTCGTGAATCCGTTCGGAAGAGCCTCGAACGAGGATCGTTTGTTCGGGGAAGGCCACTTTGAGAGAGAACAGAAAGTAGAGGGTGGACACGTTGTCGACGGATTGATCCTCAGTGAACTCATCGATAAACTTTCCCAGGAACACGTATCTGGAAAGAGAAGAGGTGATTAGAAGGGCGGAATCCCTTCGCGAAAAATGTTTTTCCTATCGGCCATCGGCCATCGCCACCATCGGCCACCAAAATGGTCCATTTTTCACGGAGGAGTTCCATTTTGAAATTTCAACGGGAAAATCGCGTTTTTTGCAATTTCCCGGATCTTACGGAAAAGCGAGCCTTGGGATGTGTCGTCTGGAACCTGTTTCTGATGCAGAATTATTTTTTCAAAAAATTGTTATTGAAAAATGTAGATCCGCTTTCTTTTCTTTTTCACCCGAAAATAATTTTTCCCGTTCGAAACGGTCCGGAAGTCGGTCACCGGAGTTATCGTGTTTCGGCCCGTCGGCACGATTGCGAAAGAGTGTGGCGCGACGAGAGACGCAGAGAAACACGCTATTTCAAGCGCAGGGTGCCGTGTTTTTCGGTTTCCGGAAACACGAATTCAATTCCGTTTTCCATTTTCCGGTTTCCGAAATCAAATCTCTGTTGGGCACCTTGAAGAGAGCTTTCGGAACAAATTAGCTATTTCCGAAAAAGGAAGTCGGAAACAGTGGAAATTTTCGGATCTTTCGAGTAGTTCGCTCATTTTACGGACGAAAAGAGTGAGAAAAACCGGTAAAAACTGCTCTTTTTCCCTCTCAAGTTTCCGAAAATTCCGAAATTTTTCGGAAATAGTCCCGAAAATGTTCGGGAACTTTGGAAATTCCGGTTCCGACCAAGCCTGATCCCGACTAGGCCGAATTTAAGTTTACTTCGTTCTCTGGAATATTTTCCAGAAAAACTGGATCATCTTTTAGACACCCCCCCCCCCTCACAATGCGGACACGGACTCACTTCTCATCTGGAGCCTGACGTCTTCTACAATTCAAATTCTTCACCAAATACTCAAATCGTCCTCCGACACTGCCGATGACGTTGCACGGAGCAGTGATGCGAACCATCGGTGGACCGTCGGTCAGGCATTGGATCAATTGATCGATTATCGATATGAAGTCTTGCGGATCGATTTTTGGCTGAAAACATATGTAGATGTCGATGCAAATGCGCTCTATTCGACTAACCGTGCTCATTTGATCGAATGGCTCCACTGCGAAGTACGGGGACAGGAAGACCAGCGGATCCGTTTTCTTCCGGTCCGGTTCTTCCGGATTCTGGGTTTCGCTCAATTCCGTCACAATCGAACCATCCTTTTCCTGAAACAAAAAGAAGCTGAGATCTGTCCGGAAGTGTCCGGATGGCTCTTCCGGCACAGAACCGGAAAGTGTCCAACATGTTGACGCGTTCCGGAAATCAAGGGAAACCAACTCACACTCGATTCATCGACGACCGTCTTCTTGAAAAAACTCAACATGCTTCTTCTGATCTTCTTGCTGAAATCGGACGACCGGAAAACTGACTTTTCCGTGATCAACGAAACGTGGAGAACACGCAAATGGAACGGTTCCGTGGAAATCTCAGTTCACGTGAAATGACCATTTTCGTCAAATCGACATTTGTTTTGTTAATTTCCAAATGAGCACATTTCGAAATGTTCCGTTTAATCTCGTATTCATCATGCTCTGAGAGTTTTGGGAAGATATCTCATGATTTAGAGGTTGTACGTCTTCTGAAAGATGGTCAAATGTTCAGAACCTACTTTCGATGTCGTGAAAATTTTTTTAGCGGCTTGATATTTTTTGAACGAGTCACCTCATTGAAAGAGTGGATAAATGACATGGAATAATTATTTTATTACGAGCAGAGAAAAATAAAGAAGCGATTTGTTCTGTTAATCGCTATGAAGTATTTGATCCCGAATCACTCCATCATTCAGTCGATGATTCAGCCTCGGCTTTGGCCGCAGCTTTAGCCTGAAAGACAAGGTTTCGTGAATTTAGAGGAGATTCAATTTTCGTATGGTTTTTGAAAAAATACATGAAAATGGATTCGGTTTTGTTTTCAGATTACCGTAAAAACTCTATTTCAACGGCATGCCGTTAAATTGTTCAACCTCATTTTTTAAAATGTCGTTTACTATTTGTTCGACTGATTTTTTCGGTGTCACTGGGAATTTTTCCCGGGAAATTGGTCAATCTCAGAGAATGTGTCTTAACACCCCGAGGTAACATGCAAAATTTGACGAAATTTTATTTTTTTAATGAGAAACGATAATATGGAGAGTGCCGTTAAAAAAGGGGTGCCGTTCACTTAGGGGTGCCGTTAAAATTTTTTACGGTATTTCTAATTTCCAGTAGGAATGACAGAAAAAAAAAACTCACTTTTTCCCTGGCCTCACGTTCTTGTTTCTCTTTCCGCAACTTCTCGATTCTTTTGCGCTCTTCTTCTTGACCCTCCTTCATTTCCTCGAGGAACGACGGATGTGTCTCCTTGACGATCCTCAGTGCTAGAGATGCTGTTATCTCGCCTGCTGCCTTCCTCGCCGCCTCATATCTTTTTATTTCTGCTTCGAGATCTGCTTTCTGTTTCGCACGGAATACCGGATCCTTCATCTTCTCGGCGTCTTCCTCATCTTCTCGCTTAATCCACAATTTATAGAACATTTCAAACAGCAGCACAAACTCGTCATTTTTCAGACCGAAATCCTAAATTTGTCTTTTCGTTTTATTTTTCAAAAATTGCTATCTAAAACTAACCTTCATAACAAAGTACCCGGTGGACACTTGAATCCAGTAGAGTTGGAACCAGTTTTGGATACCATTCCAACGCGTTTGTCGAATCTTCATCATGCCGTCCTTCACAGTTACCGCACTCCGATGAATGACTTCGGCGGAGACGTAGTGAAGAGCAATGAACACAACGGTACGTCCGACGCCGAACATGCAGTGGACGACGATGGGCTTCCGGCTGTTTCTGATCATTTCATATACAAAGAAGGCCGTGTAAGGTGAGTCGGGCATAAAATCTTCCGGCCAGCAGTTTATGAACACGTGGGTTATCAGACGATCCGGATACTGGTGCAGATTGTCGACAATAAGGACTTTGTGAGCGACTATATCGTCTTGGAGACGAATATCTTCCTCCTGCATCAGCATTGTCGTCGTCAACGTGAACCGTCCGATTGTGATTGATTGAAGTACCGGTGGCACGTATTTGGGGCATTTGGCGTTTCCTGAAAACAAGAGCATTTGCGAGGTATTCAACTAGGTGAACAAACCCTCTTCATCCTGACACAGTTTTATAACGAAATCGGACTCTTGCTGCACAATCATCTCGACGAAGTCTTCCCTCGTGTCCTCCTTTCCCGGCTCCGTCCCGTCCATCGGAGCCTGCGTCGCGATGAACTCGAGTCCGTTGCGCGTCGAGTATCGATTCGCGTGCATAGGAACCATCTTGCCGTTCGCCTTCTTCACACTCACCGCCGTCGCTGGATTACACAATATCTTCTCATCGCGCATCCTCGACTTTGGAAGATAGGCCAGCGCTGCCGCTTCGTTGATTTTCGTCTTCTGGGTCATCGCCGTGAGCATTCCCCTGTGATAGTTCTCGGCGGCTTCGTTCGACATGAACATTTGATCGACGATCCACTTGAGGGCAGTTTCCTCCGTCGTTTTTTTGATACGCGGGTAGATATATTCGTAGTAAGCGAGGACGCCAACGGGGATCAACGCTGCAATTAGTAGGCAAAGAATCCCTCTAAAACACGTTTTATATTGTTTCAGACCACGAAAAACATGAACTTACATCATCACCCACATAGGAAAAAAACGTGTCCAACCTGCGGAGGATTTAACAAAAATGAAGTCGAAAAGCGATGAAAACGCAAGCGGTGCAGCGACAACGTCAGTGTGATAACTGGAGAAGAGCAGGTCCAAGACCGCAAACTTATCCAGCTCCACTTTCAATTTCGCCAGCTCCTCCATCTCTGTCGCGTTATTCGACAACTGCATGAGCTTCTCGACGACCGACAACTCCTCCTCAGCATTCAAATCCACCGATTTCACAACTTTCAGGTTAGGCAGCAACTCGCCGTATTGGTCAAGAGTGAGTGCTTCTGCAGGCTTCACCGTTTCTTCCACTGCTCTCACATTTTGCAACTCTGCCTCCATCGATTCGATGCCAACCGTGTGCTGCTTCCAAACGTTCTCCATTTCTTCCTTCGTTGTCGGGTCAGCCACCTCTCCGATTCTTTCCGCAACAAAGTCCCCTCCAGCCTTCAGAACATCCACCGACGCTTTCATTCTCCCGAATGTGTAGACATTTCGAAGGAAATGTGCCGACTTGCCTATTGTGATCGCACTATCCATCGCATGCTCCATCCCATTAAGGGTTTTCACATCGGAATTCGTCTTCAACGACCCGGGAAGTTGTTTCAGACCTTCGAGATCTTTCGACACGCCTATAGCTGTCGACGCGGCGATTTTGAAGTTCTCCAGGTGTTCCTTGGGGAAGGTTCGGATGCTTTGCGTTACTTCAAACGCCGCCGCTACTTTTTCCGTTTTTCCATTCGATTTTTGGAGACACCCGTATAGCTTAATCTCTTCTTTTACGTTTCCGTCGTTCGCAAACGCATCGACAAACTTCTCACCGTCAACAACATCCTCTACGATCTTCATAGAATCAAACAGATTATTCAAAATTTTCTGCGAGTTCTCGAATGGCAGGAGGAGCTTCGCCATCTTTTCCGGGGGCGCCAGCATCGGCAAAACCTTGTCACTTATAACTTTTGCGGCGCTTTTAGAATCGAGTGAAATGTATTCTTCTAACAACTTCAGCTCTTCGGCATATTCAGTCTGGAAGGAAGTGAAGATATCGATCACTTCTTGCGCTGTCGCTTGAACCATTTCGATGATTTTGGGAAGTTGTTTCGCCTTCTCTACCAGCTCTCGGACTGGATCGTTGATATCAGGTGCGACGGAATGAGTGGCTGCCGAGAAGCAAGCATCAAACGAGGCGACAACTTCTGACACTTCTTCAGGTGTAGACTCGGCTTTCTCAATCGACTTCTGAAGTTGGGCAACCTGTTCTATTGATAGGAACATTTGGTCAGTTGAAATCGCTTGCAGCTTCGTGTCGACGTCATCAAGTTTCGGATACATCGAAATTAGCGGACTGAGTCCATTCTTGAGACGATCGAGACTTTCAGCGCTGCGGAACATTTTTGCAGTCCAAGAATCATAAAGATCTCCAGCCATCTGCTTTACATCAGACACTCCGTCCGGCAATCCAATCGTGAACTTCCGATTGTACTTGTGAGGACGAGTACGGGAGGTGATCAAGTTGCTGATGACGTCACAATCGGAGCTAACGGACTTCGAGATCGCGACGAGTTTCATCAGCTCATCGTGACTTTTCAGCAGCGAATCAGCAGATAAATTCCCCGACGGTATGCTTTTCCGATAATCGATCAATTGAGCCATTGTATTGAGAGGCGTCAGCGTCTGTAAATTATTCTACATTCAGTCAATTGAAACCTCAAGGGATCACTTCCATGAAATGATTCGTTATAGACCTAAGCTCGAATCGGCAAAAATAGTTTTTTTTCCTTTTTTGTGCCGTCACAGCTCTGGAAAAATGATTAAAAAAATAGAAAAAAAAACTATTTTTTGCCGACCAGCTTAAAAATAACTTGAGATCTCGGAAAATCCTCTCGGTAATTTCGGTAATCCTAGGAAAAAGTTGTCAGTAGTTTGAAAACGTATCTAAAAGGGAAAGGATGTGTGTCTGTCTGTGGGTTTCTTTGTCCACAGCCGTTTCTCAGCCCCTACTGGACCGTTTTAGCCCATTTTTGGCACACAGGTCAGAAGTATTGACCGCAAGCTGCACGTAAATTTTCTAAGCGATCGGTGAAGTCTGACGCCTTCTGAAGCACATTTTCTGCTTTTTGGCTTGATTTCCGTCTTCATTTTTGAATGGGCACATGTCGACACGTCGAATTTAGACGTGAGACCAAAATCTTCTTGAAGCATTTCTAAAAAAAAGACAACAGGCAAAACTGCGGAGCCGAGGCTGAGAGGCGGCGTTAGCCGCCTCGATTGGCCTGGTTCAGTAGAAACGATAAAAGCGTCAAGAAAGTTTCATAGCCCTTTGGAAAACTTTTTATGCGTCTTTCGTCGTTGCTCATGACACGCTTTCCAATACGGGGCTCATGACACGCTTTTCCAATGGAGAGCCATATTTAAACGATTTTTTCGATTCATTTAAGCTGTAACTTGAACACAAAACACGGAAACACAGTGCGGATGTCGAATGCAATCGCGTTTTTCGGCTCTAATGTATCAAATTCAAATTTCACTGCGTATTGCGTCTTCATATTATATTTTTCTCCAACAGTGGCAGTGTGGAAGAGCTAGGAGATTTCTAGGCCAGCGGCGGTTTCTAGGCCCCGCGGATTACTGTAAAAAAATTTCAAAATTTCAACTGGCCAGGAAAAATCGATTTCGTCCGATTTTCCAGAAATTTTTTGTGCTAAAATTTTTTTATTGCTTCTATTGATTTTTCGTCCAAAAATCCGCACGAAAAAAATATCGGAAACCCTATTTTCAGAACAAGGGTTACGGTAACAAAACTTTGCGCTGTGTCGTTCGTTTCGAGACCGGCGTCTCGCCCACTCGCGCTTTTCTTCGTCCTCACTGCCACTTTGCGAGAAAAATATAATATTATTCTTAAAATTATTTTCGCTCACTTGGAAGAGAAATCCAAACCTAGTCCCCCGTTGGTCTCGTATCGATGAGGCGGATCCAGCCTTGCTGATTGGTTGCTGAGGCCAATCAGCGTGGTGGCCTAGTTTTCCCCTCCTCTTCCAAGGGAGCGAAATTTTTTTAAAGAATAATATCACGGCATGAAAATCGAGACAATCTCCCGTTCTTTCGTTCAAACGACAAAAATCTTTAAGATTGTTTCTTTTTCGAAAATATTATGAGTTCGCCGCTAACGTGGACCTCGTTTTTGGCGCGAAAAGTTTTGAAAATCTCTTCGTCTCTGAAATTTACACGCTGTCTCGCTCTTTCGTTGCGGGACCTTCGCCAACACCGGGGCTACGGAGTCTACGCTCGCGGCAAACTCATAATATGTCCAACAATTCCAAAGATCAACTTTTCCGCCATTCTGCGACAGGACAACAAAAGGTTTTGGGTGAAATTATGAGAGATCAGTGATCCCAGATCACTGCAAGACCTATTGTCTAATAAGACCAAAAAGAAATATAAAATCTCGCTCACCTCCAACACCATCTGTATTTCCTTCGGCGCGAGTAATGTGTTCCTCATATCTTCCACCGATTTCGTATGATTTTTTATTTGTTCACTAATTGCGAAAAGACCTTCCAAAAAAGTGTTAGCAATTCGCTCCTCGGTCAGCTTCTCCTTGACAAAATTGAACTCGGAAGTACCATTTTTCACAGTCTCCCTAAGATTGGATAGTGGTTCGGTGTCGGAAAGGAGTTGCTGTACAGCTGGGAACATCTGCAGGTTCAGAGATAAGCGGCCACCGTTTCCGAGACGGGTCGAGTGCTCGCGAATCCGATCCAATTGAACAATCTTCTTCTCCGAAGTATCCGACGAGGGATCCAGTTGAGGGTCCATGAGCATATTCGTCAGAGCATCCAGACTGTCCTTCTTCAGCGCCGCCACTTGAGACAGACTCTGCGGACCAAAGTTCAACAATTCGGCGATTACTTCGTCGGCCAATATCTTGCCATTCATGAGTCCCGATTGGAAAGCGATTCCTGATTGGATGCGAGCGATGATCGATGTTCGATTCACCCACTGGTTGATGTCGTCCGCGGGCGAACTTGTGTCTGGAATTGACAGAATATTCGGTATTGCAACATGAACTTGTCTCACCAATTACTGCAAAGATTATGATAATCAATGATACGATACGTATCGATAGCAAATTGAATTTCATTTCACTTAAGCAGCTGAAAATGAGTTTTTTTCGAGATGAAACAAATAATTCCACTTACAACTCGAGTAAATTTTCCGAGTAAACCTAGTATGATGAAAAAAAACCGAAGAATGAACGAATCGCCGATTTTTCGGCGGAACATTGACTTCGAAAGACCGTGTCACGTTTTACGTGGTAAAAAATAATTTTTTCTAAAAATATGGGGAAACGGTTAAAATTTTGAGCAAAGCGTGGGCTTTCATATTTTCTTCCCATTTGTTGAATTCTCGTTGATTCTGAAAAAATAATTTGAGACAAAACGAATTTTAAACAAGACAACTGGAAAATTGACGACGAAAAATCGCCGAAAAAGAATTGCATCACTACAGTACCTTAAAGGCGCATTCTGATTTTTTGTCTCGTGTCTCGCAACGATTTCTTAATTCTCGAGTTTTTCGTCACGAAACAATTTTGTTTCGCGAATGAAATACAATAAAAATTCCTTATTCGATTTTTTCTTTTGAAATTTTACAATAAATCTTTAATTATATACCTTCCCCCGTTTTTTCCCAGATCCCAGATTTCTCAGAACTCTAATCAGATTGTTTCTCCAATTCTTCCACGGCTCCCCAAATTTTCGAGCTCCTTTTTTCGAAAAAATAAAAGGTTCGAGTAAATTTTCCAAGTAGCGGATAGTTAAACGACGGAATGGTCCCGCCCCGACAGGAGAAATAGACCAGTTTTCTGACGGTCTCTGTAATGAAAAAAGGTACGAAAGAGGTTTGAAAAAAACACAACAAAAACAACAAATTCATCTCCTTTAAAAACATTAATTTTGAACGAATAATTCCAGCTAAAACACTCTTCGGCGTCTCTAAACCAAATTGTCGAAGTCGGATCTGAAAATTGAGAGGTTCTTCTGAAAAGCTAGCCCACGGAATCAAAAAGTGTGTGCCTGTCGAATGCAATCGTGCTCCTGTGCTCCACAGTGTCTGCGTCTCGTCTGTTTTCCCGCTATTTCGGCTGCGCAGCTTGAAATAGTTCGGGAAATGGAGAGACGCAGACGCACGAAAATTTGAATTTAATGCATTATTAGAGCGAATAAGCGCGATTGCATCCGACATCCGCACTGTGTTTCCGTGTGCCCCAGGGGAAAAAACATACAAAATCTCTCTGGAAGCCTTCGGAACATTTCGGTTCTCCATATCCGACAACTTTCTCCGTCCCTTCTTCTTCCCATCGTCCGTACTCGGTTTCGCGCCCTTCGCCGCCGCCGCCGCCGGCTTCTTCTTCTTCTTTTCCTTCTTCGACGCCTCCTTCTTCGCCTTCTTCGCTGCCTTTTCCTCCTCCTCCTGCGCCTTCATCCGTTCTTTTACCATTTGCCACATTTTCTCTCGTTCCTCTCTTTCTTTTCGACACCAATTTTGCACATTTCCAATTTCGTCCGCTGTCATCGACGGAAACTTTCCAACTTCTCTCATCGCTCCCTTCACCTCCCTTTCCGTCCGTTTCATTTGGATAATTTCAATTTCGCCCGCCTTTGAAACTTTCAAAATTGCCGCCTTGTTCTGCAAAATTCAAAATGTTTTGTTTCCCGCCAAAAAAAAAACAGCAGTACCTTATAACCATTGTAATCGGCCACCGAGAAGATGGTGATCATTTTTTCATTGGCAAACATCCGGAATCCGTTCGGTGGAATCTGAAAAGTGCTCAATGGAGCGCAGTCGCATTATCGTCTTACATCGTGACCGCGAACAATCAAATCGATTCTCGATTTGGCGCAAAACGTCTTGACGGCGGCCGCGTTGAAGAACTTCGAGATGATGCCGTCGGACGCGGTCACCGAGTACATTGGCTCGCTGAACGAAGGGAAATCGATTGTTTGCGGGAGGATGTTTGCGGAAACTCACAGCGAATCGGCACCCGTTGCGTCGTCATTCAACGGACACGCGTTCAAGATATCAAGAGCCAATGAAGACATCGGTCCCGGTGTACTCGTTCGAGGAATCTGCAATCCGGCACTTCCCGAATGGCGCAGTCGGGAAAAACCGTCAGAATTACAATTTGATTTTCGGAAAACTTTGAGAACCCACTTTGAGAGAACCCGCATACAAGCCATGGAGTTCATCTTATGAATAAAATTTTTTTGACTGGCCAGGAAAAATCGCTTCCTTCCAATTTCTCAGAAATTGTTTTTTTTTCTAGAAAATTCTCCGTTGCTTCTATTGATTTTTCGTCAAAAAATGCGCACGAAAAACAGTCGGAAACCCACTTTTCAAAACAAGGGTTACGGTAACAAAACGTTGAGCTGTGTCTGTTCGTTTCGAGACCCAAATGGTCTCGTAAAAAAGGGGGGTTCACTCGCCTTCTTCAACATGTCCACTCGCGGCGCTTCGGACGAGATTCCCGAGTGAACGCAGAGGATGCGGTCTCCAACGACCGCACACAACGGCAACAGAGTGTACACTTCGACGATCTTCTCCCAGACACCCACGTGAACATCGTTCTCGCGGAATCTGTTGCGGATTTCTCTCTGCAATTGCCAACATTTCAAAAAGGAAAAGAGAGAGAGAGAGCACACCTGGAAGTAGCTCTTGCATCTGACCTTGTCCGATTCCTGATATCCGCAGAGGAGTGTGTAGCGAGACGGGTAGAGGACCTAGAATAAGGAGAGTACGGTATTCGGGATTACTGTAGGCACCAATGTACCTTGAGACCGAGAAGAAGACAAAGAGTCTCCAAATTGAAACGACCCGTTTCGGTGTAGTTGCCGAGGAACACGAATCTGAATATCAGCTCCGATTGATTTAGAGAAGCAGACAATACAATGCAAGTTCGCTCCAATGCCAATCATGTGTGATCAACTTCCGTGTACTTCTCGTGAAGAAGTGAGCGAAACAACGTCAAACACGGGAGTTTTGGCGGGTGTGTAGATTTGCAAATTTTCGCTGCGTACCGTTGGCTGAGTAAATCGACACAGAACACACGCTGGAACGTTGAATACTCAGCCAACGGTACGCAGCGATAGTTGGCACCCTGTTAAGTTTGGCAGCGCGGGAATTCAAAACGGAATATTCACAAAATTGAAGGTATGACAAAATCTGTGAATTTTCGGCAGAAATCGGAAAGCGCACTCTCTTATCTCTAACCGATTCCATATTTTGTTCAAAATTCTCTGGTTCTTAAGACACGTTCTCTGAGAAACTCGAAATGTAGAGGGCACTAGGATTTCAAAACGATCCTCGAGCGCTGTAATTTTTTTTGTGTGTAGGTACATTAGTTGTAAGACATATGCACCACATTTTGGGAGGCTCAGCCCCTCTTGGCTGGAATTACAGACAAGCAAAGTCGAAAAACCAACTTTTTTCTCCGTAAACGGATTTTGATAATTCTTTGACCATTCGATAGAACATACTTTTTTATGCACTTTTGCAGTTTATCATTCAATTTTATCACTACTTTGAAGACCAGAAAATGTCCATTTTATAGTTCAAAAAACACATTTCAAAGTTTTTCACCCTCCCCAATGTTAATATACCAATCACTAAAAGCAGTTTCAGATAGTATATCGATAGGCCTTTTAAATGAGAATATAGCAGTGATCGAAACAGATTGGGTAAAAATCCAAAAAAATCGATAACTGATAATCATTTTTGAAAATTTTCTCCGATTCGAATGAAACAAAAACCAATCGAAAGAGCATCTTATTTTGAGCATTTTTTGTGAAGAGACTCATATTCGAATTTCATTTTGAGATGCTGAAAATTTCAGATGAAATCTTAAAAATTGGGTTGAACTTGGTTTTTAATTTTTTTCAACCATTCCAATGTTAATATACCAATCACTAAAAAGAGTTCCATGTAGTACATCGATATGCCTTTCATATAAAAATATAGTGGTGATCGAAACGGATTGGGTAAAAATCCAAAAAAATCAATAACTGATAATCATTTTTGAAAATTTCTTCCGATTCGAATGAAACAAAAACCATTCGAAAGAGCATATCATTTTGAGCATCTTTTGTGAAGAGACCCACACCCGAAACTTTATTTTAACACTTGGAAAATATGATTATTTCTCGTAGTGATAACTACAACACTTTTCCGTGAAAATTGGGTCTCGCGAAGATGAGGTGATTTGTGAGTGTTCTAGATGAGGAAAAAATAAGAAATTTCCCAAATACATGAATAAGGACCATAACTACCCATGTGCACCGACTTATTCACGGGGCTCCTCCTGGAAGAGTACGGTAGGTGCTCAAAGAGCACAAAACCAACTTTTTTGTCTGTTCTCCAAAAAATCTGAAAAAATTCAGAAATATCAAGGACACTAATCAATATGTATTCCCAAAGTTTCGAGTCCAGAAAACAAAATTTGTTCGAAAAAAAAAATCAGGATATCCAGTTTCTCCCTGCTTCCGAGAGGAATTTCAGCGCACCTTATCTTTACTGAGAGTGATAAGATTGATAAAGTGTCTTCACAAAATATGCTCAAAATGATATGCTCTTTCGAATGGTTTTTGTTTCATTCGAATCGGAAGAAATTTTCAAAAATGATTATCAGTTATTGATTTTTTTGGATTTTTACCCAATCCGTTTCAATCACCACTATATTTTTATATGAAAGGCATATCGATGTACTACATGGAATTATTTTTAGTGATTGGTATATTAACATTGGAATGGTTGAAAAAAATTAAAAACCAAGTTCAACCCAATTTTTAAGATTTCATCTGAAATTTTCAGGATCTCAAAATGAAATTCGAATATGAGTCTCTTCACAAAAAATGCTCAAAATAAGATGCTCTTTCGATTGGTTTTTGTTTCATTCGAATCGGAGAAAATTTTCAAAAATGATTATAAGTTATCGATTTTTTTGGATTTTTACCCAATCCGTTTCGATCACTGCTATATTCTCATTTAAAAGGCCTATCGATATACTATCTGAAACTGCTTTTAGTGATTGGTATATTAACATTGGGGAGGGTGAAAAACTTTGAAATATGTTTTTTGAACTATAAAATGGACATTTTCTGGTCTTCAAAGTAGTGATAAAATTAAGTGATAAACTGCAAAAGTGCATAAAAAAGTGTGTTCTATCGAATGGTCAAAGAATTATCTAAATCGGTCGACGGAGAAAAAAGTTGGTTTTTCGACTTTGCGTGTCTGTAATTCCAGCCAAGAGGGGCAGAGGCTCCCAAAATGTGGTGCATATGTCTTACAACTAATGTACCTACACACAAAAAAAATTACAGCGCTCGAGGATCGTTTTGAAATCCTAGTGCCCTCTTGTATTGCGGACTTCTCGCGAATCTCAGATAACGTGTCTTAAGTTTTCCCAGATTTTCAGGTCTTCCCCGGACCTGAAATTTTGTCATACCCTTACAAGATTCTCGTGCCGAATGCAAACGCGCTCCACGGTCGCGGAGACATGGCGTGTGCATCGGATGCCAATATGTACCATTGCTAACCATTGCAATCAACCTATAATCGCTGCGTACCCGTTGCCTGAGTATTCAACGTTCAAGCGTGTGCTTACGGTACACTGTAAACAAGTAAACAACAACAGCTAGCACACTCTTAAACGTTGAATACTCAGGCAACGGGTACGCAGCGATTATAGGTTGATTGCAATGGTTAGCAATGGTACACATTTGAATCCGATGCACACGCCAGGTCTCCGTGAGTGCAAGACTAACCTCTGAGTGGTGAAGGGGAAACAGTCCTTGTCGGCGGTCGCCTGTCCCTCGGTCATGTTGAGAATACGGACGAGATCGTGGAGACTTCCACACAAATCGCCGCAAATAGTCACTCCCGGCGACACTTTCACTGCGGACTTCTCGTGTTGGAGCACTGCGATCGCATTGTCCAACAGGCCGTGCATCTCTTGTTCCGTGTACTCGAGCTGAAAATTGAGAAGAAGGGGGCGGTCGGTGGGCACGCGTGCCTCCTCACCCCACAGAAATCAGTCCAAGAGAGCATTCGAAAGTGTTTCATTATGAACTTCACCGAGTCGAATTCGGCTAGTTTCTCGAAACTCGGCTTTACGTACGGCTTCGGATTCTGCAAAAAGAAACATTTGGTTTCATCCTCGCTCCAATGAGAAATGATTCAAAGCGCGCTCTGTCGCAATCTCTCTTTTCACAATACTTTGTGAAATCGCGCTCTACTGAAATCTTGTCGGAAATGCATTTATGGCTGAGCAGAAAACGCGCTCTAATGAGATATAAAGAACATACACAGTCTTTTTCTGCTGCGCACGTTAATTTTGAAATTCCGATTAAATATTGAAAAATAATGTTCAAATCCGAAAAAAATTTAAAACATTATTTATTTTTGCAATTATTAGTCATTCGAAATAAATTTTAAACTTGAAAATTTTTGAATTAAAATTCAAACTTCGGACATTTCCCAAAATTATGAAAATTGGATTCAATTTTCAGGATATTTTCCAATTTTTCCAAAAATTTTAGAAAATTCAAAATTACCATATCCACTGGGAAAAGTGATTTTCGGATATTTTTCAATTTTTCCAAAAAAATGTTCAAAAATTTACTGAACTGAAAATCAAGAAGTTGCATTTTCCATTTTTAAATTAAAAAAAAATAAATGAGAAAATGTTTTTTTTTCAGTTTTTCAAAAAAAAAATTGATTTCGAATTTAATTATTAAATAAAATTCAAAAAATTGTTTTCAAGCTAAAAATGTAAAAGTTAGTGATCCATATAAATATAATTTTTTTTTCTTTTATATCGAATTTTTAAAATTTTTTAAAAAATTAAATTTATTTAAAATTAAAAAAAAAATTAAATATCTCTCTCGCTCACTAACCTTTTTGTTCTCCCATGTCCCTTTGGAAATGTGTTTCGACGGCTTCTTCTTCTCCTTTTTCTTCTTCCCAAATGGACTTTTGTTGTGTTTTCCTCTGTCTTTCTTCTCATTTTTCGTCAATTCTTTCTGCAATTGACGCGACGGTCTAATCGCAGAAACCTCTTCCGACAGCATTCAATTGGCAAATTTCCGTTGATTCGGGGGAATATTATGAGAAAATCAATTAAAAATTGAAAATAATCGATAAGAATTCGACGGAAATCAAAGAAAAAATGCCACGTTGCCAATTAGGTGGCAAAAATAAACAATTCACGCGGAAAAAAAAATAAATTGGGACAAATCGATCGAATTTTATGAGCGGATTTTCGAGAAAAAAACGGGTGCCAAATCGTAAAATATTCACATAATAATTGTCGGCTCGAAATAAAAAAAATACAAGAAAAATCAATCGATAAGAAAAAAACCCGTTAAGGGGAAAAATAAGGGGTTTTCGGGGGGATTTTTGGCAGTTCGTGAGGTGAAAAATGGGCAAAAGGGGAGAGGAATATGATTTTTTGAAAAAAGTTTTTTCAAATTCATTTAGGAAATTATTCTAAAAAATTTTTAATTTTTTGTTATTTTGAAAATCGTTTTTTAAAGAGCATTTTTCTCAAAATTCAGTATTCAATTCTCTCTTTTTCCCGATCCTTCTTGTGATTAACAAAAGCCTTACGGGGGGTTCTAACAACCGGGAGCAGAGAAAATAAGAGAAGTTAAAATTACACGAAGCTATCCGTCTACATCATATACAATTTTGGTGCATCACTTCTAGTCCCCTCTGAATAGGGCGTAAAGCCACGGGGCGGTGACTGCGACGGCCGTGTAGATGACGACGACTGTGAGGAGTGTGCGCAGTTTCATCTTCGACTCGATGTTCTTCTCCGTCTGCTCCAGAAGACGTTCCATGTCGTTGCCAACGTACACCTGCGACAAATTTCGGTTTTCTTTGTATTTTTTAATTATTTTTACATTTAAAAAAAATTAATATGCTGAAAACCAAAGCCCGAAAGCGCTCATGTTTGAGCGTTTTTTCAATTGTTTTTTTTTCAAAATTTTTTTCAGCTGAATTTTCAGCGGAATTCGTGATGCCATGTTTCCGAGTTTTTGTAGAAAAGTTGTCAATCTCGAGAAATTTTTTTAAAAATCCCAAAATCAAATTTTGACAGAAATCCCCTAAAACTGATCTAAAAAATTCAAAAATCTTATGGATCTAAAAATTAAGCTTGTCGGCAAAGTTTTTTTCTATTTTTTTTTCTTATTGTTTTCCAAAGTTTTGACGGAAAAAAAATAGGAAAAAATTTTTTTGCCGATTCGAGTTAGGTCAATTAATAAAAAAAAAACTAAACTGAAAACTTGCAAGGTCAGAAAGCAAAAAATCAAGAAATTTCGGAAAATTAGGACAAATTCTCCTATAAACAGAATGTTTGACTTTTTAACGGAATTTCTTTTTTTCCCAATAAAAAACTTCAAAAAACTCACGACAGCAGTCGGATCAGCATCAAGAGCCGCTTCGAGTTGGGCCAGTCTCGACAGTTCTCTCATTTCCTTCGACAATCTCGCGTTTTCCTCTCGAATGGCGGCGAGGAGCTGGAAAAAGATGAGGTTTTATGGAAATTCAGTGAGGAATGGGCCGTACCTTGTCAATATCACTGACCTTGTTCATGTCGGTTTTCGGGTGGAGTTGAGATGGATTTTCTTCCAGTTGCAGCGCTTTTCGCATGTCTGTCAGGAAGACGGAAACCTGGAAATTCAAGTTTTTTAAGCGTAAGTTTCGTTTTTTTAATTCAAAAAACCAAAGCGAACCTTCTCATTCTGCTCTCCGATGGCCTTCGCCATTTCGCTCATCTGTGCCCCTCCGATCGGCAGCATCTCCTTCAGTTTTCTCATTCGCAGCTCATTTCCGATCGAAGTTCCTGCGATTCCGAGTAGAGCACCGATCAGCGAAGCCGACACTCCCCACCACTTGGTCTTTTCGGCACGTTCTCGTTCTCTTTCGTGGCTTGATCGGACTCTGAGAACTCACTTTTGCAACAGGATTTGGAAATTTCTGGATTATTTGAAAATAAAATGTTTTTGTTCTAAAATTAAAAAAATATGAACATTTTGAACAATTTTATATTTATTTGCAGCGGTGTGCGCTGAATTGGAACTTTGAGTGATAAGTTCAAATAAATATGTTTTCTTTAAAACGGAATAATTTTTTTTCTGATTAAATTTTTATTGATTTTTATTAAGCAAGGCTTTTCGTTTTTTTGTGTTTTTTTTTTCTGATTTCAATTTTGTTCGCGAATTTCGTTTTTTTCTATATTTGGCGTTAAATACACAAAAATCTCGCACTCACCGCATGGAAAGTTGATGAAAAGCCTCTCTTTCGGCGGTTTCCATTCCTTCGAACGAATTCAGCAACTCCCGTTCCTTTTTTATAATTTGATGCTCTTCGGTGAGCAATTGGAGGTATCTGAACGAAAAAAATCGTGAAATTTTGAATTTTTAACTGAAAACTTACTTATCCTCTCCACGACTGGTCCGATCCAAATCAAAGTGTATTTCTTTCAATCGGGACTGGATATTGTTGATTTCCGCTTGTTTCTCCCGTCGAATCAGCTGCGCTTCGCTCAGTTTTCGTTCCCACTGGAATAATATTTCATTTTCTCACAATCTTACGAGATATTATGCGTTTTTATTGCTTTTAATTTGATTTGATTGATCAGAAGCACAATTTTTTAATTCTTAAAATTTTTCCAAGCCAAAATTCGAATTTTTCGAAAATTAGCATTTTCCTCTACATTTTAAAATTATCTTTTGGAAATTCAATAACCCACGTTCATAACTTCATCCTGAGCTTGTCGTACTGACTTCACACCGATAAAATCTTCATAAACGTCCACATATTGGTCGACTTTTGCTCTGAAATTGAAGTTTTCGATTCATTTATTTTTGCCGTATTTTACCGGATTTTTCCCGGCTCCTGAGTGTTTGTGCTGTATTTTCGGTATTTGATCAATCGTAAATTCGACGAAAATCGCCGCGTGAGCATTTTTCCGCGGCAAAAATCGGCTGAAAAACGGGAAAAATGTTTACATCACTGGTGGCCGTCGAGGCGCACATGCCTCGAATCCTAGGCCACCGCGACGGATTTCCAGGCCATTTGCAAATATTTGCTGTTTTTCAGCGTTTTCAGCAGATTTTCCTCGTTTTTTCAGCAAAAATGACAATGCCCGCTGAAGAAGTAGTGTCTGAAGAGACAAGAAAGAATTATGAAGAAGAATACAACGCGTTAGAGTGCAAGAATTTGACTCTTGAAGAGTTTATTACGTGGGTTTTGATTTTTGTTAAAATACAATTAATTTCGATGTTTTTTTTTTCAGAAACCGTCATAGCAAACGGTTGCATTGTATACGAGAAATTGGAAGATATGCACAAATGCTGTCGAAAGGAATTAAAATCATGAATAACGTCGAAATATCAGTAAGTTTCAATTTTTTTAAAAATCCTTTTCATTAGGAAAAAAATCAGAAAATTGAATTTTTTTGCTTAAAAAGTTGTTAAAACTTTGTGCTTAACTGAAAAAATCAATGAAAATCTGCAGAAAATACCTCCAAAGGGCATGCTTCCCCGGACGATCATCATCGATGGTCCGAATGTGATGCACGGCGGATCGCCGTATTTGGACCTGAGGGCTGAGAAATCTGGAGGTATGGCACGCCTGTTTGACGCACACTGGCGCACTTCGTGACGCGCCTGGCGCATTTCTTGATGGCAGTAAGACTTTTATGGACCTATGCACGCAGTGCATTTTTTTTTCCTTTTTTTTTCCTTTTTTTTGAGAAAACTCGATCATACCGAGACCTATTCGCCGTTTTTAAAAATGCGCTTTCAATTTCTTTGCGGATTCTCACTAATTTCGCTTTTCAAAAAATAAAAAATTTAAATTTCTGCCCATTTGCAGCAAAGATTCCGGACGTGGCTGCACTCCTCTCGCTGGTCCGCTACTTCATCTCCCGTAACTTCGAAGTGATCATTGTGATCTCCAGGAAGTACGCTCTGAAAGACGGAACCAACTACCAGACGGCGATCGAGGAGCTCGTCAAGAACCACCTGTGCATCATCACGCCCAAGACCAATTTGGACGATACGATCTGTTTGGACTTTGCGGCGCAGCTGAACGGAATCGTCGTGACGACGGACAAGTACAGGGATCACGCGAACGAGTCGGAACGGTACCGGCGGATAGTGAATGCGAATCGGCTGCACATTCAATGGGTGGATGTGAGCAACAAGAATCAGAATACGAGGACGGTGAAGGACGGCGACTTCGTGGCTGGAAAGAGGTTCGAGTTCAGGAATGACAACGGAAAGGAGTTGACGACCGAGGGTGAGCTTTTCGAACGTCTTCGAAATTCATTGGAAAAACAAATTTGAAGTGAGAACCAATTGAAAAATGTTAAAAAAAAATAAAATCCTGTAATTGAAACTGCAATTTTTTTTTAATTTCCAAAAATTTCTGTTTCGTTCCCTTGAACGGAATGGGAAAAACTCGGCCACTACGCTGATTGGTCTCTGCAACCAATCAGAACGGCTGGATCCGCCCCATCGATACGAGACCCACAGGGGACTAGATTTGGATTTCTCTTCCAAGTGAGCGAAAAAATTTCAAAAATAATAAAACACTTCTGAAATTTTCGGAAATTCTTCTAGAAGAGAAGCTAATTGTTGGCTTAACCGTCTCACCGATTTCTTGCAAAAAGTCCGCCTAATTTTAGATTTTTTGAAAAAATAAAACTATTTTATTTACTCATTTTTATTTTAATATTCCCAAATATGCCAATAAAAACAGTATGGCATTTCCAGAGTTGTTTTGAGTTAGGGAGCACTTTTAAAATTCTGAAAAAAATTTCCTGAATTTCTGGCGGCTGCGGCTTTCATATGTGCCTTGTATTACACAAAATACTGCACAAAAAATCTCTCACAGATGGCACGACATTGGCTTTTTAGAACAAAAACGGAAACCTTTGTAATGTTCGAAAAACGGTAATAAAAATAATAAAATAAATTCAATTTCTCCAAGTAATAGAGTAACTTGTTTTTTCCCCGTCACAGAAAAGATAGCGAGATCTATCCATTATTTCCGATTATTTTCCAGAAGCCCAACAACGGCTGTACGTGAGAAACGACGCTGCGGAGTACCAATTGACGAAGGAACGCATCGATTTGATGCAGACGCACAAAAAGGCTGAAAGTGTGAGTAGTTGCTCTGAAAATTGGCGGACGTCATCGTTTTTCCCATTGTAGACCCTCGCCCTCATCTGCACTCTCATCATTGAAGGAATATCGGTTTGTAAGGAAAACGCCATCCAAATCGTCAGAACTCCACTTCCTGGGTGAGTTTTTGAACTTTTTACAAACAAAAATGGTTCTCCCAAGTCCCGAATCTCGCTGCAAACGCGCTCCAGCGAAAAACCACAGGCGCCAAATTTCAAAACCAAAATTATTGGAAAAAAACGTTTCACAAAAAATTAATATTCAGTTTGAAGAATAATTTTTACTCATTTCATATATTGGTACACATGTTGACAGAAAATAAGAAAAATTTATCATTACACTCATAATAATTATAAAAACTTCGATTTCACCCAGCGACGCTGAAATCTAGCCACATTTCCGAACTCTTTTTTTTTCTGAAAATCTGAAAATCTGAAAACCACAACGAAATCCAATTTCAGACCCACACCGGTCGTCAGGAATGATGGCTACGTGCCGAGTGCACGCCAGCCCGATAGATATGTTGACGAAATGGAGGAGGACGATTGGTGAATATTCATTGTTTTTTCTTTTAAAGAAATTGTATAATTTTGCTCATAAACTGTCATGTCCGCTGGTCGGACAAAAGCGGCTCGTCTCCTTATACTTTATCAGTATACAGATAGTGAATACTAGGGGTAAAACTGATTCGGCGAGTGAGAACGGTAGAGAGCCACCACGACGTCGGATAACAGCCGCATGGGTCGCGGCCGGCCCGTGCGGCCTCGATGACGATGCACCCTTAGCAGGAATCAACCAATTTCGCGTTCGCACCTAGTTTCAAAATTGTTTGTTTTTCCTGAAAATGAATGAATGAGGTGTAATTTAACAACGACAACGAAAAAATTTTAAAAAGTGAATATTTTCCGAAAAAAGCAGAAAAAAATTGGTGGAAGTCTGTTTCAGTTCAAAAATTGCACCCTTTTCATTCATTTTTATTTTTAAAAAATTTCTAAAACTAAGTGCGAACGCGAAATTGGTTGATTCCTGCTAAGAGTGCATCGGCATCACGGCCGCGGCTTTATGCATTTGAATGCGGCTTTTTTTGAGGCCGCCCCTTGGATAGTATGGCACAAGGAGAGAGTGCGGGGAGAATGTTCCAGAATCGCTACTATTGGCGGGTAAGAAGATAGATCAATCAACAGTGTGACTCCACAACATAAACCTTCCAACGGAAAAAAAAGAAAAACTATTGAAATTGGATAGGGAGCTAGTGGACAGGTAACTGGATACTCGACAGAAACATACACTTTTTCCTTCGCTCGGTAAAATGTAGAAAAGTTGTTTACAACTTTTCTACAAGTTAGTTACAACTTTCAACATTTTTTTGAGAGACTTGTAAACAAGTTGTAGAAAGTTGTAACTAACTTGTGGAAAGTTGTAAGTAACTTTTCTACATTTTACCGAGCGACTACCCCGTTGTTTTCCGGTTTTCCGGAACGATTCCTGATGCTTTTCCTTCGAATCTCCGTTTTCTGAACCCTACGGAATAGTGTAGACGATCATAAAAATAGGCAAAGAGACCACTTCTTCATGCACACATCTGGCCTATAAAACGCCCCTCCCAATCGATCAATATTCCGGTTTTCTTCACGGAAACAAAAACCGGAGAGCATTTCCGGACCAATTATTATTTATGAGCCATTGGGTTAGGGCGCTCGTGCCCTAACTGTACCAATTTTCAAACAATTTTAGTTTCAAAAATTAAATTTAAAACAGAACGTTCCAGAAAAATGAAAAATTACCCGCAATTTTTATATATTTTTTAAAGGTGAAAACTAAATTAAAATTCTGCGATTTGATATTTCTGATATTTCGCCAAATGAAAAAAAAATTAAATTAAAAAAAAAATTCATCTAATTTTCCTGATTAAAAAAAACTGACGAACACAGTTGAATTTGGTACAATTTTTGGATAACTAACAAATTGACAGAGTTAATGAACGGAATATTTCGCCTTTGAACTTTGAGCTACTGTCTACTTTTTTTTCGAGCACGGCTACCAGAAATAGCCAAGAGAATTGCGCCAACTGGGTCAGTGAAGGCGCGATTTTCATGTTTCTCTGCGTCTCTCGTCGCGCCACACTCTTTCGCAATATTGCCGACAGGCCGAAATCTCGAAAAATACAGTAATTCCGGTGACGGTATTCCGGACCGCTTCGAACTGGAAAAATCATATTTTTGAGTGAAAAAGAGAAAAAACACGAGTTTATGGACCTTTTTTGATAACAAGTTGTTGAAAAAAAAATTTTTTTCACAGATTCCGACGACATTGAAATATTCAAAATCTCTCAATTTTCGACATTTTGTGCTCAAAATGTGCACTATTATTAAATTCTGCATTCGAAAACAGGTTTGAAATGTAACATGAAAAGTCTGTATTTTCCATAATATCCGAGAAAGTGCCAAAAATGCGCAATTTTCCCGTTGAAAATTAAAAAATGCATCTCCTCGCCGAAAATACACAATTTTGGTGGCGGATCGTATCGAAACGTTTGAAATGGTCTTCTTCATCAATTCCGAGTTCAAAAACTTCGAAAAAAAATAAAAAACATTGTTCCTCTTCAAAAACAATGGTATCTTCGTTCTCGCCAGTTTTGCAGAAAACGCGCTTTATTGAGAGCCAATTTTTCAAATTTTCAATTTTTTCTACAATTTCGCAATAATACTTTCATTTCCCTGGTTTTTCAGGTTTGTTTTTCGTGATAATAAGAAAAAAATTGATCACAAAAAAAACTAACCCGACCGGTCCGGGAAAATAAAGAATTATTGCGAAATTGCGAAAATCATTTTTTTAAAAATCGACACAGCCGAAATGAGTGATACAGTAATCCCGCCAAGCAGCGAGACCACATTCCAGCAAAAATATAATCTAATAGTGTCGAAAATGTTTAAAAACCCCGAATAAAAAACAATAAAAAAATGTTGTTCCTCTCCAAAAACAGCGATACTTTCGTTTTCAGCTGGTTCTGCAGCAAGTGCGCTCTATTGATCTTCGTCCCGTGGCCTAGTGTTTGTATTCCTAGGCCACCCCTCCACCAGATAATCGCCTTCCACTCTCTGATTTCTCCGCTGCTAAACCGTCTTCCGATGCGCCTCACCGCTTCTTCTCATCCATGTTTCCACTTGGATTCCATCATTATTATCCCTCCATTTCCCATTCGGTTACGCCTTTTCCGAATGCATTTAGAACTGGATCATCATCATCATGGACGATGATGGTCATTCGGATGGATCAGATGGATCAGATATTGATAATCACTGATAAGTCTGAGGAGTCCTTGGACGCCTTTTGTCCTCCATTTTTCCGTTTCAAGAGTATTTCGAAAAGTTCTCATTTCAAACAGTTTTCGCTGTGCGAGTTATGATGCAACGTTCTCTTCCTAAACTGTTCGAGTGTACTGTAGGTTACTGTAGATCACAAATTAAAATATCGTCCTCTCCTTTATGTACCATTTTTCTTTGATCAAAGCGGCACCCCAAACGCTGTCCCGGAGAATGATTATACCTCGATATTGATAAGAGATATCAAAAAGTTGTCAACAGCAAACTTGTAGATCATAACTAGGACTACAAGTTTGCAATTGACAACTTTTTGATATCTCTTATCAATCTCGAGATAAAGTGATTAGCCGGCAGAGCTCTCATTGGTTGCTCGTATTTAACGGTTTTCTTCTCAAAATCCTCAAAATCCTCCAGTAACGTTTCAGAAGCGAATCTCTATAAGTTATAGACTATAAATCGGCTGAAAATGGTCCGATTGAGGTGGGTCGTTCCAAAGATGTTCCAGATGTCTCTGACTATCATATGTTGGAGACCCACCTCAAACGGACCATTCTGAGCCGAGTACATGATGATCTTACTAAAGTACATACTTTGACAAACCACCTGCATAGATCGAAAGAGAGCCTTTCAGAGGGTGGATATCCGTTTTCAGAAGCCTCTTACGAGAACTCTGAAATAGTGAAAAACCGATCTGAAAATCACACGGAGACGTGGCGTGTGCGTCGGATGCAAATGTGTACCATTACTAACCATTGCACTCAACCTATAATCGCTGCGTACCCGTTGCCTGAGTATTCAACGTTTAAGCGTGTAAACTGTAAACAAGTAAACAACAACAAGCACACGCTTAAACGTTGAATATTCAGGCAACGAGTACGCAGCGATTATAGGTTGATTGCAATGGTTAGCAATGGTACGCATTTGCATCCGATGCACACGCCAGGTCTCCGTGAGTCACCTCATTTTCGTTAGTTTCGGAATCCACCCAACTCTGTTCTTCCTAATACAGTAGTCCCCGAAAGCGGCAGGACCCCTCGAAATGCGCTGTGAGATGGCCCTTGACCACCTGTGGGAACAGCCGTGTGCTCTCTGTTGCTCCTTCGTCTTCAGTGCGTACAACAGTGTGTGTCTCCCGGCGGCTCTCTACTTCCAAACAACAAACATTTCTCTCTCTCTTTCTCTCTCGAAGTGCATTACACACTCTCTCTCTCCCAGTCTCCGTCTCTTCTCTCTCTCCTCCCGCGGCGGGAATGAAGAAGAAGAAGCTAAACGGGAGGAGAAGATAACTGAAGATCTCTCTGCGTCTCTCCATCTCGCACACTCTCTCTCTCGTCTCCCTCGTTCCCCCTCTCCATCATTTTATCACTTTGTTCCCTCTCTCTCTCTCTTGATAGAGATCAAGCGGTTGTTCGGAGGCATGCAGGATTTTTCCCCGCCCGGGACGGGACGGATTCCCATCTCTCTCCCTCTTTTCCCATTTCGCTTATCGATTTTTTGTTGATTGATCCTCCCGGAGGCACTGAAATCGCGTCAACAAGTTCGTTGACGTCGTTTCGGTGTTGTCAACACTTTACACTTCTGGTTCCTGGTCACTTTTTCGATTCTATCGGTTCTTTCGGATCTTCGAAGACACTAGGATTGCGCCCCTCAGATCCTTGACGTCTTTCCCGTCGTCTTAGGGGCACTGAAATTGCGCCAAGCGCTGTTCTTTGCAGTTGAAACAACCTGGCTCCTCGGCGCATTTTCAGTGTATTCGGAGGTGAATAGCACCGCAATTGCGTCAGCACGCCAGTGCACTAGAAATGCGCAAAGGTAGAGACAATTGTGTTCTTGATCATTTTGATATCGCGTCAACATTTTTGGGCACTGGAAATACGTCAATAGGGGTCCAGATCCTTGGCGCAAAAGTGCGCCAACTGAGAACGAGACTCCCTGACGCATTTTCCGTGTATTATGAAAAGACACTGGAAATGCGTCAATAGGGTTTCAGATGGTTGGTGCAGTTTTTTTGCTGCACCAAGATTGCGCCAACCGACTCCCTTTTCGGTGCAAAGATCTGCTTCCAGACGCACTTTTCGGTATTCTACCGTAATCTTCGAATCTGTGTCTGTGTCAGTGTCCCCTGACGACTCCCTGACGCAGTTTCAGTCATGTTAAAGCAAGGCACGCTGGCGCGTTTCCGGTGCAAAGATGAAACTGGAAATGCACCGGAATCTGCTTCCAGACGCACTTCTCGATAGTCTACCGTGTATTTCGTATCTGTGTCTGCGTCTCTTCTCTCTCTCCCTTCTGGTTCTTCACCACTTGGCACGGTGCCAGACACCGACCAAGAAGAAGAAGAAGAGGGGGGAAACTCATCATTCTCTTCCACTCAGTGTGTGTGTAAAACTGCCGGAGAGAGAGAGAGCCCTCCCCTCGGCGGCGGCGGCGGCGCTTCAACTTTACAACTGCCCCCCCCCGTTTCTCTCTCTCTCTCTCTTTCTCTCTCTCACTGTCTGCGTCTCTCCCTACATCTTCCCGTACGGGAGCTCTGATCCGCCCCCGAGATCCCCCTCGGAGGGGGGAAGAATGTGCTCTCTCTGTTTATTGCAACACAGCTGGCGGGAGGGCTCGGCGAGCATTTGAGAGCACTGGAGGGCCGGTTCTCGGCCGGAAAGTTTCCGGAAAGACCTACCGGACGGAAGAAGAAAGGAGATAGCAATGGGGGGAGATATCACTGATACAGTAATCCATTTGTTAAGTACAGTAACCCTTGGTAGTACGGTATTTTTGTGTGTTAGGCTCGGAACGAGTGTTACTGTAGCTTACTGTTACAGTAACCCTAGAGATGTTTTGAAGGTGAGGTTACTGTAGTTTGCATTTTTGATTAGAATGCTGATTTCACGGAAAGTTCTTTTCTAGTCTCCAAGTTACTGTTACAGTAATACATAGTTGTAGATCACTATTATAGGTCACTGTAGTTACCCAGAGATCAAGTTAGGATTACTGTTACAGTAGCCATAGGAACCGTTCTCACTGATCGATCTTCCCGTTTTCGATCGCTTTCTGATAGTGTTATCAATGATAACAGTGCTTGTGAAACAGAGGTGATTACTGCGGTCTTTGAGATTTTTATTCATACCAAAAAATCGAATAATAGTATTTATGGAAGCTTCAATGAATTATTTAGGTATTTTCTTGAAACTGGAAATTTTTGATTTTTTATCAGTTCTTATCACTTTTTGATATCTTTAACGATTTTCAGCCGGGAGGGCAGTTTTGAAATTTCGGGGGCTGGATGCCGGATTCCGGGGAATCCGGAATTTACCGTATTTCCTAGAAACACCAAACGCTGCCCCGGAGAATCATTAGATCTGGAGATTGATAAGAGATATCAGTAAATTGTGAACAGCAAACTTGTAGTCCTATTTATGATCTACGAGTTTGCTGTTTACAACTTTTTGATATCTCTTATCAATCTCGAGATATGATGATTCTCCGGGGCAGCATTGCCGTTGTATTCGGATTCCCAATTGTTCCAGAATCCAGGATTTCGTATTTCCAAGTCGCTATTCCGGCCAAAAATAAAATACAAAGCATTAAATTCATTCACATTTCTCACTTTTTTCAGCAAAATGACAATTTTCAACAAAATATAAAAAATCTGGGATTTTGCTTTTTCGGGATTCCGGAATGAAATTCTATGTATCCGGCTGTAACTCCCAGAAACCCCCCCCCCCCCAGACGGCCCTAAACTCTAGATATAAGGTCATGATCAGAAGAAAATAATTCCCATACAAAAGTTTCTGTTTCACAGTTTCCACAAGTTATCGATTGATTTGGAGAAGACCATTATCACGATTGTTCGTTTCCTCCGGGGGTTTCCCATTCGCTGAATTTCCTTTACCACCCCAACATCCCCGCTAACACTTGACTTTCCCAATTTTCCGAGAATTGGACACCTAATTCGGACTCCCCATGTCAGACTCTAAATCCCACTTCCCTTGTTAGCAAGAAGATGATTTTGGATACTGGTAATTGGTCCTATAGACTGGCTAACTGCTCAAACGTCCAGTTTCCCAGATACTCTGTCTTAAAGTGTCCGAAAACCCTTCTTTCCCCAAAAACACATGGATTTTGAACACTTCAAGACAGCGTATCTGGGAAGCTAGGTGTTTGAGCAATTAGCCAGTCAATAGGACCAATTGTCAGTATCAAACATTGTCAGACACCAGGGTTGCACGGAAGTCCGTTTTCCGTAAAAGTTGACGGTTTTCCGCATGAAAACGGAACCCGGTAGAGCCCAATTTTCATATTTTTATTGAGATCGATCGCTTCAGAATGGCGTCACAGGTCGTAGGCAAAAGTTTGGTGATAGTGCCAATGACCAATGATGAACTTCTCGTTTTTTTAAAAAATTAGCATTAAACATATCGTTGGGAACTATTTTGTTGAGTTTCACGACAATCATTCAACTTTTCGCTGAATAATACCATCAGACAGCAAGTGTACCACCATTCCCTTTCCGTGGAGAGATTCGCTCACTAGACTTCGCACGAAGGGTCAGTGTCCAAGAAATGAGACACTTCGTCCGACTAATACCTGCGTTTATCGCGGAACGTCTCCGTGACGTCATCACTCAAAATCATGCCGAGATTGAGTGATATTCATCAAAACCTGTTAGTTAGCAACCGAATAAATTATTTGTTGGATCTCATCTTTATACCTATCCTACTTTTCATATGACACCCGTTCAAAGTTGTCCACGAACTTTTGCCCCGCCCTGTTGTACTGTCCGAAAATGCATTTTGATCTTAGATTACTTCCGAATAGTATTGCTGGATTACTACCGGATGCATCCGAGATGAAGATTTTGACGAGTTTTCGCATAAAAGAGTTTTCTAGGCCACCGACAGTTTCGCGCCGGCGCGAATTACTGTGGAAAAGTCTTGGAAATTTCAAATCGTCCAGATCTTCCAGATTTTCGCTGTCGACAGTAATCCTCAAATATTCCAAAATGTACTGAGCCTGCAATCACACACAAAACATGTTTCAACACAGACGCCGTTCTCTGCAGACTCAGTACATTTTGGAATTTTTGAGGATTACTGTCGACAGCGAAAATCTGGAAAATCAGGACGACGAAACGCGCACTTTGAACGCCATCAGGTCGACACAGAAAAGCGACTCCAGGTACTTTTAACGTCCCATAAAAGGGGACGTTCGTCACGAGAGTTTCGCGCAAAAAGAGAAGGGATTCTCCGTTTCCGTTTCCATTTCCGCGGAAAAAAAAACTAAATTTCCGTTTCCGTATTCCGTTTTCCGTCAAAAAGTTCAAGATTCTGTTTCCCCATTCCGTTTAGTGAAAAAGTGATTTCCGTGCAACTCTGTTAGACACCCTATTCGCCCAGATCGAACTTCCACGCTTCGGGTCCGCACTTGGAGATGATGTGCACTTAAAGACACCGCTTCTGGGAAACTAGACGTTTGAACAGGAAGTACATAGTCACTATGTGGGGATCAAACACTGGTAGACACCCTATTCCTCCATAAATTCCCCCCAGCTGGAGTAGGTGCCAGTCGGGTGTTCGTAACGAGTCAACAAGTTGTGTGAAAAGAGAGAGTTCAGGGTCAGTGTCTCTGTCTCTTGTGTTGCCAATGTTTGAATAGTGTGAATACGTGTTGAGAGCGGTTAGCCGACGACGGCTATTAGTGCTGCGACGGAACGCAACAACCGAATCACTTTTATACTTACCAACATTCGTTTTGGTTCCGAACGGCACGGGACCATGTAGCCTCAATAATGGATTTTTGTTCGCTTTTTTTTCATTTTTCAAACTTTCCCCTTCTATTTTACCATTGTCAAAATCTCAAAATCACAGTTCAAAATATAAATTTCAAATGCGCGCCACAATATCTCGCAACGAAAACATTTGTCAGCGCAGAAACGTGCTGCGCCTTTAAAGCGGCGATACGGTAGTTGCGCAATGATTAATTTCGTCTTTTTCCACTCGATTTCTTCAATTTCAGCCGGTTTTCCAACCGTTTTTCTCGATATATACACCTTTTGTGGCAGCGGTTGCTATATTCAGTACTTTTCGAAAAAGTTCAATGTTATCGTGGCGAGACCCGCCGATGCGGTGAACTGCAGACTTCGTCGCATCCCCTGATTTTGAAAATGACATAATCCTGGTCATTCTAACAGAAATTATTTTTTAAAAAAGGGTTTCCGGCCGAAATTCTAATTTACCGTTGCACTGAAAATAGTCGTTTTCAACAATGGACTCCCCTATTCACTCAGTATTCGGCTCCGGAAACCGTTCAAAATCAGAAGAAAGGTCTCCGGAACCGTTCCGGAAAACATAAAAACTGAAGTGTCGTCCAGATTTTGAGAATCACCGGAAAACGTTCCGATAGGGTAAAAAAGATACGACAGGTTCTCCGGAAGCTATCCGGAAAATCTGAAAAGCATACTTTCTTTCCGATATGCTTTCCGGAAAGTTTCCGGAGAAGATCACCGGAAATTGGTATTTCCCATTCGGGAACCGTTTCAGAGCCAAATCCAAGGGTCCGGAAGGTTTCCGGAACGTGTTTTCCGGAAGAGCTATCACACATAGCCCCGGTAGTCGGTCTATTGTTTATTGTTTCCCCGTAGTCATCTCTGCCAGACACTGTGTCAATCGGAGAGACGCAGAGAGAGATGCGCGGGAATAAGTGCACTTCTTCTCAGTCACTGGCCATTTGACCCTCTCCCGCACCCGCCCGCAAACTTGCTCCTCTCGTGTATTTATATACACTTTTTGTTTTCCATTCACGCCTATTCGGTTTCAATTTCCTCTTCTTCGCCAATGCCAAGGTGTGAGAAAAAGAAGAGAGCCTGAAAGTTCGACGCTTTTTTGGAATTCCGGAAACTTTCCAATTTTTTCCGGTGACCTTCTGATCGTTTTGCCTCTCTGGAACCGCAGCTTTTTGGAGGTCTTCTTCCGGAAGTTTTTCGGTGACCTCTGCACGCCTTCAATTCTTCGGTTTCCTTTTCCTTTTGTCAAAAATAATTCAACAAAAAAATAATTCCGGAAAAAAAGGAGAAAGTTTGAAAGTGGGGAACGTTGGGAGAACGTTCATTCCTCGTCGGAACGTTTCCGCATTTTGCTTGTCCTCCTGGTTATCACTCCTTTTTTTGGGCTCCGGGACATCCCGAAACCGGACATTTCGAAACCGCATGAATTTCGGAGGAAAAACGCTTGGATAATCCGTTATATGTATTTTTTCTTGAAGTTTGTCATAGAGTAACAGAATTTCAGTTGTCCGAACTCGTTTTCATGGCGTTTGTTCGCGCATGTTTCTTCGCGAAGATCTTCAAAGATCTTCAAAGACCCATTATTTCGTTATTTCTATGAAAAACTTCGAGAAAAAAGATATATAACGGATCATCCAAGCGTTTTTCCTCTGAAATTCATGCAGTTTCGAAATGTCTGGTTTCGGGATGTCCCGGAGCCCTTTTTTCCATCTCTCCTCCGTTGCCCATCACAGTCCCTGTTCTCAACCTGTCCACTGAAATCCATGTTCTTCACTTTTTCAATAGCTTTCCGTTCCAATATTCTCTCTAATTATACATTTTTCAGAAGAAGAAACGTCAGTTGTTGGTAAACAAAAGGATGGCTTGAAAATGATTGAAAATGCTCCCGGGATGAGATCATTTGATCATTTGTTGTGGAGAACAGTTTCAAAAGTGATTATTCACTTACTTACCTCCCAGTTGGTCCTGTTTTGCACTGAGATGTTCTCACGCATTCTCTCTCTCTCTCTCTCTCTCTCTCTCTCTCTCTCTCTCTCTCTCTCTCACTCTCTCTCTCTCTCTCTCTCTCTCTCTCTCTCTCTCTCTCTCTCTCTCACTCTCTCTCTCTCTCACTCTCTCACTCTCTCTCTCTCTCACTCTCTCTCTCTCTCACTCTCTCTCTCTCTCACTCTCTCTCTCTCTCACTCTCTCTCTCTCTCTCTCTCTCTCTCTCTCTCTCTCTCACTCTCTCTCTCTCTCACTCTCTCACTCTCTCTCTCTCTCACTCTCTCTCTCCACCAGAGGATTCCTCGAGGAAAAAGAAAACACATGTGGCATCCGCCCCCTTCCAGGTGTCAAAAGAAACACTTCCCCCCTCCGTTTTATATCCCCTTGACGCTCTTTCTTTCGAATATCGGAAACCACACACCTGATATCCATCCATCCATCCATCTATTTCTTTTTCCACCTGAATTCCATTTGAATTCTTTTCTTCTCCACCCACCCACTCTTCTTCCATTTCATCCCGTGTTTCTTATCTTTTTCCGTTATCCCCCCACCCCCATCTTCTCCCAGGATTTCATTGAACTTCTCGATTCGAAAAGTTCAGATTCTCTTTCGGGCTCCCACACATTTCGAGACCGCATGAAATTTTCAAATGAAAAACGCTAAGGATACCGTAGTTACTCTAATAGAGGGACACCCCAAACACTGCACAGGAGAATCATTATATCTCGAGATTGATGAGCGATATCAAAAAGTTGTCAACTGCAAACTTGTAGTCCTAGTTATGATCTACAAGTTTGCTGTTGACAACTTTTTGATATCTCTTATCAATATCGAGATATATCGATTCTCCGGCAGTATTGCCGCTGTATTCGAGTAAATACGGTATCCTTAATTCCAAACGTTTTTCACTTGAAAATTTATTTATTGTTTCCGGGCATATTTCATAGAATGGCACAGAATTTGTTGTCAGAACTATTTATGAAAGCTTTTGTAAGCGAAAAAGGAATCTTCAAAAGCCATTTATTCGGAGATGTATCAAAAAATGTGCAAAAATGAAGAAATCAGTGGAAACCTCGAAAAAGTGTTCAATTTCATCGTGATAGGTATTTTTCATTCAAATTGCGAATAATTTGCTAAATTTTCGAAAAAAAAACGAAGATCCCCTTCATGTACATTCTAGAGCTCCTCCCAGAAGTGCATGTGTTCTCTAGGATCTCTGAAATCTTCAGAATTCCCAAAACCACCTGAACGTCTCCCCCTAGACCATTTGAAGCGTCCGAAAGGGGTATAGATTCCATATAAACCACGTTTTTAAAAATTGCCGTTCGAGCTTTTTTTCAGAGAAACTAGAGACCATTTACCCGAGTTCTAGCTTCTTGCGACTCTTCCAGCAGGAACCTCCGCAGCTTTTTATCCGAGATCTTCTGATTTTTTTGACCAGAAACTTCAACTATTGCTAAACTTCTGTACATAGTTGTCTAGGTTTTCCTCACTTTCGGTTTCCATTCGAACTACGAGAAGAGCATGATTGGAGTATTTTGAGCCGAGAATCACCCTCTGAACCCCCAGACAGATCCCTTGGAACCCCCCCCCCCTTCACGTGCTTCTTGAGCTCTTTTTGGAGCAAATAGAAACTGTTTCTCCGAAGCTCTAAATCAGCCCTCTAACAAGGGAAATCTTAATACATTCTCAAGAGTAATTCCTGATACTTGTAATCGATCCCGGATTGTGACTAACTTCTAGATTTCCGCATATTTTGACTCAAAGTGGCCAAAATCGTGTGTTTTCACAAAGTCTGGCGTTTTTGAGCACTTTGAGACAAAATATCCGAAAAAGTAGAAGTTCGCGCAGGTAGCCATTGTGTGGGATCGATTACCAGTATCAAAAAGTGTGCCTTTGCAAATTTATGGAAAAATCTGACAGGCCGTCTAGAAGCACTTCCCTCGTAAAGACCCTGAATCCTTTCCGGCACCCGGGACCCTCAAAATGCTCACCACGGATATCCCGGAGCTTTCCGAATTTCTGGAATTTGCTATAAATTTGTAAGGGTACACTTTTTAATACAAGGAATCGATCCCACATAGTGGCTTCCTGCGCAAACGTCTAGTTTTCAAGATATTCTGTCTCAAAGTGTCCAAAAACGCCCGATTTCGTGAAAAAACACAATTTTGGCGACAAAATATCTTGAAAACTAGACGTTTGCGCAGGAAGCCGTTATGCGGGATCGATTCCTAGTATCAAAAAGTGTACCCATGCAAATTTATAGCAAGTTTCAGAACTTTGTGCAAAAACACTTCCCTTGTCAACAGAAACACCACCTGAACACCCCCAAGACCCCCGAGAACTTCCCAAACACCCCCAAGACCCCGAGAACTTCCCAAACACCCCCAAGACCCCCGAGAACTTCCCAAACACCCCCAAGACCCCCGAGAACTTCCCAAACACCCCCAAGACCTCCGAGAACTTCCCAAACACCCCCAAGACCCCCGAGAACTTCCCAAACACCCCCAAGACCCCCGAGAACTTCCCAAACACCCCCAAGACCCCCGAGAACTTCCCAAACACCCCCAAGACCCCCGAGAACTTCCCAAACACCCCCAAGACCCCCGAGAACTTCCCAAACACCCCCAAGACCCCCGAGAACTTCCTAAACACCCCCAAGACCCCCGAGAACTTCCCAAACACCCCCAAGACCCCCGAGAACTTCCTAAACACCCCCAAGACCCCCGAGAACTTCCCAAACACCCCCAAGACCCCGAGAACTTCCTAAACACCCCCAAGACCCCCGAGAACTTCCCAAACACCCCCAAGACCCCCGAGAACTTCCCAAACACCCCCAAGACCCCCGAGAACTTGTCCGACTTCCAAAGCACCCCCTAGACCCCTTGGATGCTCTGTGAGACCTCCAAAAACACACCTGAATGCCCCCTTCTTCTATTGTTTTGTGATTCCTCTGCTGCTGCTCAGCTCCGTTTCGTTTTCCATCCTTTCCTTCCTTCCTTCCGATCATCATCTTCATCATCATCTCGCGAAATCACACACTTTTCCCCCAGCCACCCACCCGATTTCTCTGCGTCTCTGCGTCTCAGCGATCTCTCGTCGCCCTGCCGATCTCCGATTCTCTCGTGTCTGCGTCTCATCGTCTTGTGCACTCTCTCGCCGGGTTCCCCCCGGCCCCCGGGAACAACCCACGCACGGGAGAGAGAGACACCGCCCGATCCTCGCCCGATCCCCGCGCCTTCTCTCTCTCTCTTTCTCTGCGCCCTCTCCTCCCGACACACTCTCTGCTGATCTTCCGAAACGCCCCAACATATTTGAATATTTGACCGCTATAAGCCTGCGCGTGCCCCTTGCGCGCCCGCCTCCGGAACTGTTTCCCTCTCGGTGTCTGCGTCCTCTCACTGCGCCACACTCTCTCGCTTCCTCCTCTATTGAAACATATGCGTGTGTGGGGGCACGAGGGAGGAAAAAGAAGAAGAAGCGACGGACCACTTTGCCTTTTTTTGTTCTCTCACTTCTCTGACACCCTCTCACTTCTCAACACTCTCTCGCCACCCCCTGCATTTCAAATCTCGGCTTCACACTCGGGTTTTCCCACTTTTTTATCCATTTTTTCTCTTTTCGTCAGACATTTTTTTATAACAGTCCTTCTAAAACGAGATGAATTGCTTAATATTGGTTATTTGAAATTTTGGCAATTTTTTGGAATTTTTTAAAAATTGAAAATTTTCGAAAAAAAAATTTTTTTTTTTTAGGAATTTTTTGGAATTTTTGGAAATTTTTGTTTCAAATTAAAAAACCTTTCTTGAATCATTTTATGAAACTAGAAAGATTTTTTTGAGAAAATTTGAATAGTTTTCATAATTTTTCAATTTTTGACAAAAAAAATATTTTCAAAAAAAATTTCTTGCACATTTTTAAATGTTGTGAACAATTCGCTAAAATTGTCAATTATTCAGAACCATTTTCGAATCGAAGTCTGAATTTTCTAAAAAATTCTAAAACAAAGTCAAACCTTAAATATATTATCAGAAAAAAATTGTTTAAAAAATTCAATTTTCAGAAAAAATTTTAACCAATTTTTTTCAATTTTTTTTCAAAAAAGTTCATCATCAAAACTAAATCTTTAAATCTTCATATAACGAAACACGAATTCAAGGAATGTGAGTTCAGCGGAAATCTATTCTTATTTCTTATTTGAAACTGAAAGAAAAATAAAAAAAAATCCCATCTTCCCCGATTTTTCAATTTTTTATTCATGAGAACCGATCACCTTCTCTCTTTCCTTCTTATTCTTCTTATTCTCTCCTTTCTTCATTTTTTTTTTGAAATCTGGAGGTATTTCAAATACAACTGTATCAGAAGGTTCTCAACAGAATTTGAAAATATCTTGAAACAGTTTCAAATTGCCCCAAAAACACTATTTCAACGCCCCTCCCCCAGCACTGCCCCGGAGAATGATTATATCTCGAGAGTGATAAGAGATATCAAAAAGTTGTCAACTGAAAACTTGTAGATCAAAACTAGGACTACAAGTTTGTCGTTGACAATTTTTTGATATCTCTTATCAATCTCGAGATATAATCATATAGAGTTTTTCGGTGTTTCTCTTTTCCTCCCTGTTACTTGTTGGATTGAAATGACAGAGCACAAATGAGCTCAGAAGCTGAAAAAGTTTTGTTTTCGTGGCGAGACCCATTCGCTGATTTTGACAATAAATCCCTCTTTTAGCGGGTAGAGCCCAAAAATCTGCCAAGATTCGAGAGCGTCACAGGAATTCGCACTTTTCTTTTTCAAAATGAGAATATCTCAGATCAGAATACTCTCGTCGCAATTTTTGACCCGAGGGGTCTATACCAGGATTGGTCGGAATTCCGTTTTCCGCTAAAAAAATTTTCGGCGTCCCGTGCAATTACGGATACTTTAACAGTTTCCGAAAGTGCCAAATAGTCAAAAAGAGCAACCGTTTTGCTCAAAAAGTCATTCTAATAAAGTGGTTATTTATTAGCTCCTTAATAAAATGTTTTTTTTAAAATGAAACTAGAGCAAAACGGTTATTTTTTCGCCTTCCGAAAATAAATCGCAGCCGTTCCGTTTCCGTAAACGTCGACGGAAGAAGGGCCTCGAATCATTGTCCTTCGAGTTGTGTCCATTGGTATTGGTCCAGTCGGTTCGTAATCCATTCGGTAGAAGGTGTTCCTTATGCGGATGTGAGTGGGCAGCGCCGACCTGGTGAGCTCGCCGATAAGGTCGAACTTCCACGCTTCGGGTCCGCACTTCGAAATCCTGACTGTATCGTTGTACTGACATCTCTCTTGCTTCACCGGTTTCTTGTTGAGTTCGTTACTGTCCTCGTTGCGGGATGAACATTTTGGGACTGTTCCTCGTAAGCAGTTTTTTTTCGGTTGCTGTTGAGCCATTGGGATAAAAGCGAACTTCTCTAAAATGTTCCTGAGTCCTTCCTCTAAACGCCTCACTAACGAGTCCTCAAACCTCGCCCCTGCCCACCTTGCTGCCGCTGAATTTTACTTCAAATGAATTCAAATGGGCCGCCTTCCGGAAAAAGTCGCAGCCGTTCCGTTTTCCGTTCAGAAAAAGTTGGGCTTCCGGTGCGTCCCTGGTCTATATAATCAACCGAAAAAACCATTAACTTATTGCCACGTCATCAAGATCTTCCTTCAAAATCCCTTCTTTTCCAACTTCTCTGAGGTTTTTTCTGTCGGTTTTTTGTCGGTTTTCTGTCGAATGTGCGTAAAAACGCGAACAAACACATAAACAAACACACTCGCCCATTCGTCCCCCCTGTCTTATCACTTATCACTCGACGGCTGAATTCATCGTTTTCCACCCCTCCAAACACACACACAAATGCCCCAATATTTGTCTGAAAATTGATGATTGTGCTCTTTCTCTCGTAACGTGCCTCCGGTTTCTTTCTCTCTTATCACTGATTTCTTATCAGTAGTAGTCCAATTAGTCTTGTTTCAGATGTGCTAGAGTGGCTCGTCGAATCACAGAAACTAGGAATCATCGTCAAACCTCTGCCCCCATCCCGCCCCAACAATGCCCGTCTTCCACACTCGAACCATCGAGAACATCCTCGAGCCCGTCGCTCAACAGGTCAGTTTCGGGGAATTTTGGAATTTTTTGGAATTTTGAAAGAGGATTTTTAGAGCTTTTTCGAATATTGAAATTTTGACGATTTTTTTTTTGAAATTTTTAGAAATTTTTCGGAATTTTTTTGAAATTATTTTGGAAACTTTTGAAATTTACTTGAAATTTTTTTGAAATTTTTTTGAAATTTTTAGAAATTTTTAGAAAATTTTTGAAATTTTTTTGAAATTTTTTGAAATTTACTTGAAATTTACTTGAAATTTACTTGAATTTTTTTGAATTTTTTTGGAATTTTTTAAGCAATCAAATCGAACAGAAAATCTTAAAAAGAAAAGATTTTCAAAAAAAGAAAACATTTTTTTGTTTGCAGAAATTTTTAGAAAATTTGTTCAGAGGTTTGTATAGCAGAAATGAAAAAAAAGTTTCACTTTTTAGAAATATTGACAATTTTGTTAATTTTCAATATTTTTATTTTTGCTTGAAAAATTTTCAAAAATTTTTTTTTCTAAAATTTGGAAAAAACAGTGAACAGAAAAATTTTGAATATTTTTGAAAAATAATTTACTCGTTTTTCATTTAGCAAAAAAAAATAATTTTTTTCAATCAGAATGATTCATTTTGGTTCGCACGTACCAGTCGATCTTATCAAATACAAAATCCTTTGAAAATTTATAAAATTCCTCTGAAACATTATATTTTATTAAATCTAAAATTTTTCGAAATTCCTCTGAAATTCCAAAAAAAACATTCGAATATCTAAAAAATCCCTAAAAATTCCAAAAAATAAAACAAGCGAATAACGCTCGTTTCCCTATCTCCTCTTCCCCCTCCTCCGCTCCTTCTCCTTACAATTCATCCGGTTTCCCCTTGAAAACCGATCTGAAAATGGTCTGAAACTTCCAATATCCCGCTCCTCCTTCTAAACTTGACATTTCATTTGCCAATTTACCCCATTTTTCTCAATTTCGACCCTTCTAATACCTGTGATTACTGTATTTTTTTTAAACCCCCGGATGTTCCCCTAAATTGTCTCTAATCGCCGTCGTTTTCCACTGTTCCATGGGTGTATGCTTGAATGTGTGCCGTGTGATTGTTTAACCTTCCAATTGACCCTCATTCCTTCCCAAGTACGCTATTTTAGTGTTCCGACCACGTTTGGTCGGAAATTTTTTTTTCCGAATTAAAATTTCCAAAAAAAAAAAAAAAATTTTCTTTTGCGAAAAATCACAGAATCAACACATTTTTGTTGAAATAATCCTTCCGAAATCGTTTTTCACTTCTCGACGCTATTTTTTTAAAACTATTGCGCAACTACCGTATCACCACTTTAAAGGCGCAGCACGTTTCGGCGCTGACAAATTATTTTGTTTCGAGATATCGTACCCGCGCGTTTGAAATTGTTTATTGTGAACTTCCGATTTTGAGATATTTGCAACGATGATAGCTGTTTCTCTGGCCGGAACTCATTGACGCACTTGTCTGCTGACCCATCAGTACATACACATATAGTAGTACATAAGTACAGTTGAATCGCGTAAATCCCAACCCGTCCTGGCCCCTTGAACCCGCCGTCTCTCTCTCTCTCGCACCATTTTCCCTCTTTTCTCCTTCTTCCGTCAAGAGTTTTGTTTAAATAATAGTAAAACGGTCTGTGAGAGTGGTCTGCGTCTCCTACTCTCTCTCTTACTCTCGATGAGCTCATCACGGGCGACTGGGGGAGAAAAGAGCAACAAGTTTCAAACGAAAAGAAGGAGAAAATTGGAAGATTGAGGGACCCTCGAACAGAGGCTGCCTCGGAGAATGATTATATCTCGAGATTGATAAGAGATATCAAAATGTTGTCAACAGCAAACTTGTAGTCCTAGTTATGATCTACAAATTTGCATTTGACAACTTTTTGATATCTCTTTTCAGTCTCGAGATATAATAAATCTCCGGCAGCGTTTGCTCAATTCGAGGAAATTATTATCCGTCCTGCAAAAGTTGGAACTTTTGCGCCGACCGCGACGCAGCCGCGTTGCGGCCGAAAATGCGTTGTCTCGCCACGAAAACGGCTTTTTCGACGAAAAGTACGGTAGAAAAGCCGCAACGCGGCTGCGTCGCGGTCGGCGCAAAAGTTCCAACTTTTGCAGGACGGATAATAGCGAACTTTCAAATAAATTTCCTCGTTTCTCCACGTGAAATACACAAAGAAGGAAACGCAGTTTGCTGCACATATTAGTGTGGGTACTTGTGAGAAAACAGAATGAATCGTGAAAATTTGAAAATGAAAAAATTAGGAAAAATTTTTTTTTTTGAAAATTTTTGTAAAGTGTCAATTTTGAAAAATCATAAAAAATTTCAAAGTCAACTTTTTGACTCCGTTCAAAAACAAAAAAGAAGCTCGAATGGTCTATTTTCTATAAAAAATAACAACGAGTTGATTAAATGATAAATCAATGCTGTACTTTAAATTCTTCTAAGAATTGTAAGAATTCTGTATACTGTATGTTCGAAAGTTTCATTTTCCACATGAAACTGCAATTGTTCATTGTTTTCCCTGAGTCCTGGTTCACCCATAACATGCCTACAGTAACCTCCCTGAATGTCACTTCCGCATGACCTCCACAACGTCTTCAGAATGCTCGGCACGTCTCCGTCAATGTTCCGTGTTGCTCAATATCAATTGCAGCTGCATTATGTGCTCGCGATGGCCGAGAAGAACGCGACGTCGGTGGACGAAGTGCGCCATTTGGGCGCCTCCTCGATGCCCAATTTGGACCGTTTCGCTTCCCGTTCGGCACTGGCCCTTTCGAGGGCGTCGAGTAGACGGTCCATCCCCGAGTACATCACTCCCGATACCGTAAGACACGTCGTTTCCGACGACGACTGTCCCGTTTGTCAGCTGATGATGCCCAAGGGAAGAGACGGATGTGTACGTTCTATTCTTTGTTTTTGTCCTTGTCCGTGGTGTCAACTGTTTCAAAGTGTCCATCTTCTTTTCAACCCACATTCACATATCACCTTATCACATATTTCATTAACCTGCGCAAACGCGCTCCACTGGATTTTATTGGTTTCGCCACAACTCCACGACTATCGTCTCTGTCCAGCGGAGCGCGTTTGCGCAGGTTTCAAGATTCGCTAACTGCAAACGTGCTCTATTGAGAATCAAACGTCTCGCCTACCCGCGTGCAAGTGTGCTCCATTGAGAACCGCCGATTTGGCTCCGTATCTCGAGTCGCTACGCAGCGAATTTCGAAGAGTTCCAAATTCATTATCCTACACAGCGCTTAGTACCATCCATCATTGCAATTTTGCACGGTTTCAAAGATTCCTCATCCTTGGTTCACTTTGTCCCGTTCATTTTAGTTTCAAGGAATCCTCATCTTGAATATCAGTCAGTTTAATGACAATCAGAGAATTCATGTTGAATGCGACAGTTTTTTCTTATTTTCCAACCTCTACCGTTTCATGGAAAAGTGAAATTCTGAAATTTTGCATTCTTTTTAATAGACTACTTATTCAGTTCGATTTTTTTTCAATTCTCTCCTTCATTTTTATCATAAAACTCTCTCTCTAGATAACGACATTTTTCCAATATTTTCCCATTTTTCCCCGTTTCAATATTTTGTGATTTTGAATTGGAAACTCATTGAAAAGCATTAGGATGGTTAAATTTGTCGTTCTTCTCATTCGAAAATACTGTCGGATGCTTATCAGAAATGAAGATTTGGACGAGAAAGAGTGTTCTAGGCTACCGACAGTTCCGTCGGTTACTGTGAGCCAGAAAAAATCAATTTCAGCCGGTTTTCCGGGTGTTTTTTGTGCAAATCCATTCCCTTATCATACCTAATTTGTTTTATCAAAAAATCCGTATAAAAGTCTTCTGGTTGCCGGATTTCTGAAAGAATTGATTAAAGGTTACTGTAACAGTCGTTTCGAGTTGTGTCTCGTTCGTTTCGAGACCTCTGGCGACCGGCAGAACAATTTTCTCGTCAAAAACCGTCATTTCGGGACCTGTTGAATATCTCTGTTTCATGAAAGGTACCTATAATCGCGAACTTTTGATCTCACTAATTGGACTTTGTAAATTTGCCCCATCAAATCTTTGCTTCATACCGTAAAGAACTTTACGGACAGTTCAATGAAAAATCGAATAATCGAGTGTGTTTTTTCAAGAATTCATCGAAAAACACGATTATTTCGATGCTTTCCTTGAACATTGATTTTTCGGCACACTGGACAGTTTTGAAACGGGATCTACTACAGACGTTCTACGGTATTTCCCAATCGGCTAGAGCAATCAAAGTTCCGCTCTCAACTCATGTATGTTTTGTGTAAATCCATTCCTTTCACATGCCTAATTTGGTTTATCCAAAAATCCGTATGAAAATCTTCCGGTTGCCGGATTTTCGAAAAAAATTGAAGATTACTGTAACAGTCGTTTCGAGCTGTGTCTCTTTCGTTTCGAGACCACGATTTCTTGGATCGTTAGCTCAAACCATCATATATTTCCGAGGCATTGATAAGCTGATAAGCTAATTGACAACGAGGCTCCTTGTCCACAGCCCTTTTGATACAGTCCTTTTCGGAATACTTCCAGATCTCTGTAGATCACTCTGAAAGATCCTCTTCCCCCACTGTGGGTCTTTTCTCTCTAGTTTCCCCCGTTTCATTGAAATTTGAACTCTTCGAATGCTCATTTTTCATCTAATGGAAAGTAATGAAATGTGCAGTTTTCTGAAGCGAACTTCTCCTCCGTTTCATGAAATTGTCAAATTGACCTCTCTAGTTTAATCCAGAATATCGGTTCCCTCCCAATTACTCAATTCTATCATTTGATGGACCAGAGTTAGGAAAAGGAAGTCATCCGGAAGTAGTCCAGAAATCGGATTACGGAACTCGCAATAGTCCGAAAAATGACAGTCCACTTCTTATTTTAAACGAGAATAAATGGTATTCCGAGTTCCGGACCACTTCTGGATTACTTCCATCTACTTCCACTGCTAAACCGCTGGCGTGTACGCAGCGGACAAGCAGCGGGTCCGCCAGCGGTTGCGGACACGCAGCGGGTAATTTTTCAGCCGCAGTGTCCGCCCAACTCTGTCATGGACTTGGGTCTCTCCATCTCCATTTCTCAAAACCCCCCCATTCAATTTCAGAAGCCTTCCCCTCATTCAATTTCTGTGCAATCTAATCAAAATGTCATTCCAGGTCTCTCGCCTCGTGATCCTCCACGAGGAGGCGAACGACGGAAACGCGATGCCCGATCTGACGGGGCCTGTCGGAATGGTCTCTCGAGCCGTCGGCAATCTGATTCAGGTGAGTCTTTGCTCCTGTTTCATGGAAATGTGATAATATGCGGCAGTTCTGGAGGTAAATGATAATGTATCCATTGCGCGGATTTCAGAGCTTTTTATTGTACCGAATTGGTGAAATTTTTGGGTAGAAAAAGAGGGAAAAACGTCGGCTTAGTGATTTCGAAGTGTGTTTTGAAAATCTCGAAAACGGCGCGGATAGGGCGCGCGTGCCTTTTCCAGTCTCCTAGGTGCATTCCGTGGGCATTGTGAGGGCGTGCGTGCCCTTTGGCGCTTCTCCCGGTTGACGGTCGGCATTCTGGAGCATCACCTTCTAGGCAATTTTTTTCAAAAATCTGAAAGCGTGGTCGGAGCTGGAAACGGAACTACCGAAATTTTCGACCATTTTCGGACATTTTACCCACTTTTCATTTCGGAACTTTTTTCCGGCGGAAATTTTACCGAAATTGGAAAAAAGATTTCTTACTGTAGTTTTAAAGGCGCAGAACGAGATAGTGTGAAATGGGTCTCGGGCGGAAGTTGTGAAATACTCAATTTTCTCAATTTTCTCCGTTTTCTAGTTTGTTTTCTCAGCGAAATCAATTCATTCTTGACCTTTTTTGCGAAAAAAACAACAATTTTTCGGAAAATTCGGAAAATATCCGAAATTTCCGATTATTTTCGGAAAATTGAAATTTCCGATTGGTCATTTCGGACGATGAAAAACGATCGATGAAAAACGGAATTCGAATGAGTCAACTACTCCCCCACCCCCGTCTCAGCCGTCTGATTCCGGTGCCCCCCGGAATTATCTCTCTCTCTCTCTCTCTCTCTCTCTCTCTCTCTCTTTTTCTCTCCAATTTCCTCCGTTTTCCTCCTAATTCGTTGAATCAACACACAACAATAGATGAAACAAGGCAAATAATCGAACTGCCGGCCCCCCACCGCACACGGCTGCTCGCCTTTTTTCCGAGAGAAAGAGAGTACTTTCTTACTTCTTTCTTCCGGCCGTTTTCTCTTTTTTCCCCTGTTTTCAACAATGATCATCAACTACTGATATTGGGAATGATAAGCCGTGATTATCATCGATCGATGACGTCACTGACGCGTCGATGTGAGGAGTATCGATCGGTTTCCTCCTCGACCACAAGACGCTCTTTGACGAAGAGAGCGTCGTGGGGGGATGGAGAGCGGGCAGCGGGAAGGAGGAAGGTACGTGTTCCTGGGGGAATCAGTTAGTGATCTACTCCGGCAACCCGGGAGATGTCGGCTGAAACAGTGGAAAACCGCAACTTTGAGCACTTTGGGACAAAATATCCGGGAAACTAGACAGTTAGCCACTATGCGGGATCGATTACCAGCATCAAAAAGTGTACTCTTGCAAATTTATGCACTGCTAAACCGCTGGCGTGTACTCAGCAGCTAAAATCGGATCTGCGTGTACGCAGCGGACACGCAGCGGACACGCAGCGGGTCCGCCAGCGGTAGACAGGTCGCCTGCGGACACGCAGCGGGGAATTTTCAGCCGCTGCGTACCACCAGCGTGTACTCGGCGTACACGCCAGCGGTTTAGTAGTGTAGCAATATCTGAAAGGTCCTCTAGAAACAGTTCCATTTTGAGAGAGAAATCGCCGATTTTCCAAAGAGTGTAGGAAGATTACGGACTGATCTCAAAATGCGACCCTCCACTGTTCATATTTCCATGAAACAGTCAATTGGTCTAATCCATCCATCCATCCATCCGTCTCCAATCCAACATCTTTCCAGGTCGGCTACGACACTTGCGACCACTCGGACGACCGTACCCTCCAACGGGATATGCCCCCCGCACTCCAACGTGTCGAGGGATCGTCGAAACTTCTCGAAGAGAGCTCCTTGTCTTTGAAGGTCAGTGTTATGGAACTCTATGAGCTCTATGGGATATGGAATCAATCGATGGCAAGTTGGCGATTCTCAATAGAGCGCACTTGCACTTCTAGTGCTAACCAACCCAAAGGGCGCTTCATCGCAAACAATTTCACATTTTCTCGGGGAAACTTGAACATGGGGCCTCTAGCACTGCCCCCAGAGAATCCATTATATCTGGAGATTGATAAGAGATATCAAAAAGTTGTCAACATCAAACTTGTAGATCATAAATAGGACTTTCCAATGAATGAATTCTCAATGGAGCGCATTTGCATTCCTATCTCCTTTTTTTCCAGATTTTTTGAAAAGTTTTGAAAAAATTCTTTCAAATGAAAAACAATAAAATTTAACTTTTTTCTCAAAAACCAAAAACTCTTTTTAAAATTATGTCCGATATGAAGAAAGTTAGCTCAGTAAAGATTTTTCGAAAAATTGATTTTTCAAATATCTTTCAATTTTTTTTCAAAAAATTTGAAACTGAAAATTTTGTTTTTCAAATTTTTGAGAAATTATGATTTTTGGTTTCACTAGTATTTTAAGAATTTTCACGTTGAAAATTTGAACATATTTTAAAAATATACTATCGGATGCCATCAAAATGGCCCCGCAACGATACATACCGTATTTTCTTGAACAGAGAGGCAATGCTTCCGGAGAATCATTATATCTCAAAATTGATAAGAGATATCAAAACGTTGTCAACAGCAAACTTGCAGTCCTATTTATGATCTACAAGTTTGCTGTTGACAATTTTTTGATATCTCTTATCAATCTCGAGATATCCTTTGATGAAATGCGGTGTGTTTTCCAGTGACACCCTTTTTTGTAACAATAAGACGTCTCTGTTTTCAGCACGACCCCTACTCGGTGCCTGCTCGCAAGAAGCTCATCGACGGCGCCCGCGGAATCCTCCAAGGAACGTCGGCTCTTTTGCTGTGCTTCGATGAGTCGGAAGTTCGAAAGATCATCCGCATCTGTCGCAAAGTCAACGACTACGTGGCCGTGTCGGAGGTCATCGAGTCGATGGCCGATTTGCAGCAGTTCGTCAAGGTGAGCATGTGTATCTATCACCGCATTATCACATTATCAATGGGCAATTGTTACCTAGACACCTAGAAACAGGGAGTTACAAAGGCATGCGTGCCCTTTCCGCGCCCCGAAATCTAACTGTAAGATCTGTAAGAGAGCTTGTAGCAGTGCCATTCTGGATATGAGTTTCTGTATTCTGGACACTTTGAAACGGAAATTTAGACATTTGAACGGGTTCTAGAATGTGCATTGCAGAAACCAGGAGCCAGAAAGCTCGCGGGGCATGGAAAGGGCGCGAATCTTGGATTTTGAGTGATTTCTGTACCTATCTCTATGTCAATGACACTTGGAAACGGGAACATCTTGGGAAATTTGAAGAAAAGAAAGAATTTTGAAGTTGAAAAGGGTCGCAGAACGAACTTTTTGTCAATTCTCCAAGTATCATAGATTCGATGAAACAGTAATCTTTAGGGAATACTGTAATGATCGAAGGAATGGGAAAAAGCATGTGTGCATAGGAATACACCGGAATTGTGCAAAAAAAATTGACTCCGGAAAAACGGAAACCGGAAAATTTGAAAAAAAAAATTGAAAAAAATTTTTTTTTCTTGAAATTAATTTTTTGTTCAAAATCATTGAGATCACCTTCTCCCCCCCCCCCCTAACTGGAATTCTAGGTTCATTTTCTTTGCAAAAAAACAATTTTTCAAATTTTTTTTTCATTCTCAAAACAATTTTTTTTCTTCGCTTCTAAAAAATCGGGAAAAAATCGATTATTGTAAAAAAACAGGAGTTCTGACCAATCCTCGACCACATTTCACAATAAAACCGTTCTTTATCACATCAAAGGTCTCGCAACGAAAACATTAAACTTTTTTGAAAATCGACATGCGCCTTTAAAGGAACTACGGTATCCACAGTAGTTTCTTTAAAGGCGCATGTCGATTTTTTATAAAGTTCAATGTTTTCGTGGCGAGACCCGCCGATAATATGAAACAGGAACCTTAACAGCTACAGTAATCCACTACCGTAACCCTTGTTCCAGGACATCACGCCATGGCTGCAGAACGTGACGGTGGACGTGAATGCGCGTCAACAAGAGCTCACGCACCAAGTGCACCGCGAGATCCTCATCCGCTGCCTCGACTGCATCAAAACCATCGCTCCGGTGCTCATTTGCTCGATGAAGACGTCGATCGAGCTGGGCATCCCGCACCCGCGACAGGGCTACGCCGAGGCGATCGCCAACCGCAACTTCATGAGCCAGCGGATGACGGAGGAGATCAACGAGATCATCCGCGTCCTGCAGCTCACCACCTACGACGAGGACGAGTGGGACGCCGACAACGTGACGGTGATGCGGAAGGCGCTCTCCGCGGCCAAGTCGCTGCTGACGGCGGCTCTCGACTGGCTCGCCGACCCGCACGCGCGTCCCGGAAGCATCGGCGAGAAGGCGATCCGGCGCATTTGCGAGTACGCCGACCGAATTGCGGCCCGTGCGCTGCCGGAGGACTCGCAGAGCATCAAGAGGAGCATCTACGAGATCACGGCGATGACCGACGAACTGTGCGCCATCCGCAACTCGGGCGGCTACGATCGCGAGAACCTGGCCGCGCAGACGGCTCAGCGGCTCAAGGACCTCGTGGGCTCGAAGAACAGCTCGGGACTGATGGGCGACGCACTGCAGAACGCGCAGAGACACGGCGGCGCCAACCCGGCACACACGGCTGCCGGACGACTGGAACAGGCGTTGAGGTATGATTTCGACTCCGGAATTCCGGAAGGTTTCACGGAAATTGTTCAAAATATTCAAACAGTCAAACATTTTTTGGTTGAGAAAACAATTTTTGAAAAAAAATTTTTTTTAATTTTTTTTTAAATTTTGAATTCCCAAACGGAAAATCAATAATTCAAAAAGTTTGCGAAAATTGCGGTTCAAATTCCGGAAATTTACTCTTTTTTCTGAAAATTGATTTTTGATTTAACAAAATTGAACAGAAATTTTAGAAAAGTATTACACTTTTATTTCTAGTTTAATCATTTAGCTGTTATTTTTTATGAAAAATAGACCATTTGAGCTTTATTTTTGTTTTTCAATTGAGTTGAAAAGTCGAATTTGAAATTTTTTATGATTTTTCAAACACGGCGAACCACGATCGACGTGTTAGAGGAAAATCTAGGCCATATTTGCGTTTTGAATCTCCGCCTCCAGACACCGTTTCCTAGTCCCCGAGGGTTTTTCGCATTTTTCTCGAAAAACTTCTTTAAAGTTGCAAATTTTTTTTATACAAAACCATCAAAATTAATTTTCCAACGGTTTAAAAAAAAATTCATGCCATAAATTTAACACCTTGCCCCGAAAAATAGGGGGAAGAGGGCGTTCAAAATGCGTTTTTGGGAGGACTCCGCCAATCGGACCTGCGTGCGGCGGAGTTGCAAAATTTCACGCGGCGGTTGCGAAAGGGGCGTGGCCCACGTTTCAGGATTGCTGATTGGTGGCCGAACACGGAAAAATGCTGCAAAATTTTACTACTAGACGTCGCCGCTGGTTCGCCGTGTCAAAGTTGATACATCACAAAAATGTTTGAAGAATTTTTTTTTTGAATTTGAATTTTCCCAAAATTATATCTCGAGACTGATAAGAGATATCAAAAAGTTGTCAACAGCAAACTTGTAGTCCTAGTTATGATCTACAAGTTTGCAGTTGATAACTTTTTGATATCTCTGAGAAAAGTGTGTCATTGCAGATGGCTCGACAATCCGGGACTCGACGACGGAGGACTGGGTCTTCAGGCGATCCGCCTGCTGACTTCCGACGCTCGGAAACTCGCCGACCGTCTCAATCCGCAAGACAGGTATCTTCTGTTGATAACCCACTGATAATCAGTCCCCCCCGCACACTCTTGTCCCCTTGTCCCCTTCACCCAAGGCTTGGTCGGAAATAACCTGTCGGAAACTTTTTTTCCGAAAAAAAAGTCCAGAACTTTCTGAAATTTCCGAATTTTCTGAAAAATGGTTCTTTTTTCCGCAAAAACGGTCAAGAATGAATTGATTTAGCTGAAAAAAGTGAAAATTGAGAATTTCACAACTTCCGCTCGAGACCCATTTCACACTATCTCGTTCTGCGCCTTTAATACTACAGTAAGAAATCTTTTTCCCAATTTCCGCAAAATTTCCGACGGAAAAAAGTTTCGAAATGAAAAGTGGGTAAAATGTCCGAAAATGGTCGGAAATTTCGGAAATTTGTGTAGTTCCGTATCCGAACAAGCCTGGTCCACGCCCGATGACTGATAATCAGTCCCCCCGCACACTGTCCCCTTGTCCCCGTGTCCCCGTCCCCCCACCCGCTGCTCTGTTTCCAGAAACCGTCTGCTCGGCCTCTGCTCCGACATCGACCGCCTCGCCGCCCAACTGGCCGATCTGGAGCGTCGTGGACTCGGAAACTCGCCCGAGGCGCAGCAGATCCGCGGACAGCTCCGCGGAGCACTCAAGGAGCTCGGCGACTTCATGCGCAGAGTCCTCACCGACCGTGTTGTCAGTTATTCTCTTCTCCTTTGTCGCTTCGGGTTACTGTAGGGCGGGTACTGTAGGAGAGGATGGTCGTTGAAGTTGTTGAAGGGCTCCAGAGATGTTTGGAGTACTGTAGGGATACTGTTGGATAATGGAAACTGGTGAAACACCGAGACGTTTCAAATTTGTAGTTACCAGTTTTAAAAAGGTTACTGTAAGGGTACTGTAGAAAAAATTGAAAATTAGTCGGGAAAGGCCAAAAAAACAAAAGAACTAATTTTTTCGAAAAATCGAAAAATTTTGAAATTTTATTGAAACCGATTTTTTTTTAATTTTACAAAAAATCGAATTTTTTTCATTTTTTTTTTAATTATAATTTTTATCGATTCGCCAGATACGACAATTACTGATAAATCGAATATAGCAGATAATCAGATTTATCTGAAACAGTGAAACACCGAAATTTCTGAAATATGAGAATTTTTTTATTTTCAATAACATCGAAAAATTTTTTGAAAATTTGCAATAGAGCGAAATTTCTTAACACAATGGTTTTTAGAATTTCTAATGACTTATTGATGAACAAAAAAAATAAAAAAAATTTTAAAAATTTTTTTAATTGAGAAAATTTGAAAATAGTGAAATTTTTTTTAATACTCAATAAATAATTGAAAATTCCATAAATTTTCGGAAATTTATAACATTTCTGAAACTGGGAACATTTTTAAAATCAAAATGTTAAAAGGAATTCTCAAAGTTGAAAAAATTCAAAAAAAAAATATAATGAATATTTTCGATTTTTTTTTAATTTTTAGTATGATACTATCCGTCCTGCAAAAGTTGAAAGTTCTGCGCCGACCGCGACGCAGCCGCGACGCGGCCGAATATGCGTTCTCTCGCCTCGAAAACGGCTTTTTCGACGAAAAGTACGGTAGGAAAGCCGCGTCGCGGCTGCGTCGCGGTCGGCGCAGAAGTTTCAACTTTTGCAAGACGGATAATATCATACTTAAAATTAAAAAAAAATTCGAAAATGTTCATTTTATTTTTCTTCGAATTTTTTCAACTTTTCAACTTTTCAACAAAAAATTAAATGAACATTGAAATTTTCGATTTTTTTTAATTTTTAGTATGAATAATTTCAAAAATTCAAGAAATTAGCTATTTAAAACAAATTGATCTTTTTCCAACTTTGAGAATTCCTTTCAACATTTTGATTTTAAACATGTTCCCAGTTTCAGAAATTTTACAAATTTCCGAAAATTTATCGAATTTTCAATTTTTTCTCTTTAATTAACAAGTAAGTTGTAAAATTTGTAAGAATTGTAAGATTAATTCAAGAAAATAGCTGTTTAAAACAAATTGATGTTTGTTTAGGTGGACGACTTCGCCGACATCACGACGCCACTCAAGCAGTTCGTGGAGGCCGTTCACGCCGACGCCTACGACCCGCACCGCGAGCAGAACTTCGCTGACAAGTCGACGAAACTGTCGGAGCACTCGCACTCAATGACGACGACGGCACGGCTCGTCGCCTCGTGCGGCCCGTCGAAGAGCAAGAAGACGGTGGAGGCGATACTGGACACGGCGGAGAAGGTGGAGCAGCTCACGCCGCAGATCGTCAACGCGGGAAAGATCCGACTGCACAACCCGAACAGCGAGCAGCACTTTGAGAACATTCACAAGTTAGTTCTCAAACGAAATTTTTAAATTTTAACAATTACCTTCGGATGCCATCGAAATGGCCCTCCCCACAACCGAGAAGAGCAATGCTTCCGGAGAATCATTATATCTCGAAATTGATAAGAGATATCAAAAAATTGTAAACTGAAAGATTGTAGATCACAACTGGGACTACAATCTTGCAGTTTACAACTTTTTGATATCTCTTATCAATCTCGAGATATAAACATTCTCCGGAAGCATTGCCGCTCTGTTCAAGACAATACGGTATGTATCGTTGCGGAGCCATTTTAATGGCATCCGATAGTAAATTTTCACACGGGGGGGCAAAAGGCGACATGAAAACTCAAAATTTGAATTTCGCACGCTTTTGTATTCGCTGCGTAGCGACTCAAATGATACGGAGTCATTAGCTTTTTTGGATTTCGCGTGACATTTTCCGTAGGACTGTGCAAACACGGTCACGTCAAAATACACAGAATCGTAGGATTAAGCATTTTCGAATATCCTCGTGACATTTGATACTCAGTTACAGCAGCCAATTTGGCGATTCTCAATGGAGCACGTTTGGTTTCACTTCGCTATTGCCCCCCCCCCCCCTTCGTGATTTAAAAATACCAGTAAAACCAAAAATCATAATTTCTCAAAAATTTGAAAAAAAAAATTTTTCAGTTTCAAATTTTTGAAAAATACTTGAAAGATATTTGAAAAATCATTCGTTATTGAACTAACTTTCCTCATGTCGGACATAATTTTAAAAAGAGTTTTCTGGTTTTTGGAAAAAATGTTTAATTTTATTGTTTTTCATTTGAAAGAATTTTTTCAAAAATTTTCAAAAAATCTGGAAAAAAAGGAGATGGGAATGCAAATGCGCTCCATTGAGAAATCATTCATTCAGACAATTCGCCGACGCCCTGCACCGTCTTCGTTCGCACGTCGACGACGCCATCGACACTGGAGAGTTCGTGCGTGCTTCCGAAACTGTAAGTGCGGGGGAAACCTCAACTTCAAGCGCATTTTTCTATAGAAAGAACGCGTTTTCGATTAACGGTATCAACTAGAGTTTTATAGAGAATTTGATGTAGATCATTTTTGCAATTGACAACTTTTTGATAGCACTTTTAGTTTTTGAGAAAATTTGAAAACAAAACACCACACTAGCAATCAATTTCAAAAAATAAGTCGATTTTCAAACGCAATTTTCTGTCGGAAAACAAAATTTCCGAATCTAGACGTCAACTACATTTTTGTAGAGAATCAGAAGTAGATCATTTTTGCAATTGACAACTTTTCGATGTTTTTTTTCGTTTTCGAGAAAATCTAACAAAAACAATTTGAACTTTTTTTTTCTTTTTTCATTTTCAAACGCGATTTTCTCTAGGAAAACTAAATTTCCGAGACTAGACGTCAACTACATTTTTATAGAGAATCAAAAGTAGATCATTTTTGCAATTGACCATTTCCCATATCTTTTTTAGTTTCCAAGATAATCCCCCTAATTTGCAGGCAATGCGCCGTTACACGAACAACGCCGAAGGAGCCATCAACGGAGGCGATACGCAGGGAATGGTCGAGAACACCTCGCAGATCGCCCGTCTCGGCAACCGCGTCTTCATGACCGCCCAGTCGGAGGCCGACAATTCGGAAGAGCCGTCGTTCGTGAACAGAGTCCGAAGTGCCGCCGATCAGTTGCATTCTTGTGAGTTCTTCCCCCCGAGGAACCCCCGTGTTGCAACTGCGCTCCACTGATAATGTATCGCTCCTTCACGTGAAATACACGAGAGTCGGCGCGAGACCCAATGGAGCGCGTTTGCAACACAAAGTTAATGACGTGGCGGCAACTGATGGGAATTGTTAAACAGCGTTATTTCGGAGTGTCGTAGTGAGAATTTCGTGAGAATTTCGAAAACACGTTGAAAACGCGCTCTCCAGTGAAACCGAAAATCATAAAGTCTCAAAATTTTGAAAATTTTTGAAAAAAAATTTTTTTTTCAGTTTCAATTTTTTTTGAAAATTTTTTGAAAAACATTTTTTTTCAGTGCCAACTATTTCGGTTTCAGGCAGAATTTGAAAAAAAAAGCGATTTTCGTGGCGAGAACCAAATTTTGGTTTTTGAGAAGAATTGTTTCAGAGATTTCCAAAAACACTGAAAATAAGTAGCTTCTATTCGAATTTCCCCCACTTTTTCTTACAATTTAAGACAAAAAATAACCAGAAAGAGAGTGAGAGAGAGAGAGAGAGCACCCACTTCTCTGTTGACTTTGACGTCCGTTCGTCTCTTTTTCTCTGCGTCTCTCGTCGATTTGCGCTCTCTCTTTGTTTGTGGTACCTCCTCCTTGTAATTCTTCCAACCCCCGGGAAGCCCACGAGGTGGTAAACCAATGGAATTCTTTCTCTTTTCTCTCGCCCCCTGCCAAACAATCACTGATCGCTGATCTTCCCCGCAGCCCCGCAAATCACTTTTTCCACTGTCGGGATTCGAACCCGTGACCCCAAAATTGAAAGTTGGGCGCGTTACCCACTGCGCCACACAAGCGTTCCGGCAAGCTGCCGCTAGGGCGATAAAGAGCTCGCGGTTGGCGGCAGTTTGATGAATTTTTTTGAGTCCTTTTTCTCCTTTTTCTCTCTCTCTCTCTTCTCCTACCGTAATCAAAAATGTATCATCTGTCTAAAGGATGATGCCAATCAATCGATACTCGTCGTCGGTCTCCGATCACTACGACTCGTCAGACGAGTACGATAACTATAGTGAACAGAACTACGAGTACGTGTACAAGGGAACACGTCTCGTTCCTTTCAATCCGCAGGTTCTTATCAGTGAGTCGGGTGCCACGTCATCAAGGGCATACTGTACTTTCCAAACCGATCTGTTTCAGCCATCCCGCCAATGGTGAACCACGCGAAGCAGTTCGCCATGAATCCACGCGATCAGTACACTGCCAATCAGTGGCGCGGGGCGAACGATCAGCTGCTGAACAGCGTGCGAGCCGTCGGAGATGCCATCAACGGAGTGCCGATGAACGGAGGAGGAAGACATTCCAGCTACCAGGAGAGCGTCTCGCGCGCCTCCCCCTACAATCCGGTTGGTTTTGAGGGCACGCTTCGGGCATGCAAAAGGGCAACATTGCAGTTGAGGGCGCGAAAAGGGCATGCTTTAGAACTAAGAACCCGATTTACCATCAGCTAGGCGTGAATGTCTTTTAACCCCCCACCCTAATAGATCTATTTCAAATTCAATCTATAATCGAAAAAAATTGATTAAAAATGTTTTTTATTTGATTTTTAATTTTTCACATTTAAAAAAAAGTCAAACCTTTTGAATTTTTCTCTTTGTAGATCATTTTGCTAGAAATCCTAGTGCTGCAAGTGTTTTTTTTAAAGTGTTTCGATAAGAAAATTCTAAAATTCTTTTCGAAAAGGCACGCATGCCCCAACTACGCCTCTTTGGCGGAGAAAAAAACCGAAATATTGTATTGTTTTTCAAGCGAGTATTCAAAATCTTTTTTTTGGAAAAAACCGAGAAAATTCAAAATTTCGAAATTGTGTTGAAAACAAAAAAAAATTTTTTTTGGTTTTTAAAAAAATTATTTTCAAACAAAAAAAGTTTCCGAAAAAATCAATGCATCGATTCCACTAATTTCAGTAGGGATATTCCTTCTTTAATTTATTTTTCCAATTAAAAAACATTTTTGCAAAAAAAAAAATTTTTTTTAATTTTTTTCGGTTTCGAAATTTTTTGAAAAATTTTGAGAAATTTTAAATAGTATTGGAGCTTTAACAAGTTTTACTTGCTTTATACAAAAAAAGATCAAAACCAAAAACCAAAAAGGATGGTATATCCCCCGGTGAGAACACTTGATCGACCATTCGGAACACACACACAATTCTTGAGCTCTCTTCTTCTTTTTTTTACTTATTTCGGGGGGAAAAAGAAGAAATCTGAGTGGGAGAGAAAGAGTAAATAAGACAAAAGAGAGAGAATAAACAAAAAGAAGAGAAGTTTCTGTTTATTTACTACCAAAAACCATCCATCCACCATCAAAGAACTCGCCAATTTCACTCGGAACCGAGGGGATTTTTGAGCGGTTTTTAACAGGGGAAATAGGGAATCTGAACGAGGATGTTGGCGAATTGAATAACGGTGAAAAAATTAATAACTGATTTCTAGCATTTTTTAGATTTTTTTCTGAATTAAAAAAAATAATGTTCAATTTTGTAGCATTTTTCAAAAAAAAAATATTTCGATGATTTATTTTTGATACGTAACTAAGTATTTAGAGGACACGGAATCATAAAGTCCACAGTGTCTGCGTCTCGCCTGTTTTCCCGCTATTTCGGCTACGCAGCTTGAAATAGTTAGAGAAATGGAGAGACGTACGCAGCAAAATTTTAATTTAATGCAGCAGAGCCAAAAAGCGCGATTCCATTCGACATCCGCACTGTGCTTGCGTGGAGGATAAGCTAATATTTTCAAAAATCTTGGAATCTGCGAAAATGCGCTCCGCTGGACTCGTGTTGGTCTCGCCACGACAGTCGTCTGTGTCGTGGAATACATGAGGCAGAGACCGATGGTCCAGCGGAGCACATTTGCGCAGGTCTCAAGATTTTTGAAATATATGATGACTTTCTAGCTAAAATAGTAAAGTTTTCCAAGAAAAATTAATTTTTAATTTTTGAAATTTTTCTCCCCGCAATATTTCTCTGGTTTTTGAATTAATCTGGTGGAAAATGGAATTTTCGAGTTAAACCTTTTTAAAAATTTTAAAAAATTCGAGCTTCGATCATCATTGGAATTTAAACAATGTGTGCAATTTTTGACTTTTTGAAACTGGAAAAAATTGAAATAAGAGTAAATTATAATTCAGAAATAAATGAAATCTATTTACTAAATCCAAAAATATTTCAGCCACCACCATCATCGCAAGTGATTCGAAGTGTGAACGCGTCTCCACCATCAGCGCCAATCGTCCACAACAAGATGATCATCCGAGAGGAAATCCCCGCCCCACCGCGGCCCCCGCCACCAGTCGAACTCTCGCCGCCACCACGTCCACCACCGCCGCCAGAATACGACGAAGAAGAGGAAACGAGGGCGTTCTGGGAGAGATATCCCCTCCCGCAGGCGTCTCATCAGCCGATGCTCGCCGCCGCGCACAATTTGCACAATGAGCTGAGACAGTGGAGTTCGCAGGAGAACGACATTGTCGCTGCGGCCAAGAGAATGGCTGTCCTCATGGCCAAATTGTCCCAACTGGTCAGAGGAGAAGGAGGCACTAAGAAGGTGAGAGAACACCTCGAGAAAACACCGCTTTTCCGTATCGTCTGTTATTCCGGCCCTCAGACATTTCGAAACCACGACATTTCGAAATCAATCATGGCGTTTGTTCGCGAAGATCTTCAAAGACCCATTATTTCATTATTTCTATGAAAAACTTCAAGAAAAAAGATATATAACGGATTATCCAAGCGTTTTTCCTCCGAAATTCATGCGGTTTCGAAATGTCTGAGCCGTTATTCCCGAGAGTTTATTTGGTGTTGAGAATAGAGAAAACACTGTGAGATTGCCGGATGGAATATTCCGGAAAATCCACCGGAGCTCCGGATTCTGGTCTATTGACAGGAGCAGCACTCATATTTATCCGTATTAACTAACAAGATACTAAAGTGAATTCTCTAACGATGACTGATACCCAGAGTTTGAAACAGAGAACATTTGAAAATGCCTAATAACTTTTACAGGACCTCATCGAGTGTTCGAAACAAATCGCCGACCGTTCCGAAGAAGTCACCCGATTGGCCGTCCAACTCGCCCGTCTTTGCACTGATATCAAAATGCGAACTGTGAGTTGGAACGAGGATTTTGGATTTTTTTAGGAATTTTTAGTTCAATTTTAGTTCAATTTTTTTTAATATTTTAAAATCCAATTGGAACTTTCCCGACAAGTCGTGAAATCCTCGAATTCTTTAATTCTTGTAAAAACTTTACAATTTTTCGAAATTTTTCAATTAAAAAATTTACTTTTTTTTGAACTTTCTTCTCTTCATTTTCCAATTTCTCCGTTTTCAGGCTCTTCTGCAAGTGTCCGAGAGAATTCCGACGATAGCCACCCAATTGAAGGTGCTCTCCACCGTCAAGGCCACTATGCTCGGATCAGCCAGTGAGTTTTCCGCACAATTTTCCGGATTTTCCCATTTTTCTCATTGAAACTGCTCTTTTTTCCTATTCGCCACCTTTTCCAGACGTCATCGGCCCATACGGTCAACAAGTTGATGGTAATAGTTGTGTTTCTCGATTAAAACGCGTTATTTTCCCTGCAACTAATCGAATTGTGTGCATTTTTTAGGAAACGAGCATGAATTTTTCGAGAATTGTAACTTTAACAAAAAACAGAAATTCTTGCGAAAAATCGATAATCGAGTGAATTTTACTGTGAACTTTGCAGAAATTAACCTGTTTTCCCCGAGTTTTTCACAACAAATTGCGGATTTTTTTTGATGATTTTCAAGGAAATTATCGATTTTCAGGCAGCGAAGAGGATGATGAAGCCATGCAGCAGCTGGTGCACAATGCGCAGAATTTGATGCAGTCCGTCAAGGTTTGTCACTGAAAAATCGAAAAATTTGTTGCTAAAAACTATTTTTTGGAAGAAATCACCTGAAACTGAATATTAAAGAAAGTTTCATGTTTTCTCGTTAAAATCGTTTTTTTTTGCATTTTTGCCGGATTAACAGATTTTCAAGCATTTTTGATGAGAAAAACAATGAAATCGCAATAATTTAGGATTTTTTCGAATTTCGAAAACTTTCGAAAATTTGCGCAAAAATTATTTTTGGAAATTTTTTACGGTTTTTTTCGCGAAATATGTCTCGAAGAGAGTTTCAAAGTGATAATAACAATGTTATTTGGAAAAACCGGGAATTTAGATATTTATTCGAAAATCACTGTTAACTCGTGGAAACTGGTTTGTTAAAAATTAATTTCCACACTCGAGGATGTTTTTATTTTGAAGAAAAATTGTCTGAAAACTGGATTTTTCGGAATTTTTGTAAAAAAAGCGACAAAATCGCAGTAATTTATGTTTTTTTTTGAATTTCGAAATTTTTAGGATTTGTAATTTTCGGGTTGTTTCTGTCATTTTTGAATGAAAAAAGAAACTTACATTCGTCTTTTCCAGGACGTCGTCCGTGCCGCCGAGGCCGCGTCGATCAAGATTCGCACCAACTCTGGACTCCGCCTCCGTTGGCTCCGAAAACCAATGTGGTCCAACTTCTAATTTGCTCCCCCATTTCTCTTTTTTTGCATAATTCTATGTACTTTTTGCTGCTATTTTTCTAGTTAACCGCCGCCAAATTACCCTGCTTGAAAATGCTCTTTTCAGTTTAAATTGCTCCAATTTCCTCATAAAACCGCATATTTTACCACATAATCGGTACAAGTGTCCAGTCCACTCCCCCGCCAAATCCCTCCCCAAACCCCGCTCCTACCCGAAAAAGTGCCTTTTACAACAAAAACACGTCTTTTTTCTTCTTTTTTTTCTTCAAAACTGCCTATTCTCCTGGAGACTATTCCCCCGGATTCATCTCCTGTCTTCCCAATTTTCTCTTTCCAGTAGCTTAATTGTCTCTTTTTTACGTTAATTTCTACTCAAAATTAATCAAAATATGTTTTTCAAAAGACAGAAAAATCTTTTATTGACCCTCTTGTTTTTGTAGACCCTCCCTGCATAATCCCCTGATTTTCCAATTAGCCCCGACATTTTTCGTTTTGAAAAATTGGTTTTTTTACGATTTTTGTGAATAAAATGCTGATAATCACTGTGTTCGAACTCAATTGATGAGACAAAACAAAAATTGATAATTTTCGAAAAATTGCGAATATCATTTTTCATCAAGTTTTGACTGTTTTTATTGAAATAATAGTTCCAATAAATAGAAATTAAATTTCAATACACAGTTTCTCCCAAAAAAATTAGTAAAATTGAGGAAAAAACACTGAAAAAAGCTCGAAAAATGCGATAAAATCCGTCAAGAGGTTTTTATTGTCCGAGAGAAGTACACAGAGAGGAGTGCAATAGAGCGCGTTTGCTGCTAGTTTAAAGGCGCACGCATTTAATTGGCCGACGGGTCTCGCAGCGAACAAGATTTTAGGCCCATCGCAGTGTGGATTTTACATTTGTTTCTCATTTTTCGGCCCTTTTTGAAGCTTTTTTATCCGTTTTTTCGGGAAACTTTTCAACTTTTGTTGAAAGCAATTGTTTTCTACATAGTTTGCTTCAATTTCAATACGAGAAACCTTTTTCCCACTCGAATTGAGTCATTTCTGTTTGGTTTTAGGCTTTTTCAGTTACTTTCGGATTCTCTCTTCATTTTGCCTTCGTTTTCTTTTTCAAAATTCTATTTTCCAGCTTGAGGTACACACTTGAAAAATGAGAGGACCGAAGAAGCATCTTAAGCGTCTTGCCGCTCCAAAGCATTGGATGCTCGACAAACTCGGAGGAGTTTTCGCCGTCCGCCCGAACCCAGGACCACACAAGCTCCGCGAGTCCCTCCCACTCAGCTTGTTCCTCCGCAACCGTCTGAAGTACGCCCTCAACTACACCGAGGCCAAGAAAATCCTCACCCAGAGAATCATCCGCGTCGACGGAAAGGTCAGAACTTGCCACAAGTTCCCAACCGGATTCATGGGTAAGATTGATAGAGACTTTATTTGAATCTCATTTTTCTTGTTTTTAGATGTCGTCGGAATCGAGCGCACCAACGAGTTCTTCCGTATGCTCTACGACACCAAGGGACGCTACATTGTCCACAGAATCCAGGCTGCTGAGGCTGACTTCAAGCTCTGCAAGGTCAAGTCGGTCCGCACCGTCATCAAGGGAGTCCCAGTGCTCACCACCACTGACGGACGCACCATCCGTTACCCAGACCCACATGTCAAGACCAACGACACCATCGTCTTCAACATCAACACCCAGAAGGTCACTGACTTCGTCAAGTTCGAGCCAGGAAACTTGGCCTACGTCACCGGAGGACGTAACGTTGGACGTGTCGGAATCATCGGACATCGTGAGCGTCTCCCAGGAGCTTTCGACATCATCCACATCAAGGATGCCGCTGGACACTCCTTCGCCACCCGGTAAGTTTTGCCTATAAGGCTAAAGGAGCATGAAGGTCGGGGGCCACGAGGGTCGTAAAAGTCCGGCTAAGGTTGGTTGCTAATTCAAGCATTTTATCCTTACAGCATCTCCAACGTCTTCGTCATCGGAAAGGGATCCAAGCCCCTCATCTCCCTTCCAGCCGGAAACGGAGTCCGTCTCTCGATCGCTGAGGAGCGTGACAAGCGTATGGCTCAGAAGCACTAAATTTGTTTTTGTTGAAAAATAAAATTGTTAACCTAAAGAAACCATTGTTCGGATAATTGTTGTTTGAGCAAAAAGCTATCGCGCAAGTCAAAGTATTGGTTGGAATTTTCGTCATCCAGATGTCCCAGCGAGATCTTTGGAAAGCTCTCTCGGGTGTTCTCTGCCTTTACAAGCATTCTGGCATTTCATCATCAGCTCTCAAAAAGTTGGTCACGAACAAAATTAGTGAATCAGTTGCCGAAATCGAGTCGACTTCTCGATTAAGGCTTCCTCTAGTCTCACTTCCAGTCGTGGAGCCTCATGAGAAGTCGGGAGCTATCGTGGTTGTCGGTAGGAACGAAGTGGCCGATTACAGGTATTTCAGAGTAGTAACTGTTTGAAAGAATCAGCGTTCTAGGCATCATCCGTTGGTATGTGGAAGGTCAATTCGATCGGAAGACATTCAAATAGTAGATGCCCTTCCGTTGCCCACGAATAGTTCCGGTGTCGTTTGTAAGCGAACATTGGGAGAAAGCTCTCTCAAATTCAATTTTCCAGTATTCGGAATACAGGATGGTTGTGATGAAATACCAGAACTGATGGCAAAGTCATGGACGAACGTCTACCGAATCGATGGAATTCTCGGAAAAGCGAGCAAATCGACGAAAAATCAAGCAACAACGCAAGAATTGCCAGTTTCCGATGCCGAAAACGCGGATATCGTCAAACGAATCAGTCGGCATCAGCTGGAGAAAGTGCTGTCGCGAATGGAGTCCGAATTCCGCGGCGCTTCGTTCCAGAATGCCAATGTTGATCTGCAGGTGCGTTTTTAACTTTTATGGACCATTCATAATTTAAAAGTTGATCGCTTCGCGAAAATATCAAACTTGCCGAAAATTAATTCTGTTTCAAAGATCAAATTTTAAAAAGAGTTCGACCATGTGCATGTTCTCTGTTCTGCAGAATGAATGTATTCAAATTCCAGAGCTCCGAAGCGTTCGAACTGGCTCGTCGAGGACTTCCTCGAGCCCAACTGCCCGGTGCTCAAATCGTATATTCGCTCGATTTGAATTGGTTCCGATCGCCTCGGTTCTCAATCACTGCACAGTGTTCTGGAGAGGACGATGAGATGCTAACGTGAGTTTTTTCGTTGAATAAACGAACTTATTCAAAAGTTCTGCTTTTCAAGTTCAAAAAAAAAAAAGGTTTTGTGTGTACAAAAATCACACTCGTTGATCATTAAACTTGTGAAAAAGTATCATTTTGAATAAAAATCATATAATGTGTGATTTTCAACTGAATATTCATCATTCATTCCAGAAACCTTATCGAACATATCGGCTCAAACCTGGGAACCGTGGCGATGACGATTCGACTCCAACGACAGAACTTTGGACCATTCGGAGGAGAAGAGGCGCTTTTGGAAAAACAGATAAATCTGCAGAACATTGTCAGAAACATCCAACTCAATCGGTGAGTTTTTCACATTTTTGTATAAATCCCTCTTTTAAAACATTACAAAATATGGGAATTTCATTGAATCAGAACTCTGAAAGGTGAAGGGTAAAGGGTATCCGCTATGTCTAGCTTTCGCAGCAAAAAATGGCAGAAAATCTCTGAAAAATCGCTCGTTGCGAGACCCTTCCGTCATTTAAATATCCGCTCCTTTTAAAGTTTACTCAGACTTTCTACTTTTTTTCCGGAATGACAAGCTCTAAAAATCGGGAAACCGTGGAAGCGTTTAAGAAAGGACCGTTCTGAACTATTAATCTAGAAAAAACACGAATTTGAGTTTTCAAAAACATCATTCCAGTTCAGATGTTTAGCATAGAATCACTTTGAAGCAAATTAAAAAATCATAACCGATTTTTCAAAAAATCTTCATTTTTTTAAAATAAAGATAAGCAGCACGATTAGATATAAGTTGCGAAAACGAAATTCCAACAGAAAAAATCTGAAAATAAATGTTTCAAAAAGGATTTGAAACGGGGAAAATTTATAATTTAGTCATTGACTTTATGATGTCATGAAAAAAATCACAAAATCAACGGAATAATAAAAAAAAATAATTAGACATCTCTCCATTTTCAGCAAAATCCTCTCCTCCTCCGAATCAATCGATAAACGAGTCGTTGAGCATCGTACCGCCGAATCGGATGAAAATCAACGGAAACGCGAAATTTTCGACGGATTCGGACTGCGAGAATCGACGAAAATGGACGATTACGATGCGATGCGGCCGGCGTGGCCGAGGAATTATTAACTCTTTCTTTTTTTTTGGGGTTTTCTAATCTAATCTTTATTGATTAACTTGTAGAATCGGATTTATAGTAAATTTGAAAAAAGTTCGAAATTCAGTCGAATCGAATTGAATCGAGAACAGCGATTATATAGAATTAACAAGGATTTTTTATAGATTAACAGCATTTCGAAAGGGGCATTTTTTTTGGAATTTTCTATTAGCAGAATAGAAATTTATGCATTTATCGAGCCATGGCGAAGACGACGAACAGCATCGAAGTGAGCGGGGCGAGGAGCGACGGAGCGGAGTTGGTGGTCGATTCGACGGACGGAGCAGTGGATGGGGAGACGGAGGAGGGACCGGCGGACGAGGAGGTCTGGAAGAAGTGAGTGTTTTGGACATTTTGGGCTGCAGAGGGAAATTGGGAGGTTACTGTAGGTTACTGTAGAAGAATAGAACCTCCTGTTAGTCTAGAGGGGCTTATTGACGCTAGGAACACTTCTAAACATTGTCTAGCATGTGGATCAGTCGCTTGGGATTACTGTAGTTTTAGTCCTTTCTTGAAACAGGTTACTGTACTTCAGTTGTGTTCTGTTTTTAATGACTTTAGAATTCTCCGCACTTTTATCTTTTTTTCGATGATTTTTCGGTTTTTTTATCGTCGTGCATCTCGAGAGGGGTTATTGTTTATGGAGATCCATAAAAATTGGAGGAGGAGGAAGTGATCGGGTTACTGTAGCTAGAACAGGAAATAGCAGGGTACAGTAGTCGGAACTCGGAGTTTGTAGATCTAGTGAAGGTACAGTACCCAAATGCTCTGAGAGCCAAACAGAACTACGGTAATCTAGCTGAAGACCTACAGTACCCTGCAACCAGTAACCCCAAGGACCCTCAATTGACTTTCCAACCGCCTTCCCACTCTGTTCTTTCAAAAAACCGAAAATTCTGAAACTACAGTAATCCGTTGGCTCCCCCTTCATACCTCAGCCCCGGGGGCCTCTTTCGTGGAGCCAACAATGGTTCCGACGATGGTGTCTGGTGCAGGAGTGCTCGCGGCGGCGGCGGCTCCTTCGCCTCCAGCGGCCGCCAACTCATCTGGCTTCTTCTCGGTCGCCGGCTCTTCATCGGCTGAAAATGAGCATCATTGTGCGGAACTGACCGTAACCGTCACCTACCGTAACCCATGACGACGAACGAGGCGAACGAGACGGCAATGAGGAGGGCGGTGAACGACTTCATCCTGTGTCTTCTTTCGTTCGCAACTGCTGCAAATTCGATTGTTTCCGAGGAGAAGAGGAGAAGAGAGAAAGTGAGCGAAAGTGTCGTCAAAACGAGCATTATATACACACCGGACACATGGCAGTGCCACGTCAACACGCACTTTCTTCCCACGCGAATGGTACAAAATGGAAATTTTGTTGGTTGGTTGGGGGAGGAGGAAAAGCGAGAGAGAGAGAGAGGGAGAGAGAGAGAGAGAGGAGAGAGAGAGAGAGAGAGAGAGAGAGAGAGAGAGAGAGAGAGAGAGAGAGAGAGAGAGAGAGAGAGAGAGAGAGAGAGAGAGAGAGAGAGAGAGAGAGAGAGAGAGAGCGAGAGAGAGGGGAGGAGGAAGTGAGTGTGTGCAGTTGATCTGTTTCGAAGCGAGGACCGTTCGCGCCCCCTCCCCGCCCCGAGACCGATGTTTTATGTCTCTCTCTCTGTATATGTGGATGAGAGAGTGTGGGCGATGTGGAGGCGGAGAGAGAGAGAGGAAGATGACGTGGCAGCGATTGGAAGCAGCTTTCTAGAAACGGAACTACCGAAATTTCCGAAATTTCCGACTTTTTTCGAAAATTTTTCCGAACTTATTTTTCGGAAATTATTTCTGTCTTGGAACTTTTTCTGACAAAATTTTCGGAAATAGTTCCCGAAAATTACTGAAAATCTCATTTTCTAAACAGAAAAAAACGTTGGTTCGAGAAGCGAAAAAAAATTTTCCGAATGATTATTTCAACAAAAATGTGTTGATTTTGTGGTTTTTTTCGACAAAAAGGACTGAAAAACCGAATAGTTTGTTATATTTTTGACAGTTTGGCCCTGTTTTGGCTCATTTTCGGAATTTCCGAAATTTCCGATTTTCAAAAAAAATTTTATTGTTAATTCGGAAAAAAATTTCCGATCAAGCCTGGAAGTTTGATGGGAGAAGGGGATAGATTTCTAGAGGATTTTGGGTCTTGAAGCGAAGTTTCCAATTGGAGAAAAAGATTTCATTTTAATTTCAAAAAATTTTTTGTTCGAAAAAAATGCAAAAAAATAAAAATTTGAAATTTTTCCAAAATTTTCAGTTTGTGTGTCTAGAAGGGTAATTTTCTTGAGAAGTTGGGAATTTTTGAGATTCTTATTTATGCTAGGGAATGAAATTTCGAGAGTCACTATTTTTCCGAAATTCAGAAAAAAATAATTTTCGTTCTCTCGGTTTCAATTTTTTAAGAAGTTTTTTTATTTAAAAATTTGTTTCAATGATTCGGAAAAAAAAAATGTTTTTCGCAAACATTCGGGTTTGAAGAAGTAAAGTAGTAATGATTTCACGGGGACTAGAATTTTTAATAATTTTTTTCTGAAACTGTGAAAAGTCGAATTTTTTCAATTTGCAGATTTTTGTTTAAAAAAGGAAAAAAATCACCGAGTTGCAAAAAAAATTGTCTTGGACTTGGATCTGATTTTCAAAACAAGTAGTTTTTTAAAAATCGAAATCAATGAAAAATTTAAATTTTTTTTTCGAAATAAAATGTCTCCTACTCGTTCTCGGACTAACCATTGTTTCGGCAGGTGGGGAACTTTTTATCAAAAAAAAATTTCAAAAATTCAGCTAAAACAAATTAAAAATCAGCTCAGAGTTCAATAGAGCGCACTTTCTTCCAGATACTGCCTCAATTCTTGCTCATAGAAACCGGAGAGTGGCTCCGTATAAACTGCTAAAAAATTTTCGAGCCCCATTGGGATCTCTGGATTTCGCAAAACGTCAGGTGAGAAAATGGCAGAGGAATAACGAGGAAACTGCGAAAAATGGTTTTTTTTGGGAAATTCCGATTTTTTCAGAAAATAAGAAAAAAACATTGTATTTCCTCGAAACGAGCTAACGCTGTCGGAGAATCATTATATCTCGAGATTGATAAGAGATATCAACAAGTTGTCAACAGCAAACTTGTAGTCCTAGTTGTGATCTACAAGTTTGCAGTTGACAACTTTTTGATATCTCTTATCAATCTCGAGATATAATAATTCTTCGGCAAAAATAATTGAAAATCGACCAAACGGAGGGGAAATAAGGGAGGATTTGATGTGAATGTACACTTTTCATCCAAAATCTCACTTTATATAATTGAAAAGAGGGGATATATCGAGTGGGCGGGGTGTTATCTGATAAATATCCGTTATCAGAAGAACTGATAATACTGATAAGACTGACAGATTTGGAGCCGTATATTCTGAATACAAATCTGATTTTTGGAGTTTAATGTGTAATGTGAATTTTTCAGCGAAAAATAGAGAATGGAGAGTTTCCGGACCGGAAAACCGGAGTGATACTGTTTTTGGGGAATTATCCTAAGGAGACAAACACAAAAGTAAATACTTATGGAAATTTGAAAAATTCATTTTTTTTTTGAAACCGAAATTTTTTTCTCCGTTTTTTTCCGAGTTTCCGGAGGACTTCGAGTTTTGGATAACTGGAAAATCGGAAAATTGGATCACTTTGTTTAAAAAATGCCGAACGCTTCATCATTTACAGAAAATAATGTTCGATGGTCTTCCAAAAATTCCCTATTTTCAAATGAGCACAACTCAGCTCAAAATGCTCCGTTTGAGCTCTTCTCTGGACTAGAATAAGCCAAGTGGTCTAGGAAGATGTTCCCAAAGTTTCAAAGACATGGACAAAATTTCAGAAGAGCCACGTCGTCTGGAAGTCAGGTAACAACCCGGTTCTCCGGCACTCGAGGTTCAAAAGAGCATAAGTTTGCTCCAGATGCTCCGTTTCAGCTCATCTCTGGACTAGAATGAGCCAAGTGATCTGGAAATATGCCCCAGAAAGTTTAGGACGTTAACTGACAATTCAGATGGGCCACGTCATCTGGAAGTGGCGCAAAAGTGACTCTGTAGGTGAAGTGTTCTCAAACTATCATAACTCGGCTGAAAATGATCGGTTCGAGCTGAAATTTGAATTTGCAGCAGATATGGGGACTAGAAATATGCTGTGAGTTTTCCGAAGTATCTGGAAATCTAATGTCTCAAAAAATCCCCCAAATTTCTGTGAGCCATAAATGACGTGGCAATTGACAATAGAGCAAAGAGGACAAAAGAGGAAGAATGGATGAATAGAGACGGGACAATTGGGTCTATTGATAACGGGTTATTGATATGATAAGTGAGCGAATTTGCGTGTTTTTCAAGAGGAAAATGGTGCTGAACAAGCTGAGAAACCGAGGGAATTGTGAGCGATGGAGCGGAGGATTTCTGGATTTCTAAGCTTCTGATCGAGGGATTGGACTGGATTTTCGAAGGAATACGGAGGATACTCATGGTTTTTAGAGCTCACAGTATTCGTAATGGATTAGAGAAGAATTCTGAAAGAGCACATCTCTGAGGCGGAAGCGGCGAGGTTATCACTACACTGAGAGGCATTGGCGGCAAGGTTACCGGGTGGCGCAGTAGGTAACGCGCCCCCTTTTCAATTTTTAGGTCGCTGGTTCAAACCCAACGCAGGGAAAAGTGTTTTGCAGAGATGGTAACACAATTCTGGGACATCCCCCCGACCATCCCCCGCCTTATAAACGCCCCTCTCTCTCTCTGACGTCAGTAAACATTATTTTTTGAAATTTGAAAAAAAACAATAAAAATCAACAAAATTTGTTTTGAAATTTCGAAATGGATGACGCTTTTTCCCTTTTTTGTGGCTTTCGCAATGATTTTTGTTCGTTTTGTCTGGAAATTCTTTTAAAAAATGAGGATTTGGAAAACATTTTTTTAAAAACATAATTTTGGGAACAAAATTGAAATTTAGAATTTTTTTTTTGTGAACTTTTTTTTCGCTCAATTAAAAAAAATCTTTTTAAAAATTGTTTAATTACTGTCGTTTTATCTCAAAATCCGAGTTCACAATAAACAATTTCAAATGCGCACCACGATATCTCGCAACGAAAGAATTTGTCAGCGCCGAATTGTGCTGCGCCTTTAAAGCGGCGATACGGTAGTTGCGCAATAATTAATTTCGTCTTTTTCCAATCGATTTCCTTAATTTCAGCGGTTTTTCAACCGTTTTTTCCGGAAAAAAAGCACAAAAAGTGTAAAAAGCGCGAAAAACCGCTGAAATTGGGGAAACCGAATGGAAAAAGAGGAAATTAATTATTGCGCAACTACCGTATCGCCGTTTTAAAGGCGCAGCACGTTTTGGCGCTGACAAATGTTTTCGTTGCGAGATATCGTGGCGCGGGTTAAAACTGTTTATTGTGAACTCGAGATTTTGAGATATTTATAAAGATAATAATGAAAACTAAAAAAAAAACAAAAACGCTGAATTTAAATTTTTTTTAAATGGATTTTTTTCTCTAAAAATTCCGAATTTTCCTAAATTTTTCGTACCAAAAAAGCTAATAAATCGTATGCATCCAGCCAAAAGAAGATCCTCTGGTTTGGGTTCCGAAAAAGAAAATAAGGGAAGAGGGAAAGCCGTGTCTGGGGGGAGTGTAAACACCCGTTCCCCCCAGTACTACTTTTCCTTTTTTCCTCCGAACAAGTAGAAAAATATGGAAAAGGAAGCGAAAGGAAGGGGGGAAAAGGAGGAGGAGGAGGCGAAAAAATCTAATTGAGAATTCTGAAGACATGCGAAAAGGAGGGGGAAAAGAGAGAGAGAAAACATAAACGGAACGGATATTCGATCATGTTCCTCCGGATGCGGTTCCGCAACGTTTCCGCAACTGAATAACTTGGAAAATGTGAATTCCGGAAGACAGAGTTTTCCGAAAAAAAAGGAAAAAAAATTCGATTTTTTTTGTAAATAATATGATAAAATTTTTGGAAATTCTAGTTTATAACGTTTTTTCTTTCTCCGACGACGGAATTTCCGAAAAATATGAGCAACCCGAAAAATTTTCCGATTTTTTTAAAAATTCCTGAAATTTCGAATATTTTGACTTTACTTTTTCGGAAAAAAATCCGGATTTTTATCTTATTTTATTTTTTTAAAATTCTTACAATTTTTGTCGGAACATTATGGATTTTAATTGTTCTTTATAATTGACAAAATTTTTCAAATTGGAAAAATGATTAATTCATCCTTTTTTACCAAAAAATGTTTTTTGAATTTCCGAATTGTTTTGGTTTTTTTGAACACACATAGCTGCTACTGGTCGTCGAATAATGGGAAGAAGAAGAATGTGCGATGGGATGGGAGGATATTCGTTTTCTTCTCCTTTATTTCATATTCGTCGTCCAATTTGATATTCTATTCTTCGCCCCATGTCTCCTTCCCAATTCTCTTCGCAATATAATGTATTCATCAGAGAATTGTTGCGAAATATGTCTTATGAATAAGGAACGAGCATTCGAACATCTGGCTCCAGCTGGAGGACCATGATCAACAATTTCTTAACTCACAAATTTCGAATATTCCATTTAACGCCTGCGGAAGGGTACTGTAGACGACAAAAAGGGTGTATTGTACGCGATTGTGCGTCACGGTGTTCGCAGAGATTTGGGGAATTTTCGATTTTCAAGCGGATTTTTCTCGATTTTTTACAGGTTTTCCAGGTTTTCCGGTGAATTTCGAAAAGTGAAGACTTTAAAAAATTGAATGTCGCTATCCAAATTAAACTAATTCGCCACACAAATTCTGAAAATTGGGCAATTACTCGAGAATTTGAATTTTGTCGAAATTTTTAGAATTTTCAACTGAAATCTGAGCGAATTCGGAAAAAAATCTAAAATGATCTCGTTTCCCTCACCAAACATCTAGTAAAAATTCGTCATTTCTGCAGCGAAAATCCGAAAATTTGACGATTAAGACGATTCGAGACGATTTGCCGCGAGATGGATGATACGAAAAATATTTTTTATTTTCCATTTTGTCACACTTTTTTGTGTCGAGAAAACGAGAGAAATACAAAAAAAGAGATGAAGCAACACAAATTTTTATAGAAAAAACACGAAAATTTTGAGATTATTCATCAGAATAGCTAGAAACTCGCGTGGAGAATGTGATGAAGTGGATTTAACGAGTTTTTCGAAAATTTCAGGAGAGTTGGAAGAAAAACGAGAAGAAATTGGAGGAAAAGAGCAAAAAAAGAGCATGAAAGTAAGAACCAACGGATATCCACGGGAAATTGTAACTTGACACCAATTTTTCATCGCTTTGCATTTTTTTTTTCGTTTTTCTTTGTGCTGCATATCAAACAGCGACCACGGTTTTTGGTGTTTCGGGGACGGCTTTAAAGGGCGGTTTATAATTTTAAAAATTCTGTAAATCAAGTTTTTAAAATCACAATCCAAAATTATATAAATTTCTGAAATGTTCAGTTTTCAAAAAAAAAAAAGTTTTTTGAAAATCACTTTTTTAAATTGTATAAATTTCTGAAATTTTCAATTTTCGAGTTTTTTTTTAATTTTGAAAAATGAGCGATTTATGTGAATTTTGTTTTCAAAGATTTTTTCGAATTTTCAAATAATAGCTGTTTTTCCAAAAGTTTGAAATTTTTGAAAAAGCGATATTTGACATTTCCATTTGTGCATAATTAATAAATTTGAATAAATAGCACAAGATTAAAAATAAAAAAATCGAAATATTTCATGGAAATTTTTGAAAAAAAAAGGAAATTTTTCAATCATTAAAATTTCTTTTTTTTTTATATAAAAAAAATCCAAAATTTCATAATCATGGAGAAAAAAATCAGATTGACTGAACAGAATTCATCCAGAAAAAAAGGGAGCCGAATGGGCGAAATTGTATGTTCACACAGAGAGGGAAATGAATGTATTCGGGCACCCATTCATCGTTTTTTTATTCGCCAATAGTTATTATTGACACGAAAATGTGATGTCGACTAGTCTAGGACACTATAGTCCGTCGTTCGATAAATACAATCTTTTCTCATATTTTTCAATTAGCCAAGTGCCCCGAGGGACCGAAAATCCGATGTGTCTTTGATGAAAAACAAAAGATAATCGGGCGGATTTTTCGAGAAAAAGGAAGAAGGAGGGGGGGCACTTTGAGGAGATTGGACATTTTTCAGCTTATTCGGGGTGAAATGGAAATGAATCATCGGAAAAAATTCGTTTCGGGAAATTTTTAAAAAAAATTTGAGCGAATTGTAAATTCCGGGCATTTCATAAAGTTTGTTGGATAAACCATACCTTTTAACCTTTTTTTTCGTTTGAAATTGATCTGAAAACCTGAAAAAAATCTGGGAAATTATCGGAAATTCATTTGACAATCTGATGAAAATTCGAAAATTATTCGCACTTGGCAAACACTGCGACGAACAAATGCGGAAAATGCACGCCTTGTTGTCAACTACTGTAAGACAAAAGAGATTTCTGGAGAGATTCTCGGGGAGAAATCAAATGGTTGTGTTTTTTGGGGAGGACATTGAATAAAAATACAGAAAAAAACAGAGTTTGTTGATGCTTTGAACTCGAAAAATGTTCCACAACACGTAAAACGAAAAGGGGAACGATCTGTAAACAAAAATTGACCATTTACGAATCAAGGCGGGAAGTTAGCAAGATGAGACGGCCGGAATTCCGGATGAAACGGACATTGTTTTCACTGTTTATCGCCTTCTCAATTGTTGGAACTGTCAACAATCAGAAGCCGCGTTAGTTTGGAATTTTCAGGGAAAAAAAAGAAAATGCTAATTTCAAATTTTCCAGCACTAGTAATGACAAACCAACAAGCAGCACCGATTGCAGGAAACGTCAACTTTGCCTCCTTTTTCGGAGGTGGAAGTGCGACGAATGCTCCGTGGAGATCGGTTATAGATTTTTCGAAATGTAGAAAAATGGTTGTTTTTTCTCGTTCAGGCAGGTCCCACGACTCCTCCAGTAGTCACCACGACACCTTCTCAGAGCACGGCGTCTATTAATAACAAAACAATCCAGGTGATAGTTTTCACGAAAACGGAAAATTTTTGGATTTTACCAGAACTGAGCTTTTAGCGAATTTTTTAGGTTTTTCATATTAAAACTTGACAAACCCTGATGTTCCTGATTAGCCGTTTGATTTTTTTTTTGAAATTCGATCTGAAAACCTGAAAACAGCGTGAAAATCCCAAAAAATGGCAAAATTTCGTTCTAAATTCGAAAAGGAAATCATGGCTCCGCAAACACCGCGACGCAAAGCTGCGTACAATACACGGTGTGCGAGCAGCTACCGTAATCGACAAAAGCTTTTTAATAAAGGATTTCTGCAAGTTTTCTTGTGAACTTTGAGAAGAAAACACGTAGAAAAAAAAGGAATTTTGAAAAAAAAACATTGACAATTTCAGACAGCTGCTCCTAATGTTGCCTCGTCTCCAAATCCTCCTCCCAACTCGAATATGAGCATAAACGGAACAGTGAGCTCTATTTTCAGCCTTCAAACCCCCTCAAATCCCTTCCAGCGTCCTCTCGTGAGCAATCTTCCGGACGGTCGTCCGTTGGGAAATCTTTCCGGAACGTTTGAAGTTTATGTGAGTGCATCCGGATTACTGTAGGCGGCCTGGATTACGGTAGTCGATGGTTTAGAACGGAAAAGACGAATGGAGTCGAATTGTGGCCAACGGGAGTATGGCCTATGTGATGCATCCGGTGCAGGCCGACGGCGGAAAGATATTTCTCTACGATCCGTGGACCATTGGACAGGTGCTCGGCTACATTTACGAGGTGTTGCGGTGATTGCACACTTCTCGGAGCTACAGTAATCCTTCCAGCTCACCGAGTTCGGCGGAAAGCCCCCTCCCGGCGGTTTCACAATCACCCTGATGGGCAAACCGTTGCCTGAACGCTTTCGACGGTCCCTTCTCATTTTCCGGAAGAAAAAGAATTCCGGAAAGGAGCAGAACTGAAGGCTCGTTGAGAACGAAGGAAGAAAACCTCGCAGTACACTAAACTATCGATTTTTTACATGCTCTTATAGGGAATTCATTTTAATATTTGATAAATGATTTCTTTTTAATTGAAAAAATGCCAATTAAGGCGATTTTTCATGCGAAATTGATTTTAGAAAATCCGCAAAGATTACGGTAACCACTCAAGTTGTGTGTTTTGTACGCAAATGTGCGTTGCAGTGTTTGCACACACGACAGATTTCTCGAATTTCGTGCAGCTTTTTCTGATTAAATTCGAGTGTTTTTTCAATGATTTTTACAATTTAGAATTTATTTTTATAAAAAGTAGAAAAAAATGTACTTAAATTTGAATTTATTTTCTGTGAAACCCAAAAAAAATTCTATAAAATTTTTTTTAAAATAAAAAATCACTGCGAAACCTAAGAACAAAACTGGCAATGCGCCTTTAAAGTACTGTAATGATGCAAAACCCCGCTCAAACAAAAGTGTTGTACCGTACTTCATTGAAAACAGGCCAATCGATGGATGGATGCCTTGTTAATAAGAAACGTGGAGAGTTCAGAAGAGTGATCTCTTGGGAACGTCAATCCACATGCGTGCCTTTCCTCGAGAACACCAGAAGCGCTTCCCGCAGTCCGCGTCCCAGTTTCCGAGTGTTCCTCTGGTGGATCCGTCGGCGAATCGGCTTCGGTTTGCCCATCAGAGTGATTGTGAAGCCGCCGGGCGGTCCCTTCGCACCGAATTCGTTCACCTGTAAGCATGTGTGTGAACACCACGACGACAATTCACGGCGTCTGATTGTTTTGGTGAGCAAAAACGGTCGGCGGGTTTCTAGGCCGTCGCGCGAAAAGTTTTGAAATTTCACGGCACACGGGAGCTTCGGAGATGTGCGGTTTGAATTCCCGCACTGCTGCCGGACTGCTTATTCTTCGAATTTGGCTGCGACGCCGTTGTCTGAGTATTCAACGTTAAAGCGTGTGATTCGTGTCGATTTACGAGAGCGCATATGGTTAAGCGTTGAATACTCAGGCAACGCTCGCAGCCAAATTCGAAAAATTTACAGTCTGGCAGCGCGGGAATTCAAACCGCACATCTCCGAAGCTCCCGTGCGGCATTGGCGGGTCTCGCCACGAGAATTCATGTTTTGAGTTACTTTTTACTGTAGTTTCTTTAAAGGCGCATGTCGATTGTCAAAAAAAGTTCAATGTTTTCGTGGCGAGACCCGCCGATGTCACTTCCGTTGGAAACGGACACCGGAAGCAATAGGCAATTCGCGTTTGTGCAAACACCATGACGCAAAATCGCACAAGTTCGGCCAACAAAAGAGACTACCGTACCTCGTAAATGTAGCCGAGCACCTGTCCAATGGTCCACGGATCGTAGACATAGTTGGTCTTGGTGCGGTCCTTCCGCTGCACCGGATGCAGCACGTACACCGTCTCATTGTTCGCCACAATCCGCGTCCACTCGTCCTGTCCGTCCTAAACTACCGTATCCCGCAAGAGAAGAAGAAGACTACAGTAACCCCCCTCACTCACAAAGATTTCAAATTTTTCCGAGAGTGAGCTGAACGGTCGACCACCCGGAAGTTGGCCGGAACGGATCTGCAAGAAGACATTTGCGGACGCTGTGGGTCTCACGGCGTTCAGAACTTCCAATCTGCATTTGCGCGTAATCTCGTGATCATGGCGCGAAATTCAAATTTCAAGTCCGAGGAAAAAGTTAAATTTTTCAGATTTTTCAATTTTTTTCCCGATTTGAGCAAAATTTCCAGGAAAACGTGGTCAGATAATCTTCGAATAATCCAATTAAAGGAATTTGTGCGAAAATCTGGTCAATTAATGATGGTTAACAGCTATTTTGCGAATTTTCACTGTCGATTGCTTCAAAACCTCTCTCTTTCTTCAATTTTGCATGAATTTTTCTGTTTTTTGGCTCAATCGTTAGCTTTTCGATTTTTCTAAAAAACTGGGCCGAAATTTATGAAAATAAATAAAAAATTAAAAAAAAAATGGAAAAACCGGAAAATTTAACTTTTTCCTCGGACTTGAAATTTGAATTTTGCGCCATGATCACGAGATTACGGGCAAATGCAGATTGGAAGCTCTGGACGCCGTGGGTCTCGCCACGACAACTTTGAAACTGTAACTAAACGTACAGAAGGAGGGGTCAGTGGTGGGTCATCGGTGGTCGGAGGAGGAGTCCACGTGGCCCATTTGCTCCCGAATTGGGGGAAATGGAGGGATTTGGGAGTGGCGGTGAGTGGGTCGGATGTTGTTGTCCCCGAACTGGAGGTAGATCGTGCGAATGGCGCATAAGTTGGTGCTTTCGGATCGGCGGTGGTCGTTTGTGCAAACGGAACATACATTAGTCCAATTGGGTCATTGGTAACCTGAAAATGTCCATGTTGCAATTGCGCTCTATTGGAAAAAGAATTTTTTTGAGTCCAGCGGAAATTTACTGGATTTTTTGAAATCGTCGACTTTTTCAAACCAAAAATATGATATGAATCCGATTCCTTTAAAAAAAAATTTAAAAATTAGCTCATAGAAACATTGGAAAATTGGAAAAAAAAATTATTTTTTGATACTTATTTTTTGAAATTATTAATAAAAATAACTTTAATTTCAAAGTTAATAATAATAATACATTCGTAAAAAATCTGTCTTGTTTTCGAATTTTTTTAAAATATCGACCTTTGTGAAAAAAAAGAAAAGAAAATTACAGTTTTCAAATTTACGTATTTTCTCGAATAGAGCGGCAATGCTGTCGGAGAATCATTATATCTTGAGATTGATAAGAGATATCAAAAAGTTGTCAACTGCAAACTTGTAGATCATAACAAGGACTACAAGTTTGCAGTTGACAACTTTTTGATATCGCTTATCAATCTCGAGATATAATGATTCTCCGGCAGCGTTAGCTCGTTTCGAGGAAATACAATGTTTTTTTTTCTTATTTTCTGAAAAAATCGGAATTTCCCAAAAAAAACCATTTTTTGCAGTTTCCTCGTTATTCCTCTGTCATTTTCTCACCTGACGTTTTGCGAAATCCAGAGATTCCGGTGGGGCTCGAAACTTTTTTAGCAGTTTATACGGAGCCACTCTCCGGTTTCTATGAGCAAGAATTGAGGCAGTATCTGGAAGAAAGTGCGCTCTATTGAACTCTGAGCTGATTTTTAATTTGTTTTAGCTGAATTTTTGAAATTTTTTTTTGATAAAAAATTCGCGAACAAAATGTTTTTATTTCGATTTTTCCAACAAATGCGCCCACCTGCCGAAACAATGGTTAGTCCGAGAACGAGTAGGAGACAGTTCCAGATTGTTTTTCGCATTTTTCAAATGAGCGAAAAGTCCGGAAATACCGAAAATCCGAGAATCGAATCGAGAAGAAATGACATTTTTGTGAACTTTCCCAGTGAACTAGCCTGATTTTTTGTCATTTTTTTCGTGAATTTTCAAAGTTTTTCACGTTAAATGTTCAGGTGCTTAAAAATTGTGGCTGTTCACACATTTTTAAACATTTTTTCGGTCAGGAAAAATCAATGATGATTATGAATTTGTAGGCATTTTTTTATAATACTTTCACGGTGGTCCGTGTTTTAAAAATTTTTATTATCGCCTGATTGTCGAATGAATTTCCTTGAAATGTTCGAATATTTGCAAATTTCCAGTAAAAATCATGTTTCCCGTTTGAAACGTGCGCATTGCCTCCAATTCTCGAGTGTTCGGTGGAGCGCGCTTGCAGTGTGTTTCCCAACGCATCCACGTCGGCCAATTGTAAACTATCCGCCGGTCGGAGCTCATTTCTCAGTGTAAACGCGATGAGCTCAAAGCTTTTTTCGCGTTCCGGAGTGTTTGTATGGAGTCCACGTGGCGTTGAGACGAAGGTAATTATCGATTTTTCGAAGAATAACCGCCTGAAAATGCCAAATTTCAGGGACTGATAGTCGCCGATTTCGCGCAATTCTTCGATCCGAATGCCACTTCTGTTGAGCAGAAAATCGATTTTTTGGCCGCAAATCAGCTGTTCGAGCAGGCGAATCTCACGGCCAATGTGTCGGTGAACACGAATTATCGGTGAGAATATTCCGTTTGTCGTGGGAAAAATTAAAAATTTCGGGTTTTTTTTGCAGATTTAATGAGCTGGCATGGTCTTCAATGTGTTCCGATGCTCATCCGGACGGAATTTTCGCCGGCGGAACCGAAGATGGAACTGTCGTGTTTTTCGATGTGAACGCTTTTGTTAAAGGTTTGCGAAATCGGGAGATTTGAGAAAAAAATACGCTGAATTTATTTTTTTTATGGAGTTATGCAAGGGTGTAAAATTAGCCGAATTCGGTTAATTTTCCCAATGCATTTCATGTAAAATTATCCGAGTTTTATCGGAATTTCAACGAACTTCGACAGTTGAAAAAGCCGATCGCTACGAGATATTTCCTGTGAATAACCACATGCGCCTTTAATTTACACTGAAAAATTTCGCATCTTAAAGGCGCATGTGTTTATTCACAGAAAATATCTCGTAGCGATCGGCTTTTTCAACTGTCGAAGTTCGTTGAAATTCCGATAAAACTCGGATAATTTTACATGAAATGCATTGGGAAAATTAACCGAATTCGGTTAATTTTACACCCTTGCATAACTCCATTATTCTATGATGAAATTGAGAGTAAAAGAAAATTGATTTCTAAGAAAAAATAGAATTTAAACAATTTACATTCTTTTCAAAAAAAAAAATTAAAGAAATAACGTTCAAAAATTAAATTAGAAAATATTTAACCGAAATAAGAAATTCGTATCGAAAACCATTAGAATTATTGAGGAGAGGTTTGTGAGAAGGGAAAAAAAATTGAATTTCACAAAAAAAAAACGAAATTCTTGTGAGATCGAATTAAAATCTTTGTTTCTATTTATTTCGCAAAAGATTCTATTTCTAAATAAAATAAATAAAACCACCATCCGTTTAAAAATAGGGAGATAATTTCAAGCAATTGTGAATCGTAAATCAATGAAAAAAAATCGAAAAATTCCAGAAAACCGTCTGGAAGTGCTCTCAGCGCGAAAGGACCACCACGGACATGTTCTGACGATTGACGTTTCCAGAGATGCGAGGTAATAAGATCATTTTCATTCCTTCCAGCAGTAAACTCCCAATTTCCAGATGGATGGCATCTGGTGGTGGCTCCGGACAGATTCTCCTCTGGGACTGTGCAAATCTCAAGACTCCATTCTCTCCTGGAATCCCAAACTTCCAAGATCAAGTGAAAATTGTGCGTTGGAATCAGAAGAATGAGTCGGTTTTCGCGTCGATCTCGTCGAGAAGAGTCAGCTGTTGGGATCTGAGACGCAACGGATCGCCCGTGTTGGAATTTGCAGAGGTAGTTTGAAATTTTTTTCATTTAGAATATTTAGAATAACTCGGCAAAAGTTTGGCGGATGTGCCGCAGCAAATCGGCAAAATCGCCGCGGAATGCCGCAGATCTACCAATTTGTTGCGGCGGATCCGCTCATTTTGGTCTCGCCACGACTCTCGTCTACGTCTCTCGTGGAATAAACGAGACAGGGAAGGTAGTCGTGGCGAGACCAACAAAAAATTTTATGAAAAAAAAATATAAAATAAAAATTAACAAGTAAGCCACATTCTGGCCCGAAGTTTGTCCCTAACAAACAGACATCCTCAAATGAGTTCTATTGAGAAAAACGCCGTTTGAAAATAAGAAGAAGTGGTCGAATTGGAATCTTTAAATTTGTTGATTAATGTAAGAGTAAATTTGTTTAATTTCGATGAAAACGACTGCCTGCTGAAACAGGAAAAATTGTTCTTGCTTCCTGGAATTTACGAAACTTTATCTTTCCGGCCAATTGACAAATTTTCTTATCGATAAACCAATTGTTTCAGGATAAAACAAAAACAGGTGTTTCGTTTAAAATTTTCAAAATTAGAAGTCCGAACATTTTCGAACATTTTAAAAACAGTTTCCGGGAATTATTGATCAATAAAATAAAAACCACGGTTTCACGTTTATTGGATTAAAAATCAGAGAAACCACACGGTGTTTCTGTTCTCCGTTTTAAAATGTTCAAAAAAAAACTTAATTTCTTTATTCATAAATTGATAATTGCAGATCCCCGGATGCGACTGGTCTTCTCTGTGCTGGAACCCGTCGGATGCTTCCCAACTGATCGTCGGAAGTCAATCGCAACAAGTGTCCATCATTCAGAAATGGGATTCTCGATTCACCTCCACCCCAATCAAAGAGTACAGACATCACACGAACGGAATCACGAGCATTGATTGGTGAGCGAGATTTGTATATTCGGAAAACATTTTTACTGAAAATACTTGAAGTGATGCACTATCTTGTGGGCCGATAAAAAGCCTGGAAAAATTTTTAAAAAAGCGAAACGCACTCATCGTCTATTTTCATATTTCCAGGAACAAATCGGACGATCGCCTTCTGATCTCTTCCGGATGCGACGGTCAAGTGCTTCTATGGAATCATGAGACTGGAGAGACGATCGGAGGCGTCGGAAGCCTCCAAGGTGACTGGGTCCGCAGTGTCAAGTGGAACGAGGACGAGCCGGCTCAATTCGCAATCCAATACTTCCAACACCCACTCCAAATCGGATCCCTGACCAGTTTGGGAGTTCCGCAACCTGGAGTGAGTCTTGTTTTTTTTCGAATTCCCCCCGGCGTATTCTCATCATTTGTAGGCTGAAGTGCTTGCCGCGCGCGTCGCCGACCAATTCGTTCCCGCTTGGCACCGTGCTCCGCTCATCGGCTCATCGATTTCTCTCGGAGGCCGCCTGGCGACATTCTGGAAGTCCTACGATCCGATGACTCAGAAATGGCAGCACAATGTGGAAGTGGAGACGATTCGATCGGAAGAGAACATTGGCGCAGATGACATCGCTCACTTTTTGCATATGAAGGACGATAGACGGAATCTCGGATGGTATCTGCACGAAAGGGCGTATGCACCTCTCACTGGACAATCGGAAGATGAGCAACTCGAGAGATTAGTATGGCTGATACTTCTTGGAGTGCAAGAAGACGCCGGACGCTCGAAAATGCTCCGATACCTCGGATTGATCCAAGAAGAGTCGGAGCCGAACGCATCGACGAGCAAGACGTCGAACGGAATCGTCAGTCAGACGAGCACTGCGATCACGAACGCGACCAGCGTGACCACGGTGAGACCATTTTCCAATGTTGTTTGACAATGAGCAACCAATTTCAGCATTCCGCACGTTCCGCATCGGTCATTTCTGAAGCACAAAGCGAAGTGGAGCAAGTGGAGCAGTCTCTGCTCGAAAAGTGCTCGGCGGTGAATTGGAGTCATTTGGGTGAGCATTTTTTTGAGAATTTTAATCAGAATGGATCACTAATAAATTGCACTAGAAAACGAGTTTTAGAAACAAAAGAATTTCTGCTAGCAGCACTATTCGAAGTTTTTGTAAATAAAAAAAACCGAATTCCAGATTTGGCTGGCTGGGACCTCCTCCTGGCCTCCATCCGCCAAGAACATCAAGAAGTCATCCGAATTCTGATGACGTCACGACAACACGTTGCTGCGATGATGTACGCGGCACAACACTTCCCTGAACAGCTACCAGTGATTCTTGAGGATTTCAACAAGAGTTCGTTTTTAAACTTCCCGCCTTTCTCTGATTTTCAATTTCTTCTAGCCACCAACAACACGAATCCGTTGTCCGCTCTCACTCTGGCACTCTCTTCATCCAATGGATCAGGTTTTTCTTCGGGAAATCAGAAGAATCAGAGAATCGAAGAGACTATCCGCAACTTCCCTGACAATAAATGGCAGGAGCTTCTCGGAATGATTCTGGCTCATGAGGAGGACTCGAACGAGCTCCATTCGGTCTTCGGTCACATTGGATCCGTGTGGTTGCAGCGAGGAAGTGAGATTTTAGAAAGAATGACGACCATTCCAGTTTTATGCATTTCCAGACCACCTTCGTGCCTGTATCGCGTTCATCATCGCCGGAGACATTGATAACCTCCTCTTGGCCAACACATCTTTCTCCATCGCTGACAGAATCCGCCAAACGTTCATTCTGCACAAAAGGAAGTCCAGCGTGAGAAACTACCCACCTGGAATGGAGAAGGTATTTTGGTTTTTAAAAGAATTACTCTTTTTTACAAAAAAAACAACGTTCAGTTAATCATCGAAACCGCTCAAACTCTTCTCGCCCAATCCAACGCCGAAATCGCTTGGGAACTCGTCAAATCGGCGAAAGATGGCTCCGTCGAGCTCCAGGAACTCATGTGGACGTGCTACAATGTGGCTGGAGGACGGAATTGCAATCCGGACGAGCCGCCCCGGAATCCGTACGATGTGCGTGTCTATCAGCAGCAGAACAAACCGCAAACGCAGCAGTACCAGCAGTATCCTCAGCAGCACCAACAGAATCAGCAGCAGATGAGAATGCAACCGCCGGTGAGATTTTTCATTAAAAAACTGTTTCAGAAAGTCAGAAAGTAGTGTCATCGATTTTGCAAAGCATTGCCACTTGCTCTCCTTCAAAAAAAATAATAAAAAGAAACAATTTTCCAAAAAAATTACCGTAAAAACTCTATTTTAACGGCACCGGTCCATATTGTCGTTTCTCACAAAAAAAAAATGAAATTTCGTCATATTTTGCATGTTACCTCGGGGTGTTAAGACACGTTCTCTGACAAGTGATATTTACCTGTGAGATTTACTAATTTCCCGGGAAAAATGTCCAGTGACACTGAAAAAATCAGTCGAACAAATAGTAAACGGCACTTTAAAAAATGAAGTTGAATAATTTAACGGCATCCCGTTAAAATAAAGTTTTTAGGAAAGAATGTGGCATACAGATTATTAGTGGAGGTATTCAGGAAATAAAAACTAAAACTCTCGAAACTGGGAAAAATAAATTTAAAACATCGGATATTTCACAGCCACCTACAAACGGATATCAACCATCGGGACCGTACACTCCTGCTCAATCACAAGCGCCTCCGATACCACAGCAATACCAACAACGCAGAGATTCGAATCTCGCGCCAATGCCGCCTTCTTCGCAGTTCTATCAAACACCGTCTTGGGATCACAAACCGGTGAGTCGTTTTGCATTTCGAAACATTGACATTCTCTAAAAAACGGGGAATCACACGATTTCCATAGCTTCAGCCGCCGTCCATGCCCGCCAACATGCCACCATCGAAACCGGCGCCTCCGATGACTCCCGGATGGAACGATCCGCCGCCGATGGCTTTCAAACAAGCACCCGCTGCTCCGAAAACCAACGTGATGCAGGTCAACTGGAAACCGATGGATGTGGCCCCGTCGCCCGGCGGAATGATGGTCGGAACCGCCTCAATGATCGCTCCTGTCGGGAATCCGAACTATCACAATGTGATGGCTAATTCTATGCAAGGTAAAATTAATCCACCCCTTCTTAAACCCCGGAAATTCAATTTTAGGCATGAGTCTTCAAAACGCGCCGCTCTCCGTGTCATCCGCTGTCTCATCGTCCTACCCGTCACCAAATCAGGCAGCTGCTGCTCAACCCGCTTCCCCAGCTCTGCCGCCTATCCAATTGAGCCCGGAAGATGAGAAGATTATGGAACCAATCGTCACTTTGGCTCAATACATTGTCGAAACTGCTCGAGTTCAGTCCAGAGTCGACAAATCGAACGAGTTGAGAGCAAGGATCCAGGCGGAGCTGACTCCGAGACTCGCTTCTAATCGGGTATGATTTATGCTTTTTCGATTTTCAGCGAAATCAAGCGACACACCTGTACGTAAAATTTGGTGAAACTTTTTAAAAGAATGGCTAGGTCAGACATATTTTGAATAATATTTTTTGGTAAGCGTGGTACACCAATTTGCAAAAAAAAAAGACGAAGTACAGAAATCAAGATTTCTAGGAGTTCTGAAGCGAAATTTCGTTTGGTTTAAAGAGAAAACAACTATGATTTTGATATACAAGTGTTTTTTACCTGGCAAACATTATATATTTCATAAATCTCTGTTTCGTGTATTCCATGAGAGACGCAAACGAGAGTCGTTGCGAGACCAACGAAATCCAGCGGAGCGCGTTTACGCAGGTTTCAAGATTTATGAAATAAATTATAAATGTCAATAAAAAATGCTCAGCTAATGAATAAAAAACTTGAAATTCTCTACTTAACACGCGGGTTTTTCAGCTCTCCCCGGACACGAAACACCACTTGACGACGATGGCCTACTTCATTGGGCAGCTACAACTGCGTGAAGCCCAGGCGAGTGTTGCTCAAATGGCTCGGAATGCGAGCGACTTCGTTGAGATCTCCTCGTTCCTCCCTGCCCTCAAATCACTCCTCTCCTTGGCAATCCGCTGATTTGTTCCTCTCTGTTTTTGTTTTTTCGTGTGTGTAAAACTGTGTTCTATCGGAAAATACTGTGTAAATCTCATTAATAGTCAAATTCAATCTCTTTTCTGTGTATCGTACGAATACTTTGAACGACCCCCCCTATCTCTCTTTTTTCTCTGGTTTCCCCTTGCCCATCCATAATTGCAATCCCCACCATCCCATACATCTGCCAAGAACTCCTATAACCGGAAACGATATGTTTAGCTTTAGTTGCCCCCTTGTTCCTCTTTTCTCCTTGATAATATTATTTATTGACTGCTGTGAACCAAAAATATCAAATTATGGAATGATAATGAAATAGTGTGTGCGCTAGCTCGATCTAATCCCCCAGTTGCACCTTGGCAGCACAAAATGCCTGAGGAGCCGAATGGAAAGTGTCGGAAATTTTAAGACATTGGGATGGTAGTATAACGTCAAATTCAAAAGTTTGCCTTTTTCCCTTATTCCAGAAAAAATGTTTGAAAAATTCAATTTTTTGACACCACTCTTTCAAAAAATCATAACTAATTCCAAAATTGAGTAAATGACTCGGTTAAAAAACGAAAATACAGCTGAATAACTGTAGATTACGGTAAAAATAAATAAAATTGCTCAATTTTTGAATTGGGATCTGTATTCAAGTCAGAACATGGACCAATATCAGTGGACTACATTTTCTCTTGCCGTGCTCCATTTTCATTCGTCCGAACGACGTGACCCTCGACCGCTTCTTCTCCCCTCATTTTGCACTTTGTTCTTATCAAATCATCTTGTTTTATCACTTGATTTCTTAAATGAACGCTTTACAATTGTTGCTTGACATAGCTGACTACTTGTTTCCACAGGAAGTGAGTTCTTTTTCATTTCAAACCGATTCTTTCATTATCAGTCCCCAAAATCCCCTGGATTGGATGCAGGAGAGATACTGAAGGACGAGGATCCGAAACAAGCCGCTGAGAGATATCGATCGATTGTGGCCGAATGCCAGTGAGTTGGAAGAAGGAGAAGAGGATCAGTGGTAGATCAGTAGCTCTTCAGACGAACTAAAACCACGTACAGAGACGTCGAATTTCCGTGTGAAGGGTTCCCGGCGGAGCAGAAGAAGGCCTTCTATCACAGGGTTTACGACTGGTTCCGACCCAGTCAACTGCCACCCAACATCGAGTGGATTCGCCCGACGCAGATGAAACTCGAGTATTGGCCAGGTCAGTGGTCTATGTATTATACATTTCAAAAATCTTGGAACCTGCGCAAACGCGCTCCGCTGGACTCGTGTTGGTCTCGCCACGACTATTATTTCTGTATCGTGTGTTCCACGAGAGACGCAGACAAGAGTCGTGGCGAGACCAACACGAGTCCAGCGGAGCGCGTTTGCGCAGGTTCCAAGATTTTTGAATTGTATAATACCAACATCGGATGCACGCAATTCCGTGTTCCGTTTTCCGTTTAAAAATTTAGTGCGTTCCGTGCAACAGAGGTTTTTCTATCAGTTGCGAATTCAGCTGTCGAGCGTGGCCTAACAATTTTATTCGTTTTTTTTTTAAATTAATCGCACTTGTTGCCGCACCGTTTTCGAAAAAAAACGTTCTCGTAGCTTCCGTTTCCGTCTTCCGTAAAAGAAAATGTTCACTTCCGTGCATGTATTGTCCGTTCATTTTTCTGAAAAACGCGCTCCAGTGAGAGGATCTGAATGGAATGTTTAGCTGGCCTAGAAACCTCCGCCTCGTCCCCCGTGTGTCGCTCGTCTGGCGTCTCTGGTGGCAGCGCACTCTCTCGCTCGAGACACGGGGGACGAGGTGGAGGTTTCTAGGCCAGCGAAACATGTTTCTCTTCCCTCTCAGATCCTCTCACTAGAGCGCGTTTTGCAGCGAAATGAACGGACAATACCGTCGGATGCCCCATCGAAATGGCCCCGTAACCGAGAAAAAGAGCCGGCTAGCCTTGTTTGCAGTTGAAATGAGTGTTACAGTAACCTCGTGTCTATTTTTGATTTATTTGTTTGGTTTTCCGCCCAAAATTGCGCGTTCAACCAAGAAGGCACTTTGTCTGTTTCCTTGGATGTGGCGCACTGACCCTCGCGATTGTGGGTCCTGACACGACATTACGGACGAGATTAGGTCACACTGAATTCATTTCTTGCAGAATTTTGTAATTTGAAAGACGGATTTTTGGAAAAAAAATTAATTAAATCTTACGTGAAATTGTTTTTCCTCCACGAGACAGTGGCCGTGGAGCCGAGTTGTGAGATTTCTAGACCCCGCGTGTTACTTACTGTAAAAAGTTTTAAAAATTTAAAAATTCCAAAATTTTAATTGATCTGGAAAAATCGATTTCGTACGATATTCCAGAAAATGTTTGGTGTGAAAAATGTTTTTTTATTGCTTCTATTGATTTTCCGTCGAAAAATCCACACGAAAAAACGGTCGGGAACTCGCTTTTCAGAATAAGGATTACGGTAACAAAGCGTTGAGTTGTGTCCGTTCGTTTCGAGACCACACGGCCGGAAGAAAAAGAAAACATCAGTTCGTGCGCATGTGTAATTCTGGAGTGTCGTAGTGAAAATTATCGAATTTAACACTTTTTGAGCCGTGATAGTATGGCATTATGACAATATTGCAAAATTGAACACAACTTTTTTCAAATTTTCTTGAAACAGAAAAAAAAAATTTTTGCTAAAAATTCGAGTGTCGTTCGTTTCGAGACCTGTCACTATGCGAGAAAACTAATATTTTCATGAAAAAATGCAACAAAAAAAACTCCGAGAATCGGTTAAAAACGCAATTTTGTGCGGAAAAGCGAAAAATTCAAAGAGAAAATAGCACGAGGTTACTGTAGCACTCGTTTCAGCTGTACATCATTTCAACTAGCGGCTTTTTCTCGGGTTGGAGCGTACCGATGTTTGAATTCCCGCCTCGCTACAGTAATTGAATGCATCTCTTACTGCGTAACGTTAAAATGATACGCAGCCTTTGAAATGGCCGTGGCCGCATGATTCCTAGGCCACCGGCCTAGAATTCCTGCAACTTGGCCGAATTTTCGCAGGAATTTTTCAAAAAATTCACCGAGACGCGTGCCGCATCGCGTCTGTCCAGTAGAGCGCGTTTTCGATCCGGTACGCTCCGACAGCCCGTTGCACTAGTTATCCTCATGTATTCTCAACTTTTCAAGGTTTCTCGATTCCCGAAGCGAAACAATGGACGATAATGGACGGTCCGAAGATGAGCGATCCGTTTCAGGTGGAGGTTGCCGACTGCGGACTCGTCTCCGCGATGGCGTGTCTGGCCGAGCACACGGACGTGATTGGAGCAGTTGTGCCTCGGAAACACGTGTCTGAGTACGGTGTGTACGAAGTGAGACTGTGGGTGTACGGTCAGTGGAAGAGTGTCATTGTGGACGATTGGTTCATGGCCAGGCAGCAGATTTTGATTGTGACCAAGTACAAAAGTGACAACAGAAAACAGGTATCCTGGGGGCACGAGAAGTATTGTCCGTCTCTCCGGATCATTTTTGCAGTTGAAAGTTTTTTGATATCGCTTATCAGCCCCGAGATATCACTCGATACGTGCGTCCATCGTATTTCCTCTAGTAGAGCGGCAATGCTGCCGAAAAATCATTATATCTCGAGATTGATGAGAGATATCAAAACGTTGTCAACAGCAAACTTGTAGTCCTAGTTATGATCTACAAGTTTGCTGTTGACAACTTTTTGATATCTCTTATCAATCTCGAGATATGATGATTCTCCGAGCGGAACAAATTGCGATTGTTCAGCACTCCGGTTTTCTATGGGAAAAGGAACACTTTCAGCTGTGGCCTTCACTGATCGAGAAGGCGCTCGCAAAAGAGTTCACTGGCTACAAGGGACTGTACGCAATCAGCGCGGCGACCAGTTATCAGTGGCTCACTGGCCACCCGACGTCCAATTATTACCCGAAAAAACACTCGGACGACTTCATTTGGGAGACTATTGTCAATGCTCGGTCCCTTATCACTCTCGTTATCAACTGATCAACTGATCATTCCAGCCAATCCGGATACCCGATGAGTGTCGGGACGCGACCCCCCAAACAGTTGGAAGGGGTCGATTTGAAGGCGATCCAGGGCAGTCACTACTACTCACTCGTAGACGTCCGCACGTGGCGTGGTCACCGACTCGTTCGTCTCCGCAACACGTGGGGAACTAATCACTGGACGGGAAAATGGTCGCAGAGGTGGATAAACACTGAGGGAACACGGCAGGACCACGCGGAGCTGACGCACAAGGAGGGCACTTTCGACGCCTCTTGGATGGCATTCGACGATTTCTTGGTCTATTTCAACCTGAGTGAGATGGCTTTTTCGTTCTTTTGGCTCATTGTCGCGGAATATTCCGGAAGAAGCGGTTTTCGGAGCCGACAGCGCTGGTAAAACACCAGCAAACGATTTGATCTACCCTCATCACTATTTGAATGGTCTTGTTCCTTGAACTAGGCAGGGTTTCTCCGATTTTCTCAAAGCAGGCCATTTAAGAATTTCAAAGCCTTTCTACCGACGGTGACCCCTTAGGAAACTCTTTTCTCTTCAAAATCTTCGATGCAGTAGTCAGAAAGTGCGCTCCACCAAAGATATACGGTAGCCTCTCTACTTTTGCCAATTGTTCAGAAAACTTTGAAATGCTGGAGGTCCATCCACTGATAACGGATTCAGATATAGATTGGATAACATTTGGCCATTCAGATCCTTTTTTTCATTGAATAATGCTGCCCCGGAGAATCTATTATATCTCGAAATTGATAAGAGATATCAAAAAGTTGCCAACAGAAAACTTGTAGTCCTAGTTGTGATCTACAAGTTTGCTGTTGACAACTTTTTGACAGCTCTTATCAATCTCGAGATATAATAGATTCTTCGGGACAGCGTTTGGGGTTTCGAGGAAATGCGGTAAACTCCATATTTCCATTTTTTCCGGAATCCGTATTTTCGAAATCAAAATCGCAATTTTCTTGAAATTGTGGAAATAGTCGGAAACTGCTGGCTGACGATGAGATTGTATTTGAGTTCGAAACGAAACAGCCAATTGTTTGCAGTAACCGTGTGCCGTTTGCGTCGCTCGTGGTCATCGGTCACTGTCAAATTGGCGTTGGGGAGGGGTGCAAATGGAGAGGAACGGAAGGCGATTCGGATGCTTGTCCGCGAGCCCACACTCATTTGTCTATCGGCTCTCTGTCTAGACGAACACTTGAGGAATGTGGTGAGAAAGTGTCATCTCGAGACGGGCTGTGGGGGCTGACAGAAATGCAAACGTGCTCTTTGCTGAGTTGCTACGCAGCGAAAGAAACGAGAGACGCAGAGACCTGCGAATCAAATGTTCCCTGCACATCTAACTGAAACATACACGGCGACGCAAAAGTACACAGCGCATTTTTTACAGCTCATTTTCTCGGCGGATTTCCGAAATTTTCGATACTTCGAAGGTGGAAAAATTACAGAAGAAGGCTGTGAACTGAAAAATAATGGAAATTGTAATTTTCTAACGGTGCGGCCAGATTACAAATACTTGGCACATTGCCAACTTGGCACGCTGCCAGACGTTGTCAACGCCCGCAGTCGGTGGAGATGTCTCTACTCCCTCCCTCTCTCAATCGATCCATTACAGAACCACACACTGTTCAGTCTGGTCCGATGTGATAAGAACACCTTCGAACCCGAAGAAGTCGTCGGCTGCTATTGTGTGGGTCAAGTGACTGGATCCTCTTCCCGAGACATTGCCCTCTCGCCGGGAACCTATCTCCTCATGGTTTCTGACGTTCTCAACTGGAAAGGACTCCGTCACATCGTCGTCCACAGCTCTCGCCCCGTCACTGTTCGACTCGTCGCCTTGGACCCCACCCTCCACGCCCAATCGCTCCAGAAGTTCATCCGGAAAACCGGAATACCGGTGTCCTTTGGCGGAAACCCAGTGCCCAGGGGTGTTTCCATCAAGAAACACTGGTTTTCGGGTATTTTCTTTATGCTGATGGCCGAGAATTATACCAAAGATCAGTATTTTCATGTTTGGTGAGTTCCAAATGGTGCATACAATGGTGCATTACCGGGTTGTTCGGCCACCAATCGGCGATCCTGATGTTCCGGTCGTTTTCCTTCTAGAAGTAATCGTCGGAGGGCAATATTAGGAACAGCCGGAATTTGAAAAATCGTCCGTAATACGGTGTTTTCAAAGCCGTTTAGGACCTCCCACAACGAGGTACCGTATACTTTTAGTCACGGAGACGTGGCGTGTGCATCGGATGCGAATGTGTACCATTGCTAACCATTGCAATCAACCTATAATCGCTGCGTACCCGTTGCCTGAGTATTCAACGCTTACAACGCTTACTTGTTAAGCATGTGCTTACGGTAAACTGTAAACAAGTAAACAACAAAAACAACTAGCACACGCTTAAACGTTGAATTTTCAGGCAACGAGTACGCAGCGATTATAGGTTGATTGCAATGGTTAGCAATGGTGCACATTTGCATCCGATGCACACGCCAGGTCTCCGTGTTAGTGGAGCGCACTTTCTGACCACGTCGGCCGCAGCACCCCATGCTGCCCTCCGACGATTACTATGCCAAAATGAGTCTCTTCTTGTCTTATATTTACACCAAACAGTCTCGGAGAAAATTCAGCTGATACGTATTTTTTGAATTCGCCACCCGCGAAAAAATGAAGAATTCCATCGAGGTTCCTGTCATTGCATTCGACAGGCGCACACTTTCTGATTCCGTGCATGTTACAGCACATACAACCGCCGGAACCTCGATCGTTTCTTTCTGGTCGGAGGCCAACACGAGTTGCGTGTGGATGTGATACCGCCCATGTCTAGACAGGTTTGATGATTTCGCATCGGCGGGTCTCGCCACGAAAACATTAAACTTTTTTTTTAATTTGAAAATCGACATGTACCTTTGAAGAAACTACAGTAATTTAAGTTCAAAGGCGCATGTCGATTTCTCAAAAAAAGTTCAATGTTTTCGTGGCGAGACCCGCCGATCGCGCAGACTTGGCCCCAAACCGAGAAAAAGCAGCTAGGCTTACAAGTTGAGGTTCCAAGATTTTTGAAATATATCAAACCCGTAGAAAAGCCGCGGCTGGCCGCAAGTATTGTAGAAACTTTGGTGGAATTTCCATTTTTTTTTGCGAAATAACCAGAAAACAGGGGATTTTTTTGGGAAAACTATATAAAAGTGATTGTTTTTTATCAAAATTATCGACAATTTATGATTTCGCAACAATAAAATCTGAAAATGTTGTGTTTTCCGATGTGTTTTCTTTTCCAATCATTTTTACATTGTTTTCCTCTCTGTTTAATGCAAATTCAGAATAAAAAGCCTCTTAGACAACATCAGAACGTCAAAAAAGAAGTGCAATTGAAAAAAAAATTGATAATCCCTCTGAAAATACAGGTTCAATACTCAAAAAATTGCACAATATGTTTTATAAGAATGTTTTCATAGAAATCAACCATTTCTATGAAGCTTTCCTAAAAAAATCCCCGTTTTTTCCATTTATTTCGCAAAAAACTGGAAATTCCACGAAAGTTTCTACAGTAACTGCTGCCGGCCGGGGTCGGCCATTTTTACAGGCTTGAAATATATAATAGTACAACGATAATAATATAATAATATTGGGAAATGTTTTTTTCATCTTTCAGGTGATTCTGATTCAGTTTCAACGCGCAGCTAATGTGAATGACCACGACCCAGTGGACATTTCGATTGACGTACGACTGTTTTCCCGCCCTTTCCATTTTGAATTTCTCTCGATTTTCAGTACTATTTGTCATCGGAAAAGGTGGCAAAAGTGTGGGGATTGAGGGACGAACACTATCCGGAGATTCATGAACATCGGTATCTCATGCACACATTTCCCATTTTGGGCGACGAAATGGACGAGGAGAAGAAGAAGAAGAACGATTGATTGTGCCCTTTTTTATTGAATATTCACTCCTTTTCCATCTTCTTCCCCCGTGTTTTGACAGTACTAATGGAGAAGATATGCGGTATCTCGAGAAAACATGGTGTACCGGACTGTTCTGTGAACTGCTCATCTGCCATATTTGCTCGTTGCCAGAGAATCATTATATCTCGAGATTGATGGGAGGTATCAAAATGTTGTCAACAGCAAACTTGTAGATCATAACTAGGACTACAAATTTGCAGTTGACAACTTTTTGATATCTCTTATCAATTTCGTGATATAATGATTCTCTCGAGCAGCATTACTGCTCTATTCGAAGAAATACGGTCGAATGATATCTCGAGGCTGATAAGAGATATCAAAAAACTTTCAACTGCAAAAATAATCCACGTAACATCGTCTTTTGAAATAATCAGGATTTGGAAACTTAAAAAAATTTTGTTAAAAAATTTTTTTTTTTTCAACTTTAAAACAATTTATTAATATTTAATTAATCCATTTTGAAAATGTGCTCTTTCCCAATTTTTGTGTAATTTCAGAAACTGTCCGCCCGTCAACGAACCGTCCAAATGAGTCGATTCTCCTGCCGCCACCGCCGCTCACTAATCCCCCTTCGTCGTGACCTTTTTTGTGTGTGTGTAATTGATAAGGTGATAGTGGTGATGGTGACAATGTGACCAGAGAATCACCGTAATGATATAGTTTTATTTCAGGAAGTTTTTCAAACATTTTGAAATTGAAATGTCGATTTTCGAATATTATCGTTGTATTATCTCAAAATCCGAAGTTCGCAATAAACAATTTCAAACGCGCGCCACGATATTTCGCAACGAAAACATTTGTCAGTGCCGAAACGTGCTGCGCCTTTAAAGCGGCGATACGGTAGTTGCGCAATAATTGATTTCCTCTTTTTTCACTCGATTTCCTCAATTTCCGCAGTTTTTTGTGCTTTTTCCGGTGAAAAAAGAACAAAAGTGTGAAAAGCGCGAAAAATGGTTGAAAAACCACTGAAATTAAGGAAATTAATTCATGCGCAACTACCGTACCGCCGCTTTAAAGGCGCAGCACGTTTCGGCGCTGACCAATGTTTTCGTTGCGAAATATCGTGGCGCGCGTTTGAAATTTTCATTGTGAACTCTGATTTTGAGATAATAAGTACGACGATAATAAATTACCAAAAAACTTACTTGAATTGAATGGAAATCCAATTAAGTAACTTTAAAAAAATTCATTTTTTTTCTAGATTTTTCGTAACAAAGTGTGCCAATACCAGCGTGTTTCTCGTATCGATTTGTTGTAAAACAGCTTTTCTGTCGTTTTTCGGGCCGTGTATCAGCATAAAACGGTCAGTTTTATGTGTACAAACACACCCATCTCTCCCCATCCCATTTCCTGCTTTTATGTGCGTTTTCTTCGTATTCAATCGGTCATTTGAGACACCGATAGCGGCGATGATTCATTTGTTGTTAGCCGTCGTCGTGGATTGTGTGTACGATTGTGTGGCATTCTGCCATTAACAATTGTAATGTCCAATTTTCAAACTTTTCGTGTATTTTTTCATTCGAAGCAGCCGGAACGCGCTCTACCGCAAACTTCAGAAATACCGTATTTCCTCGAATAGAGCGGCACCCTTCCCGGAGAATGATTATATCTCGATATTGATAAGAGATATCGAAAGGTTGTCAACTGCAAAATTATAGTCCTAGTTGTGATCTACAAGTTTGTTGTTGACACCTTTTTGATATCTCTTATCAATCTTGTGATATAATCATTCTCTAGGACAGCGTTTTGGGTTTTGGGGGTTCTACAGTCAATTTCATTTCGAATTTTTTTTTAATTTTTCATTGATTTCGATTTGAAAAACTACTACTTTTTTTTTAAAATTCAGATCCAAGTTCAAGACAGTTTTTTTGTAACTCGGTATTTTTTTAAACAAAAATCTGCAAATTGAAATAATTCGAATTTTTCACAGTTTCAAAAAAATTGCTTAAAAATTCTAGTCTCCATGAAGCCGTTGCTTGACTTCTACGTCTTTGCCTTCTTCAAACCCGAATGTTTGCGAAAAACTTTTTTTTGCGAATTTTTAAAACAAATTTTTAAATTAAAAAACTCCTTACGACTCCCAAACTCCCAATTTTTAAAAATTTTTGTTATCTCTACAAAAAATCGAAATAACTCAATTCAAGTCAATTTTAGTTGATTTTTGTGCTTGGTCTCTCACGAAAAAAACTAGAATCAAGTTTTAAAAAAATTTTGAAACCGAGAGAAATAAATTTTTTTCTGTATTTTGGAAAAATTGTGATTCTGGAAATTTCATTCCCTAGCATGAATAAGAACCTCGAAAATTCCCAAGTCCCTCCCAACCCATTTCTCTCCTCACTTTTTTCTGAAAGGTGTGGTCATAAAACGGATCAGAAGATTCCTCTCCACCGTTCACTTCTTCTTCTTCTGTCTGGTTTCCGATTCGTCCTCGTACTATCCATGGATGACGATTCGGCTGTGTACCGGCAAACAGACAGGCTTTGTACACAGTTTTAGCCAGAACTTTTTCACTATACAACGCATGGATCCTTTTTCTTTGGTATTTTTTAAAAGTAATTTCAAAATTTAATCCAGCTGGTGAGTTCTATAACAATTAAAAAGAAAATGATTGTTTTTAGTCAAAAATATTTATTTTCAACTCGTTTTTCTTTGTTTAAAAATTGCGCTCTATTGCAAAAATTAGAAAAAAAAACCGGCGATCCGCTGGTGTAAAAAACAATTCGAAATTCACACTCAATAATTTAGAAAAAACGGTTTAATTAACGGAAAAGTTACCGTTTCATAAAAATGTTCGAAAATTTTTTCCCGAAAAAAAAATCGGTAAATATTTTTCCGAATTAAAATTTCCGAAAAAAAGTCGGAAATTTTCGGAATAATTTCCGATGATCAAGTCGGAAATTTCGGTAGTTCCGTTTCCGGTTCCGACGAAGCCCGGACCACTGAATAAGCCATTTCGCAATACCAGTGGAATTGCTCAGACATCCTCCTTTCTCTGCAAAAACATGTTTTTCGGAATTTGGAATTGCAAATAAATCGGCTCTCATAAATCTCTGTTTACTTCGACAAACTCAGGCTCTTCTTGGACGCAATTTTAATTTTGGCAGTAATTCCGGTATTCATAGAAATTAGAAAATTGGTCTTGTTAATAATTTAAATAATAATTTTTCTCTGAAAATCTTGTATTTTTAAGTAAGATATAATCTACCTCGAACCCGTGAAAACTTCCTTCCAGAAAAATAATTTTAAAATCAAGAATAAAGAAGAAGACGTGATTTTTCGTCAAATATGCCGCCACAAAGTTCGCCTCGCAAAAAATGAGCCTACGGTAGATCATTTTTCAAAAATCGAGTCAGAAAAAATTTAAATTCAGAAAAATATGTCAAAAAAACTTTTTAAAACCGAAATCTTTAATTTTTTATAATTATCCAAAACTCTGAAAATGGCCATTTTCTCGGTTATTTGTTTTTCGAAAATAATTAAAAAATTAAATTTTTCTGAGTTTTTCTTTTTTCTCGAAATTCTGATTTTTTTAAAAAATTTCTACGAAAATTTTGATGATTCAAAAAAAACTTGTAATCTCAAGAGAGTGAATATTTCAAAAAGAAACATTCGAGAACAATGTTCCGGAAAGTGACCGGAATTCCGGAGACCTTCCGGACCGCCCGTTCCCAAATTGGCACATTCGTACCACATTGGCCATCAATCTCTCCTACTCGGTCGGGGCCAATGACAACCATAAAACTAACCGAGTCCCGTCGCTCTCTCTCCTGCGTCTCTCGCGCCCCGCACACTCTCTCGCCGCCCATATGTGCACAGAGAGGAGAGTGTGCGAGTGGCGGAGACGCAGACGGCGAGGACGGTCTTTGCTTTTCCGGCCCGTCTTTTCCTCGTTCTCCGCACCGATGTTTCGTGTCAATTTTTGAAACAGGTGTGTCTTTTTCGCTCGATTTCTGGCCCAATTTCGCAATTGTTCTCCCTCTGACTGTCTGCGTCTCGGCACTCTCTCGCCTCTCTCCACTTCCCATTTTTTGATTTATTCACTGGGATTTAGTAGGAGAAAGAAGGGGTGAAAAACAAAAGACCACCGCCTCTATCTTTTTTTCTTCTTCTTTTTTCGGTTGAGACGATAATAAGAACGTCCTTGACCAATTAGACAGACTGTCCCCCCCCCCCCCCCCGAAAACGGACGAAAAGAAGAAGTTGCTGCGGTTTTTGGACATTCGGACGATTTTTCTTCGTGTTTTCGTGAGTTTTTTGGTTTATTTTGAACAAAAAAGCGAGGAAAAAAGGTTTTTGAGTTTGGAAAAAGATTTCGAAAAAATGAAAAAAAATTTTTTGCTTATTGCCTGTCATCTTAAATTTTTTGAAATATTAAGTGAATTTAAAAAAAAAAAGAAAAATAGAGAAAAACCATAAAACAAAGCATTATTGAAAACTTTAAAAAAATAATGACATTAATGTTCTCGATAAATTTTGTGAAAAAATTCTAAAAAATAGGTGTCGTCTTTTCCCAGCTATCAATTAAATTGAAATCAGAAGTTTTTTAATTCTCAAAAATCGAGCGGATAGAGTATTATAAAACCTACAAATATGGCCTTATTGCAAAACTGAACACAATTTTTTTGAAAAAAATTTCTTGAAACAGAAAACATTTTTTAAAACCAAAATTTCGAAATCTTGAAGTCCGGATTTAAAAATATTTTAAATATCAATTGAAAAAATAAAAACATTTTTAATTTTGAGAATAATTGAAAATTCCGATAATTTGGCTCAAAATAATTTGGGTAATATTCAAATTGACCACCACCAAGTGTCATTGTCAAATTTCCATGTAAATCCCCCTCATCGGGACCCCGAAACCTTTTCAATGCTAATACTTTGGCCACTTGTCCCACCTTTTTGGTTATAAATATTTATGAGAAGACACACCGACCTCGACCCCTTTCTTCCGTCTGTTCGTTGCCTTTTTCGCACTTTTCGGACACTGAGAACACTTTGGAAAAGAAAATGTTAGGAAATTGGATATAAAGGGGAGTTTTTCACGAATTTTCTTAAAGTTAAGAGCTATATTGAAAAATTACTGGTTTCAGATGCGAAACGACTTGTTTTCGGAGGTTTTTAAAAATGTGTTCTGAATATTTGGGATTTCGAAATATTCAAAAAATATTCCGGGAAAATCAAAACTAATTCGTTCAATTAAAGTGCTCTTGGGAATCCGTATCAAAAATTTATTGGAAAATTATTATATATTTCAAAAATCTTGGAACCTGCGCAAACGCGCTCCGCTAGACTCGTGTTGGTCTCGCCACGACTCTTGTCTGCGTCTCGTGGAATACACGAGATAGAGAAAATAGTCGTGGCGAGACCAACACGAATCCAGCGGAGCGCGTTTGCGCAGGTTCCAAAATTTTTGAAATATATAATAGCCTGTCAGAAAAAAAATTTCTGCTGGAAAGAACCGCAAAATTTTGTTTTGCAAAACAGAAATTTCAATTTTTTTGATTTTTGAAAATTGTATTTAGAAATTCTATACAATAATTCCGGTGAAATCGCGACGATATCGTCTTCAAATAAAAAACACAGAATATTTTCATAATGAAAGCATTGAAAATGTTTTTAAAAATTGTTCAAAATTTTTTTTTCGTGCCGAGACCCGTCACACATTCAGACATGTGCGCCTTTAATCTTTTATTGCTATTTTTTAAATAATTCGAAAATGAATTCGGTTTTCCATTTAAAACTCGTTCAAAATGAGTGAAACCGGCAATCTCCAGTGTTCATCAAGCCAATTTTCTATTTTCGTTTCGAAATTTCCGAAAAAAAACCTCGCTTTTGAACTTCTACAGTGGATGTCCTTGCGGTCGGTCAATCTTGGCCCCCAAAAGACAATGTCGTCCATTTTTCACCTTGATTAATGGACAACTTCCTCCCCGCCCCATCCCGGCCCGAGTAGATGTATTTTTCTTCTTCTTCCATTTCGAGCCACCTGCCACCCACCTGTTACTTTTCTCTCTCTCTCTCTCTTTATCTCGTCGTTTCCCTTGCCAACTCATCGCTTGTTGCAGCAGCCGTCGGGGCGAAATGGCGACTCTTTCGGTGGAAGAGGAGGCCGGATGGTTCGTCTCACAACAGCAACTTCCCTGGTGGCAGGCACTTCTCCGTCGCTTCATCGCCTCCGGACCCGTTCCCCGTCACGTCGCATTCGTTATGGACGGAAATCGACGATTCGCCAAAACGAAACACTTGGGCAACGCTATCAAAGGGCATGAGAAGGTTGGTTGGACGGCGTTTTTTTTTAATTTTAGAAATCATAATGTTATTTTTATTATTGATCGATGTACGCATTGCATTTTTCTATTTTTTTTCCTTTTTTCGAACTATTATATATTTCAAAAATCTTGGAACCTGCGCAAACGCGCTCCGCTAGACCCGTGTTGGTCTCGCCACGACTATTGTCTTTGTCTCGTGTGTTCCACGAGAGACGCAGACAAGATTCGTGGCGAGACCAACACGGGTCTAGCGGAGCGCGTTTGCGCAGGTTCCAAGATTTTTGAAATATATAATATTTTTTCCGAAAACTCGATCGTACCGACCTTCTCGCCGTTTTTAAGAATGCGCCCTCAATTTCTTTGCGAATTCTCACTTATTTCGTGTTTCTCCTAGATTACTAGTTCAGAGCGGTCATTTCTTAAACGCTTCGACGGTTTTCCGAATTTGTGAGCTTGTCATTCCGGAAAAAAAGAGAAAGTCTGAGTAAATTTTTAAAGGAGCAGATATTTAAATAGCGGAAAGGTCTCACAACGAGCGGTTTTGTAGAAATTTTTTGCTGCGAAAAAAATAGTTCTAAAAAATGCACTGCGTACGTAGGTGCATGATGCACTCGAAAAATGTGTAAAAAGACCAACATTTACAGCAAAAAAAGAAGAAAATCCGGCATCGGCATCCGGATTCTGGAAAAAACATGGTTCTTCAATGAATATGTTCCAACTTTCAAAAAAATATTATTAAAAAAAATTAAAAAAAACCCCCTAGGGCAACCGCTGTCAAATGTTTGTGCGAAATCTGCTATAAAGCAAATTTAAATGTTAAAAATACAACAATTTGTTTTTTCCGTGGCGAGACTAGCGAAAATTGATGAAAAAAATATTTTCGAAAAAAAATGTTGATGTTTCATTTTTCTCAGAAAGTAACATTTTCTTGAAAAGTTATTATAAGTGTCGTAAGTCTTCAAGAACACTTTTATTTTTTTAAAATTTTTTTGAAAGTTATTTAAATACCAAATAAAAAATTACTAGACTGTTCTGAAAAAAATATATCTGTTATTAAATAATTACTTATTAAGAAAATGAGCCAATTTTCATGTTCTTTACTAATAAAACACCTCGGGGGCTGCAAAAATGCATTGAAATGACGCATTCTATCAACTGTCCAGTTCCAGTTCGCTTTGAATACAGCAAAGATCTCAAAAACATGTCCATAATGTTCCAGGGATTCGTACAATTGGCGAAGATCCTCGACTGGTGCAGTCGATTCGGCATTCGGGAGATCACCGTCTACGCGTTCAGCATCGAGAATTTCAAGCGGAGCGAAGAGGAGGTTCGCTTTGAAATTTGATTTAAAAAAATAGAAATTTCTCCGGGATGAAATAGGAAAAAAATCATATTTAGATTCTTAGCGCAGATTTTTCCCATTTTTTATGCATACAGAAATTTCGAAAATTCACTGTTCCAAAAAATCGAATAAACATGGAATTTAGCATTGCTGATCAATGGTCTCCAAACCTTACAATGGAAAGAAGTTCCCATTTTCCAGGTGTCCGGACTGATGCGACTAGCAGAAGAAAAGTTCGAGAAGCTTCTGAACGAGACGGAGAAGTTGGAAGAGAAGCAGATCTGCTTCCGATTCTACGGAAACCGCTCGCTGCTCTCCGTCCGTCTCCAACAACTGATGGCCGATATCGAGAGGAAAACGGAGAAATACTCGAGAGGACGGCTGAACGTGTGCATGCCGTACACCTCGAGAGACGAAATGGCCAGAAGTTTCGAGACGATTCGCGAGAACGTCAAACAGGGAAATGTCGAGTTGGAGCAGGTGGGGATATTGATTTTTCGAATGCTTTGGAGAAAAAAGTTAAAATTCCAAGTTTCAATGAGAACTTCTAAAAATTAAAAAAAATTTTAAAATCACCTTAAATGAGTTTTTTAGACTACCAATTGAAAAAACGTGTTCAATTTTCTTAAAAATAAGAAAAATGCCTAATGCATATTTTTAAACATTTTTTTTGCTGTTTCAAATTCCATCGTAGTCCCATCGTGAGAAATTTTTGTCGTTATTGGATATGGACTAGCGTTTTCCGAAATAGTAACAATCATCACTGAAAATTATAAAGAACAGTTCTTTTTTAAATTTTCTTATTTTTGCTTTTAACAAAAAAAAATTTCCACACATTATTGTAATAGCCACAAGACGTTTCTCATATTATTTTAAAAATTAAATGTTTTTATTATTTTTAATTAATAACCACGGAAACCATACTGCAAAAAAAACTCATTCATAATCCAGAAAGTAGTCAGGGACAGGCTTGGTCGGAACCGGAAACTGAACTACCGAAATTTCCGACGGAAATTTTTCCGACTTTTCATTTCGGAACTTTTTTCCGAACTCATTTTTCGGAAATTATTTCCGTCGGAAGTCTTTCCGACTTGATTTTCGGAAATTCTAACTCGAAAAAAAATTACCGACTTTTAAAATTTCCTGTCGGAAATTTTTTTGTAGCAAAACATAATCTTTGAAAAATTCCGGACCAGAAATCCAGAAAAACGTGTTTCATGGCAAAAGACCGCATTATTCTCCAGATCAACGAATCGATGATCGACGCGTGTCTGGATAGTGGCTGCGGCGGAACGGTTCCGGATCTGTTCGTGCGGACATCCGGAGAGCACCGTCTTTCGGATTTCCTGATGTGGCAGTCATCGGACACGCACGTCTACTTCGACGACGTCCTCTGGCCAGAATTCGGTTATTTCAACCTTTGCAAGGCGATTCTCAGCTATCAGTACTACCGGACTACGGTAGCCAAGGTATTCGGGGGATTACTGTAGATCTCAAATAACAAGGTTTCGTTCAGATGGCCGCCTTGTCGACTTCAGAAGACACTGATGACGTCACCAAGTGGAAAATGAACTTTAGCGGAGATCAGAGGGAACTGGTCGCTGTTAAAGCTTGATTTCCGATTTTCAACAGATTTTTTTCTTCACTTTTTCAAAGATATTTATATTCCTTGTCTAGTCCCTCTCAGTTTTATGTGCTCTCTCTCTCTCTCTCTCTGACATTCTGTTCTTTTTATTTTTTCTTCGTGTTCTCTGGGTTTCTGTGGTAATAAACTATTGGTTCATTTCAGAGAAACAAGGAATCGATTGGATTCTCGAATGGAATAGGAATCGAAACACCAGCTGATTAAGCAATGGACGCCAAGGACACTTGTGTGCAGGTCGCACTGCGGTGAGCTCTTCTTTTCATTTGAAAATTAAAAATTTTTTTTTAATTAAAAAAAAAAAAATTTTTTGTCCAGTTTCAAAAATTTTACGAAATCTCAGTTTTCTTCCATCAGTATTACACCAGTTGTTCTTATCAGTTAAAAATTTAAAAAAAAATTGAACTGAAAATTATTTTTCTTTGGCAAAATAAATAACAAATTAAAAAAATTGCTGCTCATTTAAAAAATAACGTTTCTGATTTCACAAAATTGATTAGAAGTGATAAAAATCGAATTTTTAAATGGATGGGACTTTTTTTAGTTATTTTATTTAAAATTTCAAATATTTCAAATACCGAGCGAAATTCCTTGTTTTTTTTCAGAAAATTTGCTGAAAATCATGAATATAAATAAATAAAAATATTTTGTTAAAAACCGGGAATTTCAACTTCTCTTTTCGGTTTCATCTTTTTTTAGATAAAAAAACAAAATTAAAATTTATACAATTAACATTTTTTTTAAAAGTACTCATTTCTCATTTAAAAAAATTTTTCCCGGTTCCAAAAAATTCTTTAAAATTTGTATTATTAGTTTTCTGCAGTAGAAGATCACACACTAGTTTTTTTCATAAAAATAGCTGAAAGTCAAAAGTTGGAAAATTTTCTTTTTTTTTTTTTTTTGAAATTTTTTGAACTACTTTTGACTACACCGAGTTTCAAAGTAAAGTAAGTAAAACAATTTTTTATTTTGATTAAGGAATTGACTGAGATCATAAAAAGAACATTTAAAGTTTGCGAGGGGCCTTATCATAATCATTTCTTCTTGTTTTCCAGTATCCGTCCGCAAGGTAACCGTGAGAAGTTGGAAGGCAGTCGAGTGTGCACCTCCGTCCTCCCCAACGACCCCCAAGTGACGATCGGAGGAGACCGTTCCTTCACCTACGATCATGTATTCGACCAGCCGACGCCCCAGAACGTCGTCTACGAGTCGTGCGTCGAGAAGCTCGTCGACGGACTCTTCGACGGATTCAACGCCACCGTTCTCGCCTATGGACAGGTTAGTTGGCGGATTTTTGGAATTTATGAAATTAAGAGAGTTCATTGTTCGTTTAAAATATTTTTTAAAAAAACCAGACTGTCTAGAAAAATTAGAAATAAAATAAATTCGTTTTTTTTTTGAAACAGAATTTAAAATTTGTGAAAATGAAATTTTTTTTCCGGGATCCCCAACAACTAAAAGAACAATTATGGCTTCACTGACTCGTTTTCAAAAAAAGTTTGAAATTGAAATTATTTTTAAAATTCGAATTTTTATTTAGGAAAATATTGCCATGAGAACATTGAATTTTTCCGAAAATCGACATGCGCCTTTAAAGAAAATACTGTGGATATCGTATTTTCTTTAAAGGAACATGTCGAGTTTCAAAAAAGTTTAATGTTTTCGTGGCGAGACCCGATTCCTCCCACCCTATCCCATGGCGAACACATTCTAGGAAATACATAATAAGTGTCTTTCATTTTTTCTTTCTCAAATAGAAAAACAAATATAATTTTCTGCATTTTGAAATAAAACAAATCACCCGCATATGTTTGCAATTTTCATCCAATTCCTTCTTCACAGACGGGATCCGGAAAAACGCACACGATGGGAACGGCTTTCGACGCGGCGGTCAATCAGAAAGAAGACGATCTGGGAGTGATTCCGAGGGCGATTCAGCACACTTTTCGGAAAATTGCAGAGTGCAAGGTGGGTGTTTAACGAGACGAAATGGAATATTCCTTATTGCATCAGTTTCTCAAATTTTTCAATAAAACAGAAAACGTGAGGAAAAGAAATGAAAAAAAAACAGCGTTGTTAAAACAGAACTGATGTTTCAGTTATTTTCAAAAATGCATTTTCTTGCTGTTTCAAGCAAAAAAATGATTAGATTGTCTCAGAAACCGTTATATTGTGTATAGTTTTCCAATCGTTTCAAATAATAATAATAAATCTCAAAAATTCGAAAATTTACTCACTGTTCAAAAAAAAGCCAAAACGGTTCGAACCCTTTAGTAGAAAAATTCGCAAAAATATTATAGTTTTCTGCAACGGTGGCAGTGGGGTCGAGCTACGAGATTTCTAGGCCGCCACGGATTACTGTAAAAAAGTTTCAAAATTTCAAACAGCCAGGAAAAATCGATTTCGTCTGATTTTTCAGAAACTGTTCGTGTTTAAATTTTTTTTATTAATTGTATTGATTTTTGGTCAAAAAATCCGCACGCCACTTTGCGAGAAAACGATAGTAGCTTCCGAAAAAAAAACAAATCCCGCTTCAAAAATATAATATTTTCGATGTGGTTTCAGTAGGCTCAATGATTCGAAAAACTTGTACGTGAAAGCAATTCTTCATCATTTTCAGCGAATTCTCGAAAAATTAGAAAACCTTTTTTCCCCGATTTTCCAAAAAGTTGTTGATTTCTAAAGTAGAAATAACGTTGATTCCTATTTTTTGCAGACCCGCGCCCTGGAACAAGGCCATCTGGAGCCGTCGTTCGAGGTTTCCGTCCAATTCGTCGAGCTCTACAACGACGATGTGCTGGATCTGCTCTCCGACGATCGGAGCATGTCGTCGAGCATTCGCATTCACGAGGACTCGCGCGGAGAGATTGTGCTCCACGGCGTCGAGCAGAGATCCGTTTTCGACATGCACGGGGTGAGTTTCTTTTTTCAAAAAAATAAAATCGGTTTCGAAAATTATTTGTTAGAGTTCTGGTGATTTTGAGAAACTTATTGCAATGGAAGCACCTTCCGCTTGAAATAACAGTGATAATCATCAAATCAATGAAAAAAATTATTGAAAATTTTAATATTTGGAAAGTTAAAAAAAATACAAAACAAAATAATTTTTGACCAAAAAGTGTTATTTTCTTTCCGAAAATATTGATTATCAGTTAACTGATAATTAATTATAATTAATTTGAATTGAAAATCAACAACTTTAAATAATTTCGAATTTTTATTTAAAAAATAATTCGAAAATTTGAAAATTTCGAATTTTTTATTTTACAAAATATTTAAATTAAGAAAAATAATTTCAAAATGTATTCCCCCTTCCATAATCCCCCCACTCATTATTTCAGACAATGGACATTTTGAAAAACGGAGCCCTCAACCGAACAGTCGCCTCGACGAACATGAACGAACAGTCGTCGCGATCGCACGCCATCTTCACTCTCCACCTAAAACAGCAACGAGTCGCTGTGAATCCACTCGACGAGGCCGGCGAGCCCGTGAAGAGCGGAGAGCTCGAGATGGAAGTGCTCGGCGCCAAATTCCATTTTGTCGATTTGGCTGGTTCGGAGAGAATGAAACGGACGGGAGCGACGGGGGACAGAGCCAAAGAGGGCATCAGTATCAATGTGGGATTGGTGAGTTTTGGGTTTTTTTTAAAGGAAACGAAACAAGTTTTTGAAAAATTAGAATTTCAAATAACCTTTTCAGGAATAAGAATAGAGCTAACGCTGTCGCAGAATCATTATATCTCGACATTGATAAGAGATATCAAAAAGTTGTCAATTGCAAACTTGTAGTCCTAGTTATGATCCACAAGTTACCAGTTGGCAACTTTTTGATATCTCTTATCAATCTCGAGATATAATCACTCTCCGGCAGCGTTTCGAGTGCCGCTCTATTCGAGGAAATACAGAAGTTTTAAAATAAAAATTCCATAAACTTTTTATTCGGGTTGATTCAACTAAATTGACAAATCAAAAGTTGTTCTTTTTTTTGAAAAGAAGTATTTCGAAAGAAACAGAAAAATGTTTGAATTAAAAAAAAGAAAAAAACTACGAGTGTCTGAAAATTGCAGCTCGCCCTCGGAAACGTCATTGCCGCATTGGGTGGAGCCAACGGAAAAGTGAGCCACGTGCCGTATCGTGACTCGAAACTCACTCGTCTGCTCCAGGATTCGCTCGGAGGAAATAGGTAAGAATCTGGTAACTCATCGTCTGTTTCCCACGAACGCTTCCAGTCGGACCCTCATGATCGCGTGCTGCTCCCCATCGGACTCGGATTTCGTCGAGACGCTGAACACGATGAAATACGCGAATCGCGCGAAAGAAATCAAGAACAAGGTGGTCGCCAATCAGGATAAATCGTCCAAAATGATCGGAGAGCTGCGCAGTCGAATCGCCGCCCTCGAGGCCGAACTGCTCGAATTCAAGCAGGGAAGACGGACGGTGGACGTGGATGGACACGAGGTCGTCAACGATCAGTACCACGAGAACGTCTATTTGACGGTGAGTGTTCCGAATTTGAATTGCAAAAAACCCAAGGAGAAAAGCTAAATTCGAAAAATCAGAGAAATTGTTGATTTCGGAAGCTCGGAATAATTGAAATTCCCCGAAAATCGGAATAATTGCATAAATAGAAAAAATGTTTAAAAAATTCCGGAAAAATCAAGAATCAGTTCGAATACTATCGAATGCATTTCCGAAATGAAGAATTTGTCGAGAAAGAGTTTTCTGGGCTATTGTGGCAACGTTTTGAAAATTTCAACTAGTCACAAACAACCAATTTCAATGGTTTTTCCGGTGTGTTTTCCGTGTCAATCCAGTCGTTTTTCATTCTAAATTTGTTTTTTATCAAAAAAAAACCGCATGAAAATCACCCGAATACCGAATTTTTCAAGTCAGTTTTTTAAAGAGGTGTTTTAAAAAAGAGTTTTCAAAGAGGTGTTTTAAAAAAATGCACTGTCGAAAAACAATTATTTTCAAGTGAATATTATGCTCTCCGACAATGATAACATTTCGAAATTTCAACTGGCCGGGAAACATCGTTTTTGTCCGATTTTCTAGAAATTTTTGGTGTTAAAACTTTTTTATTGCTTCTATTGATTTTTCGTCAAGAAATCCGCACAAAAACCCGTCGGAACCCCCGCTTTTCGGTAACAAAACGTTGAGCTGTGTCCGTTCGTTTCGAGACCCTCACTGCCAATTTGAGAGAAAACGATAATAATCGAATTGAAAGTTGATCAAACGTCTTCAGACCGAAGTCAACCATCTGCGTTTCCGAGTGAAGGCGCTCAACGAGACTCTCGACATCCTCCGCACGGAGAACATTGATCTGAAGGCGAAACAGGAGCTCAGTGCGATCTCCTCTTCGGTAACGTCTTCTGGAGGCGACGGAGAAGTGGACGCTGTTCAACTGACGTTCCGAAAGTATCTCGAAGAGCTCGAACGCACCAAATCGTTGCTCTACGAGTCGCAATCGACGTGTGATCAATTGAGAAAGGACAATGCTCGATGGAAGGCACGCGGAGGGCAGGCAGGCGGCGTGTCGGACACTTTCAACAGTCAGAAACTCATCGAGATGGCGAAACAAGAAGTCGAGCAGCAGAGGAAGATGATGGCTTCGATGGCGATTAGTGGAGAGAATGGTGAGATTTATTTCCTTTGAAAAATCGTCAAAAACAGAAAGATTACCATTTTTAATTTTTGTTTGAAAAAATTTCCGAAATTTTTAAAAAATTGTATTATTCTTTAAAAAATTTTCGCTCCCTTGGAAGAGGAGGGGAAAATTCGGCCACCACGCTGATTGGCCTCAGCAACCAATCAGCAAGGCTGGATCCGCCCCATCGATACGAGACCAACGGGGGACTAGGTTTGGATTTCTCTTCCAAGTGAGCAAAAAAAAATTTAAGAATAATAAGAATTTAAAAAAAATTTAATTTGTGTATTTAATTTTTTAGAGTATTTTGAAATTTGGACTTTTCTTGTAATTCCAAAAGTTTATAAATTAATTAACAAGTTCAAAAAAATTTGCGAAAATTTATGGAAAATTGTAAAAACATTCCAAATCATACTTTCAAATTCTAATTAATCACCCTACTTCCAATATTCATATTTGAGAAAAATCAGAATTAAAAAAAATTTAATTTATGTAATTCTTTAGAGTATTTTGAAAATTGGACTTTTCTTTTAATTCCAAATGTTTATAAGTTAATTCAAAATTCAAAAAAATTTGCGAAATATTATGGAAAATTTGGAAACGTAATTTTTTTTTACAAAAATTATTTTTTCGAATTTTTTCGGTTTTGATATTCTTATCAGCCGAGTATTTTTTTCGATAACTCATCAAAACCGACTTTGAAAAAGAAGGAACATTTTTTTAATTTTAATTTAACAAATAAAAACGAAATGGTTGAAAAAAGTTGCAATGCTCTTTTATCCGTAGTTCCTATCTTTTTCAAAAAAAAAATGCGTTAAAATTCAAATAGTTCAGAAACAGAGTTTTAAACAAATGAAAGGGGTTTTTCGAAATTTGAACTGTTTCAAATTCAATTTTCTCAATCATCTGAACAAGGTGAATAATTTTTAAAAAACAATTTTAATTTCTAAAATTGCTCTTAAAATATGCGAAAAAATGCGCAGAGATGAACTATGCATTTATAGTATTCGTCGTCATTTTCCATGCATTTCTGAGAGCTCTTCGCTCCGGAAATCCTCATTTCCAGTCGCCACTGGCTCTCTTTGGCTGTTTTTGTGTCATTTTCTGCAAAATTTGGCATCTTTGTCATTTTATCTTCTTTTTTTCAGCCGCTCCCACTTCGGAATACTCGTCGATGGGTCAGGATGAGGATGGAACGTCGAATGAGGCGGAGGAAATGGACGAAGTGGATGAGATTGAGGACGAAGACGAGGATTCGGTGGGAAAGGAGGAGCAGGAGGAGTCGGAGGCCCTTCAAATCGATCTGAACGAGGTTATGATCGAGTTGGACATGAAGGAGAAGCTCATCGATCGGCTGGAACAGGCCGAACGGCAGAATCGCCAGATCCGGGAGACGTACGAGAAGAAGCTGCGCGAGCTGATGGATCGGATCAAAGACACGGAGACGGAAAGAGACAAAGTGCTGCAGGAGGGCACGAAGAAGGCGGGCGGAGGGCGGAATGCGATGAGCGATGAGCAGATGCGAGCGATCAAACAAGAGTACGAGCTGAAGATCAGCGATCTGAGGAGGGAGCTCAAGAAGATCGAAGCGCTGGACAAGGAACACTTGAAAGTGATCGCCAAGTCGCAGAGGGAACTGCAGGAGAAGACGCGGCTCAAGAGCGAGGTGGTCGATTTGAAGAAGGCCAAGGTGAGGGTTTATTTTAATTTTCAGTTTCACAAAATTAATGAATTTTAAAATTGTAAAATCAACCGATTAACGCAGGACTACGGTAAAAAAAGTTAATTTATGCTTCGAAAGTGAATCTAACAAGGGAACTGTCTGAACTGACCAGAACCGTTTGGAATGAGACCTAGTGGAATGAAAAGAGCATGTTCCCAGCATTCCGAATCTGTTTTCAAAAGTTGCTATTGGGCTCATGACCCAAATCAACTTTTCCTGGCTATCATGCAGAGAGTTCACTGATTTCCCTATCATTTCTCGGACTTCATTAGATTATCACTCGAACGTGTTCACCTCTCGGCCATTCAACCGCTGGAAACGGCAACTTTTCGAGGGTTTAAAAGCGCGCTGTCCAAAATCTCGAAATATTGAATTCAATTTTTTTTCCCGGCTCACGGAGCCCAATAGCAGACTTTGAAAACTGATTCGAGGAGCTCAAACCTACATCTATCCATCCCACAAGGTCTAATTCCAAACGGTTCTGGTCAGTTCAGACAGTTCCCTTGTAAGCGAAAATCTTGCGTCAAAATTCAATTTTACAATATTTCCTCGAATACAGCTGCAATGCTGCGGGAGAATTATTATAACTCGAGATTGATAAGAGATTTCAAAAAGTTGTCAACAACAAACTTGTAGATCATAAATAGGACTACAAGTTTGTTGTTGACAACTTTTTGATATCTCTTATCAATCTTCAGATATAATCATTCTCCGGGGCAGCGTTTGGGATTTCTAGGAACTACGGTACATTTTTCTTTTCTTTCGAAAAATTTTCCCGGAATTAAAAAAATTATCCATTTCAATTATTCTCATTCAAGCCGAAATATTAGAAAAAAAACGGTTTTTGAAAATTTTAAAAAAAGAAATCACTGTTTCAAAAAGACGGTTTTTTCAGGCTTCCATCGAAGGATTTTACTTTTTTTTCTCTTTTTTTTTTTCCAAAAATCTATTTTTTTTCCATCGGAAGAGGTTCATTGAGCTGCTAACGTGCTGAGAATCTTATTTTACAGAATTTGAAGATCCAGAAAATTTTATAATACCCCCAAATTTGGTCGAGATTGAAAAAAAATGGGAAAACCCCCAAAATTGTAGTTTCTGGGTGTTTTCCTTTTTTTTTTCACAAAAATTCGCTGTTTCGAAAGTTTCATTCCCATCGGAATCGATCATACGGGATCGTTGTGCGATGTTTCAAAAATAATTGTTATCTACCGTAAAGTCTCTATTAGAAAGGCGCCTCCATTAGAAGGGCGCCTCTAATAGAAGGGCGTCTTGAAGAGGCTATTGAAAAACAGAAGGGCAGCCTCCATTAGAAGGGCGCCTCCAATAGAAGGGCGCCTCCATTAGAAGGGCTCCTTAATTAAGTGAACGTGTTCGCCTGTGACGAGACGGTAGTTTTCCTCGACTTTTCTAACAGAACAACTGTTGATGGAAAGATATCTCGACAGGTTGGCAGTAATTGACCGTTTGAGTCGGTGATTAGACCACTCAACGCGGAGTTTCACGGCGAGCACGGTTATGATAATAGATACTGCGGCAGATGAAATGATGGGGATTCTTCGTCCTACTTCCTCAGAAATGAAAACATCGGCTTCACGTTTTGCTGGGTGCTTAGAAATGAGCACGCGGAGGGTCCTCTGACTTTCACGTCACTCATCATGCTAAATTTTTCCCAGGTAACCTCAATTCCAACTCTCACAGGAGCACGCCCGGGGCTCTTATACGATCATTCAACTCACAACTGATCTGTTTCGTATAATTCTTAGACCAAACGACGCAGAATTTAACGGAGATTGCGATTATTATACCGCCGAGGGCCGCGAAACGAGTCGAGCGAAGCGACCTTGCGGAGGATTCGGGCCGAGGGCCAAGAATCCCCTAGTCCGAGAGGGGCTGTTGAAAAATAGAACGGCAGCCTCCATTAGAAGGGCGCCTCCAATAAAAGGGCGTCCGGGAGAAGCTGTTGAAAAATAGAAGGGCATGCCCTTCTAATAGAGACTTTACGGTAAATAAACAAAATGAAAAATGGCTGCAGGTTGAACTGATCAAAAAGATGAACGAGGACAAAAAGAAGCAGAAGGCGCAGCAGCTGGCGAACGCGCGTGCCATCGCGACGAAAGAGAAGCAGACGCGGCTGCAGGCGAACAAGATCCGCACGCTCGAGATGAAGGACAAGCAGCGCGAGCAGTTCCTCAAGAAGACCACCCAGGAGGTGAACGCCCTGCGCAAAGAGAAGGCGGTCGCCGCGGCGGCCGCCCGACAACACGCCAACCGAGGAGGCGTCCGTCCCGCCGCCGCACCGCCCGTTTCGGCACGTCGGACACGTGGATCGGCCACGCAGGCAGTCAAAGAGCTCGCGTTCTCGCCGAAAGTCACCAAAATCAAATGGGACGTCATCGTGCGGAAGATCGAAGAAAGCGCGCGACGGCGACAAATTGTGCAGAAGATGGAGGCGGAACTCGACAGATACCTCACCGAGAGGCACGCGGTCATGCTGGAGATTGTCGAGAATGTGAGTGTGCTCTTCCTTCTTTTTTTTTTATTAAATTAATTAAAACTTTGAACAAAAAAAATTGTTTTTCAACTGTTTCAAGGGAAATTGATTAGTTATCATGTTTTGATACAATCCGCTATGATTTTGGCTGAAATGGTCCGATTGGATTGAGGACTGAAATTTGAGTATTCAGAAAACGTCGCAAAGCGACATGTCTCAAACTGGGCTATAACTGAAAATTGAAAATTTATCGGAGCATTTTCGCGGAAAAAGGATTTACACAAACGGGTTACAGTATCTCGTTCTTTTTGGCTACCCGGAAAAAAACTTTTTAATGCAACACCCTTACCAAAATATTTTATTCAAAAAAAATTTTGAATGAAGTTTTGATTCAGGTGTGCTGAAATGTTTTTTCTGCTTCATTTTCAGATATTCTGTTAGTGCCAAAATGTAAGGGTTAGTATAAATGAAAAATCCCAACTGATTTTTAAAAAGAGTTTATTTAAATTTTTACACTCCAAACACTGAAAATGTCCTGAAACGTCAAGTGTTCATATCAATTATTATCGTTTTCTCGCAAAGTGGCAGTGAGGGTCTCGAAACGAAGGGACACAGCTCAACGTTTTGCTACCGTAACCCTTATTCTGAAAATAGGCTTTCCGACAGTTTTTGTGTGGATTTTTTTGATAAAAAATCAATAGAAGCAATACAAAATTTGAACACCAAGAATTTCATATTAAAAAATATTTTTACAGTAACCCGCGGGGCCTTGAAACCGCCGCTGGCCTAGAAATCTCCCAGCTCGGCCCCACTGCCACTGTTGGAGAAAAGTGCAATAAATGGGCGTTTATTTTGCAGGAAAAGCAATTCACCCAATCGCAAGACGTGATCTACCGCGACGGACTGCTCGAAGCCATCGACAGTGCGAAGGAGAAGTTGCAGTACGTGCAGGATCAGATCACCTACCAGCAGAAGCTGATTTGCGATGTTGACGAGGTTAGTTTCGTTTCCAACATTGAAAATGTTTTAAAAAAATTATATGATCGAAAAAGAGATTATTTATAAAAATTTATATGATCGAAAAAAAATTATTTTTAAAAAATTTGCATGATCGAAAAATAGATTATTTTCTAAAAGTTTATATAGTCGAAAAATAGATTAATTTTAAAAAATTTTCAAAAAAAATCTAAGACTAAAAATATGCGTAAAAATCTGCACTGACAGTGTGGAAAACACAACATTTGCGTTCTTGAGAGTTTCTGAAACCGTAAATTTTAAGCTAACGCGATTTCCATTTCTCCACATTTGCTATCTGAAAAATCGCAGAAAAAAATATTTTTGCTTATCTTCGGTGTTTTTCTGTTTTTTTTAAACCCCTATTCTTATTTTTCCCGATTTTTCTAGATCTACCCACTAGATTTCCGTTTTTTTTAAAGCTGCGCTGGAATTTCGAAAAATAGATACTTATTTAGGAAAAAAAGAAAAAAAGCGAAAAATTGGTTTATTGAAGTGCAGATAGTGTTTTTTTTCTGTTTAAATTTGAAAAAAATCGACGAGAATGAGAGAGAATGTCTTTTGGGGAGGAGGTGAAGGTGAGAGAAATTGGAGAGGACGAAATTGGAAAAAAAAATTAGAAAAAATTCGGATATGGACCGAAAAAAGACGGGAAACAGTTCAGAATGAGACGAGAAATGAATCGTTATACAAACATTATTTTAGAGAGAAAAATTGATTTTTCGAAGGGGAAAACGGGGATTTTTAGTAATTTTCAAAGTGTGGGAAATTTGAGGAAAAAAGTGAATTTCAAAATTTTTCAAAAAATTGATTTTTTTTCTTTAAATTTTTTTTTGTCATTATTTTTCAAACAGACAGGGGTGTGGTGGTTTTTTCGAGAATTTTCGGGCTACCCGATATGGAAAAAAACGGAGGAAAATTGGGGAAGGGGGGATTACTGTAGAAATGGGATGGGTCAAAAAGAGGAGTTTCGGGAGAGTTTCGGAGGGAATTTGTCGGATGAGACGACGCTTACGAAGGAATGGATCCACGTGTTCCGGTGACTAGGACCTAGAAACACAGGGTTACGGTAGTTTTCGCGTCGAGACCCTCACCTGAGTCGGGCAATCGTCGCCGCTCATTCCGGCGGCAATGGATCGTTTGCTGACGCGTGCGCCGATCGTCGAACGACGCTGCGAGAGATCCGGAAGCGGTTCTGGCTCTGGCGGACTGAAAATGGGAAGTTGAGGAGAGGGGGCTCAGAGATAGATCACTACTCTCACTTCTTGGCTCTTCTGTAGGTCATAATCGTCAAAAGGACGAAAAGAACGGCACAGAACGCGGCGGCGGAGGCGAAAACGGCACGACGCCATCCGGGCTCTTGGCTGAAACCGGCGAGCCAGATGCAAATGGCCACACTGATCAGAAGACCCAGAAGGCACAGAAATAGCTGGAAATGAGGATTTTGAGGACAGGATTATTGCCACATGAAAAAAGACATGAGATTTTGAGGAACATTTGAAATTGGAATTTTTTTTTCAATTTTGTAGATTTTAACGTGTAATTTCAATTAGGTTGTATTTTCAGCAATGAAAAAAAGATTTTTTTTCGAATTTTTTTTTTGATTTCGGAAAAATTGAGGCATCTCTATTTTTTCCAGAATGTCGACTTATTTTTCTAGACAGATCAGAAAAATCAAAATTTCACAAAAATTTTTTTTTTTTTGAAAAAAATTGTTTTCCCCCAAATTTAGATTTTTCTAGATATTTAATATTATATGTTAATTTTTTAAAATTAAAAAATTTCATTTTCGAAAATTAATGAAATTTTATATTTTTTCTAACAATACATTTTTAATAAATTTTTTAGTCAAAAAAAATCACAATTAAAAATGTGATTAAAAAAACCCCGAATTTTTATTTTTCTAGATATTTGAAATTCTAGGTTTATTTTTGAAAATTAAATAATTAAAAAATTCGAATTTTGAGACTTTTTGGTGATTTTCGAAAAAAAAATTCCAGGGAATAAAAATATTTATGTTTCAAATTCCGTGTAATTTCTTGAAAAATGCTCATTCCATTGCTCCATTTGAACAGAACCTCTGTTTCAAAATCACCTCATCAGGGAACTAGTTGTTTATCACAATGATGATTCTTTTCTTGACGCCTCAAAATCACATCTTCCCGTCTCACCTGTCCTCCGGGAGTGATCCTCGAGTGCGATTGTGACGGCGCTGTGAGGATCTGCTTGATTGGCGTCTTGTAGACCTCTTGGGAGAAGCTTGTCTGAAAATTGGCCCATTTTCAGACTGAACCCTCCCCTCCCGTCCAGTGTTACCTTCATCTGAACGCTCGTCCGTTTCTCGTTGAGAAGACTCGATCGCTTTTGTTGATCCGTTGACGTCATTTTTTGGAGATTCGGAGAGATTCAGAGCCTTGAGGAATTCGGGAAATTTGCTGAAAATGAGCACAATTGTTGCGGTATTCGAGGGAGGAGCATCAAAGAAATGAGTAATCGAAGCCGGAAAACGGGGGAAAACGGACACCGAAACATGCATCGGATGGGTGGAAAACAAGAGAAAAAGAGGGCCGGCGGGCGGAACGAGTAAACAATTTTTCTCGAGTTGGGAGGGGGCCACAGCCTAACCGAGTTCTCCTCTATCTCTGAGACTCTGTTCGATTTGGGAGCTCAGAATGAAGAATGACGTGAGTGGGGGGACGATTGACCAGGTGTGCAGGTCCCCCGGGAGCCCAAGGGGCTATTTCGGGGGGAAATTGGGAGGGGAGGAATGGAATGGAATGGCGGTGTTCAATCGGATTGAGAGGGAAGCATTTCGAGAAACCTCCCGCTGATTTTAGGATTTTTCGTTGAAAAAACTGTTTTTTTTTCGTCAAGAATTAAAAACATGACTTTGTGATGATTTAAGGGGATTTTTTGAAACATATTTAAATATTTTACTATCGGATGAGGAGAGCTCTGCCGGAGAATCATTATATCAGGAGATTGATAAGAGATATTTGTCAACAGCAAACTTGTAGTCCTAGTTGTGATCTACAAGTTTGCAGTTGAACACTTTTTGATATCTCTTATCAATCTCGAGATATAATGATTCTCCGACAGAGCTCTCCTCGATTGCATCCGAAATATGTGAAAAAAATAACTCACCGGAATATTTCTGAGCTATGTGAACTGATGTGTGGAGCATTCCGAAGCACATTTTGTGATTTTCCAATTATTTGTGAAACGGGATTTTAGAGCTCTTCCCAATGATTTGGTATGCGACAAAAAGGCGGAATTTTGGATTTATTTTTTAAAAATATTCTGGAAAGTGAATTGTGAATTTTGAAGTTTTTCAGCAATTATGCAACTTTTTTTTCATTTTTAAAACAAATTTTTCCTATTTTGCGTTTATTTGCACAAAAATCGAAAATTTCCTTAATTCACAGTCACTCTAGAAATTTTCGTGTTATTTAAATTTCCAGGAATTAATAGCCAAAAAAAATGAGAAAAAACTTGTAAAGTTCAAAAATTTTCCCTTTTTTCTTCGCTATAATCCTTGGATTTTTTTTGGTCTTCCAAAAATACCCACCCCTTCCCTAATCCCTAATCCCTCTCATTCTTCTAGATCCCAGACCCTAACGGCGGATTCATCTGGAAATGTCTGAAATTCCAGAGAAAGACAGCCAAAATGAGTGGATGGAAGGAAGAAAAGAGAGAGAGAGAGAGACGCTTAATCGGTGTCTCGGACGGATTGGGAGTGGGGGGAGGGGGGCCAAGAGTGAAAAAGTGGATGCGGGTGGGGGGATGGGAAAATGGGGGCGGAGTCTGTCTAGGAGAGAGGGATGGCTTCCTTCCCCCTTTCGAAAGAGATGTGCTGCTGCTCTCAATGATGATGAGGATGGTGATGTGTGCTCTCTTCTCTCTCTCTCTCTCTCTCTCTCTCTCTCTCTCTCTCTCTCTCTCTCTCTCTTTCCTCCTCTTTTTCTTTCTCTCTCTCTTTCCTCCTCATCGAAATGTGTGGAAGATAACGGAGGAGAGGGGGGCGGAGTCTGAAAGAGCCAAAAAGAGCCGGCCCGCCGAAAGATGGGTTTCTTGATCGGCGGCGGCCCCACCGCGCTCTCCGCCATGTTTTTTTGGTTCTGACGTGCCCCTTCGCTGCCCATTGTGTCTATTTCAGGGAGGTCATGTGTTCCCCCCTTGCCGGACGGATGAGTAGCTGGAATTGGAATTCGCAATTGGGGGGGGGGGGGGGTCCGTCTTCTTGAATTTTGGAGGAGTAAATAGATGGAAATGAGGCGGAAGGACGGTTGTGTCCGAAGGGGATTTAGTGATCTACTGATTGGAAATGGGATTTTTGAGGGATTTTGAAGTTTAACGGGGATTTTAAGGAGAAGCGGATTTTCGAGGATTTAGAGCTCTGGTGAACAAAGTCTTCAGAAATACTTTAATTGGATATTTGAATTTTTTTGAAAATTTTCTGCGACGGGGAATTTTTTTTTTGAAAATCGAATTTTTTAAAAAAGTTAAAAATTAAAAAAAAAATTTGTTTAATTTATGAAAAATTGATAATTCATCAATGATTTCTGGATTGCTAGATTTTCAAATTGCACTGATTCTTAGATTTTTTTGCACTTTTTAGAAATTTTTTAACAAAATTTTTTTTTTAATTTCTGAAAAATTTTCATTATCAGTGATATCACTTAAAGCCCTGGTTTTCTGAAAAATTTTATTTTTTTTCGCTTTTTTTCTGTTTCATTCAAATAGAAACCAAAATTATTCCAGAAATCACAACTTCTCTGTCTTCTTCTGTTTCTGACATTTTCCATTATTTTTAAAAATTTAATATTACGCGAGAATTGCATTTTCCCCAATGGAATCTTGCGAAAATCACGTTCTCGCACCGGACTGGACTGACCGAATAGAAAAATTTTGGAATTTGGAATTCTGTTCGCAAAAAATTCATCGCACGCCAAAACTGACCTGTAAGCGGTCGTTTTGAAAAGAAGAGAAAAACAAACAGAAAGGGCTTTGAGAGCAGAATATATATATATAATATGAAAAAAAAAAGAGAAATTTTGCTTTGCCTTTCTCTCTCGCACACAATGATTTGGCTCGTTTTCTCGAGAAAACGAGAGGGGAAAAAAGGAAAATAAGGGGAAAATAAAGGCGAAGAGGGGGGAGAAGAAGCCGTTTTTTAGAGAGCTGAAGAGGTAAATAAACGGGCGGGGTAGTACGTGAGAATCGGCATTTTGGGGCGGTGTTTCGATGTGGAGGAGAAGGAGGAGAAATTTCATAATATGAGGGAGGGAGGAGAAATGATCTACCACAGAAGGCCGTCCGTGTCGCTGAAAATGACATTCGAGAATGCCAATGACACATTTTATCATTGTTCTCATGTTTTTCCCCCCCTTGTTTCCCTCCATTTCCCCCCTCGAAGGAGGGGAGGGGGAATTCTTAGAAAGACGGAGGGGTTCATCAATTTGGAGCATTTCGGAGCGGCGACTCCGAATTGGAAATTAGACGATGGTTGGTTGAGCACACAGAGCAGTCGTTGGAGGGGACAATGTTTTTGAGTTGGGCGCCCGAGGAGGGTTCCAGAGGGGTTCTGGGTCTCGCAGCGATTTTCTTTTTTGGAAGAATTTCTGATTACGGTAGGTTACTGTAGACGAAGTTTAGGAGAAGGGGGATTTTGAGTTGGGTCTCGCAGCGATCAACGGATGGGTTACTGTAGACGGTGCTCATGGGATTTTTCGAAAAATTGACAGTGTAGTGATGATTTGGCGATTTTCAAAATTTTCGAATTTTTCCAAAATTCTCAAATTTCTACATTTTGTCAGTTTCGAACGTCTGCTGTTCTCACGACACAATGTGTAACTTGGATTACTGTAGATTTTATAGAAATTTTGAAACAGTGAAAAATGTTTGAAATTGAAAAAAAAAAGTTAATCGTCCACGAAGTGTATAGTTTGCTAGGATACCGGGCACAATATGATATCAGTGGCTATCAGTGGCTATCCAAACATAACTAACAGCAAACTAGAAAATGTGTGCTGTCTGACTTGCAAAATCTGATTAGGGGGGTTCGGGGCGCTCTTTCTGCACGTATTCGGTGATTTTTGAGATTTTGGCTGGAAGCTGCTGGAAATTCTAGAGAGAAAACGCCCCGCAACTAGTAGCCATTTGGCTCATGATCTGAGCTCGCGGAGCCCCGCACACAGCTGCTGGACGAGAAGGAGAAGCCATCAGAAATCCATCCCCAAAACACACACACTTTTTCAACTGATAACAGATAGAAAATGTGTCAGGTGAAAGGAAAAGAGGCAGCAGCAGCAGCACAAAATGAGCTATTCTCAGCTCATCATCAGCCCCAGAGCAGCTCAACGGAGCAGCAGACACTGCCCCCATTTCTTCCCCTTCGGAGCCAAAAGTGAGGGTGGATGGATGGGAGGGGGGAATAGAAAACAAGGGGCGACAATGTTTTCTTTCTCTCTGTCTCTCTCTCTTTTTTCGGCTTCCGCTCGCCTTATTATCTCCGTGGAAAGGGGACGGAGGGAACGGCTTGTTGTCTCCTTGACATTCCTTACTCTTTTTTTCTTTCTTCTTTTGGAAGAAAAGAAGAGAATTGGGGGAGAGAATAATGATGATGATGATGATGATGGTAGGAAAGACGAGAAGGAAGATGAGGGGGCGATCTTTGAGCTGGGCATCGTTTTGACTATTTAGAAGAGTTTGGAGGGGTTCATGACGATTTTAGAACTTGGTTACTTTGAATTTGTTACGCACTTCGAAATTTTTTTCTAAGTTTTTTTTTGGGATTTGGACCTCTTTTTTGGCAATTTTGAATAATTTTTCAAATTTTCAAAATTCCTGCCAATTGCAATAGAGCGGATTCGGCGCTTTCTTGGGGGGCCAAACGCGACGTGACAAATCAAAATTTGAATTTCGCACGCTTTTGTATTCGCTGCGTAGCGACTCAAATGATACGGAGTCATTTGCTTTTTTGGATTTCGCGTGACATTTTCCGTAGGACTGTGCAAACACGGCCACGTCAAAACACACAGAATCGCAGGATTAAGCATTTTCGAATTTCCGCGTGACATTTGATGCTCAGTTACAGCAGCCAATTTGGCGATTCTCAATAGAGCACGTTTGATTTCACGTCGCTATTGGCCCCCCGTGCGCCTTTGGAGCTCTTTTTAGGCCGTTATTGGAAGAGTTTTCAAATTGGTTCCATGGAGCGCAGTTGCTGACTTGCGAACTTTCACAGAGATTCCGGGAAAATTTGCTCCGAAATTCTTGAAAAAAAGTCTCTGGAACTTTTTGATGATTTGCTAAACACGCAATGTCTGCAAAAGACGGAATGCAAAATCCACATGGACTTTGACACCTCATGAACTTTTTTTTTCATGGCTACCTTTAGATTTTTGTGCAAAATCAAATTGAACTACGAGTCGCTGACATTTATCCGCCCGAATTGCAGTTATTTTGAGCTTTTTGACATTTATTTCTGACATTTTAGAAATGATTGGAAACGCGCGAAAATTAGATTTTTGAATAAAAATTTTTTTTTTGCAGTTTCAGAATTCTGCCAAATTTCAGAGATTCAAACAAAATTCAGTGTGTGAGACGTGTGTTAACTCTAACTCGGAAATTTACTCGGAAATTTAAAATTAAAAAATGAAATTTCTAGTTCCAGAACCTATGTGAAAAAAATTGGTTTTTTAATGTTTCAAAAAAATTTAAAAATTTCAAGTTTTCAGCAAAATTTTCAATTTGTTTGCGTTTGGCATCCTTATCATTCATAGATTTCCAACCAAAAGTGCACTCCAATTTTTGGCTCAAAGCCGCCGCTGGATTAAAACAGATTAAACGAGAGATCTCTTTTGTTATCGATAACAAGTGATATAAGAATAGCAAATTTGTGAATATGTACTCGTAAAGCAGACACACACACCTACAAACCACCGTCTGGGAATGAATACCAGGGATTTGGGTGTCTGGGGGGGGGGGGGGGTGTAATCATCATCATCAGAAGAACAAGAAGAAGAAGAGAAAGTCACCGGAGGAGGGGTCTCATTAGGGCGAGAAGACGGGGCGCGAAAACGGCGTGTTTACTCGGTTTTCTCTGAAAATTGAGGAGCAAACGGTTGGGCGGAGCCACACCTCATTAGGAGCAGCAGCAGCCGCAGCAGCGCCTTTCTTTGCTCGAAAAAGAGCAAAATGAGCTCATTTTTTAGAGTTGTGCACATTCTCGCTTGATCGTTGGAATGGGGGGAAGGAGGAGGGGATTCATTGAGAATTTATGAGCAACGGAATGAGCACGAGGAGAAGAGGGTTTATGAAATGGAGCAGAAGGAGATGTTGGGTGGAATGGACTAGTAGGGGGCGGTGGATTCTTTGGCTTTTGAACTCGCGATCAGTGGGATCTTTGGGGGGAAATTATGAGAAAAAAGGTTGGGAAAGAGTTTGGAAAATTTGGGATTTTTTGAATTATAAAAAATTAGAAAATTCAGAAAATTCAGCTGTTCTGAACATTTTTCTCCAAAATTTTAAAAATTTCTCAAAAGTGTTTTCGAAAAAGTTATTTTCCGAGTTTAGAGTTCGAAAAATAAATTAACAAAAAAAATTTTGAAAATTGAAGTTTTTAAAGATAAAAAACGCGAAATATTTTAATCCGAAAAAAAAGAAAAAAATTATTTCAAAAAAATTCTTACAGTTTCAAAAATCTGCTATAAATTTCTTGAATTTCTCAAAATTCATTAGCGTTTTTCTAAAGTTCAGTTTTCGAAAATTGAATTTTGAAAAAATTAATCATAAAGAATTTTTTGGGAATTCACAAACTTTAATAATTTCATTATTTTTTGGAACCATCGTTTTTTTCAAATTTTTTTCTGTTTCACTAAAAATATGGAAATAATAATTGTGAAAAATATAAGATTTTAGGCAATACAAAGTTGTCAAAATCGTCTCCTTCATGAGCCATAATTGAGTTTCGCGAATTTGCAGGACACGAACAACAACGGCGAAGAGGAGCTGGTGGACGTGACGTTGAAGAAGCAGACGATTAAGCAATTATTCGACGGATGTGACACTTTGAGCGAAGCGAGGTAGGGGGGAAATAAGAAAAAGAAGAAGAAGAACAGTTGGCTGGGGCCACCCACCCGGGCGGACGGGATCTCAGAAGGAGTCTCTTGTGATGTGAAATGGGAGACAGTTGTCTTTTTTTCGGCCCACTTTTTGATCTGAAGGGAGGGGGAAATGAGTGTGTGTGTGATTGTCAAATCTCTCTCCTCCACCCCCACTTTCACTCTTTTTGTCACACAGATATCTCCTACAACACCTGTTCGATTTGTGCATCGACAAAGCGGCGCTGGCCGCCAAAGTGGACGCCGAGTTTAAGGTGAGCCCCCGGGACGAGTGGAAGCTCTGGGAGCTGAGGGACTCGGAGGAGGTAGAACATCAGAGATGGGGGTGTTCAGCTCTTTTTCGATGTTCGAAAGTAGATCTCACCGGAAACTAAGCGAAAATGCCGTCAAATCAGCAAAAAAAAAATCATCAAAATTGAACATTTGTAATTGTTCAATTTTATAATTTCAAAAAATTCTAACCAGATGTGGTTCAGTTCCAAAAACAACAGAAAATGTGGAGAGTCGGCACGACGGTTTATCTATTGCTATTTTTGAAAAATGATCAAAAACTGCGAAAAACTATATGATTTAGCTCTGGGAACAATGTATGATAGGGGAAGGTATAATGACCATGCTCAGTAGATCAATAATTGTCTATTTGTGCTCAATGGGCTCAGCTAGATTGATATGGTGATATCAGGTGATTAGGGTTTTTTTCGGTGCTCCTGAGAGCTTGGCTGGCCAATTACCCGGAAAAAAGCCCGGCGAAGGTTTCTGGAAATTCCAGATGCTCCTAAGAGCCCCCAAATAGGAAAAACTGAGATCGCAACAATTGCTGGAAACTCCCATTTGCTCTAGGGATCCAGTGAGTCAGAAACTGATAAAAAGCTTTTAATTGTACTTGATAAGCCTATAAGCGTCTAGATTTTTCAAAAATAGAAGGAAAATTGGGTCATTGTGGATTTTTTCCAAACAAATTTGAGTTTTTGAGTGATTTGGTGTGAAAGGTGTAAGGAAAACTGTTCGAGAACAAAACACATCGAGAAGCCATATCTAGTCGAGGTTCTAGAATTTTTAGAAAATTTGAAACACAAATTAAAAAAAAATTTTAAATACGTATTTGGAAATTGCAGAGAAAAGGGAAAAATTCCTGTTTTCGCTTTTCGCTCTCCATCCACGTTTTTTTCTATTTATGTAACGCTTTCGAGATATTTATTCAATCAAAAGTGATAATCAGTGGCATATCAATCTGTGTCTCTTTATCACACTCTCTCTCTCTCTCCGGGGGGAATTTGTGTGTGTGTGTCCGTGTGACGTAAATGCGCCGCTCTCTAGGGGTATTTTGGAGTATTAACTTTGAGATATATATGTAGATGTGATAATACTGATAAATAGTGATAATAGGAATAATAATAATATAATCATGTGAGATTCTGTGAAGTGGGAAATAGAGAAATAGAGAAAACGGCCGACTAGAGTATAGCTGGAGAGGGGAGGAAAAGGAAATTAGGAGAAGTTTGAACTTTTGGAAATTATTATTTTTTACGAAACAATAAAAACCTTGTCTAATTGTAAATTGAGAAAGGATTATAAATAACTTTAAAAAAAAATTTTTTTTTTGAAAATTCGATTCGTAATTTTTTTTTGGCATCATTAATCGCATTTTTTAAAAATTTGTTTTTCAAAAAAAAATTTTGAAACTGGAAAATGCATTTTTTCTTCAAAAGGGCTGAAAAAAGAAGGCGTCCCCACCCCCTATTTTTCTCGCTTCTCGAATAGTCACGTGTGCTTATTTTTTCTTCTTTTCGGGGGGCCCCGACGCGGTTGTTGTTTGTCCCAGAGCAGAAAGAGCCGCGAAATAGAAGAAGGAGACGCCCCCATTTCCATCTGAGGAATAAGCTCCGCCCCCTTTCTCTGCGTCTCTTCCGCGTTTCGAGCACTCTCGCTCTCTGTCAATTTCACGTTTATCTCAATTTCGCATCTTTTCTTTATCAAATTGGTCTCGAAACGAAATTGGAAGGAGAAGAAGAGGTGGCGGAGGGGAAAATGGGGGCAATTTGGGTGAAAAGAGCACGAGGGCCAATTGAGGGCCAATTCGTGTTATAATTTATTTATTCGGCCATGTCTCTTCGAATCGTCCATTTTTCGGACGCTTTTTGCAAATTGGAAATTGGGTTTCTTCCGGTGGTGCGGAGGAGGACGGCACACGGTCATTTGGGCTCTTTTTTGCAAGAATTTCGAGCATTTGGAGCATTTGGAGCATATTTCATCGAGGCCCAGCGGGAGAAATGGGAGATTTTCATGGGGACACTGGGATTGAGGGCTTTTGGCAATTTGGGGATTCTTATTTTTGAAAAAAAATCGTTGTTTCAAATGTTTTTGAAATTAAAAAAATTTTCCAATTTTTTCCAATGGGCGTGGTGATGTCTTCAAAAATCGGCTAAAAAAATTTTTTTGCTGAAAATCCAAAAATGTTTATGAAATTTACGTTTTTAGTTTCTCACTTAATATTGAATTATTCTTTAAAATTACCAATTTTTGAAATTACCAAATTTTCTGGATTTTTTCTCCAAATTTCCGAAAATTACTTTTTTTGAAAAAAATATTTTGAAAAGAAATTCACTGTTTCGTAAATTTTTCAAAAAAATTATTTTTCCATATTTTTTCTAATTTTCGTACCGGTGACCCAAAAATTCGAACCATCTTGCTAGCAGTAAGCGTTTTAACTTTTCTTCGTTAAAGTCGTTTTGTTTTGTTTTTGTTTTTGTTAAAACAAGCGTCGGATTTTTTTTTTGATTTTTGGAAAGTGTTCGAATGTAACCTGGTATTGCTTTTTCTGGAATTTCCGTTTAAAAAAAAATTTTTGAAACTTGAAAAATGAGAAAAATCTAATTTTCCGAAATTCCGGCTCTCTCTCTCTCGAGATGTTTGACCCTCCGCTTTCTCCGGCGGTCATTAGGATAAAAAGTGTCAGACGACAGGAAGTAGGGGCCGTGGAATGTGTGTGTGCTCTCTTGCTCTTCCTCGTCGTTTTGTGCTCGGGAAACCGATGCTCCTGCTGCTGCTCAGGAAGGAAATGAGCCGGGGAGGAAAAGGGCACTCTTCTTGACAGGAGAGACGCATGACAAGTGACAAATGACAATCGGAGAGACCAATGTCAGATGACGAGGCGGCTTACGGGGGGCTCTCAATGTTCGCGGGGCTTTCGGCCATTGAAATAGAGCAAAAAACCGAAGGAAAACGGCGAGAAAAAGAGACGCAAATTGAGCTGATTGTGTCCGGAACAAGTAGAAGACGGGGTGGGGGGGAGGGGAAGATGGATGTGGCGAATGAGCACAGACGGATTGTTGTTGTTGTTGTTCCGAAAGGCTCCGAGGGCTGGGCTGTGATCCAAAGCTGTTTTTCCTGTTTTTCACGCTCCTCAAGGTTGAGATATGTTTTTGGGGTGGAAAGCAGGCTAGAGACATTCGCATTAGGCGCATTTTTGACTTTGGACCGGGGGATTTTCATAGATTTCTGGAGACAGTAGAGCGTTCTTCTCCGCCGGACTTCCGGATGGTGGTTTTCCGGATCTTTCAAGTGATGGATGTCTAGGTTCTAGGTTTTTGAGCATTTTTTACCTTTGGACGGGGGATTTTTTAACGTTTTCTGGAGATTCCGGAACGCAAATTCTGGATATTCCGGATGATATGGTTTTTGAGAATTTTTTGAATTTTGAAAGATAAATTTTTTTTCTCGGTTTCCAATTTTCCGAAACATTATTATTAGACGGTTTGATTCAAAACCGTTTGAATCATTGAATCCGGTTTTCCGGAAAACAGTTCCGGATTTTTTGGAGCATTTACAAGGCATTATTTGGCTATTTATTTAGTGGTTGGTGTTTCGGTTTTCCGGATCTTTGGGACAGCTTTAGATGTTCTGAGCGTGAATTCCGGATCTTTCTGATTATGAGCATTTGCGGCATGTTTTTGGCTTATAGGTGGATTTTTCCCGGTTTTTCGGTGACTGGAGCGTCGGAAAAGAGCTATGGTATCCGGTTTTCCGGACGGAAAATTCATTTTTCTGTTTCAGTGATTTCTTGAAAAATGCTCAATGTCTGATGATTGGTTGATCCACCGATTATATTAGCAATACTGGAAATGTTCTTCCGGAAAGCGAATTAGTCGAGGAACCAGAAACAGACAGAGATCACGGCTAGACACCCCCCCCCCCTAACTCGATTTGCAGCTGAAGAGAAGGGTTTTTTGAAGAACACACTCGAAAACAATTTTTTTCTTTTTTATAAACTTTTTTTTGATCTCAAAACTAAAAATTTTGAAAAAATATAGAATTCCGTGCTTTGGGTGGACTAAATTTTTCTGTAATTTTTAGAATTTTACTTCGTCGCGAAACATGAAAAAAGTACTTCCGGAATCTTCCGGAAACGCTCCGGAATTCCGGAACTCTAGAGAAACGTGCGAATCTCGATTTTTTCGTTGTCCTTCTGCTATTTTTGATAGTTTTTTCAAGTAAAAGTCTGAGAAAACAAGTTTTCGGAGTTCACAGTCACCTGTAAGGCCTGGAAATGGCGTTTCATACCGAAATTTCAGTACTTCAAAATAATATTTAGCAGTTTTGAAAATGGATTTTTGATCTACCCTCTTTCAACCTATCAAGTCCGTTTTCTAATGGGACGTTAAAAGTGCCTGGCGTCGCTTTTCTGGGTCGACCTGGTGGCGTTCAAAGTGCGCGTTTCGTCGTCCAGATTTTCCTGATTTTCGCTGTCGACAGTAATCCCCAATAATTCCAAAATGCACTGAGTCTGCAATCACGCGCAAAACATGTTTCAGCACAGACGCCGTTCTCTGCAGACTCAGTACATTTTGGAATTTTTGAGGATTACTGTCGACAGCGAAAATCTGGAAAATCTGGGCGACGAAACGCGCACTTTGAACGCCACCAGGTCGACCCAGAAAAGAGACTCCAGGTACTTTTAACGTCCCATAAAGTTGTAACCTTGACTTGAAAGGTTCCCTTGTCAGGGATTCCAGGAGGGTCACACTTTGTTTTTAACCCCCTCCCTAAAAAGACAATGTTTTCGTGATAAGAAGAAGCATGTTCTAGTATTCTGGGAACACCCGCGGAGAGGCGGCTCTCCGGATGTTTATTGGCTTGTTTCGGTGGATTTTAGATGGCGGGAGAGCCCCCTTAAACGGAGAGAAGAGCTGAAAATGGCTTCCGAGAAGCGAAAATTGGAACAGGGGGACGAAAGAAAACGTGCATTTTGCATTCGGTTTGTCATCAGGTAGTCCTCTTTCGGAGAAAAAAGAGAGAGGGAAGGGCTCAATGAGCACTTTTAAATTGAATGACACTCGCCTCTTCCGCGCCTCGTTCTCTTCGTCTTCTCAGAGTAATTTTTGGAAGAGACGCAGAGACACTAAGTAATTGCACTTTTATTTCGGAAATTGAGCATTTTTTCACGGAAATTGGAATTTATTGCACTTTTTTTTTTGGTTTTTTTAATCTTCAAACGGTTCAAACTGGATTTCTATCGAATTTTCGAGTTTTTCTAGGAGACCGGAAATTGATGTTTTTTTTATCAGTTGGGATGACAATCATTTATATTTTTTTAAAAATCAGTGAAAATCCTCTTTGGGAGTCTCGGAAATTGCACTTTTTCTTGTTTTTTCAATCCGGTTCAAACCGGATTTTAGCCGGAAATTGGACTTTTATGAGGATTTAGACGTATTCCGGAAAAAGATAACGGATTTTCTGGCCTGTTTTGGGATACCGGAAATTGGGAAATTGAATGGATTCGGCTGTACTATTTGTTTCATTGGTCTTGAGTTTCTTTCTATTCTCAAAAAATGCCACATATTGTGGAATGTTTTAAAAAAAAGCCAAAAAAGATAGAATAGGTACAGTTTCAGAGTGACTTTATCATTTTTTTTTCTGCATTTTTGTATTGATTCGGCAGAGATATACGATATCGGACACGAAAATTTGAAATTGTACGAGTAGGACACCCAGGAATCTACATTTAACTATCCTTGAAAAACGCTGTTGCTTTTTGCAAAAATCATGAAACCGAGAAGTTTTTTTTTGAAAAAATTGCTTGATTGGAACTCGGTTTTTTTTTTAATTTCGAATATTTCTTGTTAGGATAGGTTCGGCTATCCGGATGGTGAAGTCAGGAAACGCGCTCCACCGAAAGTATACGGTATCCCGTTTTGAGAGGTCTTTGAAAACACGGTCAGCTGGACGGTACTACTATTATTCGTAAATGCATCCCGCAAAAAAAATGAGGAATTCAAATGAGATTTCCACCTCAGCAAATTTTTTAATCGAAAAATGGCCGAACGCCTCTGGAAAATGAGGTAATCTAAAAAATTCCGGATTTTCGAACAAGCAAAACGAGAAAAAAAAAACAAATTTTCCGAGAAAATCCGGTAAAAAAATGCTCGGCGCACAATTGTTTTCCTTTCTTATGTTTTTTTCTCGCCATTTTTCCCCCTTCCAATTCGCAAAAATCTGCGGATTTTCCCGCGTTTTTCCGCCCGAAAATAGACTGCGAATGCTTACTCGCACACACAAAAATTGGTTTCCTGTCACCATTTTCTCTCGCTCCAAAAGACACTCGAGAGCCGTTCGCAGCGGGCTCGCGGAGCTCATTTCTGGTGTGCTCCTGGCGGGAGAAACAGAAAACAATTGGTTTCCGGCGGTTTCGGAGGAGCCAAAATAGTGTCACTCAACCAATTTTTTTTTGCGGAGAGGGAGGGTTTTGTAAATTATTTTTAAAAAATGGATTGGCTTTTTTTTCATTCTAAAATGTTTCTTTTTTTTCTCGAAAACACCACAAACCACCACGAGAGAAAAACCTCTCTCTGAGGAGTTTTAGACGGAAAAGGCGTGAAAACAAGGTGTTTGGCCTCTGATTTGGTTCCCCGGACCGACATTTCATTAGGAAGAACACAAACATGGACGATTTTGAGCAACAGTGGAGCGTTTTTCTGGTTTTTTGGGTCTTGAGAGGGAAAAAAATGGATAATATGGGTTACGGTGCATTTTTTCTTAAATGCGCTCTATTGACAATGATAAAATGGCGTCAGAACTGTCACAGGGATCTTAATCTTGGGTTTTGAAGGAAAAAGTTCAAACGTTCGGCTACGGTAGATATGGTTACGGTAAATGGATACAGTAGATATGTGTTGGAAGTTCTATAACTGATAAGTACACGATTTGATGACTGTTTCAGTCTAGACGGGTTCATACTGGCTACTTGACAATGAAGACTAACTTTGATACACCTGGCAACTATTCGTAGCGAAATATTGGAGCGTCGTAGTGTGTTTTATTGAAGGTATTGAAGGTCTAAACAGCTCCATCGAAATAAGGTCTCGCAACGGTGGATAACGAGTTTTTCTGATTGTCAGTTATTGTTTCAATTAAGGGGAAGGGGTTACGGTAGTTTATGACAAACCTACGAAGTCTGTCAAAAGTATCATTTGTTCCGTGTTTCAGAAGGAATCTGATAGCAGCGTTTGCTAAATTGACTCGTTCTCTGAGAGTTTGCATGCGAATTATTGAGTGAACGAGCAGAAATGTTTTCTTTTGGCTCATCCGAGAAACTGAAGAAAACTGAAAAACGATCACTTCTTCTTCTCCGCTTTCCGAACTCGCGGAGCACACACTGACTAACAATACAAAACGAAGAACCGAATGGGTCGTCTGTCGATTGTGCAAAACGAACGAAACCCGAGAAAGCTTGAAACACTAGAGTCCTCCTCGTCATCTTCGTCATCTTCGTCTTCGGCTCTTTTGAAATTGGGCCAAATGCTCTTAACGGCTCTTCGGGAGCCGGAGAGAGATGCCGCGCGAGAGCTCGAGAACCGAATTCCCGAAGGGGCCAGATGAGCAACAGATGCTCGCGGAGCACGGAGGAGGAGGTGGGGAGAAGGACTATAAGTGCGGCCGAGGAATTCGTAAACAAGACGTTTTCTGAAAAACGCCGTTAGCCTTGAATCATTGGCTCTCGAGAGGCACGCCAAGGCACCGGAAACACGCCAATGAATAACCGTAACTCTCTGGACCATCTGAAAGTGCGTCAATACTCTATTTGGGTGTCATGGGTTCTCCGGGATCACGCCAAGGCACTAGGAAAGCGCTAGGGAATAATTCGCACTTTAGAGCATTCGAAGGAGCGTCAGCACCAAAAAAGCGTCAGCAGAATCTAGATCTGTTGGAGTATCCAAAAGTGCGTCAGCAACTTTTTTGTGCGCCGTGAGTTCTCTGGAATCACGCCAAGGCACCAGAGATGCGCCCCAAGGGTATCCTACTGTCACCGTCTTTTCAATGAGAGCTATGGTCCATTCACTGGAAACGTTTCATTAGCTCACTCTCCAAAACGACGCCAAGGCACCGGAAACGCGTCAATGAATAACCGTAACTCTCTGGACCATCTGAAAGTGCGTCAATACTCTATTTGGGTGTAATAGGTTCTCCGGAATCACGTCAAGGCACTAGGAAAGCGCCAGCAAAATCCAGCTCGGTTGGAGTATCCAAAAGTGCGTCAGCAACTTTTTTGTACGTCGTGAGTTCTCTGGAATCACGCCAAGGCACCAGAGATGCGCCCCAAGGGTATCCTACTGTCACCGTCTTTTCAATGAGCTATAGTACATTCACTGGAAACATCTCATTAGCCCACTCTCCAAAACGACGCCAAGGCACCGGAAACGCGTCAGATTCGCAAAAAAGACGGGCGTCTGGAGTGAAAGAAACTGCTGAAAGTCACGTAGTAGTCGTCGTTGTTCTACTCATCCGCCATCAATCTCTTTCTCGCAAATCTCATCGGGCGATAAACATTGCGTGTGTGTGTGTGATCAACTACTTTTGCTCATCTTTCGAGTGACCACTCTGCGTCTCTTCGTCTTGCACACTCTCTCTTTTAGATTCTTGTCTGGGATGAGAACGAGACGAGATAGAGAGAGTCAAGTGACCAATTCGCCTAAAAAACAGCAAAAGCGACGAATGTTTCCATTATCTGTCCCGTTTTCTGACACTTTTCGAGCGAAAGATCTCGCTCTTCATCTGCCTTTTTTCTTCTTCTTCTTCGGGACGTTTAGAAGAAGAAGATGTACGAAAAGCCGAACGGCCGTCGCCGTCTTCTCTTTGTTTTTCACCCCCAGTTTCCCATGGGAGATTTGGGGGGGGAGAAGGGGAGGAGGCGAAGGATGAGAGCGGAGGAGACACCTTTCTCGAACGGGACAACTGAAAACAAGGAGGGGACGACTAGGGGATTACGGTAGATTTTAATCGGGAAGGAGAGTACGGTAGGTGTTGTTGGATTCGCAGAGACTGAATCAGAAATTGGGTCTCGCCACGGCGGGCGTCGACGCATAGGTTACTGTATCACTCGTTTTAGCTGCGTTTTTGTGAAAATAATAAAAAAAAATCAATCGAAAAAATGATAACAAACTCGGGAAAATAAAAAAGAAAAAAAATGGGACACATGTGAAATGAGTGATACAGTAACCCGGTGAGATTGAAATGATTCATCGTGAAGATTCTAAAATTCTGGGAAAAATTTATTCCTTTTTTTGAAAAAAGGGCTTAGCAGGGCTCTTCGAGTATTTTTTTAGAAAAACTTTGAAATTGCGCTCTACCGTAAAAAAACAAAGTTTTCGCTCCTCCCCCGAATTACAGTAAGAATATTTTTCAATTTTTCTGAGGAAAAACTTTGCATTTTTTTTCCGTTTCAAACAATTTTCTAGAAGATGTTGGGAAAACATTTCGCATTGTGTTAAATTTTTTTATTTTTATCGGTGTATTCTAGTTCTCGTGAATAATGATTATGGTCTGATTTTTCCTCAAAAAATCCAAAATTTGGAATTTTGGAATAAGAGTAATTTTTCGATTTTTAGCAATTTCTCTAATTTTTCGAAAAAATTCTTCCTTGCTCTAAATTTCCATATTTATATTTTTGTGCATTTCCAATGAGTCACCATCCACACCCACTCACTCACTTCCCTCATTACACACACACGGGGACCTCATCAGTGAGAAATTGAACAAATAATGGGGACATGATGGGACAGAGAGAACGAGGTGTCGAATTGCTACTACTTATCGGAAGGAAACGTGGGAAAAACAAGGGGAATTCTAGGGGGAGTCGAAGGGGAAAACGGAGGGGGATTTTGGGGGAGATTCGATATTTTGTATCGAAATTTAAAAAATGTGAAAATAGAATTTTTTTTTTAAATTACTGTTTTCGAGATGACAGAAAATTTCTGAAAGTTTTGTGAGTAACAGTATACACTCGTTACAATTTTCTTTTAAGCAAAAAAATTTTTTCAATTAAATGTAATTTTCGCAGCTACACTCTTCTTGAAACCAGTGTGTGTGTGCTTTAGCCGAAAAAATAAGTGAAAAATTCGAAAATTTTTTTAGTATTCCACGGAAAATTAATATAGATAAATATTTTTTTTCAAAATATTGACTTTGAGCCGCGTTGTGTTTAATGAAACATTAAGTTCTCTAATGCTATTTAAACTATGCTAAAATAATAGAAGTTTTAACCGGAAATTGTTTCTGGAACGTGGGAGAATCGCAGGAAACTTTGATATAATTTCCTTGAATTATGATATCTGGAGATTGATAAGAGATATCAAAACGCTGTCAACAGAAAACTTGTAGTCCTAGTTATGATCTACAAGTTTCCAGTTGACAACTTTTTGATATCTCTTATCAATCTCGAGATATAATTGTTCTCCGGCAGCATTGCCGCTCTTCTTGAGGAAATACGGAATATTGAAAATATTAAAATTAAAGAAAGTTTTTTTCAAAAAGTCATTATAAAAATCTAAACTTCGTACTATATTCATGTGTTTTATTTGCAGGAATGCGCCGCCCGCATCGAACAACTCGAACAACAATCGTCGCTCAAAGAACAACTGCTCACTTCGATTATCGAGGACAAGAATTTGGGTGCGTTCTTCCTCTTCCTCTTTATTATCGTGTTTTCTATGGGGGAATCGAAGATTAGGGGAATTCGGGTGGGAGGAGATCAAAAATCAGAGTTGATGGGAAAATTGAAAAATTGAGACATTTTTGGATTTTTGAGAATTTTATCTTAAAAAATCCTAAAGTTATGAGAAAATTCTTAATTATGCCGGTTCCAAAAATTTCAAAAATATTTTTCTTCGTCATCGTTCATTTTAATTTGAGAAGTCAGAAATTTCGAATTTTCCGGTTTCGAAAATATTTTATTGCAGTTTTCAAAAAAACTTTCCTCATTCTCCTAGTATGTGCAATTCGAAAAATCGCTCTTTTTCTTCTGGAAATCAAAAATTCTTGTATTTTCAGACTAACGAATTCTTACAAATCATAGTTGGATTCCAAAATTTCCAAAATTTTAACTAGCCAGGAAAATTGGATTTCGTCAGATTTTCCCGAAATTCTATTGAATTTTTGGTTAAAAAATCCCCAAAACGATCGGAATCTCGTCAAGGGTTACGGTAACAGCCGTTAGAGCTGTGTGTCATGCGATTTTTATTGTCAAAGACACTCAGCGCAGAGACTGTCCCTATCTGTTGCTCATTTCGCCCTTTTCCCTCTTCCGAATAATCAAAATGATCTACGTTAGTCAAAAAGAGCATAGAATGATCGATGGAATGAGTAAGTTCTTTGGATATTTGTTTGATTTTTGACTTGAAAACGACGGAGGAAGCGAGGGGAGAATAACAAAAGTGCACTCGAAACGGCGGTGAGGGTGTTATTTTCTCGAGAGGAACACGAAAAACAACAACACTGATACGAGGAAGGGCAGCCTTCCGAGGAGGAGGAGGCCGTTCTTTTGACAGATTTACCAACGAACGGGAGGACAGATTTCGTGTTGATTTATTAAAAATTGGAAAACAAATGAGAATTGAGCAGAAAGAGGGGAAATTGTGCTTCGGGGGGATTTTTGAAAAATAGTGGAATGATGGTGGCATTAATTTCAAATCATACTCGACATCATTATAATCATCATTTTTGTTTTTCTGTTCACAATTGTTCACAAATTGAAATTTCAAACGCGCGCCACGATATCTCACAACGAAGAAATTTGTCAGCGCCGAAACGTGTTGCGCCTTTAAAGCGGCGATACGGTAGTTGCGCAATAATTGATTTCCTCTTTTTTCACTCGATTTCCCTCATTTTCAGCGGTTTTTCAAAAATACACTTTTGAAGTGTGAAAAACGGCACGCGTTTGAAATTGTTTATTTTGATCTACGATTTTGAGATATAACGATAGAAAATTGCAAAAATATCAATAATTGCCGAAAATCTTTAATTTTGTGAATACTTTCTCAAAAAATTTAAAGAGTTGTTTTTTGGTAACGAATATATTCGGACCATTACGACAAAAAATAAATAACCTGAAACATGTTTTTTTTGGGTTGATTTTCTATTTCGGAGTGGACCGCGCTCTATTGCAAAAACCAGACAAATAGGGCAACTACAGCACGAACAGAGTGCAATGCAAGTTCATAGGCTGTTATCATTATCTTCAATTCTCTTATCAGTGAATCCCCCCGACCTATCGTAATTTCTTGTGTCTTCAGTCGACGAAATCGAAGGACTCGTCCCCTCGAACCTCCGAAAGAGCCGCACGTCTTCACAGAATTCGCTCCAGAGAAGTGTCTCTCCCACCGTTATTGGTGAGTTTTTAAATAAAATACCCTTAAAAAATCGCACGAATTCTGGCAATGACTCTGTGATTTTTGGTGAGAAAATCTGAAAGATCTGCCGAAACTATCGTCAAAATTAAAGAAAGGATACTTTTTTTTTCACTGTTTTTCGAAAGTTTGATAGGTAATATCAATTTTATATGTTTTAGTACTGACTGCACAACAGACTACCTGCTCGAGTAATTATTTCCTCGATTAATCGAGGATTCTTCGACGAATTACTATTGGATTCCACCGAAATGGTCCCGAAGCCAAGAAAAAGCCGCTCGCTTCGCTCGGCGGGTCTTGCAGTTTAAAAAGATGCACAGTTGAAATGAATGTTACAGTAATCTCGTATTTATTTTTGAATTTTTTGCTTTTTCGTAAAAATGCTGCGTTTAACCAATTTTCGTCGGGTTTCGCATTTTCCATAAAAATATCATCAAAACGTGCGCTCTTCTTGACTAAACGCGCCATTTTTACGAAAAAGCAAAAAAATTCAAAAAATAAACACGAGATTACTGTAACATTCATTTCAGCTGTGCATTTCTCCGCTGCAAGACCCGCCAAGCGAAACGAGCGGCTTTTTCTCGGTTGCGGGGCCATTTCGCTTCCGATGGTATTTGAGATTGATTTTTTGGTCGATTGCTCGATTAATCGTCAACTATCTAGTCGAGTAAATACTCTGCTGCGCTACTCTTATTCTCAAAAGACAGCTTCCGACTGTTTTTTTGTTTCGCGCGGATTTTTCGACGAGCAAAACAAAAAATGCACAAACAATTTTTTTTAGAAATCGGACTAAATCGATTTTTCCCCGGCCAATTGAATTTTTTAAAATATTTTTTTCTACAGTGCTCTGGATCCCTCAATTCGTCCTAACTGTCTCTGAAAAAAGATAAAATATTTTCAGAGGACGCGCACACTCTCCAAAATTACAAAGTCCGTCGCCACACGGCCACCCAAGAAGAGCTGCTCTACGCGAGCTCCGAGCCCACTTCCAACGTCTCCGACGCCGCAAATCAACCAATCGCTAATCAGAATGATGACGTGGCAACTGGTGATACGGATGAGAAAAAGGAGAAGAAGAAGAGAATGTGAGTCCCGTTTCTTTTTTTCTTTTCTGCACTCTTTTGGGGTTATTTTTGGAAAAAAAACAAAACATTACACAAGTGTTGATTATTTACTAAATTTTAAAAGTTTTTATGATAATGTCTGTTATGAAAAGTCTTTTTTTTAAAAAGTAATTTTTTGGTAACAGAAAAATTGCATTGTTGGGCTAATTTTTTTGAGTGACTTTATTTGGAAAATTAATATTTGTCGGTTTCAAAGATTTTTCAAAAATTATTCAGAAATTCATTGTTTTTGATTTCGCTAGACAAGGGAATCATTCACACGAAAAACACCCGGAAAAACGGCTAAAATTGATTTTTCCTGGCCATCTGAAGTTTTCGACACTTTTCTACAGTAACCCGCAAAACTGTCGGTGGTCGAGAAATTTTCATTTCGGGTGTTTTTTGATAAAATAGATATCTTTAAAAAATATTTACGCAACCATGAGATTTTCATTAAAATTACACTATAAAAAAAAGGTTTTGAAATTTTTTTTTTCTAGAAAATAAAAAAAATTTGTTCTAGAAAATGTCTTTAGTTATACAAAATTCCACTATGAAAACTCGAAAAAATTCAACATACGTTTTCTTTGTTAATTCAGAATTTACATAATTTAAAAGAAATTAAAAAAATTTTTTTTCAAATTCATTTTTTTTTATTTTTCAAAATTTACCAGAATTTCCAAATAAAATTTTCGAAAAATAGTGCTAATGCGAAAAATTTTTTTTCTGATTCTTTAAAAATTTTTAAGAATCAAATGTTAAGAAAAAAATCCTGTTTCAAAAAAATCTGTTATTTCAAAATTGACAAAAATAATAATTCTTCTCCACGAATTTCACTCTCTATAAATTTTCAAAATAAAAAATTCCCCAAAAACCAATCCATTACACACACACACACACACGTTTTCTCCTCCTTTGCCCCCATCACCCTTTTTGTGTTTTTCACCCCCACTTTTCTTTTCGAATTTCCATCGAGCGATCACACACGAAACTAATCGATAATCCGATTAAAATGAACCCAATCAACCAATCAACCAATCAATCAATTAATCAATCGATTCCTTTTATCTCTCTTTTCATTTTTCAGAATCTTTCATTTTCAGCCATTTTGTTCGTTTTTGTTGTGCGGATTACTGTAGTTTGTGTGTGTGTCTTGTGATCTCGTCCCAATCGTTATACTGTCCATGTGTCTGTGAATTGTCGTCAAATGTGTTGTGTTGTTCTGTCCGCATTCGCTTCGCTTCCCTGGATTACTGTACTTTTTGCGCGCGTCTATCGATCGATTTTCCGCTAATTCAGCGCCTTTGCCGCCACGTCACCAGCGTCGACGTCTTCTGGAGTGACGTCTTCTACTGCTTCGTCTTCTCCGGCCTTCTCCCGAAACACACGTCTTCGGAATACTGTAGGTGGTACGGTAGGCAGTCCTCGTCGAAGTCCGCAAACACCGTCGACGACGCCTACAGTAACCCTGAATGGAATTAAATCGACGAGAAAAGGGTAAGAATATAACGGCGCTGATGTAGTGATTGTTCTTATCATTTTTGTGTGACTAATGTAGTTCAGTGACCGTGTTTTGTGATTCCAGCCGAGAGAGATACGGTAGATGAGAGGGTTACTGTAGTTTTCTATCGAATTTATTACGGTTTCAGAGTTTTTTGAAAAAAAATTCTGATATGAATCATCGCTAGCCATAAGGTCTTCAGTTTTGAAAAATTTAGACATATGTAATTCAGAAATTTTAATTTTTTCGAAATTAATTTTCAAAAATATTTTTTTTTGGATTTTTGTAATTTAGCGAATATTTTGTACATTCGAAAAAACACTTTTTTCGAAGCGTTTAGAAACATACTTTTGGAAATAAAAAAAAAGTTGTTTTCAAAGCTTTAGAGTTTTATTTTTTATTTTAACAAATTGAACTAAATAACAAAAATACATTTTCTTTTTTTTTAATTCAAAGGAAAATTGTTATTATTGTTTTCGACCAATCTATTTTGATAGTTTAAACTGTAGCAAATTTTTTTTTTGCGAAAAAACAGAATTTTGAAAATTGCAATTAATTGGTAATCTGGAATTTTTTTAAAAATCAAAAAATTAAATGTGCCAGTTTCAATAATTGTTTTGAATTTTACTAAATCTTAGAAAATAACTAATTCACGTTCACAGATGCACTGTGTCTTATCGGACTCTCAATATTCCGAAAATTGGTTCTCTGAAAAATTTTTCTGAAAATTTTCAAATTTTCTTTAAAATTTCCCCATTTCAACTTTAGCTCTTCAACTTGGACGACGAAGAAAAAAGTGTTTAATCGAACGAAAATGAAAAGTTTTCTGATCTTTTCGAGTGTACAAATAAAGCGAAATTATAAAAATCTGAAAAACAGGCCAGCCAACATTTAAAATCTACCGTAACCCTCTCTCTCTCTGTGTGTCAAACTCGCTGTCTGCGTCTCTTGCTTTCTCGTTGTTTTCCATTAAATGTTCAGACTGTCTCGATTGGCCTCTGTGCACGAGGATCGTGAAATCGGCACCTTCGCCACACAATCCTATCCGCCGATGACGTCCGCCGGACGCTCCAGATCCAATTTGACGTCTTCCGTCTCCGCCTCACTGCCACGTGTCAATGGACAAATTGCCACGTCATCAACTGCCACGTCATCAACGTCATCAACGTCGTCGTCGTCGGCCAAGTCGGTTTTCGCGCGAATCTCGCCCTCATGGCTCAGCGATACGTGCGCCGAACTCATAATGCGTAACAATAATCGGTTTGAACCCTTACTCTCAATTGTCTCTCACTTCTTCTCTAATTCTCTTCTATTTCACTTCTCACTGCACGCACATAAACACACACACAGACACAGAAACAACAAAACGGAGGAAAGTTTTTTCAAAAAAAAATTTTCCATGAAATTTGAAAAATCCGCCCAACCACACACCCACTTCTTAATCTAGCACCATCACACACTTGTCACTGATTTTTCGGCATTTTTCTTTGTTTTTCTCTTTAAATGGCCTTTTCAATTTGCAGAAAACAAAGCCGAATAGTGGCGGTGAGAGACGGTGTCCGTGGAGCCGTCGTCACGCGAACACACACTTTGGAGGGGCACGCGAGGGGCGTGCTCAGCGTCGATGTCACCGACAATTTGATGGTGACCGGATCGAAAGGTATCGCCCCCTTTTTTCATGGGTTACTGTAGATTTATGCTATCTGTCTTGCAAAAGTTGAAACTTCTGCGCCAGTGGTTCCCGCCGAGAACACTGTTTTTTTTCGAAAAAAAGTACAGTAGGAAAAACGTTTTCTTCGCGTGTTCGCGGCGACCACCACGCGTCGCGGCTGCGTCGCGGTCGGCGCAGAAGTTTCAACTTTCGCAGGACGGATAATAGTGGATTACTGTTTCATGGACTTACTCTAAGATTGGGAGATTACGGTAGCTTCACTCTTATGCTGTGTCTTTCTCGGTGAAATAACGCAATTCGAATAGTTTTTACATAAGTACCTGCCAGTAACAATTTACCATAGTCACTGGGTTACTGTAGTTTTTTTTCATAAGGAAAAACGGTTTATGGTGGACTACGGTTTCATGGGGGTTATCAGTTTTTTGGTTTTTTTTTTGGAATATTTTGGAAGCGATGTATCATACATTTCAAAAATCTTGGAATCTCCATTTTTCACGTGAACTGAAGAGCTTTCTGGTATCGAATAGAATAAGAATAATTTTCAATAAAACTTAAATAAAGAGACCATAAGAAGATAAATCAATAACAGCCTCCTACCTGAATGGATCGTTTTCCAGACCGAACGGCCAAACTGTGGGATATTGAGGCGGGCAGAGAGGTCCGCACCCTCGGCGTCCATCCGAACAACGTGCATCTGGTGAAGTTCGTTCCGTTCTCCAACTACGTCTTCACGTTCTCAATGTACGAAGCGCGTGCGTGGGACTACCGCTCGCCCGAGTGCATCTGCGTCAAAGTGCTCAACTCGTCGGGCCAAGTGAACGACGGCGACTCGATCGACGTCTCGCAGGTGATGCCCCGCCAGAACACGATCCCGTTCCTCGAGACGGTCATCACGGCGGCCGACGTGGACCCCACCGGACAGCTGCTCTTCACCTCGTTCGCCGCCTACGTGCGCGTCTGGAACCTGCGCGAGTGGAAGCCCCTCGGACGCCTCAACGCCGCCTCTCACTCGCCCAAATCGGAAGTGTCGTGTTTGCGGACGACGATGACGGCGGAGGGAAGTATCCTCGCGTACACGGGATCACGCGATCATTACGTCAAGGAGTACGACGTGGGCTTCGGGACGGGAGTGATCGAGTCCAAGTGCGAATTCACTCCGCCGCACTACGACAATGTGACGGCGGTGCTGCCGTTGAATGGACACCTCTACACGGCCTCCAAGGATGTGGTGAGTTTTCGAAACTTTTGAAAAAAGGCTGAAATTTGACGTTAGCGGTCTCGAAGCGAACGAAACACACCTCAACGACTGTTACCGTAACCCGGTCAACTTTCGGATTTTTTGATAAAAAAATGAAACATAAAAAAGAAACGAATTTACACAAAAAAACAAACGGAAAAAAGGCTGAAATTGATTTTTCCTTGTACCTACTATTTTTTCGTCAAAAAAACACTAAAAACAGCCGGGAACCGTCTTTTTGAAATATGGGTTACGGTAACAGTCGTTCAGCTGTGTCGAAATTGTTTCGAGACCCACTCGCCCCCAACGCCATTTCGGGTGATTGCGATGGTATTAGTACGTTTCCAAAAATAATTCGTTTTCCATTCAAAATCAGAATGACGGACGTTTTTAGCAATTCCAGTGGCCGTCTAGTGCCGCAAAAAAAGCCTCCTCCTCTATTATTAGATCGCGTAAAACCCGAGGTGCGCGTTTTGTGGGCGTGGCATGTCAAAAAAAAATGTTTGTATGTGACTTATCTCAACTCCCACTGAACCGATTTTGTCCATTTTCGGCCCAGGGGTCAGAAAGGGCCTGGGGGGGATTCGGGCCCAAGGCTAAGTCCCAAATTCCCAGATTTTTTGGTTTTCTCCGAGAGAGGGATATGTGGAGAAGAGTACGTGGGGGACACCTGGTGCAGTTTCTGAAAGGCTGTGGCTGGTGGACGGGAGGAAACAATTGAACGATTCGAAAAATTGTGAATTCAATGCAATTTATTATTGATAGTTGATGAGATTGATCAGATAATAACCAGAAAGACAAGTTTAGTTTGTGAATACTTGAGCAAGTGGAACTCTTCCTCCACTCATTTCCATTGGAGGATCCGCTGGCCAATGACATCGACGTGTGGGGGTATCCACTGTAAACATACTTAGGATACTCATCGTTATCAATTAATTATTATCAACGCGAATTACTAACCTTGGAGGATCGAGGTGAAGAGTTCGATTGGTTCTTTTCTCATAGCCACTCCCATGATCTCGCGCAGAAGTGCGAATTCACCACAGTGTTATCCAGTATGAAATTTGTGAGCGACCGGCAGTCACCAGAAATCAGCGAGGAAAACGCACTGATGGGGTCTGAAAAGGGTTAGAGTCTATGGATGGATGAATAGAAACAACTCACTCGACTTCACAATGGCCGCCAGCTCATCTCGCTTCTGCGGTGCTGCCAGCGCACTGTTGACCATAGTGGCGGCTGCCAGCTTCTCCAAGCTCGTGACTCCTGCTCCCGACTCTTTCGCGATGAGAGTTTCCATCATCTTGGCGATCCTGATGGGTCCCAAGGCCGATGGGTACGGGACGCAGGCAGCGATGAGTTGGTAGCAGGGGGAAGAGGACATGGTGGGTGGATGGAGGACGGGAGGGAATGGGGGGAATGACTGGAAATGAGAGGGGACTTATGTGGAGAAGGCCACCTGTATGCAGGTGGTTGGTCTCGAGGCGACGAACGGGCACTGCTGAAACGAGTGCTACCGTACCCCTTTTGTTCAAGATCGATATTCAGATGGTATTCGTGCGGGCGATAATGGATATATCCCATTAGAGAGCAGGGCGAATTTTCGGGGGAAAAAACCGCTAATGCAATGCAAAAGAACACGTACTTCTTGCAACACTTGGAACCGTGTGAAGCAAATCCGGAATTACAGTAACCCGACGATCTCGTTTCTAAAAAATTCTAGTCAGTGATTTTTTGAAAAAAAAACCCTCTTTTCAACAGAAGTGCTATCGGATGCCGTCGGAATGGCCCAAGCGAGGAGAGCTTTCTCGGAGAGTCATTATATCTCGAGATTGATAAGAGATATCGAAAAGTTATCAACAGCAAACACGTAGATCACAACTAGGACTATAAATTTGCTGTTGATAACTTGTTGATACCTCTTATCAGTTTCAAGATATAATTATTCTTCGGCAAAGCTCTCCTTGCTTGCGGGGTCATTTCGATGGCATCCGATAGTATTACGGTAACAAAACGTTGAGCTGTGCCCGTTCGCTTCGAGACCCTCACTGCCACTTTGCGAGAAAACGATAATACGCTCTAATGAAACAAGAAACACTTTCACTGTTTCAAAATGATTATACTTGCGATCCTCTCCCGCCAATTCTTGATCGGAGTGCATGATTTGTTTGCAGAACATTATGAAGTTCTCGCTGAAAGACGGCAAACGAGAGCACCTGGAACTTCGTGCTCACCAACAGTACATTCAGTCATTGGCCGGATTCGGGGTGAGAAGAAGCTCTTGTGAGCTATTTGACACACTCAATCCATTTTCAGCCCAAAGGAAAAGAGCTTCTCGTGTCGGCGTGCAAAGACGGAACACTCCGATTCTGGGATGTGGCGACGGCGAATCGCATGAAACTCGTCGAGGAGGTTTGTGTTTTTTACGCTTTACGTCTCGCTGTGTAGTGATACGGACTCCTCATTAGCCTTTTTTGGATGATTTTTGGATCAGGAGAAAGAGCATACTTGATTTCGATTGACCCTCCGTGGGAACACTGTTTCAAACGCGCTCCCCTGATATTTTTTTTATTTTGTTAGAGAAAATCGCCTAGCGACGTATGATGAAAAATCGAGAAAATTTCAAAATTTATGTTTCGCGGTCCTGTTTTGAAATCGTCGTGAGACCAAGCTAATTTCAGCAGAGCGCGTTTGAAACGAGGTACTAATAGCTGAGGCACGTTTGGACTAGCCACAAGTTTGAGAAAAAAATTTCTCTTGTTTTCCGCGAGCGTGTACCTCGTTTTTGGCGCGAAAAGTTTTGAAATTGTCTGCGTCTCTGAAATTCACGTGATGCCTCGCTCTTTCGTTGCGGGACCTTCGCCCACACCAGCCAAACATGTTCCCCCTTTTTTTTGGCTTAGCCATTTTTTTTTTCAAAAAAAGCGAAATTTTTCATACAGGTGTGCCTCAGAGCTGGGCGGAAGTGCGATTTTGAGAATCCGGAAGTCGGAAGTCGGAATTCCGTCCAGCTCTGGTGTGCCTATAGGCAATGTCCGTGGATAGGGATGGCACGCGGGGCCCCCCATTCTTGGGGGCGCCCCGGTTGTGGGGCGGGGGCGGCCCCCACGCCCCGCTGTCGGGGCTGGGGCGACCCCGCCGCCCCGCTGCTTTGGGGCGGGGCGGCCCCGGCCCCACAACGGGGGCGCCGGGGTCGCCCCATCTCGCCCCTCACTGCATCGTTTTTTGTCGTTTTTTTCAATAGTTTTTGGAGGGAATAAGTGAATTGTGCGTATATCCATTCTATATTTGCAATATGATGCATAATTATGCGTTTCTAAGAGGGAAACAGCATGAAAATGTGAAAAATACAGATGAATGGCCGTTTATAACTATAAATTGGAATCAGAAGCTCAAAAACGCCGCAATCTTTACTTTTAACCTGTACTGGCCCCCCTACCCCTGCGTTTCTCCACCGCCACCTCCCCCTCTGGAATCCGGTCGCCCGTTTCTTCCCTAATAGAGTTTCTTGTCACACCTTTGCGCTACGCTTGCGCCTCCTTCCCCGCGTTGCCCTTCTTCCCCCCACTTGACACACGAGCAAAATGTTCATTTATTAGCACACTTTCATTAACAGAGTGCTTCAATCTTTACTTTTATTAAACGACAAATTCTGTCTGTCTGTCCGTCCGTCTGTGTGTCCGCAGCCTTTTCTCAGCGCCTACTGGACCGATTTGGACCGTTTTTGGACAGGCGGGTCAGAAATGTTGGCCCGATGATGCACGTAAATTTTCTAAGCGATCCATCAACTTTGACGCCTTCTGGAGCACATATTCTGCTTTTTTAGCCTCTCCGCGGCGAAAATGCGGCGGCGGGCTCATCGCGGACCCTGATGGGTGTCGGCCGCTGCGCAGAACTGGGGTCGGAGGCCCCGCCCACTTGCCGGTTCAATTACCCAAGTTAGAGGTAAACCCCGCTGGGTTTTGAGAAAAGTAAGGATCTGATTACATATTCGGATAGAGCTCGACGAGACGACACAAAATGGCTTTTTACTCACTAATTTTGATCCACGGACGACCATTTTATGAGTTGTCAAAGTTACGGTTTTCACCGGTAAAACGCCGCCTACTGGATATTGAGAAAAGCGAGCATCTGTTTACATATTCGGATAGATCTCGACGAGACGAGAAGAATTCTCTTTTTACTTCTCCATTTTCATGGAGTACGACCGTTTCTAGAAAGGTATGTCACGGCCATCTCTGAACTCACTGCGCAATAAAAATTAACAGTGCCGCGGAACCCTCGAAAACAGCGAGGACACCAACACCCTCAGGCGCCCACCACCCAGTTGAGTGCGTGGCCGAGTGGGTAACGCGCTCTTCTTTGGATTTTGGGTGTCAGGTTCGATTCCGCCAGGAGGAAAATGTTTTTTGTTTGCATTCGACACGTGAATTTGATGGCCAATTGACAGTGGTTGCCATTTTTGGAATGTACTTGACTCTATTAGTTGAAGTTGGAGCATTTTTTAGCTCAGTGTGTCAAAAAGTCGGCGAAACTGTTAACGGATTCAAAAAGGATACATATTTCTCGAGGAGGTTTAAAAGGTTTTGGGCCCTTTTTACGGAAGATCGTGAAATTGCCCTAAAAAACGTTTAATCCTATAGTTGTGGTTTAGGAGAAAGTTTACGAAACGAATGAGACTGCGAAGCCCAGCCAACGAGGCGGCGTCAGCCGCCTCGAATTGGCTGGTATTTATTTTATAAGCCAAAAAACATGATTTTGCTTTTAAAAAATTGAATTGAAAAAAAAATTATTAAATTATTGTTGTTGCGAAATTTACATTTTCAACATCATTTTAACGAAATTTTGACGGAAAACACGAGATATCAATACGCTGATATTGACAGATCTATACGGAATTGAAAATTCTCAGTCGAAAACACTCAAACATGCTTAAAAAATGACATTGTATCAAAATTTCGCAACAAAAAATTTGTTAAAAATAAAGTTTTGCCAACTCAGGTAAATCGTTTACAATCTAATCGTACGCAATTTAGAGGCTAACGTGACCAAATTAGATTGTGTTTCGTTCGTATTAGATTGTGACTCGTTTTAGTTAGATTCTAAAATTGTCTAATTAGATTCGAAACTTTCTAATTAGATTCTAAATGGGTTCTGGAGCATCGTAGTGATCGTTGTTTACCAAATTTTGAGATTGTTTTTTTGAATATAAAATAGTTCACTCATTCCCTCCAAACATTATCGAAAAAAATCGAAAAAAACAACAAAAATCGAATCAGTGAGGGGCGAGATGGGGCGACCCCGGCGCCCCCGTTGTGGGGCGGGGGCCGCCCCGCCCCAAAGCACCGGGGCGGCGGGGTCGCCCCAGCCCCGGCAGCGGGGCGTGGGGGCCGCCCCCGCCCCACAACCGGGGCGCCGGGGCGCCCCATCTTGCCCCATTGCCATCCCTATCCGTGGATTTCGGTTCAAGTTCCCTTTTCTAGTTCCCTGTTTCACTAGTTTCCTCTCTCATTCACTCGTTCCAGTACTCGAAAGCCCATCAAGAGGGCATCAACTCAATGTGCACCTCGAAATCGATGCTCTTCACCGCCTCCGCCGACGCGACCGTCGGATTCTGGAAATCGAACATTGTCGACCAACTCTAAATTATTATTGTTCTTATATTTGTATGTTTTCTCCTTTTTTTTAATGATAAGCATCGAAAACTTGTACTTTTTTCACTTTTTCCACACCAAACTCGCTTATTTATTGTGATGATGAAGAAATAAATTAGAGCTTTTTTCGAGAAAAATCAACTTTTTTTTGGTTCTGAAATTGTTCCGGAAATTACGGAAAAGCTCATTTTCTCAACAGAAAAATTTAGCTCCGAGAAGTGAAAAAACGATTTCCGGTGGATTATTTCAACAAAAATGTGTCGATTCTGTGGTTTTTTCGACAAAAAGGACTGAAAAACCGAATAATTTGTGATATTTTCAACAGTTTGGCCCTGTTTCGGCTCATTTTCGGAATTTCCGAAATTTCCGACTTTTTTTTCGGAAATTTTTTAACTCGGAAAAACATGTCATTTCCTGGTGGTGACGCCATCTGACCTTCTCTGCGTCTCTCTTGCACCGTCCATCTCTCTGCTTCCCTGCGTCTCTTCGTACAGACACCATCTCTCGCCCACTGTCTCCATCCCTCACCCCTTCTCTCGCCTGGTATAAAAGGCAGCACACACTCTCATTATTCTCCCTTTCCCCCGAGTCCCCAGACGGGTTGACTCTATCGATTTCTCACTGAAATCCCCCCGTTTCCCCTTATTCTAGAGTACTGATCTGGACTCTACCCTTGTATCACTGATTACCCCCTGAATCCCCATAAGAGCCCTGATCTGGACTCTATCCCGATCCCCCCCTGAATTTCCAACTGATCTACTGGTAACAGTGGAAATGGATTGAAAAGGTGAGTTTTCTTTTTCAGCCAAATTCAGCCAAAATTATCAATTTTCCCAATTTTCAGCCAATTCGATGAGGAAATTGCGGAAAAATAGCGATCTTCTCTCATTGAAAAGTGAGTTATTTCTGTATTGAAATCTTTGTGAATTACTATCCGAGCAGAGCTCTGTCGGAGAATCAATATAACTTGCGATTGATAAGAGATATCAAAAAGTTGTCAACAGCAAATTTGTAGATCAAAAATAGGACTACAAGTTTGCTGTTGACAACTTTTTGATATCTCTTATCAATCTCGAGATATATTGATTTTCCGGCGGCGTTTGTGAATGCCGCCTTGGGAAAATTGATTATTTAAAAAAAAAATTTTCACCGAATCTTTCCATTGAAAACTGAAAATTTTCCAGCCAGAGAACAAGAATCGGAAAAGAAAAATCACGAGGACGGTCAACGAAAAGAGATACGAACGGCAACTAGATGTGAGTTTCTCGACGGTTCCGTCAGTTGTAACCATCCGATTTGCAGGGGTTCAAGAAGAATCATCCTGCGATTTGGAAGGGTCTCAAAGCCCTTCTTGAAACAGGAGAAAGATTGACAGACGGCGACCAAAAAAAAGATGTCGAGCGCTGCTGATGAGAGCAAAGGAACACTGGTCACAATATTCAATATGATGCGCCGATTTTGCAAAGACGGTGGTTCTCGGGATTGCATTCCGTCGCAGCCCGCGTCTCCATCTCCAAACGGACCCCTTCACCGGATCTCGGACGATCAGACGATGAATAGGAAAGTGTAAATGAAGAAGAAGGAGGAGAAGTGGTGAATAGTCATTCGAGTATTCCGGAAATCCGATTGGACGGCCCCCGACGATGAGCATCCCGGAACCCCCCACAAGACACACCTCCACCACTGGCTCTTCGATTGATTCAACAGCCAAACGTCACCAACTGGAGGATGTGGTCTCTCGAGCACCACGAGTGATCTCTGAGCCGGCTGAACATCAAGAGGATACAACTTCCACGGAACATGAATAACCGGATAACGGGACGGATCAGATTGATATTGTGAGTTGCCATTATCAGCTGCTATCAGCAATCATATCTTTTTTGCAGAAGACAGCGCGGATGACCTCGTTGATAATTTTTCTTCCTTTTTTCTTCAATAAAATAGATATCCCATTGAGAATAAGTGTTTTTGATTCCTTTCTGGTCCTTTTTTTGGATTTATCTCTTTTTATTTTATCAGTGATAAGAGATATCAGAAAGTTATCAACTGATAAAATGTGCAGAATTCAATTACCTTCACTTTTTCAGTTGATCATTTTCTGATTCCTTCTTTCATTTCCGAGAAAAATGCGAGAAAGTGTTACGTGCCAATTTTCTCCCAACTTTTTTGAAAATAGCACTCTGAGAAAACGATTTCCGAACAAAAAAGTATATTAATGTAAAAATGTGAAATAAAATTTCCAGAAAAAAAAAGAATAAATAATAAGGGTGAATGAGACAAAAAGGAGAACATTCGAATGAGAAAAATGAGGGAAAGTTCTGGAAAATTGGGAAGGATTAATCGGCAATTTGTGCCGTTTTCGTAGAGACAGTTAGAGATAGAGAGAGAGAATGAATAGAGGTGTGAATTGTGGGAATATTCGGTTTGAGAATCACAAGAATCCAGTGGCTGTCTAATCAGTCCTCGTCCTCGTCACTCGTCACAATCTGCTTCTTCTGCTGCAGTTTCTTCTTCCGGTACTCCTCGTCCGAATCGCTGTCCGTTCCGCTCTTCTTCGTCGGCTCCGCCTCGTCCTCACTCTCCGAACTGGCTCCTGGAGATGATTAATTTTTGTTATTCGAAATTTAGAGGAATTCTGCTTTATTTCGAAATATTTATATTTTGAGAAAATCATCATCTCGAAAACGATCAGTAGACGCGAAATTCACATTAATTTTATAGTTGTTTTTCTTTAAAGTTGACGCTTTGTGAACATTTGAATCTGGAGATCATGACTATTCCTAAAAAATTCAATTTAATTTCGCAGAATTGGAAAAAAATTAGGACACACCGCTGTGTACTTCTCGTCATACAATTAGCTTCTACTAAAAAGAAATCCCCAGAAAATCAGGAATTGTTTCTAGAATCCAGGGTTTTGCAGAGGTGTTCTATGAACCGCTGGGAAGAGTCGGAGAAAAAACGAAAACTCGTAAGGGTAGGTTTACGGACAAAAACCACTAGGGAAGAGAAATTTAGGTATATAGCAGTGTGAACAACCGATTTTTATGTGTTTTCTTTCAATTTACTTTTGTAATTTTCGAAAAATACATAAATTATGTAAAAAAATAGTAAAAATGTAATTTTTTAGGATTTTTAAAAAAGTTCTTTTTAAAATTATTGCGCAGGTTTCAAAGTTTTTCTAAAAAGCCCCAATCTTTTTATCAGATCATCTGTTCGCTTCCCGCACTAATTTTTAACGTATTGAAGAAACGGTAACTCTTACCAATGAGTGGCGCCTCCTTCTTCTTCCTTCCACGTCTCGATGAGCTCGCCATATCCTCATCGTCCGAATACGCGTCTCCGCCCATCGGACGTCGCATTCTGAAGTTGTTGCGTGGGATTTGGGTGCGGCGGATGTGTGCACGAAGAGCCTCCTCCTCTTTGCGTGCGTTTTCCTGAAGAAATGGGGGATATGGTTGAATAGGGGGGTAACATTGCAGAATGCACTCACTCTTCTCGTAATCTCGGGATTCTGTCCAACGTCGTCCATAACCTTGACCTGTGCGTTCTTTCTGCTTCTATCGGCCATGTTGAGAGTGACTTTCCGATGTGTCTGCGAGTCGGTCGAGTGCGGACGGAACGTCATTCGGTGCGTCATCACTGCTTGAGCCGACTGCAAATCAAAAGAGTTTCGAAAATTCATTTCTTATTCAAAAAAGATTTTTTGAACTTCTGAGCTACGTTTTTGTTGATCTCGCCGATGTTGGAACAACCTTCCATCTACTATTTTTCCCTCTAACTTAAATTAATTCAAACGAACTTTGAAAAGTTTAAATTTAACTCATTATCTAATTATTAACTAAACATTTTAACTATTCTTTTATGTATTGTATAAGTGGCTTTTAGTCCTTCAATAAACTATTATTATTATGTTTTTTCCAAGGTAAATGAGCAATTTTGAACAAGGAAGCCCCGAAATCTGGAGCTTCTCGTGCTCGAAATAGTGTAGAAGTAAGAGCAAAATTATCGAAAATTTAATGCAAAATGAATTTTCCGAAACCGTTAAAATTTGAAATTTGCGTCGTTTTTTACCTAATTTTCACGCAAATGAAGAATTTTTATCAATTCATATGGGTATCTTGGAAAATTTTCGAGATTTGAAAACAATGTTCTGCTAAAAAACTACCCTCCTCAAACTTTTTGTTTGAAAAATCGAATCGCATAAATATGAATATTTTTTTAAGAGCAAAGTATTATAGTTAAAGAAACTGAATTCTAAGGAATTTTGAGTTATTTTCGAAAATTTTGAAACTGAATTTCTCCTAAATTTTCGGAATCATAGTCTTTTGGCGATATCTGTCGGGTCAAAACAATTCGTTTCTCAACAGCACCATTTTTCGTTTTCAACAAAAAAAAATTCAAAACGCACCAAAAATCCGGGTTGTTGAACGTAGAGATGCGGCAGATTGTTCTTGTTCAATTCCATGAGTGTCACTTCGAAAATCTCGTTTCCAAGATACAGAGACATGCTGAAAATGAGGCAGATTGATGGGAATGAGCGATGAATAAGACGTACGTTCCGTCGTCCCACTTGACAATCTTCGCATTGCTCTCCCGGTGCTCTTTTCCTTTTTCGTCCGTCCGAACTCGCCAACGGAGAGTGTTTTCCACCTGAGAACGGGGAATAATTGGAGCATTGGATTTGGAGGGAATTTGAATAAATAAATGATAGGATATTTGCTCCGAACAAAACCTAGCGATTGAACGGAAACTGATTTTGCTTGCGTTTTAATCGGTTTTCTTGTAACAGGAATTTTTTATTTATAAAAATATTTTTATGATGAGATCATTTTCTATTTTTTCTCTGGGATAGAATTACTATAGAGCGAATTTCCCAATTTTTAAAGAAAATTTCAAGCTCACCCTCAATTTGAGCCGATTGCGTCCCTCATCGTCCATTTTGACCTGATCGTCGTCCTCGTCCTCCTCGTAGTGCTGCGGATCGAACGGATGTGTGGCGACCGAGAGGAAATTGGGCATTCGGACGAAGAACGGCGGCTCCTCGGCGTACTCGAGCTGCACACGTCCGGCGAGCAGCTCCGTGTCGTGCACCTGCTCCTTGTCGACCTCCGCCTCTTCTTCTATCTCGTCCGGATTCGCCATCACAATGCCTCGCAGGTCTTCGAGACTTCCGCGACTTTCCGCTTCCGAGTCCGACAGCATGGGCTTCTTTTCGACTTTCTGTTTCTTCTCTCCATCCGAATCGTCGTCGGATGAGCCGGAGACGTCACCGAACAAGTTTCCACCGCCGGCCGCAGCTTTTGGGCGCACTTCTGAATCCGAGTCCTGGAAAATAGAACATGTTTTTGGTTGGTTGGGCAGTTCCGTCTCGAGTCTCGTCGAGAATAACTTGCTGTTTCTAGATTTTCAAATAAAAAAATTTCGAATTTAAAAAAATTAGTGAAGCTTCACAAATATCATCTAATTTCAATGTTCTTGAAGACGGTATATAATCTTACCGACAACTGTTGTCTCCGTGCCGGCGGCGGCGTATCGTCATCGGAATCCGACAGAATCGCCTTCTTTTTGTCCTGTTTGGTCGGCGGTGAGACGGATCCGCGTGATGATGGGGTTGCGCTGAAAACGATTGTGGATTTCAGTTTCAGTGGTGGACAATAAGTTTCAATTTGGAATCAGGAATGCTTTTAAATATATCTCTCATTTATTTATTAAAAATATTAAAAATCTTGAAACCTGCGCAAACGCGCTCAGCTGGACTCATGTTGGTTTCGGCACGTCTCTGTCTCGTGTATTCTACGAGAGACGCAGACAAGAGTCGTGGCGAGACCAACACGGGTCCAGCGGAGCGCGTTTGTGCAGGTTTCTAATTTTATGAAATATAAAATAATGAAATAATAATTTCTAAAAAAATAATTTTAAAAGCCTGTGAAATAAAAACGCGACTTTACTTTTTTACGACATAAAATGGACAGTGATATTTTTTAAAAATTAACGGCGTCTCAAAAAATTTTGAAAAATTGTATTTATAATAATTTTTTTGAAAAATATGTTCAAAAAGAAAAACCGATTTTTTTGTATTTCAAATTTGATTTTTCTAAAAATTTTATAAAAACTCACGATTTGACGGGTGTCCCCGGTGCGGATGCGTCCGAATGTTCCGATGATGACATCTAGAAAAATATATATTCAAATATTTCAGCAAATAAAGAAAACTGTGAAAATAGATATAAAAATGGACGCGAGCCATTGGAAAAGTGAGAACAAAACTAAAACCGTAATTTTTCAATATTTCTTCGTACTGACTCAAAAATTAGCGAACATGAACAAACATCGAGAAGAATTATTAGAAAATGGGATCCTTATAATAAAACTGGGAGAGGGGAACATTGATTTGTCTGAAAATGACTGTAATAATGAAGAATAATCGCAGATTCGTCGGGGGGGAGGGGGGAACGGACAATAAATTATTTTTAAAAACTAGGAAGCACGATGGGGGGGGGGGAGAAGCTATACATTTGCGTATAAAAATCAATAGACAACCTTTTGGAGAATAAGAGAATATCGAGGGAATGCGGGAAAAAAAGAGCACAATACATGGAAAACTGGCGGGAGGGGGGGCTCATTTTCTGAAGAGCATCTGCCGGAATTGGTCATTGGAGAGCGGTTTTGAGGCGGTGGGAGGAGCAGTCGAAGTGGACGGCTCCTTGTTGTCGGAAGTGTCCATTGCTTCGAGACGGGCCGTGATTTGTGGTGGAGGTAGGTTGGATTTGGCTGTAATTGATAAATAGATTGCGAAAAAGTACGGCGTTTCTAGAAAAACACTGGTTTCCGAAAACGCAGTAATACTTCTGAATAGTTTTGGAGAATTTTGTTATATTTTTGGTGCAAAAATTGGCTTCATCTGAATTTCTACAGTTTTCCTAATATTTGAAATACGGCGGTTTCGGCTGGAATGGATAAAAATAGATAATAGGCAAACGCTTCCATATTTTCGGGATAATAAAGTCCAATTTTCCAATTTTCAAGAATTTTTCAAAATAAAATTTTTCGAAAGGTTTCTGTTTCAAAATATGTTTATGTTGTGTTGTTTATTTTCGAAATCACTTATAAGTCGTCCAGAGGTAGTGACAAAATGTTGGAATTTTCAATATCATAAAATCACTTATCCGTTCTTTTTTAAGTTTTCAATTAAAAAAAATATGAAGAAAATAGAACGCGTTTTCGATTGAAAATATTTAATTTCATGTGGCAAATATTTCCTTTTTTTTTTTTTGAAAAACCAAGTTTGATCTAAAAAGGATTTTCCTTTGAAAACCACTCACCAAGGGCCCTGGGAACCAACTGCAGCTTGGCGGCGTGTCCCTTCCGCGGTCCTCCGTCCTCTTCCGATCGGACAGCTCCCGGTTTGCCGCCGCGTTGCTCCTTCTTCGGCGGATCCGAGAGAGCGACGGAGAGCTCTCTTTCGCGGAGCACCAACTTCTCCTCGCTCTTCAAACACTTTTGCGCGTCTTGTTCAGTCTCAAAGTCCACGTAGGCCATTCCTTTCGGTTTTCCGTCTCGGTGAGTGACTCTACGCACACTACTGATGGCTCCAAATTGGGCGAAGAGTGTCTAAAAATGAGAACATTTGGAGAGAAAAATGAAATATTTCTGACCTTCAACTCCTCGTCCGTCGCCTGGAAATGCACATTGCGAACGAAGATCTTCGCCTTCTCGAGTCCCGTCGCATATTTGAATCCGACGCGCTTCTCCGGATCGTTTTCGGAAATCTGAAAGAATTCCGAGTCTGATTTATGTTTTCTTGAATTTTTTGAAACTCACAAACATGGGCCGCCCTTTAACCGGAACCCTGTCCTTTTTCAACGCCTTCTTGGCCATATCGTCATTGTCGAGAACCACATAAGCGAATCCACGGTGTCCCTGATCGGAATTCGCCTTCTTCGCGAATCGAATCGACGCGACGCCCTGGATGGCCTGTCGGATGTCGTCTTCTGTGGTTCCAAAGTCCAGATTCGACACGAACACAGTGCGAGAGTCCTCTGTTCCGGGGGCGGCTTTCGGGGCAGTTGATGGGGCCGCAGTGGAGGAAGATGATGATGACGAAGAGGTGGAGGAGGTGGCTGGGAGGGGCTTCTTGAAGTTTCCAGTTGGTGGTAGGGGTGCTTTGAAGCCTGCAAACAAGATGAAATAGAAAAAAAAACAAAAAAAAATGATTTTTTTGAATTCTGAACAAAATAGACTTTTTTTCAATTTTGGTGATTTTTTAGAAAAATTTTTTTAAAAATAGAAAAAAAAATCAATTTTTGATCATCCGTTCCCGAATTGAATTTCACGTTATAAGAGGAAATCGGTAGCCGAAAAGTAGAAAACCAGCTCTTCTATGAAAACTTGTTTACATTTTAGAAAAATCGAAAAGATACTGACAACTGAAATAAATTTTTGAAATTTTACAAACAATTCTTTCCCGACTTCCCACGAACTTTTAGAAATATTGGCAAAAAATTATGGAATTTTTCCTAGACTCTTTCAAGATTCCGCAGTACGCTCGCCGAGCTCTCACATAGCGTTTGGAGCAATTTTAAGAAGAAAAACCCACCTCCAGACTCATCCTTGACCCTCTTCACAATCGGCTCTCCTCCGGCACTTCTCTTCTGCAGATGGCTGACAACCGGATGCGCCGGCTTCTCGGGAACCTTCTTCTGCGGCCGACTGGCTCTGTGAGCAGCCTGCGAGTTGACCTTCTCGAGCACAATGTCCAACTCGGCCAGAGTGCCTTCCTCGCGCTCGAATTGCACATAGTACGAGTAGATCTCGTTGATGTTATCAGATACGGAGTTGAGCGCCTTGTTCAGGTATTTCCGCGCCTGAGCAAGGTCTCCAAACTGTCTTTCCACGCGGACGGCTTCGATCCATTTGGCAGCGAATCTTCCGAATCCGGAAGCGAGAATGTCGTTCCAAATGCCGCGGCACTAAAGATAATGGGAATTGTTGCGGAAATTTCGAGAAAAATCAACGCTCACCTTCTCAATATCCTTTTTGGTTGCCGCATAGAAGTGGGCCTCCATTTGTCGGAACTCGCCATTTGGGTCCCAGCTCCCCGGGAACCACATGTTCAAATTCGCGGCTCCCTCTTCGAAAACCGCGGCCATTGGCGCGAAATCGAGATTTCCGGAGGCGACGATACGACGACGAATCAGGAAAGCGTATGTTCTGTAGAGAGAGCGACCCTCTTCGGCAGAGCTGGAAAAGGAATGGTTGGCAGAGGAAAACAACGGGAAAATGGTTACTTGATAGTGTTTTTGGCCTTTTCCCAGAGCTGATCGATGACTTCGTTCGGTCGACGAGCACGTTCCATGGCGAGAAGAGCCTGTTGGTGGAGGACGTAGCTGTAGGGACAGTGGCGGAGGGCACGTTCGTAGACGTCGACGGAAAGCTACAAGATAGAGAAATATTGGGGAATGTGAACAGAAGTTGTTTCGAAACTCAAAACGAAACATCGATGTCTACTTTAATAAAACAATTTTGGTAATTTTGATGAAGGAAACATGTTATAAATTCAAATTATTTGATTAAACAAAAATAACTGTTATTATTTCTATAAGTGAAGTTTCTGATATTATTTTTTTAAAAACTCGATTTCTGAATTCGGCTTTTTTAAATAATTTCAATTTTTTGGAAAATTTTTCACGGTTTCTGGTTGCAGCAAAAAAATTTTCTCACACTTTTTTGAAGTTCGCACTTCCGCAATCTAGTTTCGAATCAGGAAAAAAACCGTTTGAAATTAAATTTAAACTTTTTGTCTGAAAAAATAAAAGTGAAAAACTGCTTGAAAAATTTTATGAAAGTTTTTTTCCTATGATCAATTGGGGGAAAAACAACCCGCTTGTTCTACAACATTTTTGAAAGCGAAGTCATTTTTTAAAAATCGTTTTCTCCCAAACTTGCAGTAAGGACGAAGAAAAGCTCGATCTAGTGAGACGCCGGTCTCGAAACGAACAACACAGCTCAACGTTTCGTTACCGTAATATTCTGAAAAGCGGGGTTCCGACGGTTTTTCATGAGGATTTTCCGACAAAAAATTAATAAAAACAATTTTAAACATTTAAAAATCAAAAATTTCCGGAAAATCAGACGAAATCGATTTTTCCTGGTCGGTTGAAATTTTGAAATTTTTTAAACAGTAATCTGCTGTCTGGAAGTTTTACAGCCCCACTGTCACGGTTGGAGAAAATTATAATGAATAATTATGTTTTTTTCGTCGCGAGCTATGATAAATTAGGGGAGAAGCAAGCCTGATTGTTCTACAACATCTTTCGAAGCGAAATCATTTTTCAAAAGTTCGCATAGAAGAGAGCTAACCTTCGGAAGTTTGAGCACATGCTCCGTCCATGCTCCATACGCACTCCACACATCCTCATCGTCGTCAAGCTCAGCGACCATCCTCTCGTGAGCCATTTGCACCCGAGCCGGCATTCCGCTCTTCTTCTCGTACTCAAAGAACTGCTTCAGCCCCTGTCGCCGAGTTTCCGACTTTCCGATGAGCTCCTCGAACTGCTCCAACTGCTCTTTCTGTCGAGCAGTCGCGTCGTAGAGCTTCTTGAGCTCTGCCAACTGATCATTCTGCTCATTTTCCTCGCAAAACTGCACGGCGTCTTGGTAGATGTCGTCGAGTTGAGTTGTGGCACATCTGACGGCTCTTTGGCAGAGGGAAATGTACTGATCGATGCGGTTTTGGAGATCTGCCGAATTCTGGTACTCTAAAAATTGGAATATCTACATTTTCCGCTTTTTCACGGGAAAATCGCTCACTTTTCAGTCGATCTCTCTCATATCCCAAGAAAATCATCCAAATGTGTCCACCAGCGTCATAACGACTTCCAATAGCTGTCAGAGCTTGCTCACAGATCTGAAAAATTAATATAATCATCAAATAATCAATTTTCTTCTCACGATGCGACAAGCTTCAAAATCCCCATTCTTCTTCGCGTAGAAAATGCGTTCCACCCATATCGCCACGTCGTTCTCATCGAAAAGCGCTTTTTTGAACATATGCTCGACTTGTTCCGTTGTCGGCGACTCGTTTTGAATGAAATCTCTGAAAATCGAAGATTTTACGGGGACAACTGGATGAAAATGCTCACTGGATCCAATGAATCCAATTGTTCGCCGTCAGCGGAGCCCATTTCGAGAATTCGCGACGTTTCTCTTCGAGCTGGAAATAAAATTATATATTATTTATTTTATTCTTTTAAATGATGTTTTTCTTTATCAAAATATGCTTTAAGATCAATTTTGGCAAGAAAAAGCGAGGAAGAAACTAAATATTCTATGAATTTCCACAACTTTTTTTCTATTTTTAAAAAAATCGATAACGAACCTCTTCGAAGTCGCCATTTTTGCGGAGAAGTTCCAAAAGTCGATTGGCAGCTGTGATATTCTGCTCTTCTTCTTCCAACTGAATCGAGAAGAACTTAAAAACTGGAAAACCAGGAGGCCGATTTACAATTCTTACCTTGCTCTTGATTTTTTGGATCTCCTCGTCGAAATCCTCCATTCCGGAGTCGTCGGAACCAGACGCCATGTCGATATCGGCCATTTTCAGCTGAGTTCCAAGTTTAACGGAGAAAAAGCGCTAAAAATGAAGGATTATGAACAATTTTCGAGTTTCGAATCGCAAAGTACGGTGGAGCGCGTTTGCATTGTTCACAGATTAGTTGGTTTTTTTGGGGGATTTGTGGGGGAAAATGAAGAAATGACATGGGAAAAAGAGAGAGAAAAATTAAAAATGAATTAATATCGAAAAATATAGTTTAGAAATTGAATTGATTTTCTTATGGAATCCTTCTGAAAATGAAAATTTGTGTTAGTTTCAATTTTTTCAACGAAAATAATATTATTTTGCCGATAATTTATGGGGAACTTTTTTTTAGCTTAAGTGGACATTGAAATTTTCTTTGAAATGAACAAAAAAAATGACAAAACAAAGACAAAAAAACAGATTTTCGCGCTTTAAAATATTACAGTAAGCGACGCGAAATTGCGTCGAAGTGTTCGCAGAGTAGGCATCAGACTTGACGACGTTTCGAAAATTGTGTTCAATTTCACAAATTTTCCTCCATTTTTCAGCTTTTCAGAAGAATCTCCGATTCTGAATTGATGATTTCTTGTTTTCTACTGAAAAATGGGTATGTTTTATCATAAAAACAATAGTGTATCAGTTAATTTACAAAAAAAAACTTCTAAAATCCAAAAATCCGCAAAATTCCACGAAAAAAATCTACCACGTTTGGCATTGAAACGCGTTTTTTAACATTTAATTACAGTTTATTCATCTAAAAAGTGGGGTAAAACTAACACAGTTAAAAAAAATCAAACAGAAAAAATCAAAAAATGTATCAAGTTATCAATGCCAATATCCGGGACGACTTCCAGCTTCGCCACCGTTCCGTAAAACGGGAAGAACTCTCCGAAAACGGTTGCCAAGTTGCTCATCGACCTCTTCCTCCTCCGTCACTTCCATACTCTCCCAGCCAAGTGGCTCGAATTTTCCAGGGGTAAAAGTGAATTGCAGCCAATTCCACCCGAATTCCAGCTCTCCCACTGCCGAATCTCTCGTTCTTCTCACCACGAATCGCTCGATTTCCGGATCCGGCTGCTGTCCGGTTTCACGGATGGCCCTCCGCAATTCGTATTTCACTGACGACCAGTTGACTCCGGTTTCCGGTCCGGTCACGCGGAGACTCCGGAACGAGGACGGAATGAACGGAACATAGTCGCCGAGCTCTCGGTGATTGGACGGGTCCGCCCAGAGCTGCAAACAAAAACATTGTGCAAAATGTTTTAAAAATCCCGAATAACCTGTAAAAAGTATGCCAAGTTCTCGAAATACGTCCCTTTTACAGAAAGCGATTTCAGCTGTCCGGTAAAGAGAATTTTTCGAAAATTGACGATTTTGAAGCCTTCGATTGACAGGTTCTCGACTCTTGCGAACTGAAAAAATTTAAAATATTAAAATGAAAAATAATTTTTTTTTTACTTTTTCAAATGTACTGCAAAATTTCTTTGAATCAAAAAAATAATAATATTGGCAAATTGCACGAAAGGTTCCACGAAAAAAAACATTTTTCAAATATTCAATTTGCAAAAATTTACATTATAAAATAAAATGTTGAGAATTTTTGTGTAAAATTTCCGAGTTTTTCAAAAAATCTCAAAAAAAGGTTACCATCGGAACGCTATTCATGTGCACTTCGTTATCCGGTCCATAGTATCCGTAGTGAAGATTGCGAACATTTCGCATTGAATCCATCCAATTATCAGTGATAATTTTCTGATTGGAGCACATCAAATGCACTTCTGGAGCATCTCTCAATTTCGAAATGCTCAGAATTTCAGGGTATTCGTACTGAAAAAAATATAGAAAAATTACAAAAAATAAAAAAATTTCAAAAAATCACAGTTTCAAATATTATTTTAAAAAGAAACGAACCTCCGACTACAATAACTTGTGGTATTTAAATATTTACAAATCATTATCATTTTTCAAAAAAAAAAAAAAAGAAAGAAATTTCAAAACTTACCGCCTCTCCGACTAATGAAAATGTGCCGACGGGCTCTTTTGTGAACGATAATGCGAATTGCAGATGCTCAATGAGCTCGTAATATGCACTTTCGTATGGGTGACTGTAATTATTGATTTTTCAAAAAATTAAAAATTTTTGAATAAATTTTCGAAAATTTTTAAGAAATTTTTTTACAGTTTCTGAGATTCACAAAAAATTGCAATATTGATTAAAAATTCAATTAATATTTGAGAAAATTGCGGAAAATTGATGTTTATAAATAGAAAATTTATTGAAATTTTTAAAAAATTGAAAATTTTATCGAAAAAAAATTTAATTTTGAAAAAAAAAATTTCGAAAAAATTCTAAACTTTTGTTGAATAAATATAACTTTTTTTCAGCTGAAATTTTTCAGAATCAAAAATTTTGAGCAATATTGGAACTCAAAAAAAAATTTCGAAATTTTTTGAAAAATTACTGTAACATTGCTGTCAATTTTTTTGATAATTATTTTTTTAAAAATAGGAAGATTTAATTTGAGAAAGTATGGAAATTGCTAATATTTGTAACAAAAAAATTATTATTAAAAAAATTTTTTTTGAGGTTTTTTCAATTTTTTTTAAATTTTCGGATTAAGTTTCAAAAATAAGCCTTTCTGATTTGAAAACGACGATTTTTCTAGAAAATCAGAACACTTTGAATTGAAAAAAAAATTTTTTTTTAAATAACCCGAAAAATTCCAAAATTTTAAAATTTTTTAATTTTTTTTCAAAAATCGCAAAAAGTACCTCGTGCGTCTTCTCAACGGCTCAATTCTCCATTTTTGCCCATTTTCCTCCTCAATTTCCATGTTCATTTGCTCTTTTTCCAATCGAATTTCCACTTTTTTAATCGTCATTCTCGATTTTTTAATCGCCTCATTTTCAGCACGAGAGCACGCGGACAGGAGCAATCTGGAAATTTCAGATTTTTCGGAAAAATTTGAATTTTTTTTCTAATTTTTAAAAAAATTATTGAAATGCTGAAAAAAATTCAAAAAAAATTCTAGAAGCTCTGGAAATTTTTTGAGATTTTCTTCATAGCGAAACGAACTTTGTTCCGAAATCGGCATGATCTCCAATCTTCGTCACGAGTTCTTCGGGAATCATTTGCCACGTGGCAGACATGTCGAGAATAGTAAAAATGTATAAAGTGATAGTGACTGGAAAACGGTCAAAACAACCCGATTATAGGCGTTGTTCCCCCCGACCAAAGAATGCGAGAGATGGAGAGACTCCGAAGAGACGCAGGAAGTTAGAGAAAGGGAAATAGAGAGACACAGACGGACTCACGAACAGATGATCGATAGGCGGAGAGAGCGGTGTGTCGCCGCCTCGGCCGACCCGCTGCCCGCGTTGACATATATACACACCGCATGGGATGCACCCGTCGCCCTTATAGCTCAGTGGCAGAGCGTTGGTCTTGTAAACCAAAGGTCCGTAGTTCAATCCTGCGTGGGGGCAATTTCTTTTGCGGGGAGTGGTTGATGATGACATCGAAGTTTTGAGGGAAATGAAGAGGAAGGGTGATTTTTCAGAGAATCGGAGACCTGCACATCACTTTTTGAGGTACAGTTCGGCCCCGCAACGAAGCGAGGTTAACTCTTCTGACCATTCCGGTTTTGGTCCTTCGCGGACCTGAAACGCTGCGAATACCTTATCGACTAACAACCAAATAAAGTGTACGTAGAATCGATCGGCATCCTCAGTTTTACCAGAAAACTGCTAGTTTTCATGAAAAATTGAGAAAACAAGGAACAAATAGTCGCATGTTTACCCCCGATAAAAATCTCTGTCACGTCTTTTGACGATTGATTCCCTTTTTTTTAATATATAGAATCCGTTTTTAATGTCAATTTCAAAATTCGTTCGCGCCAAAATGTTATTTTCAGCCTCAAACCGCGACTGAAAATTTGAGAAGATTTTCAGCGATGACCCTATGATTTTAAGATTGGATAGTCTAGAACAAGTCTCTGACAACATGTTTCCTGAATTTTAGAGCCTTTCTGTTTCTTTCGAAATGACTGTGTATCATGGAAAACACACATTTTCGCGATTTTCAGACATTCACACATCCCTGTCACGTGTTTCGACACCAAAATCGAATCCCACGTTCCATCGAGTGTTTAGTCGAATTTGCGGTGCTAAGAAACTCGTTGCGGTGTCTAGGTACAGTAACCAAAGTTTGATTCGAAAGTTCACTTTTGATTCTGAACCAAATTTTCACGTAGAAATGGGTGAAACTGTAACAGAAGAAAATAGTCTTAAGGGCATTTGTTCAGGTGTTGCTCATTTTAAGACGACACTGCTCTTTGTGCTCTCTGCAATCTAATCAGTTATGATGAAATGATAATGATTATTCATATTTCGAAATGTTTATACAGATAATCAATCGACAACATGCTGAGAGAGTGTCTGGATGTTAAGACACAACATGTTAAGAAGAGTGAGTGGATGTGCGAAGAAGAAGGATGAAGAGTAGGGGGATGGCAAGGAAGAGGAATACACGGTACTCGTGTTCGGAGAGGAAGAAGAAGCAGATGATATCGATTGGGAGGCATTGGCGAGTGAATATGTCAAGACACCATGGAGAGAATCGGGGGAGATGTTCTTGTTGTGGGAGGAATAGGAGGAGGAGGAAGGAGACGGTGTAGATGGAGAAACATTTCCAGTCGGACATTCTCAGTTGGAGGAAGAACATGGGCAGCAGCACGACGACGACACCCATCGACACGATTCTGGAAGAAGAGGGGAAGGTGAAAAAGACGTTGAAAATTGATTTCGGAATATTTTAAGCCGTGCTGTTCTTAATGTTTCACCGCATAAATCAATGATTACCACTATCGGTTGCTCACTCGGAGGCGACGTGATATTCTTATCAGTTGCTCAATCATTATCAGAAACAACCACTCGCGCTTTCCGCGATCGTCGGGAAGCTTCCTGTCCATGTGTTGTACAACAACAAAAAAGTACAAAGTAGATCCGTATTTCAAGCTCTAGGAGCTGCGGATCTCGGATTTCAGGTTCCGAAGACACCCTATGGTGATCCGATTTTGGCCTGAATTTAAGTCACGTCCGGGCCGGGGAGTGTGGCCGATTACCCTGCGTAGACGAAGCTACTACCCAATTGTTGCCGGGTGAACTCGGGGGTTGAGGCAAGGAATCGAACTCGGGACCTCTCGACTGCCAGCGGCCACCACTGCCCACTGAGCTATCGACCCCCACATCCGTACCCGGGCGTCAAACTCGTGCACCTATACTCTTGCGCCCTGTATATGTTCCCTCTGGAAAATGGTCTACATGTACACGTGTGATGTGTCTGTTGCGAAACTGTGAGTTAGACCGTTCTGTGGAGCCCAATCAAAAGAGTATCAGTATCAGTTGCTCACTCGGACGTGCTCTTCTTATCAGTTGCTCAATTATCTCTTTCTTCTCGTTCTTCAAACATACCGTATTTCCCCGTGTTCCCCGTATCTTCAAGTTCTCTCCAATTCCAGCCCCTGAACTCTGTGGAAGCATCGGTTGCTCAAAATGGCTCTATGTGCACAATGACGCAATACCATTGACCAGAAGCATCTGATATCAGAGACAATCACTCGCGCCATTTGCGATCGTGTCGTTCCTCCCACATCTGCTCTTGAAACCCCTCTCACTTTCCCCCACCATCTCCACTAACCAGACCAATTTCAGCGGGAACACCAGACCATTTCTGTCAGTGTGACGTGTACTAGTCACTGATAGCCTGTTCTCAGTTGTTTCATTGTCACAATGGGCTCCACGAACTCAAAGATCCTCTTGTTCTACGCACTGACGTAAGTCTCCCTCTCTCTCTCTCGTTCACAACGTCTCCTCTTCTTCTTCCAGAATCGTGTCGTTGGCGGTCGTCCTCGTGCTGCTGCCCATGTTCTTCCTCCAACTGAGAATGTCCGACTGGAAATGTTTCTCCATCTACACCGTCTCCTTCCTCCTCCTCCTATTCCTCCCACAACAAGAACATCTCCCCCGATTCTCTCCATGGTGTCTTGACATATTCACTCGCCAATGCCTCCCAATCGATATCATCTGCTTCTTCTTCCTCTCCGAACACGAGTACCGTGTATTCCTCTTCGTTGCCATCCCCCTACTCTTCATCCTTCTTCTTCGCACATTCACACACTCTTCTTAACATATTTCCCAGCAGTTTTGATTATCTGTATAAACATTTCGAAATATGGATAATCATTATCATTTCATCATAACTGATTAGATTGCAGAGAGCACAAAGAGCAGTGTCATCGTAGAATGAGCAATATTTCAACTGAAACACAACAAATTATTTTCTTCTGTTACAGTTTCATCCAATTCACATCAGGGATCTCTAGGCTATCCAGATTAAGTGTCCTTCCGAAAAGTGTCACCGTATTTTCTCGAATTCCCTCACTTGTCGATTGATTATTTGAATGAACGTTTCAGAATATGTTCCATCAATCTATTGCTATTATTAAAATCAGCCCAAGTGGCAAAATCTGCGGTTCACCACATCGGCGGGTCTCGCCACGAAAGCATTAAACTTTTTTGAAAATCGACATGCGCCTTTGAAAAAAAACTACGGTAGAAACTACGATTTCTTTAAAGGCGCATGTCATTCTTCGACGACAACACTGCTCTTTGTACTCTCTGCAATCTTATCAGTTATCAAATGTTTCGAAATGTGTATTCAGGTCAATTATCACACCACTTTCTCTTTCTGTCTTCTGTCACGTGTATTAGTCACTGATAACTCTGTTATCAGTTCCGTTGTCACAATGGAACTGATTTCACTCACAAGGGAAGTCTTCTTACACAAAGTTTCGGAATTTCCTATAAATTGGCAAGGGTACACTTTCTGATACTGGGAATCGATTCCACATAATGGCTAACTGCACAAACTTCCAGTTTTCAGATATTTTGTCTCAAAGTGTCCAAAATTGCGTTTTTGAGCACTTTGGGACAAAATGTCTGGCAAACTAGTAGTTTGCGCAGTTAGTTAGCCATTATGCGGAATCGATTCCCCGTATCAAAAAGTGTACCCTTGCAAATTTGGCTCTCAGACATTTCGAAACCAGACGTTTCGAAACCATTGAAACCTGTGTATAAAGAAACCTGGAAAGTTGGTAGATTTTTCGCTTTCCGAAAATTTTACACCTCGAAAAACGACTGATCTCATGTTTTTTGAAGGATGTCCGCATTCTGACAATGCTCTGAGTAACCCGCAAAGCTTACGCGGCATCGCATACTTCAAGTCCATCAGATCGGCAAGGAAATATTCCTAATGTCACCGGTGTTTTCTACTTTCTATTTGTTTTATTACCATTAAATCTCAAAATCGAAGTCGGCAAAAAATTGAAACGCGCGCGTGAGATATCTCGCAGTGAAGAACGAAATGTAACGACGAAGCGTGCTGCGCCTTTAAGGCCCGACTACGGTATTGCATGATAATTAATTTCTTGTTTTTCGCTCGATTTACTCAATTTCAGCGGTTTTTCGACCGTTTCTCACGGAAAATACACTTTTTGTGCTTTTTTTACAGGAAAAACTGTGAAAAACGGTTGAAAAACCGCTGAAATTGAATAAATCGAGTGAAAAACAAGAAATTAATTATCGGCAACTACCGTAGTCGGGCCTTAAAGGCGCAGCACGCTTCGTCGTTACATTTCGTTCTTCGCTGCGAGATATCTCACGCGCGCGTTTGAATTTTTTTTCTGGACTACGATTTTGAGATTTAACGATAATATTCCCTCATAATTTTCGTTGTTATTTTGTTGTTAAAACTGTTTTGTTCTTCTCGACTCTACGCTTTCAAAACAGTTGACAAAGTAGACTGTGAAAACAAAAAGGGACCATGATGAATAGAAATCCCAGTGACGATGTAGCAAAACATGAGATCAGTCGTTTTTCGAGGTGTAAAACTTTCGGAAAGCGAAAAATCTACCAACTTTCCAAGTTTCTTTATATTATCCGTCCTGCAAAAGTTGGAACTTTTACGCCGACCGCGACGCCGTTTTCGTGGCGAGACAACGCATTTTCGGCCGCAACGCGGCTGCGTCGCGGTCGGCGCAAAAGTTCCAACTTTTGCAGGACGGATAATACACAGGTTTCAATGGTTTCGAAATGTCTGAGAGCCGCCAATTTATAGGAAATTCCAGAACGTTGTCTAAAAACACTTCCTTTGTATTGTCAGAAAAGCGAAATGTTCATACTGTCGTGCGGATGTTTTCAGTGATTGCAGAGCCCTCGAAGCAGTGACACAAATCCATTTGGAAAACCGGAAAACTCTTTGGCATACGGGGGGGATTAGTGAGTGGCATGCCAACCAACTGCCAATCGGATATTTTCCACACTTTTTTTTTATTTTTAAACACACACACACGTCCATCCATCCATCCATCCATCCAGGCACCGAAAGGATTATCTCCAATCATATGCTGCACCTCCCCAACACATCCCCCCATCACTTTTCTCCCTGTTTCTGGATCCGTTCTGCTTCAATTTTATGAGTGGGAATGTTTGAATTTATGTCACGAATTCTGCTCAATTTTTTTTGGAATATAGTCCCAGAGCAGTTTGAAATGCTTAATGATGTTATGAAAAATGATTTTAGCTTCACAAATTGTCCGTGAAATGTCAGATGTTTTCTCTATTATGTTGTAAATATCTCAAAAAATCAGAGTTCACAATGAAAGGGAAACGTTTTGGTATTCGTCTGTTTCAGTTCGGACATGTTTCCAGAACAAAAGCCGCTTGAAATGTTCCATCCGTGGTTGAATGGTTTCTGCACAAAAATAGTTCCAGAATACTCCAGAATAATATTATTCCTAAAAAAGTGTTTCGTTCCCTTGGAAGAGGAGGGAAAAACTCGGCCACCACGCTGATTGGCCTCTGCAACCAATCAGCAACGATGGATCCGCCCCCATCGACCCACGGGGGACTAGATTTGGATTTCTCTTCCAAGTGAGCGAATGTTTTTTAGCATTAATAATACCTCATGAAATTATGATTTTTTTGGATTTCTTGAATGTGTTTTTGCAAAAAATTCATATTTTTACAAAGCAGGTTTCAGAAATTTACAGCAATAATCTAAGCCTTTCAAAAAGAAAAAGTGTGTTCTTGGTGTTATAAGAATATGTCTTCTTCTTCACGTAATTGCTTTGTCAGAGGTTCCTAATGCAACGTCCGTTCAAAAAATCCATTCGTAGACCTGGAACAGGATTTGATCTACCCGATGTTCCAGTTTCCCGCCAATTGTCTTGAGTTCTGTGTGGCAGAATAGACAAACCGAATTCATATCTCTCCGTTATCCGGTATTTCGGATTCAAAAATGACCATTCTTTCCCATTATTGTTCCAAGTACAGACACCATTCTCTGATCTCCATTGTTCCACCAGCGTCTCTCTATTTTTCTGAAACAGAATGAAATTAATGATTTAAATTGATCTCTGCAGGTGTTCTCCCAATTGGAATGCTCAATTTCGGGATGAATTTACGCAAGGAAAAGATGCATTTGGAAGTGAAAAAGTGAGTCTCTTTTCTAATCGGTTTTTTATCGAAAAACACGTGTTTTCGATTCTGTTGAAGTTTTGCATATTTGGTCCTGTACTTATCAGTAACATTCCAGTCAAAATGTCCCGTTCATCGAATAGAGGGGCACCTGCCGGAGAATCATTACATCTCGAGATTGATAAGAGATATCAAAAAGTTGTCAATGGCAAACTCTTACTTCTAGTTTTGATCTACAAGTTTGCAGTTGACATCTTTTTGATATCTCTTATCAATCTCGAGATATAATCATTCTTCTGGGCAGTGTTTGGGGTGCGGCTCCTGTTCAGATGGCTCCACATCATCTGAAAACTGGGGAGATTTGTTATAAATTTACTCTTCAGCAAAATGAGCACACTTTGGCTCAAGAGGCTCAGGTTAAGCTTAAGGGAACTTGTAAACATGCGAGTGATGTTTCAGAATGATTCTGTAAATTCTGAAGACGTCACGTCATCTCAACGTTGCGATGCATTGTTCTCACTGAAATCTAGGCTAACTTGACTGAAAAATCTCCAATCCAGCTCCTATTTGTTTTGGTGATTGGTAAATGTTCTAGAAATGTGGTCCTAAAGTTTCAGAATGATATCTCAAAATTCAGGAGCTCCACGTCTTCTGACTCGGAAACAGCGGCAATGCTGCCGGAAAATGATTATATCTCGAGATTGATAAGAGATATCAAAAAGTTGTCAACTGGAAGCTTGTAGATCAGAACTAGGACTACAAGTATGCTGTTGACATTTGTTTGATATCTCTTATCAATCTCGAGATATAATGATTCTCCCGCAGCACTAGGCGGAAATACGGTAACTCGGGTCAAAATGCTCCGTTCTTGCTCATCTTTGGACCAATTGGACCATAAAATGCCCTGGAAACATGTTCCAAAACACGCTTCCATTCTGAAACAGAGCCGCCAAAAAGTGCTCCATTTGAGGAGGAGAAATGCATCCAAAAAGAGCAAACTCATTCAATTTCCTCCCTCTTTTCCTCCATTTCCGATTCTCTGCACGCACCCAAAGACAGAGAAAAGAGAGAAATCTGACAGAGACCATGTGCAATTCTAGCCCCCTTTTCTCTCTTTTTACGACCAGATTTACGCCGTTTTTATAGCGGGCTTGGCCCCGTTTTCGAGGGTTTTATGCGTGGTTTGAAACATTTCCGTTTCAGCGGTTTTTTGAATTTTTTTCCAACTTCAAAATTGACAGTATCGTGACTATATAACAAGATTGAATAAGTGCTGCTCGTGGAATGCTCCGTTTGTGCTCATTTTCGAACTGGAAGTGAGCAAAAGTACGGTACTATCGTTGTCAAAATCTCAAAATTCAAGTTCAAAGTTCACAATTTAAAACTCGCGCCACGATATCTCGCAACGAAAACATTTGTCAGCGCCGAAACGTGCTGCGCCTTTAAAGCGGCGATACGGTAGTTGCACAATAATTAATTTCCTCTTTTTCCAATCGATTTACTCAATTTCAGCGGTTTTTTGGGCTTTTTATGGTATAAAAAGCACAAAAAGTGTAAAAGCGCGAAAAACGGTGTAAAAGACGCGTCGTCGATGAAATTAATGATCGGTTTTTCGCGCTTTTTCCGGTAAAAAAGCCCAGTTAGTGCATTTTTTGTTAAAAACGGTCGTCCAAAAAACCTTTTCTCTCCTTTTCTCTCTTTCCACGGTCTCCTGCCCACGGGAGCTTCGGAAATGTGTGCTGTTTGAATTCCCGCGCTCCCGAACTGCAAATTTTTCGAATTTGGCTGCGAGCGTTGCCTGAGTATTCAACGCTTAGCCATATGCGCTCTCGTAAATCGACACGAATCACACGCTTTAACGTTGAATACTCAGGCAACGGCGTCGCAGCCAAATTTGAAATTATTGCAGTTCGGCAGCAGCGCGGGAATTCAAACCGCACATCTCCGAAGCTCCCGTGCTGCCTCAAGAATTGCAAAAATTCACTCCTCCATTCACTTCTTTTCACTCCGGATTTCGCAACAGTTTGAAACATTCAGCTGAAAATTATGCGCCAAGCAGCGCGAAGTGCGTCAGTAACTGGTATTGTGCGCATCCCTAGTGTATTATATGTTTCCATCGAAGTGGCGCGACAGCGACGCGCGGGAGGAATCGGGTCTCGCCACGAGAACATGAAATTTTTCGAAAATCGACATGCGCCTTTAAACTTTGAGGTACTGTCTACCGTAGTTTCTTCAAAGGCGCATGTCGATTTTCGAAAAATTTTAATGTTCTCGTGGCGAGACCCAATTCCTCCCACCCTCTGCCATCGCGCCATTTCGATGGAAATATATAATAGGAGAGCGTGCTTTCTCTTGTCAGTCCCCTTTATGCTGAAAAATGGGGGAAAAGTCAAAAATGTTAATCTCTTGTGCTCTTCTTCTTCTTCTCCGTCTACCACTACGTCAATCGGATCGACGAGAGAGTACTGTCAATTGAGAGAGTGCAGAGATGCAGAGAGAACGAATCAGAGTCCCTCTCTCTCGAAGAAGAAGAAGACGGGGGGAATAATGGATAATCCAGCGGCAAAATCCGGTGGGAATCCCTTCTGCTGATGATAATCCATCCGTCCGTCGACACACAACACCCCATTCCACACCACTTTCAGAGCCGACTTGAGGCTGAAAATGACTGAAAATGGCTGAAACTCGGTCTGGACATTCTAAAAGTGATATGATTTTTTTTAATGATTTTTAACGAATTTTTTGAAATTTTTGAAAATTTTTGAAAATACTTATAATTTTTTCAAACAATCAAAGTGGTTTCGAGTTGACTGAAAATAGCTGAAAACGTCTGAAAACGGCTGAAAACGGCTAAAAATGCAGTCTAGAGGTTTTGGAAATTATCCAATTTTTTCATGATTTTTAACGAATTTTTGAAAATTTTCAAAATATATATGATTTTTTTCAAATAATCAAAGTGGTTTCCATTTGACTGAAAACGGCTGAAAATGTCTGAAAATGACTGAAAACGGCTGAAAATGCAGTCTAGAGGTTTTGAAAATTATCCGATTTTTTCATGATTTTTAACGAATTTTTGAAAATTTTTGAAAATATTTATAATTTTTCAAACAATCAAAGTGGTTTCGATTTTACTGGAAATGTCTGAAAATGACTGAAATTCGGTCTAGACGTTCTGGGAATTGTCTTATTTTTTTCTGATTTTTAAAGAATTTTTTCATGTGTCTCAAAGATTTTAAAAAAATTTTGACAAATTTTTGTAATTTTTCTAAAAATTTTTTCAAATAAAAACAGTGACCCCCCGTGGGTCTGAAATTGACTAAAAAAGCAGTTTCGAAATTCTGGAAGTTATTCGATTTTTTTTTCGATTTTTTCTAGAATTTTGGGAATTTTTGGAGAATTGAAAAAAAAATCTTTTTTTTTCAATTTTTTCAAAAATTTTCTGAAATTTCAGTATTAATATTTCTGATCTTTCGAGAAGTTTTAAAACGAATGTAACTTTGTGCTGAATTTAAAAAAAAAATGTTAAAAATTGAAATTTTTGACTGTTTCAAAGAATCATTGAATTTTCATGAAAACTCCTCATTCTCAATGATCGGCCGGTCCCTCCAAAACTTTATATCGGAGAATCATTATATCTCGATATTGATAAGAGATATCAAAAAGTTGTCAACAGCAAACTTGTAGTCCTGGTTATGATCTACAAGCTTCCAGTTGACAACTTTTTGATATCTCTTATCAACCTCTAGATATAATGATTCCTCCGGCAGGGGTCGCTCTATTCAAGGGAATACGGTGTTTTACTTTTGATCTACATACTGTTTCCACTGTCCTAACTTCCTAAAACCATGAAAAAACTGCAAACCGTGTGTGATGTCCCAATTGTTCGGAGGTTCTCTGATTCTAGTCCATTTTTCAAAAACATCACCGAAATTCATGTATAGTCTCCTGTTTCACCAGTGATTTCTCTATTTCAATCTGCTCTTTTTCAAATATTACATTTCACAGAGGATATGACAGCATCTGGGAACAGTTAGAGAGATGAGAGAGTGCAGACAAGCAGACGTTTTCTTGAAGTTTTTACCGTATTTCCTCGAATAGAGGGGCAATGCTGCCGGAGAACAATGATATCTCGATATTGATGAGAGATATCAAAAAGTTGTCAACTGCAAAATTGTAGATCATAAATAGGACTACAAGTTTGCAGTTGACAACTTTTTGATATCTCTTATCATTCTCGAAATATAATCATTCTCCGGCAGCATTGCCTCTCTATTCGTTTTGTGGTACTTATAAGTCAGTAGAAGGTGAATTTGTGTGAAGTTATCTGAGAAATCAGCTCGAAACTCTCATTTTTCGACAGATTGCACTCTCTTCTCTCTAACCGTTCCCACATTTGGTCATATCCTCATTTCTCTGAATCTCTCCATTCTCTCTCTCAGTTGTTTCTAAAAAGTCGCTCGTGCTCTGTTTCATTCGCTCCAATAGACACACTGAGAAATGAGCAAAAACAACATGAGCATTGAGCCATGGACTCTAATTATTCGGGCTCCTTTCGAGAGTTTTTGGTGCTGATCTACATATTTCAGCTATTATTGTCCATGCACGCTGTGCATTTATTATTATTATTATTTTCTTTTTTTCGAATTATTTTTTCGCTGCAAAAAAGCGTTTAAGAAAGGACCGTTGTGAACAATTAATCTAGGAAAAACACGAAATTATTGAGAATCCGCAAAGAAATTAAAGGCGCATTTTTAAAAACGGAGAATGGGTCTCGGTACGATTGAGTTTTCGGATAAAAAATAGTTGGAAAAAGAGAGAGAGACTACTGTGGATTTCATGTTTGGAGTTACTTTCTACCGTAGGTTTTCCTTTAAAGGCGCATGTCGATTTTCAGAAAAAGTTTCAATGTTCTCGTTTGATAATAAAAGTGCTCTGAGCCATTCTCAAATTGAATCAAGTCAGACGGTCTAGACCGAAATGGCCCCGAAACCGAGAAAAAGCCGCTTCGTTTGGGCGGGTCTTGCAGTTGAAAAAGATGCACAGCTGAAATGAATGTTACAGTAACCTTGGTGTCGATTTACGAGCGCTGCATTTATTTTCTGATTTTGTTGTTTTTCCGCTCAAAATTGCGTGTTTAACCAAAAAGAGGTATTATTCTTATCAATTTTTTCGCTCACTTGGAAGAGAAATCCAAACCTAGTCCCCCGTTGGTCTCGTATCGATGGGGGCGGAGCCAGCCTTGCTGATTGGTTGCAGAGGCCAATCAGCGTGGTGGCCGAGTTTTCCCCTCCTCTTCCAAGGGAGCGAACACACATTTTTAGGAATAATACGTTTAGATAATATTTTAATGGAAACATGCAAAGAACCCCGATGAAAATCGGCTAACCGTGCGGAAAAGCAAAATAATCAAAAAAATAAATGCGGCGCTCGTAAATCGACACCAAGGTTACTGTAACATTCATTTCAGCTGTGCATCTTTTTCAACTGCAAGACCCGCCCAAGCGAAGCGTTTTCTCGGTTGCGGGGCCATTTCGGTGACACCCGATAGTAGAATTGTGCTAATCGTCTGCCAGGGGGGTTTTCTGAAAATCTGAGAGCGTTCGAAATGTTCGAAATTACGAAGTAGAACATTTTTAAAATGTGCACCGTTGGCCAATCGAAAATAGTTAGAGATGATTTCAAAAAAAAAAAGCTGAAAACATCACTGTTTCAGTAGATTTACATATTTTTCTGGAATTTGAAAAACACTATTATTACGAGATTGTGGTGCCTTTTTATAAATTCAGAATTTTGGCATCTAAAAAGAACGGATATTTCGAAGATGTAGGAAAAAAGTTCATTATCGTCACGAATGAAATTGAATAAAAAGTAAAAATATTTAATTGAATTATTTTAGAAACGGGCATTTTATTCAAAAAATGTTGGGAACATGCTCCTCCGTTTTTTTTTCTGACAATATCGCTGAAAATTATTTGAATTTTTGTTCAAATTTTGAAAAATTTTTGTTCGAGACTTCCAACCCACCGCGAACAATGTTTTTCCCAGATTTATTATTATTTATTATTATTTTTTTTATATACTCTACGGATCGAAATACCCTCAAATGCCTACCGTAAAGTCTCTAATAGAAGGGCACCCCAAACGCTGCCCCGGAGAATCATTATATCTTGAGACTGATAAGAGATATCAAAAAGTTGTCAACAGCAAGCTTATAGTCCTAGTTTTGATCTACAAATTTGCTGTTGACAACTTTTTGATATTCCTTATCAATCTCGAGATATAATCATTCTCCGGGGCAGCGTTTGGGGTGCCCTTCTATTAGAGACTTTACGGTATTTTCAGACTAAATTTCAAGCATTTTTCCAAAATCAGCTTCTGGCTGTGTGCTCGGCGAGCCGGTATTGTATTTCTGAAAACTGAGGAACGTCTACATGGGAAGTAGATCAAAAATGTATCGGCTCGTGTGAAATTGGCTATTATCACTATCTTATGCCCTTTTCTGGTCGGAAAATGAAAAAAAATATAAATCCGACTGATAATCTGATTTTGTTATTAGTCGGCGGCAAAGAGAAATATATATATAATCTGATAACGTCAGTGATATGGACATTTTTTGGAAAAAATTAGAAAATAAAAAAAAATTATTTTTCAAAAAAATTTGTTCCCGTTTCGAAAATTATTCAACATATTTATGATTTTATTTTCAATGTTAAACTGTGTTCAGATAGCTCTAAACTCTTTTATATTTTCAAAAATATCTCCTTTTTTTGAGGTGCCAAATTCAGAATTTATGAAAAATTTTGTTCATAAGAAAATTTTCCAAAAAAAAAAAGAAAAAAATTGCTAGGATTACTGTAACAGTAACCGAATATTCATAAACTACAGTAACCCTCTGTACCATAGCATTTATACATCAGATTACTGCCACGGGGGTCCAAACGCGACGTGGAATAATGAAAATTTGAATTTCCCGCGGTAAAATTTCGTCGAAATTCGCTGCGTAGCGACTCGGGGATACGGAGCGAAATCGGCGGCCCCCGTGTTACTGTAACGATGTAATTTTGAATAATGATCTGTTGCGGTGGGAATTTTCGGAAAAAAATAGAAAATTAGCAAAAATCCACTGATGTGTTTCAGAACTGCTATCGGATGCTACCGAGGAGAGCTTTGCCGAATAATCATTATATCTCGATATTGATAAGAGATATCAAAAAATTATCAACTGCAAAGTTATAGTCCTATTTATGATCTACAAGTTTACAGTTGACAACTTTTTGATATCTCTTATCAATCTCGAGATATAATCATTCTCCGGCAGAGCTCTGGTTGCGGGGCCATTTCGATGTAATACGTATAAAAAACAATTTTGTCTACAATAATAATAATTTTAATTAAAGAAACAAAAAGGGAGAATTTCTAGTCAGGTCAGTGAATATAAAATGAAGCCAATTACTGGGAAAATGTCATTTTTTATTTCTAATTTTGCGAAGGACAGAAAAGGTCAAAAAATGCATTGATGCAGAAAAAGAAGAAGAAGAAGAGGAAATTATTAGGTGCACACGAGAGCAGAAACACCCCCATTTCCATATCTCTCTCTCTCTCCGTCTCTTCTTATTGCACACTCTCTCTCTCTCTCTCCGGTTTTCCGGTCTTTCCGGTCATTCCCTAATGTCGCCGGAAATTAGATATTATTATTATTATTATTATTAGGTTTTTTTTTCTTTTTTTTTTTGGTCTCGGAGGAAACTCACATTCCCCCACATCGATTATCGACCGCGTCGTTTTTGACGTTTTCAATTGGTTTTTTTCTATTAAATTCTTCTGATCTACCTTTACCTTCGGGAATTTGTAAAACCTTCAGCAAGTTTTTAAAATTGTTTTTGCAAACGTTAATTTAAATTTAACAAAAAAAGAAATTTACAATTTTCTAAAAATCAGAAACCATCATAATGATAAGTTTTAAAACTTTAAAAAATTCAGAATTTTTTTTTCGATTTTTTAATTTTTTCAAAAAAAAATTTTCAAAATTTTTTTCAAATTTATTTTGAATTTCTAAAATTTTAAATTCTACAAATATTCTTTTAATTTATTTAACAAAAACGAAATTCAAAATTTTCTAAAAACCATAAATAATTATAATGATAATAATAAGCTTTAAAATTAAAAAAAAAAAAATTCTGAACATTTTTCGATTTTTTCAAAAATTTTTTTTTCCAATTCATTTTCAAATGAGATATTATTGGGTTTATGCGGTTTTTACGTGAGTCTTTGGGGAAAAAACAGGTGAATTTCATTTTATTTTCAATTTTCTGAATCACTTATTCAAAAGTTTGCATTTTTCCCTTTTTCTGGAGAAATTTTGAAAAATTCATTTATTTTTTTTCGAAAGAATGGTCTTTTTTCAAAAAATCATAACTAATTTCAAAATTGAGTAAATGACTCTGTCAAAAAACGAAATCAGAGCTGAATAGTTGTAGATTAGGGGAAAAATAAGGAAAATTGCTGAAATTTTGAATTGGGGTCTGTATTCATGTCAAAACAAGGACCAATATCAGTGGACACCCATTTTCAATTTCGGTCACTTTTTCGAATTTTTTTGTCTAAAATTTCAAATATTTTGAATAAAATCCAATTTCCCATTAAAAATAATTTTTTGCAAAGTTTTGATTTAACAAAATGTTTACAAGCGACTCAACCAGTCATCAAATCACTTTTGCATTAATTGAAATTATTTTTTTTTGTTGAAACGGAAAAAAAAATTTGAAAAAAAAATCGAAAAATTTCAGAATTTTAAGTTTTTGGATATTATTTGAAGACGGCCTTTCTTCGAAAAAGAAATGAATAAAAATCTAAAACTTATGAAAATTCTTTGAAATTTTAAATTGGGTTTTTGAAAAATTGAAAAAAAAATTTTTTTTTGTAATTTTTAGTTATTTTTAATTTTTCCAAAAATCACTTTGCCATTCAGAAATTTCAATTTTCAGCAAGCCCCGTTTTCTTTTAAAAAACATTATTTCTTAACTTTAAAAAAATAAATTTTGATTTTTTTTCAGAAATTTTCGCGTTTTCCCAAAAAAAAAATAGTAAAAAAAAAAATTTATTTTCACACTTTGGATTACTGTACGATTGCTGTAGCGACGTAATTCAGAAATTTCGAATTCTCTAAAAATTTCTTAAAACTAAAAAAAAAATGTTAAAATTTTCATTGTTAAAATTATTTTTCGAAAATTTTTTTCATGAATTTTGAATTTTTCCTAAAAATTAATTCAAATGTAAAATGAACAAAATTTGAAATTTTCTAAAAATTTGAAACAATAATAATAAGAGAAATAAATTTTAAAATTAAAAAAAATTCTGAAATTTTTTTGATTTTTTGATTTGTTCAAAAAAAAATTTTCTAATTTTTTAAAAATTTATTTCGAATTTCTAGAATTTTAAATTCTTCAAATATTCTCAATTTCCTCTCCAAACCACCCCCTCCCTCTCTTATCACCTTATCACTAACCCCTATCAAACGATTTCCATCATCTCGTACTGTTAATCAGTGAATCGGAAGCTTCTTCCTTCCCTCTGTGACCACCTTATCACTATTCCCTTATCAGTTGATTAATCAGTGATAAAAGACCGAAAGTCCCTTGTGTCAGCCACCCGGAAACAATTACAAATGTCAGTGGGAATTAGTGATTGTCTCATCGAATCACTATCACTCGAATCGATGAACCCCCTTATCAGTTGATACCCTTACCAATTGATACCTCTTATCAGCTGATTATCAGTTGGGAGAACTCTGAATTCTGTAAACAAATACGAAAATTTCCACCTGTCAGAGCTCATTCGAAAGAGCACAAATTGGCTCTGAGAGCTCTGTTTGAGCCCCGAACTGAACTGGGGACACGGGGGACATCTGGAAATGGACCCTGTCTTCTGGAGAATTCCACCGAGAATTCGGAAGCCATCACATCTGAAAGTGCCCCTTTGAGTGGTGATCTCACTTCCAATGAGCACAACTCGACTCAAAATGCTCCAAATGAGCTCGAACTCGAAGTGAGGGTGAATGAGATGATGAACTATGACTCTGTTGGGTTTCCGATGGATTCCCTGAATTTCAGAAGTATCCCATTTGTCTGAAATTCATGTCACTGTTTTTTTAATTTCGTGGAAAAACACGGCCCATGAGAATGATTATATCTCGAGATTGATAAGAGATATCAAAAAGTTGTCAACTGCAAGTTTGTACTCCTAGTTTTGATCTACAAGTTTGCAGTTGACAACGTTTTGATATCTCTAATCAATCTCGAGATATAATGATTCTCCTGGGCAGCAAAAATACGGTAATTTCACTTTCAGCCACATTTTCCAAAAGTAAGGAATGAAAAATTCGAAAATCTGAAAATTGTGCAGTGTCGTGGATACAAAAAGCTTCAAATTCTGAATTTGCAGAGTTCCAGTAGTTTGAAAATTGAACATTCGAAAAATTTTTTTAATTTTTGAAAAAAAAATTAAATTTTTAGAAATCGAAATATTTTCCGAGTTTAAAATTCTTCTGAAAATTCGTTCGTTGCAGCGAAATTGAGCTGAAAATAACTTGAATTTTAGTAAAAAAGGGAGAAAAAAGTTTTTTTATTTTAGAAAAAAATTTTTTTTTTCTTTTTTTTTCGTGTTCAAAAATTTTCTATAAATTCCAAATTGAGCTCTATGGCTGATAAATTGCATTGAGATCATTTCCAGCTCGAACGGGAGCAATTTCAGCAAAGTCACGTGCTCATTTCCATTTTCAATAGAGTGAGAAAAAAAATTTAAAAAAAACACGAAATTCGGAACATTTTTTTGTCGAAATCCAATCCAATCGTCTCGTTCTTCTTGTTCTTCGTGTGATTCGAATGGGAAAAAGGAAGAAGAGCTCACGGAGCAAAAGAGAGATGTGTGTTGAGAGGGCTCACATGCACACGCGAAAAGCAATAAACCCCCCTTCCCCCCGAGATCTCAAGATGTTTAGGGCTTATTTCGGAGGATGAAATGAGCAAAAAAGAGACGAAGAGAGAGAGAGAACGAATGAAATCCACCCGCGGAGGAGGTAGATCACATCGCCCTCCGTTTTTTACTTTGCGTTCCGAGGCCTTGGTGGCCTAACTTTTCAACTTTTGGATTTCTAGGCCACTTGCAACAACATTTGCAATAGAGCGCTTACACTTATTGCACACAATTTAGAGAATTCCAACCGTTTGGAGTCGAGTTACCGTATTTTCTCGAATAGAGCGGCACCTCTGCCGGAGAATCATCATATCTCGAGATTGATAAGAGATATCAAAAAGTTATCAACAGCAAACTTGTAGATCACAAATAGGACTACAATTTTGCAGTTGACAACTTTTTGATATCTCTTATCAATCTCGAGATGCAGTGTACTGCGCATCAGAATAAGGAGTTTTCATGAAAATTCAATGATTCTTTGAAATAGTGAATGTTTTCTCTATCTATTTACCGTATTTATTAAATTTCCAAAAAAACTCAAAATTCCTATGATTGCTTTGAGCAGGACATTTTCAGTTTGAAAATTCTGAAAAATTGGAAAAAAATTTTCCATTTTCAAAAACAAAATATCCGTTTGGGAATCATTTATACTCACTCTTGAGCTCATTTTGACATTTACACAGAATTGAAAATTGAAAATTTTTCCGATTTTCGGTTTTCAGTTTTCAGTGTCAGTTTCAGAGTTTCAGCTAATTTTCAGACAATCAGTTTCATTTTTTGCCAATAAAATAGGAGCATGTTCCCGATGTCTCTGGCTATAACATATCCAAGAACCACCTCAAACGGACCATGTTGAGCCGAGTTATGGTCAATTGAACATCCCGGATGCAAACGCGCTCCACTGACATTGTGGGTCTCACCACGTGTACTTCTCGTGGAGGAGGCGGTAGAGCGCGATTTGTGAGGAGTTTCAAAACCTATCCCACTGTCTCTCCGTCTGCACTCTCTCCATTATCCATGCTCTTTTTTTCGGATTTTCGTGTCGAGACCCAAAAAATCCAAATGATGGCCTAAACGTTCAAAAATCTTGAAAAACTAGACCGCAACCTATTAGAGTGATTTTCGACTTGGGAACCAAAAAAATCCACGTCTTTGGGAACCTAGGCCATGTCGACTAATGTTTCCACTTGGCCTAGAATTATCAGCGCAACCTAGGCCGCAGCTGATGGCCTAGGAATCCAAGACTTTGGAGAAGAACTAGGTCATTACCACTAACTGGCCCAACCCAGCTTTCCTTCTCTGCGTATCTCCTCTCTCTCTCTCTCTTCCACTTCATTTCCATTTTCCTTCCAGAAGTTCTCCTTCTCGTCGTCGTCGAGCCAGTATGCAGCCTTCGCACCACTACCGTTCCTCCCTCTCTCCCCAACGATCGCCCCGTCTCAAACGCTTCTCCGAGCAGCTCTCCCACATCCGGATATCGCTCGATCCGCCGAGCCCGCCCTTCCTCAGCCCCTCGCCGCTCGGAGACATCCGCGAGAACGAGGAGCCCCTGCGCATGCACTACCTCCAGGTGCCCGGAAACCAGATCGACGAGAACTCGCCCGACCTGCTCACAGTCTCCCAAGTGGGCGGAGTGTTCGTGTTCGGCGCGACGAGGTGTCTGTCGTCGCCGCCGCCCGACAGACGGACGTCGTTCGCGTCGACCATGTCCGACACGAACAGCTCCATCACGATCCCCATGTCGTCCAGCTATCAGAACCTCTTATCACCTATGTGGAGCACTATGAAGTACTCGAGCGACGACAACGAGACTCCGCCCAACGAGCCGAGTCCCCGTAGATCGAAAAGTGCCCTGGTGAGTGAGGGAGTGGGGGAGGATTTTTTTTCTCTGTTTCAGAAATACTTTTTTGAAAATTTCTTTTCTTACACAAATAATCATATTTATTGAAATTGTTGCTTCAAATTTAAAAATTAATTGAAAAATAAATCTGAATTTCCAGTTTTTAAAAAATTCAATTTTTTCGATTAAATTTCTTTAATTATAGAAAAAATTCGAAAAATCTATATAAAATAAATTATCTGTGAAAAATGGAAAATTCCAAATTTTTTAGATTTGAAACAAAGTGTGTTTATTTTTTTGGAGAATTTATTTGAAATTTAAAATTGTTTTTCAAAAAAAATTGAGTGTTCTTATTTTTTTAATTTGAAAAATCCGTATCTAAAAAAAAATTTTTTTCTCAATTTTTCAGAACATTATTTTCCAAGAAATTCTTAAAAATTGATATGCTAAAAAACAGAAAAACCAAATATTTTTTAACTTTTTTCGGAGAATTTATTTAAAATTAAACATTATTTCTAGGTAATCTGTCCAAAAACAGAAAAAAGCTAAATTGTTAAAATTTTTTTCTGAGAATTTATTTTCCAAAAATTTCGAGTGTTTTTATTTTTTTATTTTAAAAAATCCGTGTCTAAAAAAAATTCAATTTTCAGAAAATCAAGTTTAACAAAAAAGTTAAGGTAATCTGTCCAAAAACAGAAAAGCTCTAAAAATTTTCAATTTTTTTTAATTAGCAAAAATGTTTTTAAAAAAAAACGTCGTTTTTTTCTAGAAATTCTCTAATTTATTTACTCCATTTGAAAAAACCCACTAAAAAAAGGCCAAAAAGCTTTTCTATTTTTCGCCAACAATTCTTCCAAGAAACTCGCCAGACAAAACATGTAAAATAGCGAATTAATGGGAAGGGAGGGGAAATTAAGTTAATTAAGTTAAAAAGAGGCAGAAGAGAGAGAGAGAGATGATGGAAGATGGAGAGACGCAGAGAGAAGGCATGGAAAGGGCGGGAATGGAAGTGTGTAATATAGTAAGAAGACGGCCGTCGCCACCCGCGTATCATTCTCCCGAAAAGAGAAGACAGAAATCGGGAAGAACCCCTCCGTCCCCGGGAGGTATTACTATACACATTCACTTTTTATTGACCATCTTCCGGCCGTCTCCTCCTCCTCCTGCCAACGATACTTCCCCCGCAACCTGTCTTCTTCACAGACACACGGTTTTATTATGATTTTATCGATGGGTTTCTGATCTTTTTTTTTGACTGATTTTCCTATATTTTTTTTCATTTTTTATTCTGCTGATCACTACTGGCAGCAGAGAAGCAGCGAAATGCTGACCTTTAAGCCTAGAAGAAAGGTAATTTTTTTGGGGATTTTAGGGGATTTTAGGGGTATTTTAGGGGGTTTGAAGTTTTTTGGAAATTGATTTTTTTTTGGTATTTTTGCAATTTTTAGGAGTTTTGGAATTTGACAATTTTCGGTGTAGTATCAATTTAGAAATTTTGAGGAGTCCGGGAATTTTTTTTTGAGAATTTTACGATTTTTAGAAATTTTTCAACTTGCGTTTTTTTCTTTTGCTAAACCGTACACGGAATTAGCACAGTTGAACAATCCAATTTAAAACTAATTTTTTTGAAACTGAAATTTTTGTTAAAATTTTAAAATTTTAAAAACGAGTATGAACTATTTTTTCATAAATTCATTTTTCTTTTTTGATTTTTATGATACAGAAAATTTATTTTTTTTTCATAGGATATTTAAATATTTCAACTGCAATTTTTCTAGATTTCTGTAATTCTTACAGAAATTTTCGTATTTCTGTTTTTTTTTTTGCACGAATTTCGGTCTACTATTAGCTCCGTTGAACAATCGAATTTTTAAAATAATTTTTTGAAACAGGTATTTTTTTCAAGTAGTATGAACTATTTTTCATAAAATAATTTTACTTTTTTCAATTTTCATGAGGCAGAAAATTAATTTTGCGGATATTAAAATATTTAACTGGAATTTTTCTAGAACTCTGTAATTCATACAGAAATTACAGAAAAATTGTTTGAAAATTTTGAATTTCTGCTTAATTGTGTTTTTCACGCATTTCAGGTTTACAAACACATTATTTAAAAAAAAAATAATTTTTCTTTTTCAATTTCCATGAAGCAGAAAATTAATTTTGGGGATATTTAAATATTTAACTGGAATATTTCTAGCATTTCGCCGAGCTTATAGTAGTCTCTTTTTTGGGATTTTTATATAAATGATGAATATCTATGTTATCAGTGATAGTTGCACAATTTTTCCAATTATTTCAAGTCCTATACTAAATATATTTTTATAATAAAAAAAAAATCAATTTCAAAGTCAAATTTTGTGTTTCCTCCCTGTAAAAATCAGAAAAAACCAAAACGAAAAGAAGAACGCACTCTTTTTTTTCGGTTTGTTTACTCGGTCTTTTCGTCTGATAAGCCGTCAAAATGTGTTTTTGTGAAACTAATTAGTCGTCAAGGGAGACACCCCCCCCCCTTCTCCTATTTTCGCCGTTTTTCTCTTTTCACACTTTTCGCCTTGTTTACCGCCTTTCAATACATCAAATATACTGGTTCGCTGATTTTTGAGCTACTTTTGATATTTTATAGAAAATGGAGAACTTTTCTAGAAAAGTGAGTTTTTTTTTGAGTCAAAAAATTGAGTCTTGAAAATGGAAAAAAATGGGAGGAATTTTTTACTGATTTTTTTAAGAAACAGAAAAGCTCAATTTCTAAAATTTTTGAAATTAAAAAAAAATTTTGATAAAAAATTTTTTTTCGTTAAAAGTCGGGGGGGAGGGTTTTAAATGGAAGTTGTTTGAAAATTCAGAAAAAAATAATTTTTCTTATATTTTCGAGATTAAAAATTTTTTTTTTTAAATTTTTACAAAAAATTTCGAAAACTCACCAATTGATTTCCAGAGTAACCGATCGTCGTCCGACTGCATAAATGTGCCTCCAATCGTATTCTCGCCGGTTTTGTCCCGGCCGATTCGTTCGATTTCGCCGACAATGTCCATGTCACCCACATTTCGCAATCATCATGTGAGTTTTTGTGAAGAATTTCCAATTAAAACACTCCACAGTACACTTATTCTGCTATTTTCCATCAAAAACTGTGACATGAGTCACTTATTTGACAGGAAAGTGGTTGATACACAAAAATGACTCATTTTCTTCAATATCCACCGATTTTTCGCTTTTTTCGCCGCTTTTTGCGGCGTTTTGCACAATTCCTCTTAGGAATGTACAGAAAATTGACTTTATCGTGAAGAAAAATCGAAAATTGGCCGCAATTTCTGCTCTGCAAAAATCTATCCGCCTCGTTGCTCGATTTCGCATTTATTGATGTTTTCCTTGTCGATGTTTGACGCATTTCTTTGCAGAAAATGTGAAGAATTGCGTTTTCTGCGCGTTTTAATAAAAAAAACCCGAGAAAAACTGGAAATTTGCTGAAAATCGCTGAAAATTGGGATTTTTCGAGATAAAAAAGGTTACGGTTCACACCCATTTCTAACGCCAAGTGTGCAAACACAGTACAGATTTTAAGATTTACAGTAGTCTTTTGAAAAAAACAACATTTGAATTTCGAGTTTTTGCTCATTTTCGACGGTTTTTCTTCAAGTTTCCCGCTTTTCTGTGAGTTTTTTATATTTTTTGACTTAAAATTTGAATCTTGCTTGTTTCTAAATGTGCTTAGGTAGTATAATACAGTAAAATTAGCTCAAAATGCCGCAAAAATTATTTTGGTTGTTTTTTTGAAAAAAAAAATGTTAAGCAAGAAAACATCCGTTTCTCTGATCAATTCCAAGTTTTGAACAATTGCTCGAGCATTTTAAAGTGATTTTAGACATTAAAAGTCACAAAATTCCACTTTATAATTGAGAAATTCTCCAAACCCGTAAATATATGCAGAAATGATCTCCTGCCCCAACTTCACCTCCTCTGAGCACTTCTCCTCCCAAAAACCCTCGAAAACCGAGTATTTCCGTTGATTTGTCGACGTAAAAAGACCAACTTCTGACCGTTTCTTCTCACTTTCAAGCGCCTCGAGTGGCTCTTGTTAAACTTGTTCTTATCAGTCGAGCAGATCACTAATCGATAATCTCTTTACACTATTGCACAAAAAGAAGATACTGCTCCTCCTCTTGGGCGAGAAACGACGACGCGACTGGCCGAATCTCAAGTGTTCTGGTCAATAATAGCGCGGCCGCCAAGTGCGCCAGTCGGGTCGCTGGCGCACTTCTCGTGCTTTCCATTCACATAAAATTGATTACTCGCTGCTTTTGCGGAGCCATTAACTATCAAATTGGAATTTTTCAAAGCTCTTACGATTTTTCAATAATTTTTCTAATATTTCTAATTTTTTTAAATTTTTTAAATTACCACCTTCTAGCGAAAATCACTTCTTTTGGAAAAAATTCCGAAAAAAATCCTTTTCAATATAAATTTCTCTCCCCTCATTTTCAATTTATTTTCAATAATAATTGAAATCGATTAAGTAAAAGCCCTCTAAATTCCACTTTTGAAAGAAAAGAAACTGAAAGTTCGTGTGAACTGAGGCGAAAAAATCGGAGAATCGCCGCGCCGAACGCCCACAATTTTCGCCTTTCTCCCACTTATTATTAGTTTTTATTCCATTTAATTGTCGGCTTTCATCGATTTTTTGAGCGAAATTAACGTCGATTTTTGAGCGAAATTTTCCAAAAAAAAATTACAAAAAATCCCCCATCACTCTCATTTCTTCCGGCTTTAAACCCAATAATCTCAATAATTTTTCCCTGATTTTTGCTAAAAATACAAAAAAATATCCGAATTTCCGTCCATTAATCCTATCATTTTTGTTTTTCGCTCCGCGTCTTCTTTTCCGTATCAATTCCGGAAGGAAATGTACATTTTTCAGTGAAAACTCTGGTTTTAAATCGAATTTTTAAATCAAACTTGCCTGCTGAAAATGGACAATTTATTGGCTGATTTTTAAAAGGAAAACAAAGGTAGATTTATATTTTCTTGAAAATTTTTATTTATTATATTGAAAATTCAAAAAAAAACTAAAACTGTTTCAAATAGTCTGAAAATCTAAGAATTGCAAATAATGTCAATGTCTGATTTTCTTATACAGAATTTTTTTGAAAAAATTTCTGAAAACCGTCCAAAACCGAATCAAATAATTGAAAACCAAAAAGAATCCGGAATTCGTGACCGAAATTCGATATTCGCTGCAAATGTCGCACAAATTTCCATTTCCTCTCTTTTCCCCTCCCGCTGCTCATTTTGGCTCCAAAAAGAGGGAATTTGTCATTCAAAAGTCGATTATCCCGTCGGCAGCGGAAGAAATTGAGCAGACGGCTGTCTTTTCTGCTCAATTCGTCATTTTAGACGGACACGAATTGGCGGCGACCCGAACGCCCGTTTATTCCGGATTTAGTACAGCAGGCAGTATTTTTCGAGTCTTTTAAAAATTATTTTTTTGGGAATTTCCAAAACATCAGTGATTTTTTACAAATTGGAAAATTTAAAAAGTTAATTTTAATTTTCTTCTCTTTATTTTATTTTTTTGAAAAAATGGAGACGTTATCACTATTTTGGGAAAGAAGGACAATATTTTAGAAAAAAAAAGAAAAAGAATAAAGTCGGTTTCAAAATTATATTTTATTTCTCCTTGAAAAATTCTGAATTTGTTTCCTCTAGGCCTTCAAGTATCTTCCAAGCATCCCCTCGATTATTAAAAAAAAATAATTCTAAATAATTTATTTTTCCGATTTTACGATTTTTTCCAATGATTTATTGATTTAGCCAATTTGCGGCCAGTTGAAGTTAATTTTACGAGATTAAAAATTAATTAATTTCTGAACCCTGACATTTTAAAAGCATTTTTTGCTTTTCAACAAAATTCAATTAAAACATTTCCAATCAATTCATCAAATTGTTCGATTTTATTTTGGGATACTGATCCTGGAACGATTTTTGGAATTTAGGGCAAAAACAAATTAATCAAAAAAAATTTACGGTTTCTAAAATTTTATTTAAAAATTTCCAACACTATTTCACCATTAATCCCATTCTGCAAAAAAAGCGAATTTAAAATTGATCACTTTTGCACTTTTGGTCATGATAATCTGAATTTCATGGGACTCTTGACTCACTTCCGGTGCTCCTTATCAAGTAGTCATTGTTTCTTTTTCCTCCCTCATTTCCTCCTTTTTTTTCTGTCATTTTATGACCCAGATGAGTGTTCCAATGGTGTGACGCTTTCATTTTTATGGTCTAGCCGTTTTTTTGAACAAAAAAAACAGAAATAGATGGGAGAAATGGAGGGTTTGTTGACGTTTTCCCGATGAAAGTGGTTTTAGTGTGTCTCAACTCACGTTTTATGACCCCTTTGAGAACTCGCCGGCTCTAGACACACTTTCCAGGTGTTTTTGTCGATTTTTTCCGGAATTTTGAGATTTTAATGGTTCCTGTTATCGACAAAATAATTTTATTTTTTTTTGAATAGCTTTTTGAATAGTATAGAAACCAATAAAATATTATTAACAAATAATTTGTAAAATAATTTTTTGAGAATAAAAAAATTATCGAATTGGTATTTATTCTCATACTGGCAACTCATCAAAGAATTTTTTGAAATTTTATTAACGAAATCAATTGAAACTGGAAAATTTTCCAAAACTCGAATATAGAAATATCCATTTTTTTCAAATTTTCACGATTTTCCTCCATTCAATGTGATTTCAGTTTCTCAAGGTACATCCAAATACTATTCCTGTTAGATCTTCCATGAAAATACAAATAACCCCTTGGCTTATACCCCACCTGGCTTTCCTTAATTTAAAAAAAATCAAATTTTTTTTTCAAATTAAAATTTAACTGAAAATAAGTAATAGTAAATTTTGAAATCAATCTGGAACTTCGCGCCTCGTCTAGTTTATTTTTTTTTGGTTAAGCAAATTTATTAGGAAAACCTCTGAAAAAACCGAAAATGTTTTTTTTCTTCAAAAATAAAATTCGATTTTTAAACTAAATTTTAAAAAATCAAAAATTTTTTAAATTTTTTTTCAAATTGAAATTTAACTGAAAATAAGTAATAGTGAATTTATAGTGAATAGTGAAACCTCTCAAAAAACCGGCGAAAAATTAGTCATATTATTTTTCCCTAAAAATGTTTTTTTTCTCAAAAATAAAATTCGATATTCTTCAGAAATTCTTCGCTGTCAGATTTCGTGTTGAGATAAAAAAGAGCCGCCGACTGCTCGTATTTAGTGCCCTCCCCGGAAGCATTAGCGCCTTTTCCCCGCCCCATCCGGCGTCTTTTTGGGTCTTGTCGCCGGAAAAACTGATGCGTTTTGTGTTTCCCTTGGGGAAATTGTGCTCTTGGCTAATTAAAAATGCGTGAAGAGCCTCTCCTCCCTTCCATCGATTTTAGGCGTGGAATGAGGGGAAAATGGGCAGGAAACGACGTAAATTAATCCCCCCCCCCTCACATTTCCCCCCTCTCTCTCCATTTTTGAGCCCATTGTTCGAGATGATGCTCTCACATGATTCTCTCACATTTTCCCCCCTGTTTTCCGGTTTGGATTTGTCAGATTTATTATCAGATTATTTAGTGGCAAAAAAATCAAAAAGGTCAAAACAAATTTTTTTTTCAAATCTCTTTGAAAAAATTTGAGAATGAATGGAAAATCAAGGCAAACGCGACGGCTATATTTGGATGTTTTCACTTTCAATTTTCCCCTCATTCACTCGGATTTTTGAAGAAGGGGGGAATTCCGAGGGGTAGAAGGGGGGAAACGTCAGTTGCATTTGGCTCTTTTGCCGATTTTTGCTCGGTTAGTAACGAGAGAAACACGACATTTATGCACGTTTCTTAGATGTCTTTTGCCGATTTTTCCCCCCGGCTTTTACGCTATTTTTTCCGATTTTTTTCCTTTTTTTAGAAGATGTTGTTGCAAATTTTTGGATTTTTAGATTTTTTAAAAATGTTACAAGGTTTTGAAATTCCTGAAATTTGAGGTTTTGATTGAAAATTATTGTTTTTACTGAAATCCTAAAAATTGAAAATTCGATTTTTCCTTGTTTCCAGTGGAATAGATTTTTTTTATTTTCGAATTTTTTGCATAATCTCAAATTTTCGAGTCCAAGTTAGAATAATTATTTTAAAAAAACATTTTCTCTAGAATACAAAACTCCAAAACAAAAATTGTGAGAGTTTTTTAAAAAAAGAGCAAAAAAAGCAATTTTGAATAATTATAATTATGCCTATAATTTTTATAATTGGCCGGATAATTGTGAGAAACTCATTACTTGGTTATTATAAAACCCATTTTTCATATCGACTGGAAGAAAATTTTTTTTCGCTGTTTGAATATTTTCTCTTATTTAGTTAAGAAACTTGAATTTCAGTGCCTTCTCGGGTTTTTTTTCATTATTTTTAAAAATTAAAGAAAACAAAAAACAATGTGTTTTAAACAAAAAAAAAAATCAAAAATACGTTCTTTCAAAATTAAAGTTCAAAATTAGTTTTAATATTAACTTTCTAAATTATTATTTTTTTTTCAATTTATTTGGAAAAATACATTTGTTTTCGAAAGTCCCACTTTCTTGACGATTTTTTTACTATATTTTCAACTTTCCAGATTAAACCCGAATTTCAGTATTTTTGATGTTTTGTTAACAAAATTATGTGCTTGAAATAATTTTTTAAAAAAGCTCAAACTATTCTCCAATTTAAAAATCGAAAAAAAATTGAAGAAGTGTTCAAAATCCTGAAAAAACCGGAAATCGAGAAGTATAAAAAAAACAGAAAAATGTCGCTGAAAAATAACAAAATTTGCGTAAAAGCCTCATCCAGACACCCCTTCTCGTGTGTGTCGAGCCAACTTTTGCGCCGTCCGTCGCCGTCCATTTCCGGGTTTTTTCCCCTGTTAGACACACCCAGAAGAGACTCGTCTTTCTCTCTTGACTCATAAAAAATGCCCGTTTTTCCCTTCTCCCGCGCCCGTTCCCCGCCCCCCATTCTCATGTTTTTGTCGTTTTTTTTGGTCTGAAAACATGAGAATGAGAATGGAAGACACTGGTGTCCGTTTCCTGTGGCTCCTGAGAAAAAATGTGACATTTTCACTTTTGTTTTCGTTTTTTTGCTTCTGGAATTTCGCTGGAATTCCAAAATAGACTCGGAGATGTTGGTTTCTCTTTTTTCAATTTTCAGCGCTTTTATAGGAAATTTGGAACAAACGTAAACTCGAAATGAAAGTTTCGGAAAAATTTAGACAAATAAGTAAAAGGATACGAACAATCCATAATCCATAAAGTAAATATGCTAAAAATATTCAAGCGGATAAGAAACAGTAATTGTTTTTATTCAAATCGAAGAATATTTTTGTAAAAAAAATAATGGTTTTTCAATTTTTTGAAAATAACTTCAACAAAAAATTAAAATTTTAAAATTCAAAAAAAACTTCCCAAAATTTTGCTACTTTTCTTCATTTGCAAAATTATTAGTTAATTACGATTTTAATTTATTTAAAAATTTCTGTTATTAAAAAACTTTATAAAAATGATTCTCGCACCAAAAGAATGCTCGCAAATGTGTCCACCTTTTTTCTCATTTCCTTGTCATTATTTAAAGTAATTTGATCTCCGTTTGGCTAGCTGACTAATTTTCTGCTACGCGGCGAAAAATGTGCGCTTTGGAACTTTTTTCACAACGAAACTGCTTAAAATAACCGTTTTTCGCGGTAAAAACAATGCTTTTTTTTTGAATTTCAAGGCAAAATTTCGAATTTAATGTCAATTTATTTCCATATCTCCCTCCTACCAAATCACCCTATCATCTCTCTCTCATTTGCAGAACTCGGACTCGGAAAGCGACACGGGCGTGACAGCGTTCGCCTCCTCCTCAATTCCCTCTTCATCGTCGGGTCTCGTGTGGAAAGGAAGCGGAAGTCTGATGATACCGCCACGTCGATCATTCCATCGAACGGCGACCGGCGGAAATGACTCGTCCGACAGTGGAAACAACGTCGAGCGACTTCTCAAAAGGAATCGACGACGCACGATGGCTATTCATGGTGAGTTTTACGAGGGCGATTTCTTTTTTTTTCTTTCCGGTGGTCAAGACGGTTTGGCAGGAGGTTTTTCAAAAATATAGATATGAAAGAAGGACTGTTTATCCAAAACGCTCTTGTCACACTGGATTTTCCCAGTTCTGAAGAAATTTTCTTATAAAAAAATACCGTATTTCCTCGAATAGAGCGTCACCCCAAACACTGACCAGGAAAATCATTATATCTCGAGATTGATAAGAGATATCAAAAAGTTGTAAACAGCAAACTCGTAGATCGTAACTAGGAGTACAAGTTTGCTGTTGACAACTTTTTGATATCTCTTATCAATCTCGAGATATAATGATTCTACGGCAGCATTCGGAGTGGCGCTCTATTCGAGAAAAAACTAAATCGAAAAAAATTGGAGTTGAAGAAAAAGTATTCAAAAACCTGTTTCAAACTCATGTAAATCAAAGTTTCGTAAGTAATCGTAATTGATCACTGTTTCATAAAAAGTACTTTTATTTTAAAGAACTTGGTTTTCATAATCTCTGCCACGGGTACGAAAATGTCCTGTCGGTTGGAATTCCACGACTGGATTCAGAATGAGATCGTTTTCACACTTCCCAAGTAGCGAAAAATTAAAAAAAAATTACTTTCGTTTTTGCGGCTCTCGTGGATCTAAATAGTTCATTTTCAAAAATATTTGAAAGATATTCTCTGCTCGAAACCCAACACTGACAATGAGAAAATAAGGGAATTCCAATTATTTCCGTTTCATCAGTAAAATAGAACAGTTTAGGGTTCCTATTCTCACTACTTTTCATGGGTTATTGGATTCGAATTTTTAAAAATTCTTTCCCGACAGAAGCTGTGACCATTCGGTTATTCATCTTTTTTTCTCCAGTGTTTTCAGTTTTTCGGAACAATGTGGGCGTTGGAGAAAAGAAAATGAGAAATCGGACGAAACGCTATGAATTTTTTATAATTTCACATGCGTGACGATTGAAAAATTGAATAGAGACTTGGGACGACGGTTTCACTGGATTCCAGCTCCTCCAGTGTCTTTGTGCTCCCGGAATGAGCATTTGATCCTTTATTTTTCTGTCGAATTGACCATTTTTGAGGAAAGAAAAACATTTTCTGGCCTTGCAAGCTATTTTTGCTCCAGAATCAATTTCAGCTCAATTTTTGCGAAATTCGTGATTTTAATTTCTGGAAACTGATTCTGGGAAATTGTCGGTATTCATCCGCAAATCCGAAAATCGAAAAATTATTAGAATTTTCTGAAACAGATTTCATTTAAAATAAATAGTTCAAAAAAAGAATATTTCAAAATACGATCCATTTTAACAATTTTTCCACAAAACTGAAGCTTTTCAAAATTTTGTTTAATTTATAACGTCCTTTTTATCTACAATTTTCAAAACATTATTATCAAAATCAGCGGATGTGGCGAAGTGTGCAGTTCACCGCATCGGCGGGTCTCGCCACGAAAACATTGAACTTTTAAAAAAAAAATCGACATGCGCGTTTACAAAAACTACGGTAGAAACTACGGTTTCTTCAAAGGTGCACGTCAATTTACAAAAAAAGTTTAATGTTTTCGTGGCGAGACCCGCCGATGCGGTGAACTGCACACTTCGCCACATCCGCTGATTTTGATAATAGAATACACCAAACTTGATTATTCCTATAGTTACTCCCTTCTTCTAGGCGTCGAAACCGAACCCGGACAGACGGCGGCCTCAACTGGCTGGTCCAGTGCCTCAATGACGAATCTGTGCCGGATCCGCTCGTCGCTCGGACACTCGGATCCGCAGCTCTCGAGCTCTTCGACCAACTCGTGCTTCTCCACCTCCACCTCGTCCCTCCACCCTCCCAAATCCTCAACTACCGCCGTCTCGTCGGGAGCCTCCACGAGCCGCTCGCCGGCCAATCACCGACCGTCCCTCCACTCCTCCACCTCTCCGGTCACTTTCCAACGATGTCGGTCTCCGATGCGGGTTCCCCAACGATCCACGAGCTCTTCGCACAATTTTGGAGCCGCCGGACCGAATGCGTCGACGACACAAGCCGGGCCGAGCAGCTCTGGAAGCTCGGTGCACAGTGGAGCAATTACGCTCAGGTACGTTGGATTGTTCTGGAATTATTGAAAAATTGAAAACAATGGAATGGAGCATTGAAATGCCATCGTCCTGTAGTCATTTTCATCTATTTTTGGAATTTTTTTTTATTCCATTTCAATTCTAAAATTGTTGTTCCCAAAAAATTTTATTTAAAAAAAAAGTCCAAAAATTCAAAAAAAAATTTATTTTAATAAATCCAAAAATTGTAAAGCTTCGAATTAAAAAAAATTCCTAGCTGAAAACGAATTTCGGACACCTGGTGTCTGGAATTTCTCAGAAAAATAGATTTTATTTCAAAAAAAAACCAATGTTACCCGGAATTTCCGGAACTTCCCGAAGATAACCGAAGCAAAATAAAATTGAAGTTTTCGGTTATTAAATCCAAATTTTAAATACTGCAAGTCATGAGAAACGAAAAAAAAATTAACTTAAAAAAATACAATTTTTTGTCTTTGGATATTTTATTCAATTTGACTTTTTTTTAATTCTGTAAATATATTCATCTTCGACCCTAACTTCCCCTTCCCCCTTCAAAATCCCGGAAAACCGTGCCCTTCCGCGCCAACGAACACTCGATTTCTCGTCCTTTTCCCACTTTTTTCCCGTGCAAAACCACGAGTAATCTTGTGATGAACAGAAAGAGGAGAAGAACAAGTAAATAGACGAGCGGATTGTGGACACACACACACACACACACCACGAGACCGTTGAAAAATAGAAATGGAGAGAAAGTGGTGGGAAGAGAGCGTGAGAGAAGCGGCGAGAAGAGGGTGTTATTGTGTGTCTCACTCGACTTATCTCACTTTTTGACGCGCCCCCCCCCCTCTCCTGACGAATTGGGTTGTTTTCCAAAGTTCCTTTTTCTGTCTTCTTTCACGTTTTGCACGGGTTCTTGATGTGTTTGTGAGACAACTTTGCATTTTTTTTTTCAAATTTTAGATGATTTCTCAGAAATCATTTCTGTACTTTTCGTTTTCAGTGACTCTTTGAATTATTTGGTGTTCCTTAAATTTCCAGTTTTTTGTAAATCCCCCGCGAAAACTCTGAAATCAATGACATGACGTTTATAGATTTTTAGAATTCTCACGATATCCATTACTGTAGTTTTCTGCAACACTGGCGGTGAGAATCAAGAACTGCTGGATCTGCCGCTGGGTATTGTGGGAAAAATGCCAAAATTTCAAATAACCAGGAAAAAAAAACGATTATTACAGTATCCTTTTTTTTAATAATATGGAATTATTTTCAAAATCAGCTTCTAATTTGAACCCGTTTCACTGGAATTTTAATATGAAATTTTTTTTCATTTGTTTAATAACTCAACGAGCATATAATATGTTCTTCTCAAAAAATGTTGTATAGTTCTTGAATTTTTCAACTTCTCTTCAGTGTGAGCTTTTCGAATAGCAGAAACAATCGCAACTTATTAGCATAGCGGCATTTTCGGAAAAAATTTGAAAAAATAGATGGATTTTTTTTGTAAATCTGTTTCACGAAGTCTTTAAAAATAATTTCATAAAAGATACTCTAATCAAGAAGTGCAGGGAGCTTTTTTGAAAAATCGAGTAGGAAGGTAGTGAGTAGCGAGTAGGAAATCCGAAAAAAACAGTCCGAAAAAACACAGAAGTGTCTGAAATTTTAGATGCACGAAATATGAATTTATTTGGAATTTTCCTTTATTTTTGAAAATTTTTCCCTACTCGCTACACATCTCAATCAATAATCATTTGTCCCGAAAACGGTCCTGCCAGTGCTTGCAGGACGTACTCGGCCCGTAATGGCAGTTCGCTGATGGCCCCCGTCCAGGACACCCGTCGATGGTCGCTGGCTTCACTTCCGTCGACTAGCGGATACGGTACACCCGGCACCGGCAGCAATTCGGGAGTTTCGGTGAGTTATCGGATGTTCATCGACGTGGCAATTGGATGGTTTTTTGACAATTTCTTTTTATTTTTTTTAAATATTTCGATTCCTACCCATCCACACTTATACCAAAAGTTTTGTTTTTTTTTAATTTCTAGGCCAAAAAACAGGGGAAACAATGTTTGGCTGGTGTTTTGAAAATTTTTAGCTAGTCCAGAAATTCGATAAGTCCAAACAGGTATTCATCTGCTTATTCATGTAATGCCTCCAGAGCCAATACTCGTCTTCGGAGCAAATCGGCGAGATGCTCGATCAGACACGAATCTCCGGTCCGTGCCGTCAAAACTCTTCCCGATTTGACAGCAACGACTCGTATGACGACGCCGCTTCTCAACAAGCCGCCGCTCAGAATGCGTTCCTCAATAGGCCCCGGAGCAGGAGTTTGACGTGAGTCTTTTTTTTCTGAAAAATGTTCATAGATTTTTTTTTTTGAATTTTTGATTTAAAAAAATAAGGCACTCCGCTGAAAATTGCCTGAATAGTTATTTCAAACTTACAAAACAATTTTTTCTATAACCTAAAATAAAAAATTTGGAAATATCACTGCCGATAAATAGAAATAGAGTTGGAACATGATTCACTTTATTTTTACAACAATTTTCAAAAATTAAGAAAAAAAGGATTTATCAGACATTTTTGTTTTGTACACGATTTTTTTTGAAAAAACTGAAACTCAGCGCGATAAAAGTGAAACGAACTTTTCATAAAAATTGTTTCCAGAAGTCCCATGAAATTCCTCAACGAGTACAACGTGGAGATGGTCAATCGAACGTCGGTGTACAAAGAGCGCTTTCCGAAGGCGAAATTGCAAATGGAAGAACGATTACGAGCATTTGTGGCCGAGAACGGACCCCTCAGCGGTGGAATCTCGCAACAGAACGCGGAAGACGATGACGTCACGCGGATGCCGTCCGGTAGCGGAAGTACCGGAGGACTCAAAGCCAAGGACAGCGTCGAGGAGGCGGTGATGAGGAGTCGAAGGAGTACGGTATGTTCATAAGGGGTTAGACGGAGGAGCCCGGGGGGCAATTTGAGACTTTCGAGGCAAATTAGTCTAAAAATAACTGAATTTGTTTATTTTCTTACGTTGTGACTGTGGGTTTGCAAGAGGTTTTTAGAAGTTTTTTCTCCTGTTTCAAAATTGATTTATTTTTAAAGTTTTTGATACATTGATAGTTCCAGGGTAGAAATATTGTCTCATTATCCAAATCAAATATTGTTATGGTTTTCTCCCATTTTTAAATTTCCCCTGATAACACTGAAAGAACTGGACAAAACACCTCGTCAAACACTTTCTGTTTCATTTTTTAGCTTTTTCAAAAAATTCAGCTGGATTTCAGTTGGTGCGAAATCCACAGTCAAAGTCTGCTTTAGCTAATTTTTATTAGTTTTTTTTTTTTTAAATTGTATAATTTAATGGAACGAGCACACTTTTCGAAAATTTATGAATACAACATTTTAAATGATCTACTTTATTGGAATTGTTTGAAATGAAAAAATTCCATTTTCATAGCAATTTTGAGAATGCTGAAAAAATAAGTCACAAATGTCCAGATAAAAAATTAAGAACTAAATGATCTACTTAATTTCTGAAAAAATACAAAAAAAAGTGGAGAAAATGTTCCCACTTGCATGCCGAGAATGTCCCCATCTGTGTGACATGTAGTAATTTGTGTTCATTTTTTGTAAACAAAAAAATCAGCGAGAAAATTTAATTTACTATATTTGTCAGACCTCCTCCTCCTCCTCCTCCTGCTTCTTTTCTCTTTTCCCCCGTTTTCTCCAATTTTCTCTCCAAAAAATTATACATTCTCTCTTCTTTTTCTCTCGTGCCTGCTGCATTCCTGCCCAGTCAACTTCCTTCCCTCAACCGAAAATATATAAATTTTCCTCGTTTTCCACTCCAAAAAATGGCCTTAGAAGGGGTGATTAATGTGTTTTTGAGGGCGAGAAGATCACTTTTTCGGAGGCGAAATGCAATGAAAAGTAGTCTTCGGGTTCTTCTTACTCATTTTCCCCTTCTTTCCAAAGTGGGAAGTTCTTGGAAAATTACGTTTCTTGGGTTGATAATTGGGAAGAATTTGCAGAAATGCTGTTCAGAAGATAGAAATTTTTGTAAAAATCGCGAAAAATTGAATTTCCGAAATAATTTTTTTCAAAAGTTCAAAAAATTAGAACCAAATTTTTTGTCAAACTTTTACAAAATTAAATCTCGGCACTAGTGGAATTCAATCTTGCCATAAGTGGCAATTTGCTGCTTGAGATGTGTGTGTTTTTTTTTTCTGATAATCCAAATTTTTGCAAAAAAGGATTTTGCAGAGATTTGAAAAAAAAATTTCAAAAATTAGAAATTAATATTCAACTTTTAAAAAAATCGCGCGATTTTTTTTCGAAAAGTCCCAAAGATGAATCTTGAAATTTAGATTTGTGATGAATGTATTTTTTAAAAATTCTTAAAGTAAAACATTATTGCGTTGAATTTTTTCAAAAATTCATTCTCGCCTCTTCTTGCTCCAAATGCTCATTTTCTCTCAAACTCTCAGTTTTGCAAAGAAACATTTTTGCAGAAAACCAGAAAACCACTCTCATTTGGACGTTTTTAGTGTTTTTCGTTCGAATTTCTTGCAAAAAAAAGGATTTTGCTGGATTCCCCCCGAATTTTGCGAACTTTTGAAACGTTTCTGCAGAGAACTCTTCAAGTGTTCCCTTATTTTTAGAACCCCCCGATAGACGGCTTGGCGTTCAAAACACAGATACCTCTTCACTCTCTTCTGCTCTATTTGTTCATTTTCCTTCCAATTGTTTCCCCCCTTTTTTCACTTTCTTTTTCTTTTTTTTCTTTTTGCCTTCCTTCCTCCCGTTCGCCTTTCAAAATCGTCGACTCGTGGTGCTATTGGGGGGTTTGAGTTACTTTCGGACGACATGTCAACAGCCTCTCTCTCTCTCTTTATTTTTACTTTTTCCCCCGTTCCACGTGCGTCATGTGTTCTCGGTTTTTTGAAACGAACAGGTCAAACGGATAAATAAGAATTAGATGAGGAAGTTTCGCTCCCCGAGTTTTTCCGTGTTTTTTTTGGAAAATAGATGGGAAACAAGGGCTCCAACATCAAAAGCTCCAATTCTCTTCATTTTTTTTTGAAGAATGATTTTTTTGATAGTGACAAATTCTTTAAACCATCAGCTTGGTACCGATTTTTCTGAAATTTTTGAAATATTGATAAATCTTCAAAACCTCTTCAAAAAAAATGTCATAATTATCCGTTCAACAAATCTCAAAAATTTCTGTTACTAAATATATTTATTTAATTTTTCCAAAACGAAGTTTCATTTGGAAATTAATTTTTTACATCGAGAAATTATTTTAAGATTACTTTCAGAACCAGTACCGATTTTTCTAAAATGATTTGAACATTTTTAAAATTTCTCGAGAAAATCAATTAGTTCAAAAATCTTTTCTCATTATTTGAAAATTAAAAAAAATTGGAGTATGAAAATAAATTTGATTTTTTTTGTTTCGATCATCCGGATTAGGACCATGGTAATTCGGAATTAAAAAAAAACTATTGAAACGTTCTCTAATTGCCCCAATTTCCCTTGTTTCCCAGGTTCTCGAAGCCGAGTCCTACGCCGACCGCAGTCTCCTTCGGCTCATCGGCGACGGAGCCACCCGATTCCTGCACCATCAAATCGTCGAAATCGCCGTCGATTGTGTGTCGAAGTCGAAAGACGATCTGATCACGTGCTCATATTTTTGCGAAATGAGCCAACGGCTCGAGGAGACGCTCAATGAGGTACGCATGATATAGTCATTTTGAACCACTTCTAATTCTCGCATAATCTCTTCAGGCTCAAATGAAAACCTCACCGGAATCGCTCGAATATTTGTCGAAGTTGGTCAAAAAGTTGCTCATGATCGTCTCTCGACCCGCACGTCTTCTCGAATGTCTCGAATTCGATCCCGATGAGTTCTATCACTTGCTCGAAGAGGCGGAAGGAGTCGTGAGGGAACAGCTCGGGAGTGGAACTGCTCGAGTTCCCGATTTGCCACAATACATCATTGGTGAGTTGTTTTGAAGAAAATTTGAGAACTGAAAATGGCAAAATTCGAAAAAAAATCCGCTGACAATGAGATTAGTTATTGTCTTGAAACTTTGTGGAAACTTGATAATCTGAAAGCTTTTTTTAAAAATTTCCTACAAAATGTTGTTAGCAAGAAGGTTTTTTGAAAAATTAATTTCTGAAAAATTTCTCGTGAAATAGTTTTATCGTAGCAACAAGATTATTGCGCCACATTCCAGAAAACAGATAATAAATCCCTCTGAAACAGAAATTTTCAAACTCGTTCAGATTTTTCAAATTTTAAACTACCAGATTTTTACGATTTTCCGGTGTTTTTTCACAAAATTCTCTAAAAAATCAAAAATCGAGTTTTTTTTCGGAAATTCGTTTTTTTACTGCCGAGAGATGAATGTTCCGCGCAAAAAGAATAATTCAGAAATCAGAAAAAGTACTCGAGACCCCGTGTTTTCGCTTCTTCCTTTCCGTTTTCTCGGATTGTCCCATGTCTAGTCAAAACGATACAAAGTTTGTATTTGTCAAAAATGAATTGTTCACTTGGATATTATTCATCTGTTTTTCTTCCCCATCTCCCCCATTTTCAGGAAAACTGGGTCTCGACCGTGATCCGCTTCTCGACTCGACCGAGCACGTCGACAATCCGGAAGACGTTGCCACGTCATCAACATCCGCACATCAACCGTCCACGTCTCCAGGCGGCTCTTCGACGGCACCGAAAACCGGGGCAAACACGTGGCAGGAGGCGAATCGGGCGCCATGTGAAGACGATTTCGACACGATTCGGGTTAGTTTTCCCTATTTAAAGCTATTTTTAATCGGAAAAATAAGAAGAATCTGAGAAATTAGAACAGAAAGCTGTGCAACAAAAAGCTTTTCGAAATGATGAATTTTCACAGTTTCAATCATTTTTAATTATTCGAAATGCGGGCGTGTTAGATGTTTCTATTGCGAGAAATATATCGTTTATATATAATATATTTCAACGGTTTTTTCAAAAACATGTTTTTCTCCGTAACTCTAACCAATATTCTCTTCTTTTTCGACTCTTCCCAACCAGGTGTGGATATTTTCATTCTATTGAAAAATAATTTTAAAACGTGTCCAAGCAATGTGAACATTACTAAATCTTTTTCAAATTCTTTTTTTTAAATTGAGTATCAATCGACAGAAAAAAAGGAGAATTATTTTAATATTTTTAAAACTACGCTGTTAGAAAAAAAAACAAGTGTAAACTTTATATTGGCATTCTTATCCTTTGCCGCAACTAGAAATTGGAATTATACGTTTTAAAAAATTAATTATTACTTTTTTGCTCCACCTACACATTTTTTTTTTTAAGTTTCAACATTTCACTGCAGCCAAAACCTTTAAGACACGTTCTCTGAGATTTTCGAAAAGTGGAGGGCACTAGAAATTCAAAGTGGCCCAATATCGTTATAAATTTTTGTGTGTGTAGGCACAGTAGTTGTGAGTCACATGTGACATGTTTTGGGAGGCTCCGCCCCCTTTGGCTGGAATTACAGACAAGAAAAGTTGAAAATGTAACTTTTTTCTCCCTGAACCGAATCAGATAGTTCTTTGACCATTCGATAGAGCACACTTTTTCATGCATTTTTTATGTTCACAGCCTAATTTTAGCTCCATTTTGAAGTACTGAAAAAATGGATTTTATGTCTGAAAATTTATATTTGCTCCATTTTCATTACCCCCAATGTTTTAAGCCAAACATGTAAAAACGGTTTGGTGTAGTATTTTGAGTGGCCTTTCCGATGGAAACATTAGCTAAAACAAAATCGACTGGGTAATTAGTCAAAAATCCATATCAAATTTCAATTGATAAAAATTTTCTCCAAAATTTATAAAACAAAACCACTCGAAAGAGCATATTTTTGCGAGCATTTTTTGTGAAGACACTAATAGTCGAAACTTATTTTGAGCTAATGAAAATATCATATCAAATGATAAATTTTGGGGTGAAGTTAGTTTTTAATTTTTTTCACTATCACCAATGTCTTAAGCCAAACATGTAAAATTGGTTTCGTGTAGTATTTTGGATGCGCTTTCCGATAAAAATATTATCTAGAGCAAAATCGACTGGGTAATCAGTCAAAAATCGATAACAAAGTTATCAACTGATAAAAATTTTCTCCAATCTTCACGAAACAAAAACCATTCGAAAGAACTACTGTTTTTGAGCATCTTTTGTGAAGACACCTATAGTCGTTACCAACTTTTAAGTACTGAAAATTTCAGTCAAAGTGAGCAAAAACGGAACGAATTTCAAAATAATTTTTTTCGTATTTTCAAAAGTTCAAAGCCAATATTCTGAAAACGTGATCTGGTAGTATTTTGGATGCGCTTTCCGATAAAAATATCACTTAGAGCAAAATCGACTGGGTAATCAGTCAAAAATATCAAACTTATCAATTGATAAAAATGTTCTCCAAAATTTATGAAACAAAAACCACTCGAAAGAGCATATTTTTGCGAGCATTTTTTGTGAAGACACACATGATGGTCTATCAGTTTTCAGCTGAGTTATCATTGTCTGAAGTTATTCACACAATATTCAAGCACTGAACAGTGTTTCCTATTCGCTCACTACGTCGACTGGGCAATGACTTACGAATATGAGTGTCTTTACAAAAAATGCTCAAAAACAATTGTTCTTTCGAATGGTTCTTGTTTCATAAATTTTGGAGAAACTTCTTATCAGTTGATAAGTTTGATATGGATTTTTGACTGATTACCCAGTCGATTTTTGTTTTGATAGTATTTTTATCGGAAAGCGCATCCAAAATACTACCAGATCACGTTTTCAGAATATTGGCTTTGAACTTTTGAAAATACGAAAAAAATCATTTCGAAATTCGTTCTGTTTTTGCTCACTTTGTCTGAAATTTTCAGCATCAAAAACTTATTTCGGATTACAGGTGTCTTCACAAAAAATGCTCAGAAACAGTTGTTCTTTCGAATGGTTTTTGTTTCGTGAAGATTGGAAAACATTTTTATCAGCTGATAACATTGATATTGATTTTTGACTGATTACCCAGTCGATTTTGTTTTAGCTAATGTTTCCATCGGAAAGGCCACTCAAAATACTACACCAAACCGTTTTTACATGTTTGGCTTAAAACATTGGGGGTAATGAAAATGGAGCAAATATAAATTTTCAGACATAAAATCCATTTTTTCAGTACTTCAAAATGGAGCTAAAATTAGGCTGTGAACATAAAAAATGCATGAAAAAGTGTGCTCTATCGAATGGTCAAAGAACTATCTGATTCGGTTCAGGGAGAAAAAATTTACATTTTCAGATTTGCTTGTCTGTAATTCCAGCCAACGGGGGCGGAGCCTCCCAAAACATGTCACATGTGACTTACAACTAGTGTGCCTACACACACAAAAATTTATAACAATATTGGGCCACTTTGAATTTCTAGTGCCCTCTTGTACTGAAAAGTTTTCGAGTTTCTCAGACAACGTGTCTTAATATTTTCCACTTTCTCCTATTTTTTCGAACGAAAAAAATTGACTCATCGATTGTCCATAAACAAATTTTGCAGTTTGAACACTGTCCCTTTTTCTAAATTCGCCATTACAGCTCGTCTCGAACGGCGCCTACGGAGCCGTCTATCTCGTTCGCCACCGCGAAACCCGTCAACGATTCGCACTGAAAAAGATGAACAAACAGACGCTGATGCTGCGCAATCAGGTAGATCAGGTGTTCGCCGAGAGGGACATCCTCACGATGGCCGACAATCCGTTCGTCGTCTCGTTCTACGGCTCCTTCGAGACGCGCCAGTACCTGTGCATGCTCATGGAGTACGTGGAGGGAGGCGACTGTGCGGCACTGCTCAAATCGGCCGGAACCCTTCCGGTTGAACTTGCGCGGCTGTACGTGGCGGAGACGATACTCGCCATCGAATACCTCCACTCGTACGGCATCGTCCATCGAGATCTGAAACCCGACAATCTTCTGATCACCGCGATGGGGCACATCAAACTGACGGACTTTGGGTTGTCGAAGATCGGATTGATGAACAGGACGACGCTGGTGGCGGAAGGGTACGAAACGGTGGCAGAGACGCAGCAGTTCCAGGACAAGCAGCTTTGCGGAACACCAGAGTTAGTTGATTTGTCTTCAGCTAAGCCCTTCCTTATTATGAGATTAGGGATCTACGGAATAATTAGAAATTCATGAAACAGTAGAGATTGGCTTTTTCCGGGAAACATTTTGAATATTTTTATTTCCTTAATTTTTCTGAAAAAAATTGGGCAGGAATCATATTTTTCAAAAAAAACTGAGAAACATGGTTTTAATTTTTAGAATTGATTTTCAGAAATTAACGAAAAAAAATCATCTTGTATTATCGTTAAATCTCAAAATCGGAGTTGAGAATAAATATTCAAACGTTCACGTGAGATATCTCGCAGCAAAAAATCATTGTAAATGCCGAAACATGCTGCATCTCTCAAGCCACACTACACGTTTCGGTCTTTCTAATTATTTTCTTGCTGCGAGATATCTCACGTGAACGTCTGAATATTTATTTTCAACTCCGATTTTGAGATTTAACGATAATATATAAATAGAAGGACGGAATTTTTTAAAATAAATTTCAATTATATTTTTCCAGGTACATTGCACCGGAAGTGATCCTCCGTCGTGGATACGGAAAACCGGTCGATTGGTGGGCACTGGGCATCATTCTCTACGAGTTCCTCGTCGGAATCGTTCCGTTCTTCGGAGAAACTCCCGAGATCTTGTTCTCGAAAGTGATAAGCGAAGACGTCGAATATCCGGAAGAAGAGGAAGCGCTGCCTCCGGAAGCCGAGGATCTCTGTCGACGACTTCTCGAGAAGAACCCCGCCGAGCGGCTGGGAACTGTGAACGGAGCCGCTCAGTTGATGGCTCACGCCTTCTTCCTCATGCTCGACTTCACTTCGTTGCTCAGACAGAAAGCCGAATTCGTTCCGCAGTTGGATAACGAGGAGGACACGAGCTACTTTGATAGTGAGTCGTTTTATTTATTTCAAAATTGGAAATTCGTCGTATATTAGTTTTTTTCTGTTCTACTGTTTTTTTTTCGAAGTTTTTGAAACTGGTAATTTTAGGAAATATTATAGATTAGAAACATTTTTATTTGCGCGAAAAATCACCTCTCCCGAATTTTCAAATTTATATATTTTTGATTTTTATATAGATCCGTGATCTCCGATACGGCACTGGTCTAGAACATTTTTCAAAAATTTTTTGATAACCCCTGAGGCTTCCAGAAAATTAATCGGATTTGGAGTTCCTGAAATAAAATAAAATAATCTTGAACTTTTTCCTGATTTTTCTGATTCTCTTATGCCATAGAAAATAGGGAAATTTTAAAAACTTGATATTCAATTTTTAAAACTAAAAAAAATCAAAAATATGAAAAATCAAGTTTTGTGATCAAAGAACAAAACGAAAAAAAGCTCGCCCACGCAACGATCACAATCATCGCATAACGAGGCTCATAACACATCGTTTCCACTTGTTTTATCACCTTTATCACTTTTCCCGGGGATATAAAAGAAACGCGTAGAGGTGTCGATTCGTCAGTCTTTCTTCCGATCTTCTCAGCGAACATATCGTCCATAGTGTCACCAAATTATGAAGTTTCCGAAGAAATCTAGAGGAAAACGTGCGATAAATTGGAGTTCGGAGAATCCGAAAGTCGGAATTCTGTTCGAGACTGGTAAAGTCGGACTCTATGACGTTCTATCTGAGGAATGTCTTGAAAATTGCGGATGATCCGAATCCGATGATTTTCGAATTCCAAACCAATCCCTTATTAATTTCCAGCGCGAACCGACCGCTACAACCACGAGGCGGAGAGTTGCGGCGAAGAGGAGTTCGTCGGCTCGTCGGCCTCCTCGATGATGTTCCACTCGTTCTCCACCGCCAGTCCGCGTCACTCGATCGTCTCCATCGACCCCGCCCACTTGCCACATGTGAGTTTCAGACGTACCGTAGTAGTCGGATTCTATCGTATCACTGACTCCCTTTTTTAATTTTTATTTTACCTGAAACTGAAGATTTTTAGCGGGACCCAATTTATTTTAAAGTTGCGCAAATTATTTTCGCAAATTTTCAAAAAATATTTATTTTAAAAGTAGAGAAATGTCAACAAAAAAATTGATGCTACGAATACGTCAATAATCATTGCATCTTCCCCCTCTTCCCCTATTCAACATTCTCCTGAAACAGCAACTCGTATTTTGCAGCTGCTCTCGACCGCCAACGCGGCGGCTCTCAATGCGAAAGAAATCGAACGATCGCACTCGGTTTCGACGGGATCCAAAACCGAAACGCGTCCGGAAAGATCCTATTCGACCGGACAGGCGCCGCCGGATTTGTTCAACATTGTCGATGATCACACGAGCACGGTCAGTTTGAGGGATAAAGTGAGCACAACTGGAAACGGGAAAAAGTTCATTTCTTCTTCAAAAGTTCTGTGTTTTCCAGGCCGTCAACCTTCGTCGTCGCTTCTCGGCGCAACGTCACAACGTCTCGACAACGTCCTCATCGGGAACCGGATCCGGCACCTGCTTCGCCACCGCCGCCTCCTCGACCGACTCCTCCATCGACGCCTCATCGCTGCCCGTCTTCCAGCCACCATCCCGTGGTGGATCTCTCGCCGAACGCGGCTCTCGATCCCCTCTCCCGAAATTCTCGATTTCGTGCGAAGGATCGGCTGCGGGAGCGTCGGAAGATCTCGACGACGCCGACGACTCGAAGAACTCCACCATCGTCTCGACAGCGTCTTCCGGTGGTGGACCGGACGAGACTGTCCGTTTCCGGAGAACCAGTTCCGGAAGAACTCCCGCCGCTCAGCTGCAACTCGTCATTCCGTCCATCTCGTCGCAATCGTCGCAATCGGAGACTGTTGGACAGGCGCCGCCACGTGAGACGTGCTACGTGGTGAGGATTACTGTGGGTTACTGTAGATTATGATGTTTTCTTTCAGATGTACCCGTCCGCCGGCCACTCTGTCAGTTCTCAACTGTCTCCTGGAGGCGCATCCGTCTCATCGGCCTCTTCCAACGACATCGGCTCTCCCCATCCGTCCCTCCATCCGGATCACCCTCTGATGACGTCATCGTCTTCTCAAGATGCCACGTCTTCAGCGCCCGCCGCCAAAACCATCACAATAAGGTAAGGCTCGACGAGCCGCCCGGCCAACCACATTTGTTGCAGAAAAGGGCCGTTCGGATTCGGATTCACTCTGAAATCGGTGCGAGTCTATCTCGGAGAACACTCGGAATACTACACCATCGAGCACATCGTCACCGCCGTTGTTGAAGGTGAGAGCGTGGGATTTTCGAATTTTTTTAAATAAAAATCCACTTGAAACTGCACAAACAACAGAATTCTGCTTTTCGAAAAATTTCGCGTTTGTGAAAATACATTTTTCGTCATCCTTATCGGCCCAAACTTTTGAAAAAAGAAGCATATATTAACGAAATTCCGGTATGCACAATATACCGGAATTTCATGTAAACTTGGACTCTGCTTATTTTTGAAACATTTGTAATCACTGATTTAATTTATCAACCATTTTAACACATTTTCTGTTCCGTTGAAAATATATGTTCCACAAACTTTGCACATGTTCCATTATGAATTTTGGAAACATTTAAAATAATAATTTCTCTGGAAAAAACTTTCGGAAAAGTTGAAAATGTCCTCGAAATCTGTAACTGGGACGTTTTTCTAATCTTATCTGAAATTGCAGAAAGTCCAGCCCATGAGGCGAACCTCCAAGCGGAAGACATGATAACGCACGTCAACGGCCATCCGGTGCACAATCTGACCCATCCGCAACTAATGCACCGCCTGCTCTCCAACGGAAACGAGCTCATCCTCCGTCTCATTCCGCTCGCCAACACGAGCATCCGCGAAGGAGCCGCCCGTCGGACGATCGGAAAGATGGCCAAGAAGAAGCCGAAGAGGCCGCAGAGAAGAGTGGTCCCACTCGAGAAGAAGTCCCGCAAACCGTCGGCCCTGCTGCGGAGACTCTCCGGAAAACGAGCCACCAACGACATAGTGCCCGGAAGTTCCAGCCAGAAGCAGGCGTTCATGCCACGCAGTGCGTCGAGTCAGGACGGCTGCATACTTACCCATCTGCCGGGAGCCGTCAAAATTCCGGAATACCATCAGCAGCAGCAGCAGCAACCGGAGACGTCCGCGCAGGGACAGCAGCAGGGAGTCGTGAGGAGGAGTGTGAATGAGATTGAGGTGAGGTTTTGGAGGTTTTGAAAATAAATGACGAATAATTGGCCTTTTCAAAACAAGAATTGCTTCAAACTGAAGCATTTCGTAATAGTTGTGAACTGTTGATATTAATCAAAAAACAGACATTCCCCGTTCAGTGCCTACGGTAATTGATAATTGATAAATGTATCCCTATGCTCCGCCTCTTTCTCTGTGTCTCTATGTCTCTCTCTCTCTCTCTCATCACCTCTTTCCCTTTGTAGGCGAACCGTCCGTCCTCCCTCCGTGCTTCTACCTCATCCTCATCCGCCGCTCATCATCACCACCACCATCACCATCATCAGCATCATCTCTCCAAAACCTCTCCTGCTGCTGCTGCCGCCGTCGCCACAACGTCATCATCATCGACGACATCCTCCGCTTCTGCCCCGCTTCCATCCTCTCCCGCTTCCGCCGTCCCGACGTCTTCAACGTCGACACCAACGTCTTCTAACCCGACGACCTCTTCTTCTCCAGCCCCACCCGCCGGAATCTCGATTGTCAAGCAAAAGTCGCAGTCGATAGCCGTCAGTCCGTTGGCGAGAGAGACTCGAATGAGGTTGGTTTTTTGAGGAATCGCTTAAAAAAAAAGAGAGCAATTTCTTCGAATCCCAGCTTTTCTTACCCGAAGCTTTTCCCGCTTCTTTTCCAAATGCTCTAATGCTCGAAATTTCGAAAAATCGGTAATTTGAAAAGAACACAACGTTTTTGAATTATTGTCACAGCAAGAAATCACAGATTCCGATTATTCTCAAAATGAGTCATTTCCGGAAAATTTTTCGATTTTGCCCTCTTCCTGGTAAATTCTCGTAAATTCATGAATCTATCTGTCCACAACCATACATTCCCAAAATAGGGAAATTATTTTGAATTTCGGAAGCAAATCGCCATTCTCACAGAAATTTCAATTCCCCTGCTAGTTTTTTTTATTTTTCGGCGACAATTTCTTAGATTTTTCATCATTTGAAACGAGATCGAGAACTTTACATGAGATTTCTCTTATTCCTGATTCTCAAAAATGCATGGTATGGCAACAACAAATCTCACGCCTTCTTCTTCCAGATCCCCATCTCCGTCGCTCCACCCGCGTCCCTCGTCAACGTCGTACACAACTCGCCCCGACGGCGGTTCCTCGTCTCAAAGCGGTCCGTCCGGCCAGTCTCCGGCCTCTTCTAGACACTCGCCCCACCTGTCGGCGCGTCGTCGATCCTACCAACCGACATCCACCCAATCGATGATCGTCCCGCCGACTTCTCACTCGCGTGGCTTCTCGGCGGCCGCTCAATCGGCACAGAACCTTCTGAATCGACTGCTGCCTCGTCAGGAGAACGCTGGGAGTGGATCCGGAAGTAGTAGTAGCAACAAGTGACTTCCGCGAGTTTTACACATTTTCCCATCCCTCTAATACTATCAATTTTCTTTTCTCTCTCTCTCTGTTCCCTATGCCTCTCTCTGTTTGTAAATATCTCGCGGCTCTCCGCAATTCGCACACTATGTCTCTGCCGTTTCTCCACGAATCATCATCAATCCCTTCTAGTCATTGACACGACACGAAACTTTCCACGCCTACAACATCATCATCATCAGAATCATTGCAATCCACTTTCTTCCCTTCCCCCTTTTTCATAATTTCCTCCTTTCTCTCTTGTAACCTATATAATATATTTTTCTCTTCTCCTCTCTGTCGTCTCTGCTTAATTAGTACTCTCTAACCACCTTTTTTTTCTCTCTCTCTTTGAAATTGCTCCTCCAGTTTCCCTCCATCTCCCCCCTCTCAATCCCCCCTCCCCCCGTTTCTCCAAATTGTCTCTTTTTCCCATTTCAATTCATTGAACACTGATTAATTGATGCACACGCACAACACCCTCTCTCTCTCTCTCCCCCTGTCCACCACCAACCAATGAGCTATTCATAAATGATTTCAGACACTGACCAGTCCTCTATTTTGTTCCCCTTGCCAGGCTTCTCGCTCTCTTTCCGACTCTAAAAGGGCGTTGAGATCTCGAAAGAAAACGAAAGGAGGAATGAAAATACATTGAAATGATCCGAGATGGAGTACTCCGTCGCCACGTCTAATGTCCCAGTTCCAAAAAAGATCTGACACCAGCGTTCGGGAGAATTCGAGGGGAATCTGAAATGCGGAAGACGGAATCCAGGTTCCTTTTTTGCTGAAAGCCGATGTGAAGTGATAAAACCCAAAATTCTAAAAGTTAATAAGAGAAAAGGTTTCAAATATTATGGAAAAGTCTTCTATCAAATTTTGAAAAAACGTGAACGACGAATTTGTATCTGGACCAGAAGCACATTTCCGAAATACAACACACCGCGTGAACTCCCAGAAACCCAATGATCTGATTACTGTCTGTATATATATCGGAAGAATCTCGAAGACTTCAGTATACATATTACCACTTCACCGTCACCACGACAAGAAGCGCGATTATCATCTCTGAAGAGTTCTCAAGAACGATAAAAACAATAAAAAAAATGCAACGAAAAGGTGAAATTTCCGTCGACCGTCACGATGTGCAACGTTCCATTTGCAGCCCATGGCTCAATCCCGCTCTTCCGCGGAACCCACTCCAGCCGGACGCTGCGCAGCAGCTCCGCTTCGTCTCTCGCCGACGCTCAACCGTCGGAAGACTCCTCCGATGCCTTCGTGGCTCAGTTCGTCCGCGCATCCAGTGGTGTGTTCATGTCTTGAAAAGCTCCCCTGCATCTGAAATAGGAGTAAACGCGTGAACCATGCGAACTTGACTGGCGCGTTTCGCGTGTGTCTGCGTCTCTTCTCTCTCCATACACTCTCACGCGCCCAACTGTAACAAGTTATAATTTTCGGTCCATTTTTTTCGGAAAAACAGACAGCTAGGTTTTGTAGAAAACAAAATTCTGCGTCGCATGGTTTTTGAAACGTTTAATTTGGTCAAGTGTTCGCGGACGAGATAGCTCTAAAAGTTTCAACAGGAAAACCCAAATTTCAGCAGAAAATACCGGAAGACGAAACCCTATTTTCAGAATAAGGGGTACGGTAGCAAAACCGTTCGTTTCGAGACCCGGCGTCTCGCGCACTCGCGTCTTTATTCGTCCTCACTGCCACTTTGGGATAAAATGATAATAAATAGATAGAAAAAGGCGATGGTGATAACGAAAAATTGTCGGCTAGCCCCGGAAACATCAGTAGACAGAACTCGCAGAACAGGGATTGTCTTACAGGCAACAAGTTGTTCGACTTCGTCGACAACGTGCAGCTGCTCGCCCGCATCGTGAACGGGATTGCTCTTCAGAGTGGCATCGTCGAGTCGGCGATTCCAGCCAACGAAGCGATCGCCGAACTGCTGCGAATGGGCTCGCTGACTCCGGACAAGTTGAAGGGGATGAACGACAGCGACGTGACGGCCGTGATGGACATGATGAAGAAGGCGCCGAGTGCATTGGTGCAAAACACCGAAGTGACCAAAATAGAGGATCACTATTTGACCCTGAATTCGGTCATTGAAACGAACTTCGACTCGGACACATTCACAAATCTTTCTGTTCCAATTGGCAACTACGTGAGTGCCCTCGACAAGATCGATGTGGCGAAGGTGGACGCAAGTATCACTAACACCATCAACTTCGCAACAAAACTAAAGAATGCCTTGAATGATGTGACGATATTTAAAAGTGATAATTCCACCGCTGAAGTTAGTCGAGAGTCGAAACAACTCTCCACTTTAAATGATATAATCGTCGACGTTGAGAGATCTATGAAGGATTTACCATCCGCATTTCCAATCGGAGAAATGAGAGATTTGCAGGAGAAATCGTCGTTCGTTCAACTTTTGACCACTGAGCACGAGACGCGAAATAAACAGCAGGCGCTATCAAAGAGCATGGATGCAGAACAACAATCAAATAATAACTTCCAGTTCTTGGACAAAGTGGGCGCTCTGTTCGGCCAACACCAAGAAGTGCTCGACCAGTTCATCAGCTTCATCGAAACGCGCCAATCGGATCGTCAGCAAGTGGTGCAGCACTCTGCTGGACTCCCGAACGGCGTCGCAGATCTCGAACGGTTGCCTACCGACATCGCTGACAAGTGGTTTCATTCGAGCGCTCATCTGAGTGAGAAGGCGGCTCGGGATCTCCGGAAAGGAGTGATGGCGTTGGACGGCCTCATTGCGAGCTTGAGGAGTGTGGAGAGTGTCTGGAAGCCAGCACTGGATAAGGTCGACGGAATGCAGCGATTCATTGCGCAACTACTCCGCATCGTGATCCAATCGAAGAGCTCAGGCACCCGGGATACGGTAATGAAGACCCTCGACGACTGCCAAACAAAACATCCTCTCATCGCTGGTCCCGTACTGATAGACATTATACCAGCCATCAAACTGATTAAAGATCTCAATCGGAACGTTACCCGAATGAGCGACTTTACCATTGTCAATCAGCTGACGGATCTCGGCGTGCTGAGGGCGGCAGTGGACTTCGAGGGGAGGAACACCGATGCTTTGAGAGCGGAGGTGACTCCCACTATGGTCGCGAAGCTGAAGACGATGTCGGAAGTGCCTGAAACAATCAAGCTTCTGAATCAGTTCGTCGACGAAGCAAAATTTGTGCAGAGTGTCGTTCAATCGCTCCAACCTGTCAAAAACGGCATGACATCCATCGGAGTTTACTATAACAAAACGCTCAAAACCAACTTTATACAGTGGAGTAACTGTTTGACGAAGACCGTGGGGAAGGGCGGAGAACTCGTGGCAGGAGGGATCCGTCTGATTCGCAGTATTCGTGAGATGGGAAGCACTCAAGAGATTGCTGAAGCGGAGACATTCATAAGCACTATTCTCAACTCGAAGAACTCGATCGTTGCGGCACTGGGATCGTTGGCTAACATGAAGAGCATGGTGGAAGACGAGGCGGCGCTGTTCAAACTCATGACGCAGAATGTGTCGCGACGCTTCGGATTGGCAGTTCGAGGTCTCGCCGAGTTGAGGAAGATGGCTGAGAGTCGTAATCAGCTGGCCGCGTTGACAGGTGACGTATCCTACATTCAGGTCTCTGCCACCAAGGTGAAGCATCTTCTGACAGCGGAACAGTTCCAAGTGCTGACCAACTTCGCGCCTTTGCAAGCACTTCTAAACGACCGTTTCGCTCAAATCGACGCCGTCAAGTCATCGGTCGAGACGCTCGTTGAGACCGATTTGAAGAGTTTGGGGACGGTGTTCCAATTGGCGGCTAACTTGACAGCGGGCAATGTGGATTCGGAGCAGTTGAAAAGAGTTGTTGGGGTTCTGGCAGAGAGGGATCCTTCAATCCAACCGAAGCTGGCCGCTCTCAACTCATCACTCGACGCTCTGCACCCGCTCATCCTCGACTTGGCGATGTTCAACATCGGAGATGCGCCTTCGGCTCTCGGCGAGCTGGAAATGTTCTTCGTCAAGTTGGTCCAATCGGTCGTCTCAAGTCAGACGACTACCAGTGGTCGTTCCGTCTCCGTCGCTCCTCCTCCACCAAGCCAGAATCGTCTCGTCGCGCCAACTGTCTTCCCGTCAACGACGACGCTGATTTCATCAACGGATAGCTCGAATTCGTCAGTGTTCATGTAAGTGATTGTTTGAATTGTCAGCAATTAATATTTGTTATTTTCAGCATTGTGTTCACCGTAACAGCGGGAATATGTGCGATTGTGTTGGTGGGTGGAGGAATCAAGGCGTGGATGTATTATTCCGCCAACGATCCAAATCCAGGGCCTTATCCCTTGCTAGAAGCACTTTTTAAGGAGTTGTCCAAAGCGCTGATTTTGCTACGTCAGATTGTAGATTTGGTTGAAAAAGCGGCGGAAGCGGTCAAAATTCGAGAATTGTTGGCCAAATGTTATGAAGGTGTGGTTGATGCAGAGCAGCAGCTCAATGACGGCCCGGCTGAGCCCAATGATGGCGAGAAACGAGAAGAAGTGAGAAGGTATCAAGCGATACTTAGAGAAGTGAAAGATGAATTGGACGTCGTACTGATGGAGCTGGAGGTGTCCAAGATGACAAAACTCACGGCGACTTTGACTGAAAAGTCCGCAGAGATCCATGCTGCAGTTGGAGACAAGAAACGGGCACTGGCAATGGATTTCAGAAAATTCATCCAATTAAATAAGGATCAATTACAAGAAAGAAAAAATGATGAGTACAGGACTACTCGGGTCATCAAGGAACAAATGAATCAGTTAAACATGAGTGTCCAAGCTCTTGATAAAGAGATGCAAGGGTTCGAGGAAAACGAAGTAGCTAGGCTACGTGAAATTGCGGACGTTAAGGAGATTATGACGAAGGAAATTGTAAAAGTGAGGGAGGATAGAAATTGCGAAGTCGGCAAACTCACTGAGCTTCAAGAAGCGACCAAGAACCAATTGGATGAAATGCTTCGAAAGCAGGAGGCGATACTGAACGACATCCGACCCCACATGCTCGACAAGTTCACCGTAATTCTCTCACGTTCCGATACTAATACGGAAACCAAAAAACAATCCATCGAGGAGTACCTCAGAATTTTCACCATTCAAACTAGCAGTGCCAACCAATGTTATCAACGGAATGACACGGATTTGGAAAACAAGCAAAGGAGAAGGTAGGTCTCGAATTCCGAAACTCTTTGTTTTCCTTCCGGTCATTTATATCCTTATTTTCCAGATATAACGGTATGTGGCGACTAAAAGACACCGCCGTCAGCCTGAAACCGTACAACAAGAAGGACAAGTCAAGTACCTATATACAGGCGAACACGATAGACATGGCAAACAAAATACAAGTTATCATGTGCCAGGTGAGGCATATTTGCAGCGTATCTTTCTCATCTTGAGTGGAAACTCATTACAATCAGTGATGTTAAGGCACCACTGGATGGAACCGAAGAGGAAGAAGTCGACGGTGTGACTATGAAAAAAGACGACACTCGCAAGCAGCATTGGATGATGATTGATCAGAAGAAAGTGGAGTTATCGATTATGTTGTGCGATTTCGAGGAGGGCGAAGGAGAAGACAGAAGTTTGTGAATTATAATGATACGCATTCATCAATTTTCCATTTTGAAGAGCAAAAGTGTGGAAAGTATTTCGCGGCGGTCAAAGGGGGAACAATGGAAATTGATGGCTACAATTTGAAGACAATCGGCGAAGTAGATGTTGCTCTCTTCAAAGATACGAACATCAAAGTATGGGAAGTGGAGTACACAAATCTAGATACGGGGACAGCAAGAAAACACAAAATTCTGTGTTACACCGAATGGCCCGATCATTTCATCCCTGCCTCTGTGGGCCCCGTTATGAAAATCGTGAAGTATTGGAGAGGTTTCAAAGGCAAAACGATCGTGCATTGCTCGGCTGGAGTCGGCCGGACGTGCTCGTTGGTCAGCATCAGAAAAGGCGTAGAGATGTGCGCAGATACGAAAGATGTCACATTGGAAAACAGTGAGTGGAAGCTGTTTGTTATTTTGAAAGCGTGTCAATCTTTTGCAGTTCTCGGTACTGTGCGTGATAGACGATATGGGGCGGTTTGCGATATTCCTCACATCCCGTTCATAATAGTCGCAATTTCACGTATAATAATTGACGTACTGTTTGAAACATATATCACGCGTAGGCTAATCATCAGTTTCAGGAGTATCCTGAAATCGGGTTCGTCCAGTGTCTTCCCGAATGGGAGTTTTACTTGGATCAAGTTAGGGACAAGACCAACATGAAGAGCGCGAGAGCTATCGCAGCATTGAAAAAAAAAGAAAAAGATAGGGCAGAAAGGGCAGGAGAAAATGGAAAGCCGAGGCCGGTCAACATTTATAGAGAAGTAACAAGAGAGCAACACGAGGAGAACAAGCGAAAGCGACAAGAAAGAATTGCCGTGGCGAAGGAAAAATGGGAGACGCGAAGGCAAGAATTGGAGAAGAAAGCGGCGGCTGCGAAAGCAAAATAATCGAACTCGAAAACAGCAGCGAAATTATACTTAAATATACTAATAGAAATTATACTAATAAATGACTATGTTCGCTCGTCAGTCGTCTGAGAATGAAATTGAGAGCGAAACCTAAAAAAGAAAACTTTCAGCACTCAAAAGTCGGCAAAACTGAGTTGTCAACGGCAAAAATACTAAAAAGTGTGTTCGCAGGCCGAATTTGTTTCATACTTAGGAACTGACACGTGAAGAAACCACTGGTGATCACAACAGACCTACACACTGTCCGCACCGCTGCGGGAGCTGAAGAGAACACGATAAATGCTATCTACGGGTCCGCGATTCGAGAAAAAAAAAACAATTCTCACTCAATTTGTCTCCCTACGTTAAATATGGCACTTTTTCGTTAGTCGTCAGCTTCATTCTCATTTTTATCGACCGGCGAGACGGAACAAATCTCAGAGGTAAACGGTTTCCGTTCGGACAAGGAGTCTAGCTGGATTTAAAAAAAACCATAAATTTGGGCAAGTCAGTCAAATAAAATATATTCAAGGCTTTCAGAAATTCCGGCAACCGGTAAAACAAATACCCACCTGTTATCGTTGAGCGGGCTGAGTCCTCCCTCGATGGCTCTGTTGGGCACGAATTCCTTCTAGTTGATCTGTTCACCAACTTCCGCGTCGATATCTCCAGTGTCTCCCGAGAACAGCGTAGCCTTGGGTGCGCGAGTTGATGACGTCGTGAAGTGTGCACCGTCTCGCGACGCTCCTGAAGAGCTAGTTTCACTTTCGGTCCCATCGCGTCATTGTGTGTTGAAAGAGCGTCCGAGATGAGTTCCGAAATCCACTTGGATGACTATCTCTTTGAGACACGCATCGACCATCTTCGATCCGAAATCATAAACGATCTACATGTCAGTGGTACGGATCGTCAATGTTCCGACTTTCCGTCCGAAGCGGTGCGGTCGATTTCCAGCGAGAACGGTCCAGTTTTGTTGATTTCTGTGGAATAGACCTGAAAACAACGGTTATTCCAAAATCCTCACATTTCCCTCACCTTCGAAGCGACAATTCTGGCGTGTCTTCGCTCAATTTCAAATCGCAATGGCGATCGCTGGCTTTCCGGCTCCCGGCTCTTCGGGGTCACAAGAACGCTTTTTTTCCTCCCTGAAAGTCAAAAATTGAGAAAAATTTGGTGAAAATCAAGAGAGAGCACACCTGAGTCATTTCGACAATAATTCCGGCTGCCTGACGAGCCGGCACCTGTCCGACCATGCTTCGAAACGGTGGTTGAGGCTCTGACCTGAAAAATAGGCATAGTTTAGAACATTTCTGGTCTTTTTTTTCTGAAATTTTCATATTATCATTTTCAAAAGTCGAATTTCAGCGATTGAATTCAATTTAATATCGGAAAACTGCAAAATCATTCCGAAAATCATCCTTTTCCAGCTAATCGATACATTTTCAGGAAAGAAATGGTGAGGTTTTGGTTATTTTTCAATTTTTTTCTACAAATTTATATTTTTAGCAAAAAAAGCCAGATTGTCACTTAAAATTATAGAATTTCTTCAATTTCGAATGGTAACTTTTTGATTCTGTCGCATTTGGTGAAGAAAAATTGAAAATACAGCGATGTTTCGATTTTTGCCTACAAATCCATTTTGTTACTTGAAAATTGACGAAATTATATTCAAAATGAGAAAAATTTCACTTTTGTTTAGGTATAACATCAATTATCTTTGATTCGTTTCCATTTTGCGCAGAAAAATTGAGAAACAAGGTATATTTCAAATTTTTCCTAAAAATCCTAAATTTTTGCCTAAAAATTGATAATTCTCACAAATTGTCAGTCGATCAACGTTCCAGAATGAAAAATACTCACCTTAACAACCAAAATCCCGTCCAAAGTGGCCATTTTGAGTGGAAAAACAAGCGAAATTAAAAATAATTCACCTGAAAAACGCGCGCGCGAAAAGCAATTCGGCGCGCCGTCTGGCGTCTCTCGTGGCGCCGCACTCTCTCGCTCTGAACAGTCATTCGCTTGTTTCAGGGCCATTCCGGAAGAAAAAAAGAAAACTCAGGAGTTCGGGCGCCGGAAATTTTCCCGTGTTTTGGCTAGTCGGCCGCCGCCCCCGAAACCGGGGAAAATTTCCGGCGCGCCACGGGAAAATTTCCGGCGCGCTACGGGAAAATGTCCGGCGCGCCACGGGAAAAACACCGGCAATCTACGTAAAAGGTGAACCTGGGAAACTGTTCCTATTCTGGCGATGTGAGTATACTGTTTCTGGCTAGCAAAAACAATTCCAAAAATGTGCACACTCCAACTCTAAGAGCCGGAAGCTAACGCAACAATTATTCCAGGTTGATATTATATTTTTCTCCAACAATGGCAGTGTGGAAGAGCTAGGAAATTTCTAGGCCAGCGGAGGTTTCTAGGCCCCGCGGGTTACTGTAAAAACATTTCAAAATTTCAACTGGCCAGGAAAAATCGATTTCGTCCGATTTTCCAGAAATTTTTTGTGCTAAAATTTTTTTATTGCTTCTATTGATTTTTCGTTCAAAAATCCGCACGAAAAAAATATCAGAAACCCTATTTTCAGAGCAAGGGTTACGGTAACAAAACCTTGCGCTGTGTCGTTCGTTTCGAGACCGGCGTTTCGCCCACTCGCGCTTTTCTTCGTCCTCACTGCCATTTTGCGAGAAAACGATAATAGTTAATTCGCCATCTCTGCCCGCTTCTCCCACCCCTGTCAACGTCGCAGCCGACACCTCGCGGTTTCCGCCCCTCGCCGTACTTTACGTGTGAAGGGCGGAGTCGCTAACGCGCCAGGAAATTTCCCGGGGAAAATCACGGGAAATTTTCTGGCAGAAGATTGCCACGGGAAAATGACCGGCAGGCGGTTTTGGCCGACCGGCGAATACCATTTTCCCGGGAACACGGGAATTTTTCCGGCGGCCCAACTCCTGAGAAGTTAGACAACATTCATTTCAGCTGTGCATTTTTCAACTGCGAGACCCGCCAAGCGAAACAAGCGGCTTTTTCTCGGTTGCGGGGCCATTTCGCTTCCGATGGTATTATAGGACCTTCAGATTTTCAGCTCTCCGTTTATATCTGAAACAGGACCATCTGCCCAACGGTTGCAAAAGGAACAGTCATTCATCGCTCTCTCTCTCTCTCTACCTGTCCACGGCTCCGCGACAAACGGCAACTATGACATTTCGCAACCAGACGCTTCGCAACTTTTTCCCGTTTCGCTACTGCGACGATTCGCAACCATAACACTTCGCCACCAGACTTTTCGCAACCACGATGTTTCGCAACTCGGAACCCGTTTTAGTAACGAACAAAGTAACGAAAGAAGTAACGAACGAACGAACGTTCCATCGGAATTTGCCTTTACAAATCGGAGCATGTATCCATTGTCGAGGTACACTGGCAGAAACTTCCTTTTAGGCATTGAGAATTTGGTTTTCGTTCGTTACTAAAACGGGTTGCGGGTTGCGAAACATCGTGGTTGCGAATCGTCGCAGTAGCGAAACGTGAAAAAGTTGCGAAGCGTCTGGTTGCGAAATGTCATAGTTGCCATTTGTCGCGGAGCCCTGTTCACGGGGTGCTGACGGAAACCTCATTTGAATTCTTCATTTTTCGCGGGGGGCGAATTCAAAATATGCGTGTCTGACTTAATTTTTTCCGATATTGTTCAGTGTACATAGAAGACGAGATCTCCGAGACTGTTTGGTGTAGAAAACACGACGATTCATTTTCGCATATTAATCGTCGGAGGGCAGAACAATCGGAATTTGAAAAATCGTCCGCTAAACCGTGTTTTCAAAGCCGTTTATTATATTTTACTCCAATAGTGGCAGTGTGGAAGAGCTAGGAGATTTCTAGGCCAGCGGCGGTTTCTAGGCCCCTCGGGTTAGTGCAAAAAAAAATTCAAAATCTCAAAATTTCAACTGGCCAGGAAAAATCGATTTCGTCCGATTTTCCAGAAATTTTTTGTGCTAGAATTTTTTTATTGCTTCTATTGATTTTCGTTAAGAAATCAACACGAAATAAATATCGGAATGCCTATTTTCAGAACAAGGGTTACGGTAACAAAACGTTGAGCTGTGTCCGTTCGTTTTGAGACCCGGCGTCTCGCCCACTCCCGCTTTTCTTCGTCCTCACTGCCACTTTGCGAGAAAACGATAATAGGACCTCTCAAAACGAGGTACCGTATACCTTTAGTGGAGCACACTCAGCACCCCCGTGCCTGTTCATCATGCTTCTGGTCAATGACGTAACCGCTAAAGCAGAGGAGACGGTTACGTCATTGACCAGCACGGGTTGCGTAGTCCTCCAGACCCCTATTGCGTAGTCCTCTCTACCCCCTCCTCGCCGAGTCCACCCACTGTCTCACCTTCATCTTTCGCCAACTTCGTCTCCATTCCCACCTCCCTCTCACTCCCTGTCTCCGAATGTCATTCATTCTTCTCCCCCATTGAGTCGCCAGACGGTGACTATCTCTCCCTTCCGGGGGAGATGATTACCCACTGAATCCCCAGTCTCCTTCTATCTAAGAGCCCTGATATGGGCTCTTCTCTTATCACTGATTCCCCACTGAATCCCCATTTTCTTTCTATTCTAGAGTCCTGATATGGACTCTATCCCCGATTCCCCACTGAATTCAAAACTGATTAATGATTGCCGGTAACAATGGAGTTTGATTGAAGGTGAATGCTTTTTAAATTTTCTTCGAGAACTTCTTTAGAACATATTTTATTACAGAAAAACCAAGAAAATGCCTTTCAAGCGTGGCAAGCTCCCTTGGCGGCTAGGCAAGACAAGGAGTTGAAGGTATCAGATAGAGATCAATCGATTTCGATTGTTTTTATTACAGATGTCCAACATCGGTCCATTCAACGGACAACTCGCGGAGGACGCTTTCGAAGTCGCATCGGCCATCGTCACAAAGGCCTACGAGGAAGCTGTCGAGAGGTTGGATCACCGAACTGTTTGCGTCAGAACGTTGGTTAGTTTTTTTCACATATTTATGGAAAAAATCACAACTATTATTCTTAAAATTTTTTTCGCTCACTTGGAAGAGAAATCTAAATCTAGTCCCCGGTGGGTATCGATGGGGCGGATCCAGCCTTGCTGATTGGTTGCAGAGGCCAATCAGCGTGGTGGCCGAGTTTTTCCCTCCTCTTCCAAGGGAGCGAAAATTTTTTAAAGAATAATATCTAGGAAGAGAACATCCATTGCGTTTAGATGTAATTGGAGAGTGAAAAAAAAACGATAAATATTTAGGTCTACGACGAGACAAGTCTCCTCCCCAATTGCGCAGCATCTGTGATGAGCTGGCGGTTGGCAAAGACGACGTCATCTTGGGCGGCGGAAGCGGACATCTTGTCCAGTTCATTGCTGCCTACACCGGTTGCAAGAAGGTCGTTGGAACTTCTCGAACATCGAGCCGAGACCGCGCAGAAGTTGCACGACACCGTCACCCGGTTTGTGCATTTGCTAGAAGAGAAATAAGAAGTTCAAATGATTTTAGGGATCATCGCCAAGAGAGAGCTCAGTCTCAGTTTCTTGAATGAGGAGCACGAAAAGCTCATCGCAGAGGAAGCGACCATCGTGTTCACCAACAATCTGGTGTTTGAGCCACTGAGCTGAAGGGGAGAAGTTGTTGAAAAGAACGGCACGCGGATCGTTCACACCGCCGAGTGAGTTGGATAAGTGTGTTGTTGAGTTGTTGAATTTCTGGTTTCAGTCTCTCTTCCAACGTGAAAGTGATGAACTCGCGCAACGTTAAAGGTGTGTTTCGATTCAAATTGGAAAAAAGAGAGAGAACGGAAACTGTTTTTCAGATTTTGGTGCCATGTCGAGGACGATGGAGATGAGAGCGGTCGAGGATAACTGCCGTTCTTTCTCACGACAGTGGACGACACTGAGGTATCATTCCAGAAAGAGAGACAATTAGTCATTGATATTGATTTCAGCGACGTCAATTCGAAGAGCCTGGAAGAGAAGAAAGCGAAAGTGAAGCAGAGGAGTCAAGAGAACAGCTAACTTTTTGAAATTTTAAAGGAATAAAGACATTTTTGATAATGGCGGTGTCTTCGAAACTTATCTAACAGACATCGGACGGTATTTGAGGGGCTGATTCTGATGGTTTTCCGAGACAATAGGGCAAACAGACCACAAGGTGATTATATGGTCCTGAATGCTTGTGATTTCTGTCTGTTATGGCCCAGAGTTGTCTGCGAATGTGTACTTTTGTACTACACTAATACTTGGGGTACTGTATTTCCTGGGCTTGCCACAAATTTGCCAGGGGAACGGTACAGTTTGTCCGCTGTGCGTGTCCAGGGCATTTTCCCGTTATCTGAGCGCCTGAGCCGCAGTGGGCATTTCAGCTCCCGCAGCGGTTCGCCAGTGATGCTGCAACGGCGAGCGATCGGCGAGTTCGCCGTTTGGATACACTGCTAAACCGCTGGCGTGTACTCAGCGGTTGCGGATCGCTCGGCGGCCGGAGCGGGTAACTTGTGTTTCCATGAACCCGCAGCGTGTCCGCCAGCGGAAAAATCAGGATGTTGGTTGGCGTTTCAACTTGCGTTTTTCGGCCTTTTTTAGCAATCCTGGCAGTGAGCGCTCGGAATCGCGGACACGCAGTGGGCATTTGGCGTGCACTCTTCAGCTCTCGCGGGGGTTCCACGGACCCGCTGCGTACACGCGAGCGGCTCACCAGTGATGCTGAAACGACGAGCGCAGCGGCGAAGTCGCCGATTTCCCTCTTTCTCTGCGTCTCTCACCTTCACTCACTCCATTCTCACATGTCTCTGCGTCTCCACACTCTCTCTCTTCCCGCGTATAAAACCCCCTTGGCGCCCCCCGATTCCCCCCTCAGATTGGCCCCTCGAGTCCCCAGAATGGGTTGACTTCCCGATTCCCCCTTGAATCACCTCATAGAGCCCTGATATGGGCTCTTCCCACCCCGATTTTACTGAATTTCTATTGATTTTTGAATGGTAACAGTGGAGATTGATTTGGATAGAAGAGGAGGTTAGTGATAAGGAATAATCAATAATTGATTATCATTTGATTTCAGAAGACTATCGTTGTCAAGACGACCGACTGCTCCCCCCGGAAAGGGCTCTTGTTGAGGTGAGTCCCCCGAATTCTAATGAGCACAACTCGCCTCAAAATGCTCCGTATGAGCTGGAAATTTGTGAAAAGATAGTCAGAGGGACTAAAAACATGGGCTTGAATTTTCTAAGAGAAATCTTGAAAACTGGATTTTTTGGAATTTTTCAAAATTTTGCAAAATTCGAAAAAATTCAATTTTTTGTTATTCTTTGAAATGAGCACAAATCGGCTCAAAGTGCTCCGATTGAGCTGGAAATTTGTGAAAAGATAGCCAGGGGGACTGGGAACACGTTCCTGATAATTTAAGGTGTCTAACTAAAGAACTAAATTTTTTAGAATTTTTCAAAAAATTTCGAAAATTTACAATTTTTCGAATTTTGCCTCTCCGTCAAGAAAAAAAAACTTTTTAGAAGATCAAATGTGGCTGACAAGGGAAGCTATTTGATACAGAATAGTCTCTTCTATACTTCTATACCTAACAAGTAGCAAGAAATTGGGAAAACCGTTGGCAAAATGACTTCCTTTACAACAACGAATTCATTTTCAGCGTCTCCAGTGGACACATTCTGCTTCTCGGTTGTTCCGAAACCATAGTGAATTGATGGATAAGAAAAAGAAATTGATGGCTGAGAAAACAGAAGAAACCGAAAAGATGAGAAGAGACGGAGGATATCAAGAATTTAGAGAAGGACATCGTCGCTGAAAAAGAAGAACTTGGCCCCGGAAGAGAACCTGAAGGAAGTCTTCAGAAACCTGAAGATGGGCATGCCTGCTTCTCCCGATGCCTGAATTCGCTTCCATAGAAGAACAATCGATCACTCTCTCGGAACAACTGATCGGGCGAACGATGGAATTGGTCACTTTTTTGGAGGAAACTATCCAGATAACGGAGAATAGGATGGAAAAGGCTGAGCTGAATGCGACTATCGAAGGAAATAAAAAGAAAACCAACTACGAAGAGATGGGAGATGCATGCGATGCCTCCATAGAACGAGAGACGGCCAGAGTCAGCCAGTGGGACTGAAGTGCAGACCGAGTAACTGTCCATTCTGCAGGAAGCTGCAAGTGACCCTCGTCTTGGGACAAAGGGACTAAACCTCCCATCTACGCCGACAAGATTTGCGCAATTTATTATTGTTCAATATAAATCGTCTGTGAAATGAACTTGAATGTCGATAGATCCGTTGATTGGCTTCTGAGAGCACGAGGTTCTCTGTTTCCTCCACTCATACTCCTCCGATCACAGACTCCTGCCCACGGGAGCTTCGGAGATGTGCTGTTTGAATTCCCGCGCTCCCGGACTGCAAATTTTTCGAATTTGGCTGCGACGTCGTTGCCTGAGTATTCAACGTTTAACCATATGCGCTCTCGTAAATCGACACGAATCACACGCTTTAACGTTGAATACTCAGGCAACGGCATTGCAGCCAAATTTTGAAAATTTGCAGCGCGGGAATTCAAATAACACTTCTCCGAAGCTCCCGTGTCCTGCTGTATTTTCCCCCCTTTTCGGTTCAAAAAGCCTCACGACACGATCTGGAAATGCCTGAACGTGGGGCCCAGAGATTCAGCGACTAAATCGAAAATGATAGTTTCAGATTAGCCACTTTTGGGGGTTTTGTTTCCAACGGTTTTTCCGTTCTCTAGAAACTCATCATACCCGAGAGAAGACTGTGTAAACATCAGAAATGACGCGCAATTGCAGTGAAACGGTTATACTATCGGAAGCCACCGAAATGGCCCCGAAACTGAGAAAAAGCCGCTCGCTTCGCTTGGTGGGTCTTGCAGTTGAAAAAGCAGCACAATTGAAATGAATGTTACAGTAAACTTGGTGTCGATTTATTATAAATTCGCTGCGAGCGTGGACTCCGCAATCGCGGTGTCGGCGATGGTCCTGCAACGAAAAAGCGAGACAGCGTGCAAATTTCACAGAAATTTTTCGCGCCAAAAACGAGGCCCCCGCTCGCGGCGAACTCATAATACGAGCGCTACATCTATTTTTGCGTTTCCGCACAACATTTCGCATTTAGCCGCTTTTCACCGGGGGCTTTTCTTGCATTTTTCTATTCAAGTATTATCTAAAAGTTTCCTCTTCTTAATTAAACATGACATTTTGTGCGGAAAAGCAAAATAATCAAAAAATAAATACGAGATTACTGTAACATTCATTTCAGCTGTGCATCTTTTTCAACTGCAAGACCCGAGCGGCTTTTTCTCGGTTGCAGGGCCATTTCGGTGGAATCCGATAGTATTATTCAGAAAAGATGAAACGTCTGTGTACGCAGCCGCGAACACTGTTTCCTTGATGAGAAGAAGCACTTTTGTTCGCGTGCGTCGCGGCTGCGTCGCGGTCGCCACAAAAGTTCTCAACTTTTCCGGGAGAGATAGTAGAGACAAGAAGTGAGAGAAGAGGACTCATTGGACGATTTTCAAAGAATCCCTGTTGTTATTAGAAACACAGAAGTTGACCCCTGTTTCCTGGGCTCTCAGACATTTCGAAACCGCATGAAATTTGGTTGGATAGTCCGTTATATATATTTTTCTTGAAGTTTTCCATTAACAGAATTTCAGTTTCCGAACTCGAAGAACCGTTTTTCTTCGGAAATTTCATGCGGTTTCGAAATGTCTGAGAGCCGTTTCCTGCACTACTTCTTCAGAGAAACATCGGAAGAAATTGATGAAGTCTCCAAGGAAAAAGAGGTAAAATATGCACAAAAAAACGGTCAGGGTTACGCACGGGGTGCTGCGGCCGACGTGGTCAGCAAGTGCGCTCCACTAAAGGTATACGGTAGATCGTTTTGAGAGGTCCTAAACGGCTTTGAAAACACGGTTTAGCGGACGATTTTCCAAATTTCGACTGTTCTTAAAATTGCCCTCCGACGAATACTTTGCGAAAATTAATCGTCGTGTTTTCTACACCAAACAGTCTCGGAGAAAATTGAGTTAGACACGCATATTTTGAATTCGCCCCGCGAAAAATGAAAATTCAAATGAGGTTTTCCTCAGCACCCCGTGGTTACGGTAGCAGTCGTCGAGCTGTGTGTCGTTCGTTTCGAGACCCAACGCCCCTCGTACTCGTCCTCACGACTACTTTGGGATAAAAAATAAGAATATTCCATGAAAAAATGCATTTTTTTTGCGTTTGTTCGGAAATTCGGACAGTTTTTAAAAATATTTCTCTGTTGGCCGAATTCTGGATTCTGAGGATTTTTCTATGTTCCGGTTGATTGAATTCAAGGAAACATTTAATTAACACATTATTTTCATTAAATTAGTTTATTCTTAAAAAATAAAAAAAAATCCTCCATTAATTAGACTTTTGTGTTAGCTCAAACTTGGGAGCACCCGTTTTTTTCTGAAAAAATCGAATTAAATATAAATTTTATTTTGAAAAATGTCACCTTTTTTTCTTCATTTTCCAACGGCACCCGCCTGTGTCACACCAATCATTCCTGAAAAAAAATAAATTTAAATTTGTTTTTAATTTTGGAAAATGATTTTTTTTAATTGAAAATTAGAAAAAAAAATTTTGCTATAATTGTAAATATTAATCCTTTTTTAAAACTAAAACTTAATGTTTATTTTAGTTTTAAATCGAAAAAATAAATCGTTTAACATTTTTTATTTCTAAACATTTTTTTTTCTAATTTCGAAAATTTGTTTGTTTTTCAAACATTTCTTGCTTTCGATTCTGAGAATTTTTTTTTGATTTTAAAAATCATATTCTTCATTGCAGAATCGAAAAAAAACCTTTTCTTCTTATTTTTGAAAAAAAAATTTTCAAAATTAAATTTATTAAAAAAAATAATAAATGCGTACCTCGAACTTGTGTATCTCAAACTTGGGAGGCACTCTTCTTTTTCTGAAAAATACAATTAATTGAATAATCTGTATTAAAAAATAGATGAAAAATGAGAAATTTGAGAAAAAAAATTAATTTAGAATTTCTTTTCGAATTTAAAATATAAAATTTTTTTTCAAAAAAAAAAAATTACTTTTTGAAGGAGTATGTTGGAAGCAGCATTTTTTACTTTTTACTATTTTAAAATGTTTGTAGAAAGAGAAAATAATTTTTTTTTCAAATTTAATTTTTTTAAATTTAATTTTTCTTAATTTAATTTTTTGAATAATCAAAAAAATTTGTTTTTTTTTTATTTTTGGAGAAAAAATTTCAAAATTAAAATAAATAATTTTTTTCAAAAAAAGCGTACCTTTTCTTCCACTCCCATCCGGATTCTGTCTGTTTCATCTGAAAAAAATTAAAATAAAAATTAAATTTTTTAATAAAATAATCTCACGTCATCTTCTCTTCCATGCCTCTTGCTTTGTGTTCTCAAACTTGGGCGACACTCTTTTCTGAAAAATACAATTAAATAATAATTATTTAGTAGTGGAAAAATATATGAAAAATGAGAAAATGTTAATTTGTAAATTAAATTTGAATTTTTTTTTTGAATTTTAAATTAAAATTTTTTTCAATTAAAAACAACATTTTTATGTTGAAAGCAGTATTTTTTGAATTTACTTTTCTATTTTAAAATGTTTTTCAAAATTGAAAAGTAATTTTTTTTTCAAAATTTCTAAAAAAAGCGAACTTTTCTTAATTTCATTTTTTGAATAATCATAAACATTTTCTCTTTGATTCTAAAAATCAACATGTCAAAATACATGTTTTTGAAACAAAAAACTGAAAATTCCAAATCAAAAATCAGTTTTTTTCAAATTGAAAAAATGAGAAAAGATTATTAATTTAATTAAATTAGATTTTTTTTTTAAATTTAAAATTCAAAATTTTTTCAAATAAAAAAAATCTTTTTATGTTGAAAGCAGTATTTTAACTTTACTTTTCTATTTTAAAATGTTTGTTAAATTAAAAAAAAAATTGCATATTAAATCATTTTATCTCTCACTTCTCTCTCTCGTCCACTTTCCAACTCTTCTCCTGAGTTTTTGAACATTGTTTCTCAAACTTGAGTTCGTTCTTTTTTCAGAGGGAATCTGCAAAAATCAGGGGTTGGAAACTGGAATTTTTTTTGAAATTTTTTGAATTTTTTTCGAAATTTTTGAATTTTTTCCAATTTTTTTTTGAATTTTGAAAAAAAATCAGTTATTCGAAATGAGCACAATTCGGGTTAAAATGCTCCGTTTGAGTTGGAAATATAGCTGAAAATAGTCTAAAATGCTCAGATTTTGAAAGTTCAATTTTAGTGATTTTTTCGAAATTTCGATCGGATTTTTCTTATGAAAATGAGCAATTTATTGTCATGGAAACAACTTTTCGATCATTCAGATGCTCCAACTTTAATTTTGAATTCAGAAAAAAAATTGGGCTCATTTTGAAGAACATTGTAAATTTGAAAAATTTCATAAATTTTAGATTTCAAGAAAGAGCTCTGAAACTGTGAGACCATAATACTAGTTCCCTTGACTATCCCTAATCGAATTTCCAGTTCCAAAAGAGCATATTCAGCCGAGTTGTGTGCTCATTCTGACGAACAGGTAAAATTTGAAAAATTGGAAATTTTCGAAATTTTTTAAAAAATTTCAAAAAATTCAGTTTCTCAGTTAGACACCTGAAATTCTAAGTACGCATTTATAGTTCCCTTGACTATCCCCTGTCACATTTGAAGCTCAATCGGAGCACTTTGAGCCGGTTTGTGTTCATTTCAAAGCATAACAGAAAATTGAATTTTTTCGAGTTTTGCAAAATTTTGAAAAATTCCAAAAAATCCAGTTTTCAAGATTTCTCTTAGAAAATGCAAGACCATGTTTTTAGTCCCTCTGACTATTTTTTGTCAAATTTCCAGCTCAATGGGAGCATTTTGAGCCGAGTTGTGCTCATTAGAGTTCGGGGGACTCACCTCAACAAGAGCCCTTTCCGGGGGGAGCAGTCGGTCGTCTTGACAACGATAGTCTTCTGAAATCAAACGATAATCAATTATTGATTATTCCTTATCACTAACCTCCTCTTCTATCCAAATCAATCTCCACTGTTACCATTCAAAAATCAATAGAAATTCAGTAAAATCGGGGTGGGAAGAGCCCATATCAGGGCTCTAGGGGGTGATTCAAGGGGGAATCGGGAAGTCAACCCATTCTGGGGACTCGAGGGGCCAATCTGAGGGGGGAATCGGGGGGCGCCAAGGGGGTTTTATACGCGGGAAGAGAGAGAGAGAGTGTGTAGAGGTGAGAGACGCAGAGACATGTGAGAATGGAGTGAGTGAAGGTGAGAGACGCAGACAACCATGTTTTATCGGGCGCCGGCTCCCGCGGGATGACACCGAGAGAGTGTGTGGAGAGAAGAGAATGACGACTGCGTCTCTCCGATTCCCCTTCTCTCTCTCCTTCTTCTTATCAATCACTTTGTACACTTTTCCAAGGCCACTGACCCTTTTCTCTGCGTCTCTCTGTCTCATGTGCTCTCTAGGGAAGTGAACATTGATGTTCAACTGCTATCTGTCCTGCAAAAATTTTAAACTTCTGCGCCGACTGCGACGCGTCGCGAACAAGAATTGATCAAAATGAGACTATAGGGGAAATGGTTGAAACCTGAATTACTCGACTCCCGATGGTCCAGCAAGTCCTCAAATTTCACACAAAATGTCCTGGATTTAGGATTAGAATCACTGAGAAATTGCAGAATTTCTCTGATATTTTTATTCATCCACAAGAAATAAGAAAAAAAACACGGTTCGCTTGCATGAACGAGGTGAAGATGTCGATTGGTTGTTGTCATGACGCAGGCAGGACCTGGTGTTTCTTGTGATTGTTGCCTGCAAAAATAAAATTCAAAATCATGGAGAAAAGACGGAAAACTTACGGATCATTTCCGACTGCAGACGAAGAAGAACTACCCTGCGCGTATGTAGGGACCCGAATTTTCTCCCCTTGCCGCCACTATTTGTCTTTGCCGTTCTTCATAATCGGCCCCGAAATACTGGTCATGTCTTATTCTACGGATTTCTTCACGCTCTGCCTGCACCCTCGCCTGGTATTCCGGATCCGCCTCCAGAATTGCTTGTTCTGCGTCCATACGTAAGTCGTAGATTTTCTGGATCTCGAGGGTCTGTTCGAAACTAAATCTGCGATCCAAGTTAAATCGCTAAAAATAACTGATTCCTTGAGACTGGAAATTGAAATAACTCACGACACAGAGTTTGTAGACCGTTGCGATTTGGACGTAGTACAGATCGAACCAGTGCTGAACGCCGTGCCAACGAATCTCGCGGATCTTTTGGTTGAAGACCTTCTTGATGGAAACCATGGAATTCTTAGCCACTTCTGCCGTCAGGATCTCGACGGCGATGAACGAAACAGTGCGTCCGACTCCAGTCATGCAGTGAACGATGATGGGCGTTTCGCTCTGCTCTTGGATAATATCCTTCAGCATGTTGACAATCACGTGGGGCGTCTCGGGGAAAAAATCTTCCAACCACGTGGTCATCTGGAGATGCCGTATGAAACGCATTGGGTACACGCCCGTTCTGTCCAGGATGCGAATGTACTTGCTGACGACGTCTCCCTGGTGTATGACTTGCGCACTCACGGTCGTCAGCCAGTATCGTCCGATACTCACAGATTCTCCCTCCTCTGGCGCGTATTTGGGACACCTGGCATTTGCTGAAAATAAAGAGATTGGTGGGGAAAGGTAAAACTGGAGTACGTACTCTCTTCGAATTTGCAGAGCATCACCACGAACTTGGATCCTTGCTGGACAATGAGGTCGATGAAGTCCTCGCGCGTGTCGTCCTTCCCGGGCTGGGACCCATCCATTGGAGCTTGTGTGGCAATGAAGGTAAGATTGGAACCGGTCGTGAACAAATTCGCGTGAACCGGAACTATAGCGCCGTTTCTCTTCGTGACACTAACCGCCGTCCGAGGATTGCACAAGATTTGCGGATCGCGCATCTTCGACACCGGCAGATAGGCTCGAGACGCCGCCTCGTCGATTTGCGTGTTCCTCGCCAGCTTTGCGAGGATCTTCTTGTAGCGCTTCTCAGCAGCTGCGTTTGTCCTTTTTTGCCTCTTGATCCAATAGTAAATGTTCACTTCATCAGGCGTTTTGAAATAGGGGTAGATGAAACAGTAGAAAATCAAGCCGAGTACCGCCAATAGGATAAGAATCAATACGCAGCTAGCGACTCTGAAAAATAGTGTTTCATTTTTCGAAGCAACGGAAAATAACTCACATCAAGGCCCATACAGGCAGTGCGAAGGGTTCGTTGGTTCCGGAGTGGATGTAGGCAAACAAGGCAGCGTACGAAGCAGGCGCTTCGTCGAAGGCCGAGTGAGCACTAGTGAAGTTGAGGTCCAAGACCGCAAACTTCCTCAGCGCATCTCTCAGTCTCAACAGCTGCTCCTGCTCCGATACGTTGCTCGTCAGCGCGGTCAACGTCGCGACAACTAACAGCTCCTCATCGATCTTGTAATCCACTGACCTCACGGCCTTCAGTTCCTTGAACAACGCTCCGAAGACGTCTAGTGTGTCGACATGAACCTGTTTCCCGGTTGCATCCAATCCCTCGATTTTCTTCACTTCCGAATCCATTGACGTCGTTCTCTTCTCGTGGTCCTTCCAGACGGCTGCGAGAGTTGCCTTGGTCTCCGGATCCGAAACACGATCGATGAGCTCCGCGACGAAGTCTTTGTTGGCCTTCAGCATAGCGATGAACGGCTTCTTCGCCACGAGCATCGCCATGTTCCACAGTGCATCCGTCGACAATCCGACGGCTCTCGAGTGATCAACCGCCTTTTCCATTTTATTCAAAAACTCGGTTTCGGCGCGAGTCGCTGATTCGAGATCACCAGAGATACCTTTCAGTAGTGCGATGTCGTCGGACGCCTGCATAGTCGTCGAAACAGTGGTTCGGAAGTTTTCTACCTCATCGACCACGATTTTCCGCAACTTCTGAGCCACTTGAAATGCTTGGGCGACCTTCTCCGACTTCTCATTCATTTTTTGGAGGCATGAGTAGAGATCCAATTCCTTTTGGTTGTCCTTCAAAAACATTGCCACTCGTTGTGCACCATCTGTTACACTTTCAAAGACACTTCGTGAACTGAAGAACTCTCCGATAATCTTTTTCAAGTTCTCGTAGGGCAGAAGCAGCTTCGGCACCTTCTCCGATGTTAGAAACTCTTTGTATATAACGGCAGATTTGTTCTTAATTTCATCAATATTTTTCAAAGACTTCGTTTCTTCGATTCGCCTCTGGAGTTCGGCGGATTCCTTCAGTAAGGTGTCGAGCGAATCGATGACACTCTGCACTGTATGTTTGGATGTTTGAACAGTGGAAGGGAGCAACTTCGCGTCCTTGATCAGTTGGCGAACTGGATTAAAGGCACTGGACGGCACGTTCTGGGGGGCTGCTGAGTGACACGAATCGAACGCTGTGACGACTTCGGAGACGTCTTCCACGGTGGCATCCGTTTTCTCCATCGCCTGCTGCAGCTGATAGATGGAACTCACTGCTTCGTACGCCGCCTCTGTCGATACTGTCTTCAGCTTATCATCGACGCCCTCAAGCTTCGAAACTAGTGAGAACAACGGCCGCAAGCCATTCTTCAAACGATTGAGATTTTCGCCGCTCCCGAACATTTTCTCGATCCACGAGTCGAAAAGATTCCCGGCCAACAGCTTCAAGTCAGATGCGCCATTGCGAAACCCGATAGTGAACTTCCGAGCGTGTTTGTGAGGGTGGAATCGATGGGTGACGAGGTCGTTGACAATCGAGAAGTCGGCGCTGGCAGACTTCGCAGCGACTATCAGTTTGTTCACGACATCGTAGACCTTAACCATCGCATCCGGCAACAACTTGACTGACGGCATACTCATCCGATGCTCCATCAACTGAAGTGCCATTTCGAGAGGTTTGAGCGTCTGTAATTCAGGGTTAATCGTAAAATAGAGTTTTTTTTCATACCTGATGCTGAGTCTCCAGTTTGCTGTTACTGTACTCGGACAGTTTGGTTTCCAACTCCTGAGTTGGTTTCGATTCGTTTCTAAGTTTTTTAAAGCCTGCGTGAAGTTGTTCCAATATGCTGAAGCCACTATACCCAATTTGTTGATCATCGAAAGTTCCGGCCGTTTTTAACAAACCGATCGTTTCATTCAAAGCCTTGCCGAGACCGACAAGTTTTTCAGTGTCATTGATCAATTGTGCCGCCGTCAAGAAAAGTTCCGAATTGTTAGAATAACCAGTCAGCGGCCCAATGAGTGCCGAGCGCTCACGAATATGATCAAGTTGAATCATTTGTTTCTCCGAGGCGTCCGTGGAGGAATCAAGTTTGACTTGTTTGAGCATGTTCATGAGATCCTCCAGACGATCCTTCTTGAGCTCGACCAGTCGCGACAGTGTCAGCGGTCCGAAATTCATCAGTTCCGCGATTCCCTCGTCGGCCGAAATCTCTCCCTTCATAAGTCCTGCTTGCAGAGCGATTCCGGTTTGAATGCGAGCAATCATCGACGCTCGTTCCACCCACTGTCCGATACCTTCCGAGACATTCGCTGACGTTTGCGCTGGAAATGGACGATTGTTCGATGAAAACTCGGAATTGACTCACCAGTAGATCTGCTGCCGAGCGAAATCATCGGTATTATCGGTAACATCCAGCTTTTCATCTCGATCAGCAAGATATGTTAGTTATTGCGAGTAAAAATCGAGAACTGATTTGTGCAGACTGTCCGAAGCTGACAAAAACCGATAAACAGGTAACCCGGGCGGCACGGAACGGTCCAGGTCAGGAGGGTGTCACGTGAGAATTATTTTGTTTCAAGTGAAGCGGGCATTTCGATTTAGTCGCTGTAAAACGAGAAAGCTCAATTAATAGAAAAAAAACATTGGTAAATAACAGTACTTTCTGTTGAGAATCTGCGTTTTCGATGCATTTCTGAACTCTTTCCAATTGGAAACCATCTACTCGGCATTTGTCGAATTTTTCACACCTGAAACTGATTAATATGAAGAAAAACATGTTTAACCAAGATTTAGAAGATGAATTCAATGGAAACATACAAAAAAATGGTTGAAACTCTTGAAATTGATAGAAAATGCGAAAAGGGACCGCCCGAAAAAGAATTGCATCATTACAGTACTTTAAAGGCGCATCGTCAGTTTCTGTCTCGGGTCCCGCAGCGATTCCTTTGTTTTTTGCATTTAATACGCGTTTCCTGTTCATTTTCGAGCCGGAAAACGTGAAAATGCATTGTTCGACAGAAATTTCATAAAATTCAGTTTGCACAACGAGAATTTCACATTGTTCAATATGCAAACAAATTTTTTGAAAAAATCAAAGCTAGTATTTATTGAAAAATGTCGAATCATTTAAGAAACCGGAAATTCAACTAATTCCACCTCCAGAACTCCTCTTCTCCAGGCGCTCTTTGATTTTTCGAGGCAAATATCCGGAAAACTTACAAGTTAGTGAACTTTTCGAACTTTTTTTATAGAGCAAATGCGCTCTATTGAGAACATCTCAGCATAGTCAGTGTAATAGTAATGGGCACAGCTGACCTCTAGAGAGAGCCCACTGCTCCTTGGCTCCGAGAGGGGCGGAGTGTAATGTTTCTCTGCGTCTCTGCGTCTCCACACTCTCTCTTCCCGCGTATAAAACCCCCTTGGCGCCCCCCGATTCCCCCCTCAGATTGGCCCCTCGAGTCCCCAGAATGGGTTGACTTCCCGATTCCCCCTTGAATCACCCCCTAGAGCCCTGATATGGGCTCTTCCCACCCCGATTTTACTGAATTTCTATTGATTTTTGAATGGTAACAGTGGAGATTGATTTGGATAGAAGAGGAGGTTAGTGATAAGGAATAATCAATAATTGATTATCATTTGATTTCAGAAGACTATCGTTGTCAAGACGACCGACTGCTCCCCCCGGAAAGGGCTCTTGTTGAGGTGAGTCCCCCGAACTCTAATGAGCACAACTCGGCTCAAATTGCTCCATTTGAGCTGGAAATTTGAGGAAAGATAGTCAGAGGGACTAAAAACATGGTCTTGAATTTTCTAAGAGAAATCTTGAAAACTGGGTTTTTTTGAAATTTTTCAAAGTTTTGCAAAATTCGAAAAAATTCAATGTTTCGTTATTATTTGAAATGAGCACAAACTGGCTCAAAGTGCTCTGATTGAGCTGGAAATTTCAGAAGAAATAGTCAGGGGGTCTAGAAATGTGTACGAGGAATTTCAGAATTTTCTCCAAAAAACTGAATTTTTTGGGATTTTTTGAAAAACATCGAAAATCCATAATTTTTAAATTTTTTCCTATTTGTCAAAATAACCATACCTCAGCTCAAAATGCTCGTTTTGGGCTGAAAATTTGAGAAGAGATAGTGAAGAATTCTAGAAATATATTGCTGATTTTTTCAAAAATTTCTCTGAAAAAATGAATTTTTTGGAAATTTTCAAAAAATATTGAAAATCTTCAATTTTTCAATTTTTGCCTGTTTATCAAAATAAGCATAACTCGGCTCAAATGCTCCATTTGAGCTGGAAATTTGACAGGGGGTGGTTAAGAGTATTGGAAGTACGCAAATAAGAAATAGACTCCAAAAGTTTCCATTCTGTGAGAAACTGAAAAAAAACTTTATTTTCTAAAATTAAAAAAAAAACCAAGAATAATTCAAAAATTGCACTTTTTGGTCGTTTGGCAGAAAAAGGAGAACTCAAATGAATGAAACTAAATAGGAAATAGTCGATTGACTTTAACCAGATCTTCTGAGACTGAAAAAAACTGAAAAATTGAAATTTTTTATTCTTATTTTTTTTTAATTAAAAAAAAGATTCTTCTTTTTTTTCAATGAAAACCATTTCAGTCGTCCTTCTCATTGATGAAATTGTCTTCAATTGGACAATTTTTCATCGCGCATTGTGCACAGAAATCGTGAGTTTTCACTCAAAAATACATTGTATTCGTTGATAATTATCAGATAATCAGCATCTAAACATAGAGAATTTCATAGCAAACATGACAAAATAAGATTCCAAAATCAGTGAACTAGATGCGAAAAACATACTTTGAAAATAGTTTTAAAAAAAGACATTTTCACAAAAAAAATTTTTAATTTTTTTAATATTTAATTTGAAAATGTTTTACAAGAGCTGTTAAGAAATTCGAAAATCATGAATTAGTTGAGCGAATCGGAATTCTCATTTGGAAAAAACTGTTTTTTTTTTTTGAAATTTCTGAAACTGAGATTTTTTCAAAAAAATTGTTTTTTTCAATTAAAAAAAATTGAAATTTTCGGAAATTTCAAAACTAAACAGTAATGCTTTAAAGAGAAGATTTAAGTCGGGGTGTTTTCAGGTACATTGAATGGAATCATCCGAGGAACTATCAAATTGATTTATCGATTGATCTCTTTCCGTGTTTGGAAGACGCAACGTGAGTTGTATAGCACCCCTTATTCAAATGAGCACAAATTGGCTCAAAATGCTCCGTTTGAGATGGAAATTTGACAGGGGGATAGTCAGAGGGACTAGAAATATGCTGCTGAATTTTTCAATAATTTCTCTGAAAAAATGATTTTTTTGGAAATTTTCAAAAAAATATCGAAAATCTTCAATTTTTAAATTTTTGCCTGTTTCTCAAAATACGCCTAACTTGGCTGAAAATGCTCCATGTGAGCTGGAAATTTGAAAGGGGATAGTCAAATAGGCTAGAAGCATGCCCCTCAATTTTCGGAGCTCTAACTGAAAAGCTGAAATTTTAGAAAATTCTCAAAGTTAATCGAAATCCACGTTTTCTATTTTCGAAAAATCTTTTTTTCTTTCTATTTTCGCTTCAAAATTTCAGAAATTATTTTCAGAATCTGGAAATTTGCAGACATGACCCAATGTCGGTTCCGAAACTTGTTTCCGAAAAAAAATCCGAAAAACCGGAAATTTTCGGAAATTTTCGGAACTGTCACAATTTTCAAGACGCAGAATGATTTATTGCAAAAAAACAAAAAAACAATTTTTTCGAAATTTTTGTCCAAAACAGGTGTGATTTTAATAGTCTAAAAATGTAATTTCAGCTGAAAATGTGGTTTCAACGTCAGTCACCTCCAACTGGTAATTTGGAGAAAAATGGTGTTTCAAAATAATATCCGAATTGATTGATTGTGAGTTTTTATCGATTTTATGAAAAATTCTCGAATTATTTCTATTTACAGAATGGATGGACTCTGATATTGTCCAGGTGAGTGTTTTTGAGAGAAATCAATCGATAAATTAAATAACAAATCATCTATTTTTCAGTGAAAGTAACTTACAACATCAACGAGAAGGAGTGGGTGAGTTGGATATTTTTTTTGAATAATTTTTTTGAAAAATTCTTTTTTTTTCTAAAAAAGCTCAAAAAATCAGTTTTAGTCCTTTTCAAAAAATCATAAATAATTTGAAAATTGAGTAAATGACTTGGTTTAAAAACGAAAATAAAGCTGAATAGTTGTAGATTAAGGGAAAAATAATGTTATTTTGAAAAATTTTTATGCTGGCTCTGTAGATCAGGAAATAGATCGGGCACGGCAGAGTTAAGCGGGAAGAAGGGAATTTCTGAATTTTTGACTATTTTTCAATTGAAAGCTAATTTTACAACCATTTAAAATTTTATTTGCACACAAGAAATGAGCAATTTTTTAAAGGAATTTTTCTTTTTTTTTTTTGATTTTTTTTTTTTGAAAAATTCAAAAAAATTTTCGACGCTCGAAAAAAATATGAGCCTTTTTCTAAAAATCATAACTAATTTGAAAATTGAGTAAATGACTCCGTTCAAAAACGAGAATAAAGCTGAATAGTTGTAGATCAAAAGAAAAATCACGTATTATTGAAATATTTCTAACCTGGCTCTGTAGATCAGGAAATGGATTGTAATTTACGAAACATTTTTACATTTTTTTTTAAAATCTAATTTTGGATTTTCAAGATTTTTCTGAAATTAGGTACTGCGCAATTTTTGAATAACCATGTCCTAGGGAACATTTTCACAGTTGATCGTTCCCTGATATCTCTTATCACTCCACAGATATCAGCCAAAATAGAATGTTCACTCATGAAAATTATCAAAAATATAAGAAAAACTATTAGAATCTGGATTTCTGCCACTGTTTTTCCCGGAAATCTTCCTGATTCACACCCAATTTTCGAAGCAAAATGGATATTATTTTACCTGAATTTTCACTTTATTAAAAAATCAAAAAATCATTTAAACAATCATAACATTTGAATGAAAAATCAAAAAATCCAGTCTTTCAGACAAATTTTCCACAATTGTTCCATGCATGGCGATACTGGAAAATTTAAAGAAAAAAACAGAATTAGTGAGTTCGGATCATTCGAAACCAATTTTGAGTAGATCAGTAAATTTCAGTCCGTCTTCCGTTCAACTGCACAACAACTGGGGGTTATCTTTTGATTCTGTGCTTCCACTCGTCCACACGATATAAAGTGAGTTGATGACTGCTTTTGAGCATTTCTTTTTGGTCTCGAAGCGAAAAAAATTGAGCAGTTTTCTGAAAATTCAAAAAAAAACCGGATTTCCTCGAATAGAACGGCACTTCTGCCGGAAAATGATTATATCTCGAGATTGATAAGAGGTATCAAAAAGTTTTTAACAGCAAACTTGTAGATCATAACTAGGACTACAAGTTTGCAGTTGACAACTTTTTCATATCTCTTATCAATCTCGAGATATAATGATCCAAAGACAGCACTGCCGCTCTATTCGAATAAATACGGAAATTTTTTTGAAATGCTTAGGAATAACAGTGTCTGGGACGTTCGATTCCTGTTCTGATCCGAATCATAATCATAATTATCAGTATGAATTCAAAAAACATTGCTTATCACTCAAAACAGTCAGAATACCCCCAACCCACGTACAGACCTCTCTCCCTGGAATATATCCAAAGTGGACTTTTCAAATTGGCGCAAATAGTATCAGATGAATTGATTAGTTATCATTTTCACCAAAAAATAGACAACTATAGCTACATTTTCGTTGTTGAACGGAGACGAAAACTCGATTTTGAAATTTTTTATGAATTTTCAAAGTTGTTGACGGAATTCGGAATCCGGAACAAATAATTCTGATTTTTTTCAGAAATCCCCCATAATTTCTGCGCAAAACGAAGGATGTTGAGAAAAAAAGATAGGGTGAGTGGTTATCGATTTTTATTATTTATTACGTTATCCAATTTTCCAGATCTTCCACAACTGCACATATTACTACAAGGAGAGAAGTGAGTTGGATTGGCAATTTTTTTTTGAAATTCTGTTAGAACACAATATTAATGGATTTTGGGAATCCTATTTGTTAGAAAAAAACTGAAAAATTTGGAAAAAATTCGCTGAAAAACGCGGGAAGAGAAACATGTCTAGCTGGCCTAGAAACCTCCGCCTCGTCCCCCCTTGTGTCGATTTACGGGAGCAGCGCCGGAATTGATTTTTTCATAGGATAATTTGTAAATTTTGGCATTTTTTTCGATAAAATTATTTTATTGGTTCGATATTCACTAAAAATGTGAAAAAAAACGAATGTTTATCGTAAAAAATGCGAAAATTCACGGCAGGAAAAAAAGAAACTATCGTTCAAACCAGAGCTGGGCGGAATTCCGTCTTCCGACTTCCGTCTTCCGTCTTCCGCGATTTTTTGCGCTTCCGACTTCCGTCTTCCGTCTTCCGTCCGGAAAAAATTTTATTCCGACTTCCGACTTCCGTCTTCCGTCAGAAATTATTTTATTCCGTCTTCCGACTTCCGACTTCCGTCAGAATTTATTTTATTCCGTCTTCAGCAAGTATTTACTGGTTTTCGATTTTTGAGAAATACGTCAGATAACAGAGACAAATGACGTCATCTGCAGATGAGGATGTGAATTATATTTTAAAAAAATGGGTTCTTATTTGATAAATATCGGAATCTTTTCCCTTAAGAAGACCAGCTAATAACTCAACACTCCTCCTAATTCGAAGAAATATCCGTACATTTTTTGAAATAGGACGACTGAGTTATCACACTTGAAAACGATTACATTGAAAATGCTAGAAACCCCGTCTTCTTCTTCTTCAGAATCGGAAAGACTATTCAGCTGTTCCGGATTAATCACGGCTCCAAAAAGAGCGACTATGACAACAGAGACTTTAGACATACTCACGATCCGTTCTATCGCTAATTTTTTTTTCATAATTGTATCCGAAATAACATTCTGATACTATACGATTTTTTGGATTTTTGTGAATACCAGTTTTTCCGACTTCCGTCTTCCGTCTTCCGTCTTCCGTCTTCCGTCTTCCGTCTTCCGTCTTCCGTCTTCCGTCTTCCGTCTTCCGTCTTCCGCGATTTTTTGCGCTTCCGACTTCCGACTTCCGTCTTCCGTCCGGAAAAAATTTAATTCCGACTTCCGTCTTCCGACTTCCGTCCGCAAAAATTTAATTCCGACTTCCGACTTCCGTCTTCCGGATTCTCAAAATCGCACTTCCGCCCAGCTCTGGTTCAAACGCGCGCGCAAAACCTGCCTGCACATCTAACTCTTGCTAAACAACTGCTTGGTGGAAGAACGGAGTGTCGTACTGACTCGAATTTTTTGAAAAAATTGCGAAAATTCGGAAAAAAAAGACGAAAATGCGAAATTTTGGAAGCGAAAAAATATAATTATGCACGAAACACATAATAATGAAAGTAGGCGCAGTTTTTATTCATAAATTTCAGAATTAGACAATTAATTTGTTGGCCTAAGCATTGGTGCAAAGCGCGCTCCGTTGATACTCTCTTTCTCTGCGTCTCTTTTTCGCGCGCAAATTTGCCGTTTGAACGAAAGAACGAGAGAGTGCCTCGATTTTCACGCCGTGCAATTTACAAGAATCCGATAAAAAAGTCAATTTCGTCGCAGCTCCCGTAAATCGACACAAGTGGGGGACGAGGCGGAGGTTTCTAGGCCAGCTAGACATGTTTCTCTTCCTTTTCAGATCCTCTCACTGGAACGCGTTTTGCAGAAAAATGAACGGACAATAAGAGAAATTCCGCGGTTTTTTGAGCTTTCCGTTTTCCATTTTCCGGAAATCAATTTTTTCCCGTTTTCCGGAAAATCTATTGGGAAGAAAAAAATGAGAAAAAATGAGAAATTTTGGGATTTTTTTTCGAAAATTCTCCAGTTATTTTCAAAAGGTTTTCCATTTTCCATTTTCCGCAACTCAAAATTTTCATTCCGCCCAACTCTGGTGTTCCTGTCAGTTCCGGAATATCCTTTCATTTGGACGAGAAAACGCCCTCGACGGATTCCTAGGCCATCGGAGGTTTCTCGGCCGCCGCGCGGGAAAATTCGATAAAAATCGAAAGGACTCTGTTTTTTTTAATGTATTTTTTTCCTTTTGCATCCTCAAAAAATCCGCTTTAGAACCGCCCGAAAACCGTCATCTTTGAAAAAAACAAAAAAAAATTTTTTTGAATTTTTCATGAAAATACAATTTTGAAGCGAATTTATCAATTATCAATAGAGCACAATTGCAATAAGATTTTGAATATATAGAATAGGTCGGTTAAGATTGATGATTGGGGATGGGATTAGAGTGATAACTGATAATTGGCCAGTGATAAGTGATCTCTTTTCAGATAAATTTCGAACGCTCGGCTCGACATGAACGAATATTAATTTCTTTTTTTTTCAATTCAAATAAATTTTTATTCGAAATTTAATAAAAAACAGTAATTGTTGTCAGATTCAGGCGGAAATTTGCGTTCTTCTCTTGATTTTTTAGTTTTTGAAAAAAAAAAATTTCCCTGATGATCCGGTAGCTGTCCGGTATTCCGGATGAATATCCGTAAGCCCCGGAATATTCTAAAAATGTTCTTGTAAGTCTTTTTTTTTGGCAATTTTTATTTCTCTGAATTCTGTATTTCAAAATCAGAGTTCACAATTTTAAATTTCAAACGCGCAACGAAGAACAATTTGTCAGCGCCGAAACGTGCTGCGCCTTTAAAGCTGCGATACGGTAGTTGCGCAATAACTAATTTCCTCATTTTCCAATCGATTTACTCCAATTTCCTCAATTTCAGCGGTTTTTCAGGTAAAAAAAGCACAAAAAGTGTATTGAGGAAATCAACACTTTTTCTACTTTGCATTAAACAACATCTTTAGAGGGTCAATTTTGCGATTTTTAATAGTTATTTTCTGGAAAACATAGTGTTTTGTACCTTCTTCTGAAAACTCCCGTTCGGTTTTTCGTAAAATTCTCAAAAAATGACCGAAAATTGGCCAAATGAAACTGCCTATTTTTTAAGGCGACGAGAGAGTGTTTTCGCCGAGAGACGCCAGACACAACGCCTGATTTCCCATTTCCAATCTAGGAGTCCGTGCCGGGACCAAAAAAACGGGGGTTTCTCTTGGAATTCCGGAAGAATTCGAGAAACTGAAAACATCTCTGAAAAAAAACTGAATATCTGGAAAAAAGTGTTTTTTTTTCATTCAGATTGAGGATCTGAGGGGGGTTGATTCCCTTGACGCATCTCCAGTGCCCCTTTGCGCTTTTCTCGTGCCTCCCCGTGTCTTCATTTTGGACGTAATGGACGGGAATTATCATGGATCATCTCCAGCAAATTCCTCCTCTCCTCCTTCCCGTCTTGGCATTTCATTTCCTCCCTTCATCCCCCCTTCTTTTCCCCCTATATTTCAGTGGATTATCATTATCCCCCAGTTTAATTAGAAACATGGATATGATGTATTACTTGTGGATGTACTACATAATTTCCTATTGGATTACCTTTTTTCCTCGAATATAGCAACACCCTTGCAGGAGAATGATTATATCTGGAGACTGATAAGAGATATCAAAAAGTTGTCAACTGGAAACTTGTAGTCCTAGTTGTGATCTACAATTTTGCTGTTAACTACTTTTTGATATCTCTTATCAATGAAAAGATATAATGATTCTCCGGCAGTATTGCCGCTCTTTTCAAGCAAAAACGGTATTTGGGCGCAAAAATTCTCTCACTGATTGTTATCGGTTTTCCCATGATTGTGATCTTTTTATGAAACTGGAAAACTAAGAACAAAAAATAAAAAATTATTGAGTAATACAGAAAAAAAATTCAAAATTTGAAAAAAAAACAATTTTTTTCAAGTTTCAAAAATTTTCGAAAAATTTTAAAAACATTTTTTATCTTTCTTATTAATTCCGAAAAAAAAATAATATAAACCTGGAACATGTTCAAACCCACTGCAAAATAGTGATAACAGTGTGAAAAAAATGGAAAAAAAACTCGAAAAAATTTTTCTCAAAAAAAAAATAAAAATAAAAAAATAAGATTTCTGGGGCGCCTAGTTGATAGCGATAAAACAGTAGATCAATTTTTAGAAATATTTAGAATTGCAATGTAATCAATTTCGAGTTCTTCTCCAGCAGTAAACGACAATTTTTGAAACATGGAAAATTTATTTTAAAAATTAAAAAAAAACATTATTATGCTTTAAAAACACAGGCAAAACAAAGAATGAGAAAATTTAAAGATTATTTCCAAAATTAAAGTTTATAAAAAAAAATTTTTTAAATTTTTTTTGAATAAAAAAAATTTTTTTTTTTGAAAATTTTTTTCAAACAAATTTTTTTTTTCCACCACTTCAAATAGGTATATAGAAAATTATAATCAATTCCAGTTTTTTGAAAACAAGATTATGATTATGATAGCGCTGCTAATCAGAAAAACCGGAAATTCGAATGAAAATCTTCAAATTTCCGGCCAATATCTGCACAGTGTTTTTTTCCCTATATTGATTGGGCGAAAGCTTCCGGAACCTTTCCGGAACCAATCCTCACTCCAAAGTTCAAAATGTCCTTTGTCCCCCCTCGGCGGCCGTGTTTTCCGTTCCCCCTCCTATTCTCTTGGTCCTTTTCTCTGTTTTCCTCCCCATTGTTTGATGAGAATACGTTTTCTCATCAAAATATTCCCTCCCTTCTGTGTTTTTCTTCTTTTCTTTCCCATTTTCACTTTCCCCCATTCTTGGAATTCCGAATTTAGCGCGGAACTCGAGCCGCGCGGCTTTGCAAATGACTTTTGCACTGGACGGGAGTCGAACCAGCGACCCCAAAAGTGAGCGTCGCGGGCACTACCCACTGCGCCACACGCTACACAGAGCAGCACTGCCGACAGGGCGATGATATTGGCGCGGTGGTGCCGGCGGCGCCTGCGGCGCCCAAGAATGCGCCAAATCGAAATATGTTGAGAAAATTGAGTTTTCAACCGAATTTTCGAAGATTGGTCAAATTTTTTTCGCAATTTTAAAATACTATTTTATTTATAACTGACAATGAGATCCCACACTGTCTAACACGATCACCTTCAAAAAACCAGTTCAAAAAATTAAAAATCGCTGAAACGGTGAAATTTGTTCAAATTGTCAACCCCTGCAATCCGTGGCCCAGACACCCCCTACCAATGTTTTGTTTGTTCCGGAAATTCCGGAAAATCAGAAAAAAGAGGAGAATGTAGTTGACTTTCTGACTTCCCCGAGGGACTCTTTCCTATTTATGACATATTATCCAAAATGGATGGAGTCACATGAAAACAGCACAAGACACCTTTTTAGGCGGTTTTGGAATTTTTGGAATTTTTCTGGAATTTTTTGGGAATTTTTTGAAAATTTTTTGAAAATTTTTTGAAAATTTTTGAAAATTTTTGAAAATTTCGATTTTTGCGCTAAAGAACTTTTTTTTCTCATTTTTCACTGTGTTCTCACTATTTTTCAGTTGTTCTAAACATGCTCCGAATTTTTAGAATTTTTTTTGAAATTTTAAAAAATTTTAAAAAATTCGGATTTTTTCCGAATATTTTTTCAATTTTTTTTTCTAATTTTCCAAAATTTTCAATTTTTTTTCTAATATTTTTAATTTTTGTTTTCCTGTTTCAGAAAATAATCACAATCATGGGGAAATCCATAACAATCAGTGAGATCATATTTGCACCCGGATACCGTATTTGCTCTGATAGAACGGCAATGCTTCCGGAGAATCGATATATCTCGATATTGATACGAGATATCAAAAAGTTGTCAACAGCAAAATTGTAGTTCTAGTTTTGATCTACAAATTTGCTGTTGACAACTTTTTGATATCTCTTATCAATCTCGAGATATATCGATTCTCCGGCAGGGGTGCCGCTCTATGGAAGTACTGTACATTACGGTGTTTGCGGACTTGCATACTGTACTGTTCATTTTCTTATTTTCTTATTTTCCCTCTTAAACCTTGTGAACCGCTTCAATTAGCTCCGTTGAAAAATCGATTTTTTAAACTAATTTTTCGAAACAGGCATTTTTAATTTAAAAAAAAAAAATTTTTCTAAGGAATCGGAGTTACTGTATTTTTCAAGATGCCGGTCGGCAAGATTGCGAAATAGTGTGGCGAGAGGAGAGACGCAGAGAAACACGAGAATTGCGCCTTCACTGACCCAGTTGGCACGATTCTCTAGGATATGCCTGAAACTCCCCCCATTTCTCTGTTTTGATCTACTCGATCTCTAAGACATCCCCCTCCAAAAAGAGAAGAGAACCCACTGATTATTTCGTCTTTTTCTTCTTTTTCTGTGTGTTTTTCCTCTTCTTCTTTGCTTTTTTCACTATTTTTCTCTTCTTCTTCCTCATTTTTTAAGTGCCACCTTCTTTAGACACCCCCCCCCCACCCACTTATTTAATTGACGAGGTTTTGGAGTGGAACGGAACACGGATTCCACTGTCGTTTTTTGGGCTTTTTTCTAGACTTCTTATTCGGGAATTCGAATAATTTTTTTTTTTTGAAATTTTTTTTAATTGGAGGGAAAATTTTAAAAAAGAAAATTTAAAAATTTTTTTGTGAATTTTATAAATTTTTCGGTATTTTTGAATTTTTTTTTAATTTGTAGGGAAAGTTTTTGAAAAAATAATTTTTGTGAATTTTATAAATTTTGGGTATTTTTGAATTTTTTTTAATTTGGAGGGAAAATTTTTGAAAAAATAATTTTTGTGAATTTTATAAATTTTTCGGTATTTTTGAAATTTTTTCAATTTGAGGGAAAATTTAAAATAATTTTTGTGAATTTTATAAATTTTTCGGTATTTTTGAAATTTTTTAATTTGGGGGAAAATTTAAAATAATTTTTGTTAATTTTATAAATTTTCGGTATTTTTGAAATTTTTTAATTTGGGGGAAAATTTAAAATAATTTTTGTTAATTTTATAAATTTTCGGTATTTTTGAATTTTTTAAAATATAATTCCAATAGTTAAATTTTTCAAAAATTTATCAAGCTCCAAATATTTCGTCAATAATGGAACATCAGTTTTGCTATAATTTTTATCAAAAAATATAGTTTTCGTGAAAAACTCTAAAAATCGATGAAAATCTGCAATTTTCGAAAAATAATTTATTTATTTTTTTCAAAAAAATTAAAAAAAACCAATTTGTGAAAATTTAATCTTCAAAATTTAATCTAGCATCGAAATCGTTGGAGATTTATTTTATAAAAAAGTAAAAAAAATCCGAGAAAAATTAAAAATTCATTTTTTTTTTAAATTTTCAGAATTTTAAATTTTGTGATTAACGGATTGAATTTCGTTTTTTTTTTTTGAAATAAATATGAAAATGTGAAAAAGAGAGAAAATAAGATTATGGAAATTGTTCGAAAAACTGAAAATGTTTTTTTTTCTGTTTCTCAAAAAAATAATAACCAATTTCCAAATTTAATCTTCAATCAATGAAACCGCTGCCCCGCAGAATCATTATATCTCGAGATTGATAAGAGATATCAAAAAGTTGTCAACTGCAAACTTGTAGTTCAAGTTGTGATCTACAAGTTTGCTGTTGATAACTTTTTGATATCTCTTATCAATCTCGAGATATAATCATTTTCCGACAGCATTGTCGTTGAATTCGAGGAAATACGGTATCGTTCAATAAAAATTGAATTTCCAGTTAAAAATTTTAAAAAATTATTTTTAATGAAGTAATTTTATATGTAATTTCAGTATTCAACCAGTCAATTGAAAGGAGAAAAATTCGGAAAATTCGGAAAATTCAAAAATTCAAAAAAAAATATTTTTTCTGTTTTTCAAAAGATCCATAACCAATTTCTGAATTTCACCCTCGTTCATTTTTTGGTTAATATTAATTAATTTTTAAAAATTGGAGAAAATCTGGAAATTATTTATCATAATTATTCTTGAAATAATTTTTAAAATAATATTACAAAAATAATATGGACAATTTTCAGAATTATTTTTTCTCGGCTGAAAATGGTCCATTCGAGCTGGGACTTGGACAAGAGGACAGTTAAGACACATTTGAAAGACCAAAACCTCAAATACTGAATGTCTGAAATTCTACTGAAACTGAGAATTTGAAAATTCAAAGAAAACTTTTTTTTTTGGTAAAAATAGAAAAAAATATTTTAAAAAATAGAATTTTCCCCAAAATTCGCTCATAGCTTTTTGAGAAGACGTGCTCCTTGTGTGGTAGATCAGAAGACGTGGATCAGTTAGAATCCATCCTTCTTCCGCTCCGTTGAACTTGTGTTTTCTGGTTTTTGGAGTTTCAAATTCAATTCTTTTTCTCTTTTCTTTCGGTTTTCTTCCCCTTCGTCTACCCTTTACGGACGTCGAGAAATGCGCCAGCACGGGAAACGCGCCAAAGAGAGAACCGTGTGTTGCTGGCGCAGAACTCGATTCGTTTGGAATATTGATTATTTTTCGGTTTTTTCGGTGTCTGAGAAGTAGAATTCAGGGAATTAAGGAAAATTGAACTATTTGAGATTTTCGAAAATTTCCGAAAAAAAAAATGATTTTTTGGAATTTTTGAAAAACGTTCAAAAAATTATCTGCAAACCCGCCAACATATTGTTGACGCACTTCTTGATCCTCTGGATCAAATAGAGACAACATCGAGAAATGCGCCAAGGCACCAAAAACGCGCCAAGGTTTTCTTACTGTATCAAAAACATGTCTTCCAGTTGCTGACGCATTTCTGGATATTTTTGGACAATTTTATTTAATAATGAAAACATTTAAAAAATGAATGAAAAATAATGTCAAGGCACCAAAAACGCGTCAAGGCCACACTGACCCACTTTTTGATACAGGAGATTTTTCGATAGTTTTATGGGATTTCGATCAATTTTCTTTGCTTCTAGATTGATTTTTTTTTTTTGGAAATTGACAAATAACAATTCTGAAGCCAAAAAAAAGAATTTTGGAAAAATTGCAAAAAAATTTTTTTTTTTGCAAAATTTTTTTTTCTAATTTTAGCCTCAATTGCTCAAGTGGCACTTGAAAGAGCACAAAGTGACACTTTGGAGCGTGTTTTCGCACGGAGAACACGAGAATTTTCGATTTTAGTGTCAAAAACCGCGAAAATCCCTCATTTTTTCCATTTTTTCTCAGATTTTTCCCATTTTTCTAATGATTTTGTGGACATTTTCATTGGATTTCACCTTCTATTTTTCATCATCGTGCACTTTAGTATTTCTTCTCAAAACAACGGCCCCTTTCGCTTCCGTTTTACTAATTGGGGGCCGCTCCTCGCATTTCTAATTATTTCAGCCGTTTTCCGGTTTTTTGATATTCCAAACGCACCGAAAGTGCGTTTGGACGTTGTCTGGCGCGTTTTTCGATGTGGAATGACGCGGATCGAAAAGTGCGTCAAGGCACCGAAAGTGCGTCAGCGACCAGTCACCTTGGCGCATTTCTCGATATCACTTGAAAATTGTCCCCCGGGTTGATTTTTGCATAGATTTCGATGGGAATCGACGTTTTCTTATCTTCCTCTCCGAATTTTGATCTACCGAAGATATTCTGAAAAAAATATTAAAAATTCCCACCTCCGCCTCCTTTTCCCCGTATTTCTTTTTTTCCGTTTTCGTGTCAACATCATCTTTGAATTATTTATCAGTGATTTCATGTTCGGAATTTCTGAAAATCGGAGATTTTTCAGTTGGTATCCAGAAAGACGCCAAGGCACTGGAAAGGCGCCAAGGTCGGATTCCCATTTTCGAAATGAATTTTTTATTAGATTTGTTTGAAATTTAAGGAAAAATTTGTAATTTTTCGACTTTTTCAATTTTAAAAAATATCGAGAAATGCGCCAGCTTTTTTTCTTGGCGCACTTTCGGATACTGTCTGTATTCCGGTTTTCCGTGATTTTCCACTATTCTCCAATGTGTTGTGTTCTTTTCGGTTGTGTATCAAAAATCGCGCCAACGAAAAAAGCACTGTAAATGCTTCAAGGTGCAACTTGTTCCTTGGCGCAATTCGCGATCATTTCGTTGAATCCAAAGGATCCGTTTGAAAATGGTATCCAAGTATCCAAAAACACGTCAAGGCACCAGAGATGCGTCAGTGGTAACAAACTTTTTGATCTACGAATTTCGTGATTTTTCAGCGACCAAATGATGTCAAAAATGGCCTTGAAAACGGGAAAACGAGTTAGGGGACCCTCTGGGGACCGGAAAAAACGGCGATTCGAAGAGCAAAAAATTAGAGAAAAATGGGCATTTCCGGCGGAGGAGACGCCATTTTTCGACGTTTTTCTGGGGACAAATGCCCATTTTTTTGGGGTTTTTTTAAAAATTAAAAAAATTTTATTTTCTCGATTTTCCAAATTTTAGAGTCTCATAAATAGTGGCTAGAATGAGAGAATTTTTAATTTATGAAACAATGAATTTTTTTGAATTTTTGAAAAAATTGAAAAAAAAATTTTGAAAAAAAAATTGGAAAAAAATTTCGAAAATTTTTTTTCAATCTAAAAAAAATTTGTACATTTTTTGCCTCACATTTAGTGGCTAGAAGGATAGAATGGTAAATTTTTAAAACAATGCATTTTTTTTGAATTTTTGAAAAAATTGAAAAAAAATTTTGAAAAAAAAATTTTGAAAATTTTTTTTTATAATCTAAAAAAAATTTAAAATTTTTTATTTCTCTCGATTTTCCAAAATTTTCAGCCTCATTAGTGGCTAGAAAATAGTGGCTAGAATGAGAGAAAATTAAATTTATGAAATACGGATTCTTTTTTTGATTTTTTGAAAAGTTTGAAAAATACATTTTTTTTAATTAAAAAAAAAATTACATTTTTTATCTCGAACTTTGACATTTTACACCCTCACATTTTGTGGCAAGAAATGTTGAAATTGAAGAATTTATGAAACAAGGATTATTTTTTTGAATTTTTGAAATATTTGAAAAAAAAAATTTTTGAAAAAAATTTTTTTTGGTTAGGAAGTTCCACTTTTTTTTAACATGAAAATCGACTTTTTCTCAGTTTTAAATGTCTTTTTTTAGTTTTGGACGTTAGAAAAAATTGTTTTTCCTTTTAGACTACATTTTTATTTTTACGAATTCCGTATTTCCTCGAATAGAGCGACAATGCTGCCGGAGAACCATAATATCTGGAGATTGATAAGAGATATCAAAAAGTTATCAACAGCAAACTTGTAGTCCTAGTTCTGATCTACAAGTTTGCAATTGACAACTTTTCGATATCTCTTATCAATCTCGTGATATAATCATTTTCCGGCAGAGGTGCCGTTCTATTCGAGGAAATGCGAAATTTCCAAAAATCGGAAAACAAATCTCTACCAAACTCATTATAGATAAGATATGTTCAAAAAGAGAACTACTATCCAGAATAAGTGAAATTGGCATTCGAATTGTGGCTGAAACAGAGAAAAGTGCAGAAACTCAATGACTCTCGCTCTCTTTCGAGAAGAAGAATGGATTTCCGGTTGACTGGAGATCTTCTTTTGTCTCTCGAGAAGAGAAGTTCCCCCCGGTTCTCCAGGACACCCCCAAGGTAGATCAGAGATTCTAGACGAAATATCAGTTTGAGCCTTTTTTGGAGGGTTTCCAAAGGGTGCTGCACATAAATTGTTAAGAAAAAACAGTTTCAACAATTTCAGAAATCATTCAAATATTTGATTTCTCTTTTATCTCTATTATCTCAAAATCTCGAGTTCACAATGAAAATTTCAAATTCGCGCTACGATATCGCTTCTCCACGAGAAGTACACACAAGATTTCGTGGGGCAAGACGCAGAGAATGAGAACAGTAGAGCGCGTTTGCATTGAGATTCCGAAAGGAGAGACAACTATTCGATTTCTGATCATTCATTCCTTTTCCAATCATAAGTGTAGTTTGACTTGTAGTTTGCTCTCTTTCTCTCTCTCTCTCTCTCTCTCTCTCTCTCTCTCTCTTTCTCTTTTCCTCCACTTCCTTCATAATCAGGATGTTGAAGAAGGAGAATTGGAGACCAAATTAGAGAGCCAATGGAAAATAGAGGACGAAGAGGGAAATCAGGAAGTTTCTGACACTTTTTCCCCCCTATTTCTAGCAACATTTTCCCTTTTTACAACGAAATCATTTGTGAGCGCCGAAACGTGCCGCGCCTTTAAAGCGGCGATACGGTGGTTGAGCAATAATGAATTTCCTCTTTTCCAATCGATTTCCTCCAATTTCAGCGATTTTCCAACCGTTTTTCACGAAAAATGCACTTTTTGTGCTTTTTTTACCTAAAAAAAGCCGCGATATCCCAAGGGAGGATGACCCTCTATTCGAGGAAGTACTGTACATCACTGTGTTTGCGGACTTGCACACTGTACTGTACATTTTCTTATTTTCACTCTTGGAGGGGTTCCAATGCAATTAGCTCCGTTGAAAAATCGAATTTTTGAAAAAATTTTTTGAAACGGGGGATTTTTTTCAAATCAAAATACAAAGTCAACTAAAAATACATGTTAAACCAACAATTTTCCAATTTTTTCTGGATTTTTGATATGTTCTAACAATTCTAAAGTCATACAACTACCGTATCTCCGCTTTAAAGGCGCAGCACGTTTCGGCGCTGACAAATGTTTTTTTTTGTGGCGAGATATCGCGAATCTGAAATTCTCATTGTGAACTCTGATATTGAGAGAATAGAGGTAATAGAGAAATCAAAGATTTGGAATGATTTCTGAAATTGTTGAAACTGTTTTTCTTAACAATTTATGTGCAGTTCCCCCCCCCCCCCCCCCCCCAGGAAACCCTACAAAAAAGACTCAAACTGATATTTAGTTGTTTATCTGAGACGTGGACTAGAATCTTTGATCTACCTTGGGGGTGTCCTGGAGAACCGGGGGCAACTTTTCGAAAGACAAAAGAAGATGTCCAGTCAACCGGAAATCCATTCTTCTCGAAAGAGAGTCATTGAGTTTCTGCACTTTTCTCTGTTTCAGCCACAATTCGAATGCCAATGTCACTTATTCTGGATAGTAGTTCTCTTTTTGAACATATCTTATCTATAATCAGTTTGGCAGAAATCAATGATTTTTTTCCGATTTTTTTTTGCAAATACCGTGTACTTCCTCACTTGTCAGATAAACAACGCTGTCGGAGAATCATTATATCTCGAGATTGATGAGAGATATCAAAAAGTTATCAACAGCAAACTTGTAGTTCTAGTTTTGATCTACAAGTTTGCTGTTGATAACTTTTTGATATATCTTATCAATCTCGAGCGAGATATAATAGTTCTCCGAACGCTTTTATTGTCAATCCCAATGTTCCCTTTCTCACCATCTTTTTTTAAAAAAATTTTTACAGTTTCTCAAAAATTCAAAAAATTCAAAATTATATTGAAAAATAATGTTCAAAGGCACCGAAAGTGCGCCATACTCAATTTCCTTATTTGAACCGTTTTTTTCCAATTCTAAAAGGAAATTTTCAGAAAATTTCCGAAAAAAATCACTGAAAACACGCAAATTCTATGTTTCCAGTATCCAAAAATGGGCCAAGGCACCGAGAATGCGCCATTCCCATTTTTATCGGATTTTTGCCGATTTTTGTAAAATTTCCCCAATTTCCGGATATACACTATTCTGAGGCATTGAGAGATTTCTCGAAATTGCCCGATTTGTCATTTTGTGTCAGTATCAAGAAACGCGCAAAGCACGAAAAATGCGCCAAGTGTGGGTTTTCACATTTTCAAGGAATTTTTCCGAAATTCTGTTATTTCTCTTAAACTTCACCAGTTTTTCAGAAAAATTCCCAAAAAATCCGGAATTGCGCCAAGGCACCGAAAGTGCACCAAGGCACCGGAAGTGCGCCAAGAGCCAAATTTTCCGGTTTTCTTGCATTTCTTGTGAATTTTTGGCATCCTCCGTTGATTTTTAGTGTCTCTCAAGTGGTCCCCTCCTCCCAAAATCCCCCTTCCACCCCCAATTTCCCACTTGTTTGTCACTTTGTTCCGGTTCAGTTACACCCTCCCTCCCGCTCCTCTTTGCTCCCTTTTCGTGCTCTTTTGGCTCCGAATATGTGCATTTTATCCAGAAATTCCCCGAAAATTGAAGAAATGGCACGTAAAGTTCAGCTATCAGTGTGTTTCATCGGTTTGTGGCCGTTTTCACCTGTTTCCTTATTTATCCCGAAACCAGATTTATACTCTTTGGACACACAATTCAGACGACATTTTGTGTGTTTGAATTCGAAATTTCGTGATTTTTTGGAAAAATTTTTTTTTGAGAATTTATTTTTTCGCAAATTTTCCAGTTTTAAGATATCCAGATCAGAATCATAACTTGCCAGTATGATTTTTGGATTCTCCATTAAATTTGGAGCAAAATGATTAAAAAAACGAATGGATTTGGTGAAATTTGGTTTTTGGCTTATTTTGTGCTCCAAAGAGCCAGAATGGAAAAAATTTAGAATTTTCAGTTTTTCGATGGTGCTATAACTTTTATTTAGTGTTAAATTGATCCTCAGAGCCTCAAAATAGGGAAATATCGGAGAATAGAGGTTTTCGAAACTTTTTTTTGAAATTTTTTCCAAAATTTTTTTTTCTTTTTTTTTATTTCACAGCAAAACCTTCACTCTTATCATTTTTTCTTCATCAATCTCAAAATCCTAAGAAAATCTAGAGCAAAAAGACTATAATCATGATATGAATTGGTCAACTTTCATTTTTGATCTACATTCTGAGCCCCAAAGCTCAAATTCCAAATTTTCACTGATTATAGTCAATATTATACTCAAAATGCTCCAAATCATTCGGAGAGTTCGAATTTCGCACTTAGGAGTCATGATTTCCAAGTGGAAATTTTTTTGAATTTTTTGAATTTTTCGAAAAATTTCCCAATTTTCAAAAAACTCGAAAATTGAATGTTTTCCGCGAAAACCACGTCGGCACATGATGATTATACGCCCTAATCCATCATTTTCTGTCTGAAAATGATGCGAATAAACGGAAATTTCCGGTAGACGATTAGTCATTCTAAGCGGTCCAGACGACGCCAATCAGGCGGTTCCACTCGTTTTCAGCAGCTCTCTTCCGGTTTTTTTCCGGAAAAAGAGGGAGAAGAAATGGTTGACTTTGTGTTTTGAACGTTTTCAAATGTTTTCCCCCTCTCATCTTTCGGTTTTTTGAGAATAACTCGAAAATCTTCGAGTTTTGAGCATTTTTATCTGGAAAACTGATCTACCGGACTAATTTTGAACATTTTTGCTATAAAAAACCGAAAATTTGAAAATTTTCAATTTTTGTGCTCGCGGAGCCCATTTTTGGAAGATTTATTTTGGAAAATCAGTTTTCGAATTTATTGCTTATTTTTGCAATGAAATAAGAGAAATATAGGTTTCTGAGGTTACTAAGCTAAAAAATTGACTTTTGAAAAATTTGAAATTTTTTGAAATTAAAAAAAAAAAAATTTTTTCACAAAATTTGTCACAATATTTTTGTTTCTCATGAAATTTCATGAAAACTTGAAACCATCGAATTTTGAACTGTTTTATTCAGAAATTTGAATTTCCCGCATTTTTTGAAGCATTTTTAGTATAATAATGACCAAATTTAGTGAAAATCAAAAATCAGCCTCGTGGAGCACTCCAAGACCCCCGAAATTAAAAATTTGAGATTTTCTGTATTTTCATACCCCATTCTTTTCAAAATCATCAAAACAGTCCACTTATCAATTTCAGACAACTTTGGAAATTTGGAAAAATCTCAAAAATCTCAAAAATTCATAAAATGTTTTCAATTTTTTTTGAAAAAATTCGGAAAACGCTCTAAACTCCTCAGTTTCACTATGAAATTCGAATTCTCCGTTATTTTCCGAGCATTTTGACTATAATAATGCCCATATTTCCAGAAAATTCATTTTCGGGCTCGCGGAGCCAAAAAGAGCTCAAAAATCGAAAATTCCAAATACCATCGTTATTATACTCATTTTGCTGGAAATTTTATATAGATTCTGAAAATCCACATGGTAATAAGCGAAAAGTTAGAAAAAACGAAAATACCAGCTAATTTTTCAACATTTTCAAAAAAAAAATTTTTTTTTGAAAAATTTTTTTTTTAGAAAAAATTTTTTGTTTGTTATTCTGCTCAAAAGTCCTCCAACCTTATTTTAGTTCAAAAAAGCAGTGAAGTACGTCTCCTGCGCCTCAAAAAAGTGTCCTGAACCTCAAAAAAAATCGAATTTCCGGTGCGATTTTTGACATTTTCCGCCTCGTCTCTCCCTGATTTCCAGGTCATTCTTCCCCATTTTTCCATGTTTTTCAATTGATTTTAAGTAAGGAGTAGATCAGAAAACGGGAAAAATTGATAAACAATGATATCACCGCGCGAAGGGCATAATTCCCGACTGAAATAACAATAATTTCAGTAATTCCTCTCGCGATTCCTTTACGTCATTTAATTGGTATGTAGATCACGAATCCCCCTTGCTCACTTAGGCCACGCCCACTTTCCCCCCTCCCACCCAATTTTGGGCCGTCCGAAGACGAAGAAGAGACACACTTTTGTCTGTTTCCCCTCCTTCACATAATTCCCCTCATTTTGTGCTCTTTTCCACTGCAAATTAGCCACAATTCCACAGACACAGCAAAGGGGCGCAAGTCCATCTTTCAAACTCTCATTTTAGCAATTCCCTATGCTTATTTTCACTTTAACTCGTTTTCTGTGAAATTTTGAGCATTCTCACTAGGATTTTTGAAATCTACGCGTTATTTGGCGTCGAATGAGTATAAGAAAGATGACATTTGAAATTTTTTATTTTCTCATTTTTTCCGATGCTCCAAGAGCCCAAAAATTGAAAGTCACAGAATATGCTCATTATGAAACGCAAAATCTTCTAGATCACTTTGAGACATCATAAGTCATGTTTTGAACTTTATGATCTACATGGTTTTTGAGAAATTTCCCATTTTCCACAAAAAAATTTCACGATTTTCAGAGAAATATCAAATTTTCTCATATTCCCTGCGATTTCTGAGCATTTCATTTTATTACACTGAACTCACCATTGAATTTGGAGCATTTTGATACTAAGAATGATGAGTTTCTGAAAAGTTCAGTTTTCGAGCTCGCGGAGCCCATAGTTGAGCTCAAACACGAAAATTGGCCAAATTGAGGCGTAGTTAGTGTCATATCAACTTTTTTGGTCTACTGAGCAAAAATGTTTATGTGAAAGTCAATGAGGAAAAGGATTTTTAAGAATTTGAATATATTTCTGGGAAAATCCACTGTTTTTCTGGGGTGTTGTCTCCTAAATTGGATTTCCGTCCGTTTTGCTTATCATTTCCAAATTCTACATCAAATTTGACGAGTTTTAACACTAATAACGGCCCAGTTCTGAAAATTTTAGTTTTGGAGCACATTGGAGCACATTGGAGCTCCAGGGAGCTCTAAAACTCAAAATAGAGTAAAATATGTCATGATTAGTATCAAATCACTCGGAATCACCTGAAGAACAAGGTTCTGATAAGGAAAATGTTCAAAAATGAGGAAATTTTGAGGTTGAAAAAAAAAAATTTTCGGAAAAAAAATTTTTCCACTTTTTCGATTTTTTCAGCGGAAAAAAAACGCGCGTTGTTGACGTTTCCTGTTGGGAAAAAGAGGCGGGGGGAGGAGGCGGCGGAAAAATGAGGCGCTGATGAGTGTCGAGAAGAAGCGACACAAAAAAACATCTGTTTTCTTTTTTTTTTTTTTTTTTTTTGGAGACGGAACGTGTTCGTCGTCCTAAGATTCGGGTGGTGGGGTGTCTTCTTCTTCTTTTCTTCGAAATAATCCTCTCTCCTTCTTATTTATTCACACAGAAAAAACGAGGAGAACGAGAGAGAAAACAAAGTTTTTCGGCATTCGAGAGGGCACAGATGCGGCATTTTGGACATGACGTGCCCCCTCCCCTCGTTTGGATTTCTGATGAGTGAGTGAGAGAAAAAGAGAAAGTTTGTTGCCGATTTTGGAGATGCCTCGAGTTTCGGTCACTTTTCCCCCGATTTCCCCCGGTTTTTCTCATTTTTCAGTGGTTTTCAGCTTTTTGATCTACACTTCAGTAAAATTTTTGAATTCCACGATGAATTTGGCGTCGATTAACTGTAATTTCAGAAGGTTTTCGAAAATTTTGAATTTCGCCTCTTTTTGGGCTCCGAGGGGCTCCGAGAGCTCTAGAATCTCATTTTTTGGAAATTTAAGTGGAAAATTCCCGTTTTCAGATATTTTTTGCTATTCTACCGGAAAAAAAACATTTTTTTCTGATCGAAAAAAAAACTGAAAAAATCGCATTTTGTCATTTTTTCGAGTTTTTCAGCGGTTTTCTGGAATTTTCAGTGGTTTTTCAGATATTTGATCAAGCTTCCACAAGTTTTCACTGAAATTTTCGAATTCCCCATAGAATTTGGCGTCGATTACCTCTGATTTCAGAAGATTTTGAAATTTTCGAGTTTGGGCTCTTTTTCAGCTTTTTTTGGCTCCGAGAACTCTTTGAGCCAACTTTTTCATAATTTTGTTCTCAATTTCAGAATTCTACGCAAAATTTGACGGCGATTAGGCCAAAGAACTCATTTTTTGATAAAATCCGGATTTGAGCTCATTTTCGGCTCTTTCTCCCGAATTCTCCGGCTTTCAGAGTGATTTTTAAAGCTCCCCGTACTGATTTTCAGATTCTGCACTACATTGTGTCCTTAGAGAGCATAACAATGGCTGATTTTGACAAATTTGCATTTTCAGGCTTCTTTTGGACTTTTGTTGTGCTCAATCTGCTCATTTCTTGTTTTTCATTAGTTTTTCGGTTTTGAGATCTCAAATTCTGGTGTTCTCTTGTTATTTGAAGAGAAATGACACCCATAATGACGGTGTTTCGGCACTTTCGTTTTGTGCTCTTTTTTGGGGGCTCAGAGAGCTCCGACACTAGAAATTAGAGGACTAGACTTTATTTTGACTGGAAATCAACGCATCATTCTTAAAATGACTAATGTTCAAAGTTCAAGCCCGTTAGAGCTCATTAAAGCTGTCTGGAGCCACTTGGATCACATTCTTTTTGCTCTAAATGCTCCAAATTCAGAATGAGCCAATTGTGAGTATGATTTTCGGAATCTTCGTGGAATTTGGCGGCGAATGAGTATAATCATGAATGTATTTGAAAAAATGCTCATTTTCGAGCATCCATGTGCTCCGTGAGCTCTGGGGGAGCCCAACATCCAAAACTCTTCAAACCTGGCCGTTATTATACTCAAAATACTCCTGGCATCATGGAGAATCTATTTTTCGACAGGAAATCGGTTTCCGAGGAAAACCCGCAAAATTTGAATTTTTGGAAAATGTTGATTTTCCACGTTTGTGTTTTTCACGAATTCCTCGAAAAGTTTATGGAATTCGGGACTCAAAACATCGAAGAATCAACATTTCACGCCTTTCCGCATGTTTTCATTCCTACTTCCGACCAAAAAAAACCCCTTTCATTTTCTGAAAACTCGCCCGTTTTCCCTCGAAAAAGCCGCTAATCATCTTCAAATTTGCATTTTCCCTTGTTTTCTCCACTCAAAAATCCTTCCAATGAACGCAAAACTTTCCCAAAAAAGAGGAGGGAGGGCGTATTTTCCGAAATAGTGCAAAGTTTTTTGTGAAAAGCGGCCTCCAAATACTCGAAAATGCACGTGGGGGTGGCCGGGGTGACCTGCAGAATGGGTGCCGCCCGGAAATCTCCAGACACATCACAGCAAGGAAATCCGATACTTTGGACGAAAGATGCATCGAATTTCCACGATTCTTCACGTTTTCCCAGGGTTTATGAAGTTTTTTCGGAAGCTGTTAATGGGTTTTAACGTCATTTACAAGTGAATGGGAAAGATTCTATTAATTTTGCCATTTTTTCGATTTTTTTCGATTTTTTTCCGTTTTTTCGCGAAATTTAGGGTTTTCGGATTTTTAGCATTGCGATATTCGAATTCTTCGTGAAATTTGCCGTTGAATGAGTATAATAATGACAGGTTTTCAAAATTTTCTATTTTCGGGCTCGCGGAGCACATTAAGTGCTCCGCGAGCAGGAAAAACCATTTTTCTCAAATCCAGTCATGATTATACTCATTCGACGCGAAAATTTGCGGAGATTACGATGATCATGACGGCAGCTGGTGAAAATCACTAACTCGCAAGAAAAGAAATATGATTTGGATTTTTTTTGCAAAATTTCAACAAAAACCACTTTTTCTCAAGAAATCGACATTTGCCTTTCGTTCCCATTAATTTTTACGAGTTCTACGTGAGATTCGGCGTCGAATGAGTCCAATAATGACTGGTTTCGAGAAAAATCGTTATTGTGCTCCAAATGTGCTCCGCGAGCCCCGAAAATCGAACCTCTCGAAACCCTATCATTATTATGCTCATTCGACGCAGAATCGCACGTAGAACACGAAAATCGCACTCTCTTCCCCGGAAAAGTCCATCTGACACCCCTACACTCCGAGTTCTCTGAGCGCCTAAGTGCTCAAACATGAAAATGTTCCAAATTCGTCAATAAAAGTGTCAATTTTCGAGAACATCTGCACAACAACCCCACGCAAAACTCGATAATCGCCCACTTTTCCCCCTCGAAGGGGGAGAAGGGGGGCAAGGGGAAAAAGAGTAATTGAAACAGGACTCATATGTTATGCACATAGGAAATGTTTAGTTATTAGAAAAGACGGCTAAAAACAGAGAAAAAGAGGGCTAGAGTTGAAATTAGTTTGCACCGCAGCCGCCCCCTTGCCCTAATAACTCCCTCAGCAAGCTCCGCCCACTTTTCTCTTCTTCTTCTCCCCCCGGATGTTAACTAGATGTGTCTCTGTGTGTGTGTTCTGTTGTCTGTGTTTTCCCTATGACTCAACGCCGAATGTCTCCTTTTTTGCCTTTTCCCCCTCTTTTCTTCATGGCCACTAATGATTTTCGGGGTTTTTTGAGATTTTCTTGGAGATTTTGGAGTTTTTGAGAGTTCTCATGTTGAAATTTGTGATCTACGTGTGATTTGGCGTCGAATGAGTATGATAATGAGTGGTTTTGAAAATTTTCGATTTTGAGCTCCATTTGTGCTCCGCGAGCCCGAAAAATGAACTTTTCTGAAATTACCCTTCATTATAGTCATTCGACGCTAATTCTCATGTAGAACTCGAATTTCGATACTGGGAAATGCTGAAATCACGTTTTCACGCGATTTTTGAACTTTTTTCAAGAAAAAGTCAGATTTTTTTCTGATAAAAACGGTTTTCATCAGTTTTAATGCAACCAGAGCTCAAATTTTACATTCTCCACGCGTTTTGAAGTGTTTTGATACCAATAACGACACGTCTTGATCGAAAATGGTTTTGGAGCATATTTGATGCTCGCGGAGCACAAAAAAATGTTTTCTTCCAAACGTTGTCGTAATTAGTATCAATCAATTCCAAATTATCTCGAGAAGCAGTTTCTTCCAATAGCAATGGCCTTGGACCGGAGTTTCGTTGATTTTTCTCAATTTTCTTGTGAAAATCATCAATTTTCTCCGATTTCTTCCGTTTTTCTGTCATAATTCCTAAAATTTTCAGCTCTTCCGCAATGGAGGGTCGTAACTGTGTGACAGTGCAACAATATCAGCCCGAGTACAACGACATGAACGAGATCCGGGCGGTTTTCTCACTGCTCTACCTCCTAATCTGGGTGGCGGCCATCGTCGGAAACACTTTGGTCCTCTATGTGCTCACTTTTAATCAGGTATTCTGGAAGCGGCTGAAACTCGTCTGAAACTATAAAAACTCTGGAATAACAGCGAAATTGAGGAGTTACTCATCAAAATTTCATGTTTTCCTCCCGAATTTCCGGCCTTTTCATGGCCCCCTCTTCTTTTCTCTTCGTTTCGCATCAAACATCTTGTTTTCAATTCATAGGACACCCCCTCCCCCGGATGCCACGTCATTCGGAAGATATTGTGGGAAACAATCAAAAGTTGGGGGTTTTTTCGAAATTGGAAAAATTGAAATTCTTCTATCATTGATAATTTCAAGATATGGATACGATTTTTAGATTTAGGAGGTTCCGGGGAGCATTTTGAGTATAATCATGACGTGGTTTAGATCACTTTTGATTTCTGGGCTCACGGAGCCCTAACTTGGGCTCCGCGAGCCCGGAATGCAATTTCGACGGGTAATAGGCATTATTATACTCATTTTGCTCAGGAAACCGTGGGGAATCTGAAAATGACCTCAGAAATGTGAAATATTGAAAAATGGAAAATCTGGAAAAATCTGAAAATCGAAATTTTCAGTCAAAAAAATTGTTTCTGCAATTCTGCCTCGCTTCTCGTTTTCTGAACTCCTAGTGAGTTTTGCGTACAATAATGAGTGTGTTTTGATGACTTTCCCCCTAAAAGCTCGGCGGAGCACACATGTTTTGGCTCATTCTTGCTCCACAAGCCCGAAAATCAACATGCACAGAAAATAGCCGTCATTAGGCTCACTTTTCTCAGCGAAATGTCAAAAATCAGAAAATCATCATCAGAAATGAATCTTATCGAGATTTTGGAAAATTGAAATTTTTAGCCTAAATTTTTTTTCTAAATTTTCGAATTTTCAGGTTTCTCTCTCGGTGAGGACGGTGTTCGTGGGGTGTCTAGCGGGTTCCGACCTCCTTATGTGCCTCTTCTCTCTTCCAATCACCGCCATCTCCATCTTCTCCCGCGTCTGGGTGTTCCCGGCGATTTTCTGCAAACTCATTGGCGTTTTCCAGGTAATTCTTTGCATTTTTCAACATCTCCAAAGCGAGAGGAGTCGTTTGACACCCATAAAGCCCTACTTTCCAAAAAATGCTCATTCTCCCCGGCTCATGAGCTCAATGAGCACAAAAAGAGCACAAGTTGAAAGTTGCAGTAGAGATGCGATGATTAGGCTCAAAATGTGCACAACGACGCGTTGAATACTAATTTCTCGGTGGTTAATGAGCAAAATTGAGTTTAAATGGGAAAAAGTTGGAAAATGTTGATGGAAGTGACCATTTTCAGAGGATATGCGGGAATTTTGAAGTTTCTGGGGGTTTTGAACATGAAATTCTTGTTTTGCAAAATGAAAGAAAACATTTGACACTAATAATTATGTAATTTTGATGAATTTTGATCTTGGCTCATTTTGTGCTCATTTTACCGGGAAATCAAATTTTTCGAAAATAGGGCATTGTGGTAGTCATTCGAAGCGTAATTCAATGCTGATTATCATAAAAATAGTGAAAATGCTCGTTTCTTGCTTTTCAGATGCTAAATTTTCCGAAAACCCTAAAAAAATATGAAATTTTGAGAAAAAATTACCCAAAAACTTGGATTTCTAGGCGTTTTCTTCCGTTTTTAGATAGATTCAGTGCTATAAGGCCATTTCCAGCTTCATGTACCCCTCTTTCTCGGAAAATTTCAGTTTCGGAGCACTTGGAGCACAAAAATGCTCCAAATCAAAATTTCTCAAAACCATGTCAAAATTAGACTCATTCGACTCCATTTGCTCCCCTGAATCCGAATTTCCACTTGGGGACTCCTCAAAACGGCTTATTTTTCATTTTTCAGTGTTTTCAGTGAATTTTGATTTTGGCTCATTTTGTGCTCATTTTGAACCGAAAATCAAATTTTTCGAAAATAGGGCATTATGGTACTCATTCGAAGCGTAATTCAATGCTGATTATGAAAGAGGCCAAAAATTTCAATCCTTCGCTTTAAACGAGAAATTTCTGAAAAAGCTCGAAAAAATGAGAAATTTAGAGAAAAATCTCCGTAATCTTGGATTTCTAAGCATTTTTCTTAAGGTTTTGCCGTAAATTTCATTAAATTAAAGCCAAGAAAGCATCTGAAACTCAACAGACCCCTTTTTCCAGGAATTTTCAGTTTTGGAGCACTTGGAGCACAAAAATGCTCCAAATCAAAATCTTCTCAAAACCATATCAAAATTAGACTCAATCGACTCCAATTTCTCCCCTGAATCCGAATTTCCACTTGGGGACTCCTCAAAACGTAATTGCAGGGCGGCACAATCTTCGTCTCCTCGTTCACGCTGACAGTCATCGCTCTCGACCGTTGTGTGCTCATTCTGCGACCCAACCAGGAGGTAATCCTTCCGGAGCCACACAAAAAAGATAACCCAGTTGCTCAACAGCCCGAAATTCGATGAGCTCCAGCCGTCTGCTGTTCTTTGTCCTTCTCTTTTTCTCCGTTTTCCTCCCTTTTTCATCAGAAATTCCCGGAAAAAAGTGCTCATTTTCCACGGAGAAATGCACTTTTGAGCCGCTCACAGACACGCTTGAATTGTTTCGAAGAAACGAGAAAGTCAGCGACAAACGAGAAAATGATCTACCCCGAGGGGGATTTGAGGGGGCGGAGGGGGTATTTCGGGATGAGAATGACATTTTCGAATTTAGAATGCTTCCCCGAGCATTTTGAGTATAATGATGACCAAGTTTCATGAATTTTTTATTATGTGCTCAATTTGGCTCATTTTGTGCTATCCAAAAATAGTCATTACAGAGCTCATTTTGCTCGGTGAAACGTGAGGAATCTGAAAACAACAGTAGTTTTGCTCAAAAATCAGTGTGAAATCGAGAAAAATCGAAAAAAGTGCAAAAAAAAACTCTAAAACCATGGGTTTTCCTCAAAAAGCGTACTCTTACAGGCAGAATTCTGCTATTTTTGTGATCTCTCGACTATTTGCAGTATTTTGACACCCATCATGCCCATATTTGAGATTTGGAGCATTTGGAGCACGCTTGGGCTCCGAGAGCCCGAGATTTTCCAAATGCTCGAAAATATGTCATGATTATACTCAAAATGCTCCCCAGAACGTCAGAAGTTCAAAAATTCAGACGAGAATCTGGAATTTCAAAGGTTTTCAAAGATTTTTGAAAAAAAAATTTTTGAAAAAAATTTTTTTCAAAATTTTTCATTTTTTCAAAAATTGAAAATTTTTCGAATTTTGATTATTTTCCCACGCAGAATCTGAAAATCGAGACATTTCCAGTCCAAAATTGCAGGTGGTAAACTTCCCGCGAGCCGTGTTCATCGTGTTCTGCATCTGGCTCCTCGGCTATTCTCTCGCTCTTCCCGTCGGCATTTACAGCGATATCGCAGTTTACGACGAGATTTGTGGCACGTTTTGTGAGGAGAACTGGTGAGTCAAAGGGACGGATTGAGCCAATTATCCCCCTCTCGAGGGGGGATTTGACCAATTAAAGAGGGGCATCCGATACACTGCCGGAGATCCATTATATCTCGGGATTGATAAGAGATATCAAAAAGTTATCAACTGCAAACTTGTAGTCCCTGTTATGATCTACAAGTTTGCTGTTGACAACTTTTTGATATCTCTTATCAATCTCGAGATATATCGATTCTCCCGTAGCTTTTGAATTGAGTCATTTTTTCAAAATTATTTCTTTTTTTTTTTGGGCAAAATTTCATTTTTTTTTCAGAAAATAACGTCATCAACATTTTTTAATTTCCCGAAAAAGATTGAAAAAATTTCAGGTAAAAAATTCAGAAACTGAAAAATTTTTTTTAAAAAGGTAAAATAAAAATTTGCTGAATTTTTGAACTGTTCAAAAATAATTTTTTTTTTTCAATTTCTAAATTTTCCAAATATTTCAGATTTTTTTCAGTCAGTTCTGAAAAATCACAAAGTTAAAAAAAATTACTCTCTCGAAGATGACGATCTTGTCGAATTTTAAAATTTTCCAAGAAAATTTAACATTTCAAAAAACTCTGTCCCGGAGAATGATTATATCTCGAGATTGATAAGAGATATCAAGAAGTTGTCAACAGTAAACTTGTAGATCACAACTAGGACTACAGGTTTGCTGTTGACAACTTTTTGATATCTCTTATCAGTTTCGAGATATAATGATTCTCCTTGGGGCATTCAAGAAAAAGCAGCATTCCCCAGGAGAATCATTATATCTGGAGATTGATAAGAGATATCAAAAAGTTGTCAACTGCGATCGTGTAGTCCTCTTTGTGATCTACAAGTTTGCAATTGACAACATTTCGATATCTCTTATCAATCTCGAGATATAATGATTCTCCTTGAGGCTTTTGAGGAAATACGGCATTCTGATCTCCAAAACCTTCAAAACCCCCAAATTTCCCCCAATTCCAGGCCGGATTTCAACGCGGACACGGGTCGTTCGGGCAACCGTCGGGCGTACGGACTGCTCGTGCTCATCCTCCAATTCGGCATTCCGGCCGTCATCAGCTCCATCTGCTACTGGATGATAAGCCGTGTGATGTCCGATCAGTTGGAACGTCGGCGGGGACACAAACTGCGGCCCGAGAGCGAGGAGAAGCTGGTGAATCGGAAGACACGCGCGAATCGGTGCGTTTTAGATATGCATGAGTGATATCTCCGGAAATCTGTTCATTCTAAATGCCTCTTCCTTCCTCCCCTCCAATGCAATATTCATCATGTTTTTCCTGTCTTCTCCATCGGATCCACCCGGAATTGACACAAAATCCGCGTTTTTTTTGGGATTTTCAAGAATTCCCATGTTTTTCCGGGTCTTTAGTCGAGTTTTTCTCGAGATCCATGCGTTCTGGAGCACTTTGGTTTTGAGATTTGTATCCGGGACGGGCTGGGGATCAATTTGACACCCATAATGGATAGGTTTGGAGTTTCCACTTGGAGCCCCCTTGGAGCCCACTTGGAGCCCACTTGGAGCCTAAACTGTCCCCTAGGAGTGGGAACTCGCAGGAATTAGCTTCAAACGAATGAATCAATCAAAAATTGAGCGTATAACAGCAAAAAATAAGGAATTAAGAAATTCGACTGGAAAATTATTTTTCGACTTTCGGAATTTTCGGGATTTTCATAGAAAATCAATATTTTCGAGCGATAAAATGCGGAAAGTCACGTTTCCCAGACAATACGGAGCATTTTGACACCCATAATGAATAGGTTTGGGGTTTCCACTTGGAGCCCCCTTGGGACCCCCTTGGAGCACAAAAAAGGCTCCAGAAGACGCTGAAAAGTACTAGAGTGCTTATTTTATATCAATTTTAAATGCTACAAAGTAAAGTTCGATGACATTTTGAGAATTAAAGAATTTGAGTGAAACATAATTTTTTTATAATTCTCGGTTTGTGGAATTTTCCATATTTTCTCGAAAAAGCATCATTTTCAAGTGATGAAATATTAGAAATCGTGATTTCCAAACAATTCGGAACATTTTGACACCCATAATGACTAAACTTAGAATTCTCCACTTGGAGCCCACTTGGAGCACAAAACGGGCTCCGGGATCCCGGGAATTCTATTTTCAGGTTCATGAAACATGTTTCAACTGGAACAGAGAAAAACAGAACCATTAACACAAAATTAAATAAAATTGGGGCACCTGAAAAAATTTAAATTTTTGAAAAATTTGAAAATATCCCAAAAGCTTGAGAAGTCCCATTTTCCACGAAAATCAACTATTTCCTAGTGCTCAAACATTAAAATTTGAATTCAGCGAGATATTTGGAGCATTTTGACACCCATAATGTCCATATTCTAGGTTATGAGCATTTGGAGCATTTTCCACTGCTCCGAGAGCTCGGAATCATAATTTCTCCGAAATATGTCATGATTATACTCAAATTGTTCTCCAGAGTATCAAGAATTCAAAAATTGACATGAGAAAGTGCAAATCGTCCGATTTTCCATTTTTCCGAAATTTGAGATTTCCAGAAAAATCATAAAAATCAAAAAATGTCCGATTTTGATTAAATTTTCAGTTTTTTTGTAGGATTTTTCACGTAGAATCTGAAAAAAGGCCCAGAAACCATGAATTGCTTCTTGCAGAATGATGATCGTGATGGTGGTGGGATTCGTGCTCGCGTGGATGCCGTTCAACGCAGTCAATCTCTACCGGGACCTGTTCGGCATCTCGACCACCAAGTGGTACTCCACCGTCTTCGCCCTGTGCCACGTGTGCGCCATGTGCTCGGCGGTGCTCAATCCGATCATCTACTCGTGGTTCAATCCGCAGTTCCGCACCAGTATCACCACTTTGTTCAAAGGGAGCAGTGAGGCTCAGTTGAAGAAGAAACAGCAGCCGATGGGCAAGAGTTCCGCCTATCCGAACAATAATTTTTCAGAGGTAAAGTGTGATTTTTTTCTCATTTTTTACCTTTTTTCCTGGAATAGAGCGGCATAGCTGCCGGAGAATCATTATATCTCGAGACTGATAAGAGATATCAAAAAGTTGTCAACAGAATATTTGTAGTCCTAGTTGTGATCTACAAGTCTGCTGTTGACAACTTTTTGATATCATTTATCACTCTCGAGATATAATGATTCTCCGACAGAGCTCTCTGGGCCATTCCATACACGGTATCTGAAACCCTCGTTCCAGATCCGTAAAGACACTGAAATCGCATCGAACAAAACGAAAATCACCATCGCTGAAAATGACTATCGAGTTGGAGATCAGTTGCTGTGAATTATGATTTTTGATCTACAATTTTTTTGGTATTCCTTCGGGTTAGCTTCAATTCTTATTTTTCAACAATAAACTTTGAACTTCTCATGATCTACGTGTAATTTGGAAGGGATTGACACCCATAATGTCCTGTTTTTGAGCATATTTGGTTTTGGAGCATCGTATGGGCTCCGCGAGCACGGAATTCGAATTTTCCGAAACTATGGCATGATTATACTCAAAACTCTCCAATTTAGCTGTTGAACTCGAAAATTGATGTTTTAGTGTCTAGAAATAGCAAATTGTCTGATTTTCGAAAATTTCAAAAACTTCAAATTTCAATTTTTTGGTGTTTTTCTCATTTAACTCGATATTTCCGATGAATTTCAAGTTTTTCATAATCTACATGTGATTTCGAATCGATTGACACCCAAGTTGATATGTTTTCCATCTGAAAAGATTTTGGAGCACACTGTGTGCTCCGTGAGCCCGGAACTCAAGTTTCATGGAACTAAAGCATGATTATACTCAAAACTCTCCAAATTAGCTGTGGAACTCTGAAATTGAAGTCTTGGTGCCTAGAAATAGCAAATTGCTTGATTTTCGAAATTTTCAAAAACTTCAAATTTCAATTTTTTAGTGTTTTTTTCTCATTGAGCTCAATATTTCCGATGAATTTCAAGTTTTTCATAATCTACGTGTAGTTTTGAATCGATTGACACCCATATTAGCTTCTCTTCGAACAAATTTGATTTTGGAGCACAAATGTGCTCCGCGAGCCCGGAACTCAAATCCCATGGAACTATGGCTTGATTATACTCTAAACTCTCCGAATTAGCTGTGGAATTCGAAAATCGATAATTTATTGTTCACAAAAAGAGATCATCATTGATTGATCTCTCGGAGACAGCGCCCTCCAAGACTCCGCCCCCTCCGCCACTGCGGATTACTGTAATACACTTAACGATGATGTACATGTTGTAGATGAAGAAGACGAGGAGACAGGCGTAAATGAGAATGGGAATAACGATGAGGACGATGGGCGAAGTGGTCGGCAGGGGGACCGCGGCGGAGCATTTGGACACCAGTTGGATGTACGTGTGTAGATCAGCATAACTGCCCAGCGAGACCTTCAAATCACAAATGTCGAATATGCATTCACTTTTACTTGATATTCAAAAAAAAAAAAATTTTTTCGAAATTTCGAATTTTTGAAAACAAATTTCTTTTTTTTTTGAAAAATTCACTTGGGAGCGTTTGGGGGGGGGGCACAATGCAAAACAATTTGAGGGAATACTCTATTTTATGCAAAAAAAATGGTTTTGTACAATTTTAAAAAAATAATTTATAATTAATTTAAATTTTTTTGGAAAATTTTGAAGTTTTTGGCAATTTTTCCGAAATTTTCTAATTTTTCATAATTTGTTCTTAATCAAACCGATGAATAAATTAGTTTATCGGTATCAGGATCATTTTAACAAAAATCGGTGAAACTGAAAAAAAATTTCGAAAAATTAAAAAAAATTTTTCAATTTTTAAAATTCATGGTTTTTTTTCTTATTTTCTCTAATTTTTAAATAATCGATTATTGGCTCCGCGAGCACTTTCACAGAGCATACAGAATGAGGAGGATTAGGAAATTCCATGGGATTGAACAATTTTCAGATGATAAGAATTTTGAAAAAATTATGAAACTGCGAATTTTTTTTCGAAATTTCGAATTTTTGAAAACAATTTTTTTTTTTTGAAAAATTCACTTGGGAGGGTTTGGGGGGCACAATGCAAAAAAATTCGAGAGAATACTCTTTTTTATGCAAAAAATATGGTTTTGTACAATTTTAAAAAAATTATTTATAATTAATTTTAATTTTTTTTTGAAAATTTTGAAATTTTTGGCATTTTTTCAGAAATTTTATAAATTTTCATACTGTGTTCTTAATTGTCTTAAATAGGTGAATAAAATAATAGTTTATCAGTATCCATAATATTTTAACAAAAATCGGTGTAACCGAAAAAAAAAAGTTTTTTAAAATAAAAAAAAAAGTTTTTTTTTTCATTTTTTTCAAAATTCATGGTTTTTTTTTCTTATTTTCTCTAATTTTTGAATGATTTCTATTTTTTATGTCTTGGCCACGTGGGTTACTGTAGAAAAATTAAAAAATTCCGAAACTTCAATTAATCAAAAAAAATCGATTTCATCCGATTTTCCAGAAAATTTTTGGTTTTTAAAATGTTTTTTTATTGCTTCTATTGATTTTTCGTCAAAAAATCCAAAAAAAATCTGCCGGAACCCCTATATTCAGAATAAGGATTACGGTAACAGTCGTCAGAGCTGTGCCTCGTTCGTTTCGAGACCCTTTCCATTATCTCTGTCTCATCCAAGATGACCTAAGCGGAATAGTTTATCGCTATCAGAAACATTTTAACAAAAATCGGTGAAACTGAAAAAAAAAATTTCCAAAAAAAATTTCAAAAATTTTTTTTTCAATTTTACATATTGGCTTTTCTAATCAATTCCCTTTTGATTTTTGACTTTGAAATTGAAAAATTAATTTATTCAATCAAAATTGATTTTTTAGAAAAATATTATTTTAATTTATTAATGTTAATTTATTTTTAAAAAAATTTTAAAACTAAACAAAAAAAACAACTTTATCGTTGTGAATATCTCAAAATCAGAAGTTCACAATTTCAAACGCGTGCGCACGATATCTCGCAACGAAAACATTTGTCATCGTCGAAACGTGCTGCGCCTTTAAAGCGGCGATACGGTAGTTGCGCAATACATAATTTCCTCTTTTTTCCCTCAATTTCCCCCAATTTCAGCGGTTTTTCAGGTAAAAAAAGCGGAAAAAGTGTATTTTTCGTGTTTCGCTCGCATATTTTCCTGTATTTTCATGTTTTTCCCGCAATTAAACTCAAATTTTCAAGAAAACCAGCCAAAATGACAGTTTTTCGGTAAAAAGCAACAAAAATGCCGCCGCAAAGCCAGAAAACGACATTTTGGCTGGTCTTCTTGAAAATTTGACATTAGAATCGGGAAAAAACATGAAAATACAGAAAAATATGCACACGAAACACGAAAAATACACTTTTTGTGCTTTTTTTACCGGAAAAAGCGAGAAAAACCGCTGAAATTGAGGAAATCGATTGGAAAAAGACGAATTTATGTATTGCGCAACTACCGTATCGCCGCTTTAAAGGCGCAGCACGTTTCGGAGCTGACAAATTGTTTTCGTTGCGAGATATCGTTGTGAACTCGGATTTTGAGATAATTCAAAGATAATATTTGACTGCAAAAAAAAAATTTATTTAAAAAATTGTGTTCACTGTTTCAAAACTTCCCCTTCTTTCATTTTTCGCCGTTGAAAGAGATTCCCGATAGATAATGGAAGATTATCAAAAAAAAATCCTTTGTAATTTAAAAATTTGAAAACAAAATTTTTTTCCACCGTTCCAAAGTTCCCTCTTGATTTTCTTATATTCCATGTTTTCTATTTAATGGAAGAACTTTAGCATACAGTGATTTTTCTATTATATATTTGTATATTTAGCTGTTCGAAATTAGGAATACACGAAAAATACACTTTTCGTGCTTTTTTACATGAATAACTGCTGAAATTGACAAAAAATTGGTAAAAGTGCATTTTTCGTGAAAAAACCGCTGAAATTGAGGAAATCGATTGGAAAAAGAGGAAATTAATTATTGTGCAACTACCGTATCACCGCTTTAAAGGCGCAGCACGTTTCGGCGCTCACAAATGTGTTCGTTGCGAGATATCGTGGCGCGTGTTTGAAATTTTCATTGTGAACTCGGATTTTGAGATATTTGCAACGATAATAAAAAAGACTGAAAACTGAAAAAAAAATTCAAAAATTTAAAAACGCTGAACTTGAATTTAAAAAAAATGCATTTTTTTCCTAGAAATTCAAATTTTCCTAGTTTTTTGTTTCAAAAAAAGATAATAAATCGTATGATAATATGAGAATGTCTCGGAAAGTGGCAGTGAGGACGAAGAAAAACGCGAGTGGGCGAGACGCCGGTCTCGAAGCGAACGACACAGCTCAAGGATTTGCTACCGTAACCCTTGTTCTGAAAAGAGGGTTTCCGAATTTTTTTTCGTGCGGATTTTTGGACGAAAAATCAATAGAAGCAATTTAAAAAAATTTTAGCACAAAAAATTTCTGGAAAATCGGACGAAATCGATTTTTCCTGGCCAGTTGAAATGTTGAAATTCTGAAATTTTTTTGCAGTAACCCGCGGGGCCTAGAAACCTCCGCTGGCCTAGAAATCTCCTAGCTCTTCCACACTGCCACTGTTGGAGAAAAATATAATACAACGATAAAATATATTGATTTTCCATAATTTTTTGTGTTTCAAAAACTCTTTTTCAAACTGGAAATTTATTTAGAAAATAGTACTTCGTTCTATTCGTCTTGTGCGGAATAAAACTTTTTGATTTCTTTGATTTCGAAAAATTTCAAAGTCTTAGTTGTGATCTACAAGTTTGCTGTTGACAACTTTTTGATATCTCTTATCAATCTCTAGATATAATCATTCTCCGGGGGTTTTTCGGTTTTCCTTGCAACTTGAAAAATGGCAGTTTGTCTGAAAATTATTTTTCCAAATTTTTTAAATTTTAGAAATAATTTTTTTTCGAAAAAATCTAAAATTTTATTTTATTCTGATAAACAATTTTGGCCTTTTTTTGGCATTTGAAAATTGTTATCAGTCTGAAAATATTCAAATATTGTAAATAGTTTAGGTGATTTTTTCGTTTTTTTTTTGTGAAAAACGGCGAATTTTTTTTTTTTTGAAATTTGGTTTCTGGCTCCATGAGCAGTTGTAGATCAGTTGTTCAAGAGGTAACTATTGCGAATGGATATTAGTACATTTTCAAGAAAAAAAGAGAAATCGGTGAAACTGAAATTTTTTTTTTTAATTTTCAAAAAAAAAATGTTTTTTTCAATTTTCAAAAAAAAAAATTTTCAATTTTCAAGAATCATACTTTTCCCTCAATTTTTCATATTTTTATATTGATTCCCCCAAATTTCCAACAGAATCCTATTCCCCTCGAAATCCCCCTTGGCCGCTCCCAACTCACCTGGGAGAGCATGAATGGCACAATGAACGCCGGATTGGTGTTGTGGATGCCGAAAAGAGCAATGAGACACGCGGGATACTGTAGGAGACGACACGTGAGGATGACGAGCCACTGGGCGCTCTGGTACCAGTTGATCTCCTTCTCCCCACCGTAGTCGCTCGCAAACACCAATATTGTGCCTGGAAGTGGGAAATTCAAGCGGTTTGAGTGGGATTTTCAAATTCCCCGCGTTCCAGGGATCATTTTGATACCCATAATGGTCATATTCCGGAAAACTTATGTTTTCCCCTTGGAGCCCCCTTGGAGCCCCCTTGGAGCCCCTTGAGCCCTCCAAATGAGCCCGATGAGCTCATTGAGCTCTGAGACGTCTCAGACATTCAGCTAATACGCATAAGTTGGAAATCTCATCATTTTTGCTCCGATGCTCTTTTTTGGCTCAATGAGCACAACACCCACTAATGGTGGGTTACGCCAGACTCTACGTCATAAGGGCAGTTTGAGCAGGAAAATGAGCAATTTCAGAAAAAAATTGAGGTTTTGGAGCAATTCTTGGGCTCCAAGGGCTCCGAGAGCTCAATGAGCACGAAAAACTGGAATTTCTGGAAAATTTATCAATTTGGGTGTCAAATTGATTCAAATCACTTCAAATAACACCGGGAACTCAAAAAAAGCACAGAAAATACAGAAAGAATAAGCTATTTTCCGATTTTTGATGTTTAAGCCCACTTGGAGTTCCCCCGAACTCCCCCCCCCCCCTGGGAGCTTCAAATACTTCGAAAATGGAATTTTTAAAAAAAGCAAAAACTGTGTTCCCATTGCATTAATAAACATCGGAAAAATAAATAAATTTTCTCTGAAACTGTAAATTTTCGGGAAAAAAATGTAAATTTTAAAATAAGTGTTTGACCATAACTCGTTCAATTTTTAGTTTTCAACATTTTCATTATTATTTTCGGATTCCTCGTGCGATTTCCAGCCAGAAACCCTTATTTATAGTCAATTTTCGTCAAAATTTGAACTTTTCGGCTCCAAGGGGGCTCCAAGTGGTCCCCAAGGGGATTTTTCGAAACATAGTCGTTATGGGTGTCAAATTGACCGGGAGAACATGAAGAATAAGAATATGACTGTAAAAATGTGCAAAATAGAGCTGGAATTGAGAAAAATTGAAAAATCTTAAAAATGAAAAAAAAATTTTTTTTCAACTTTTTGAAAACTGCTCTAAGATGATGATTGGAGTTTGTAGTTAATTTTAAACAGTGGGAAAATGGTGAATATCAGCAAAAATGTTGAAAATTAGGCTAGATTTGATGAATTTTGAAGTTTTGAAATTTTGAAAAAAATCCAAAAAAATTAAATTTTCAAATTTTCCATAATTTTCTATTGAAAAACGCACCAAAAGTGATCTCGTGAAGTGCTGCGATGCATATCAAATAGGCGGCGGTCTGCGGTCGAATCGTGCCGAAACACATGCGTTCGGGAGCCAATCTCACTCTGTTTTGTCGCGAATTTCCACGTGGCAAAGGTAGATCAATAGGGCCGAACATCTGGGAACTGGAGGGCTTGAGGAGCATATTGTGGAGGACCGGATCGAATTCCGTCGAGAACGACGACGAATTCATTGGGAAGAAGATAAGGGGAAGGGGGATTCTTCAGAAGACGTGACGGCGTGCTTCTGGAGGGTCTACGTGTGAAGAGGGCTTCTGGAGATCTACCCCTTGGGGGGAATTCGGGGGCCAAATTGCAATTCTATATTTTAATCCCCCGGCTAAGAAGGCTAAGTAAATATACAAATATTGGAGGGGATATTTGAAAAAAATGTGAAATTTATATATTCATATTTGAGCTGCCCGTCGTTTTTTAGGAAAATCTGGGAAAATTAGAGATCAAGTGGGAAGATTAGGGGGGAAAATGCACATTTTCTTGAAAATGACCTCAACTTTGCTCAAAATGCTCCGATTGAGACCGGATTTGGAGAGGAGGTAATTGAGGTGGCTGGAATAGTGTCTGTTTGATTTTCAGACGTTAATTTGGAGTTTCAGCTGGGAAGAAAATTGGCTGAAAATCGATATTTCCCATAAGGATCTCATCCCTCTTTTCTATCACTATTATCTATTTTTTTCTATTTTTCCAACAGGTTTTTGATTTTTACAGTTGATAATCATCCCTTTTTCTCTAATTTAGTTCAAAAACGAGCTCAAACGGAGCATTTTGGGCCAAGTTATTCACATTTAAAAAATGTGTGTTTTTTTCCGAAAAAATGCACATTTTCTTAAAATGAGCTCAACTTGGCTCAAAATGCTCCGTATAGGCTCATCTTTGGATTGGAAATAGTCAGGGGGTGTCTGGAAAAGTGTCTATTAGGTTTTTATAGAAATTCTCAAAATTTCAGCCACAAAAAAAATGATTTGTTCATAATTTGAGTCTGAAAAAGTAAAAAATTTTGAAAATATGTGACGTTTTCATTGTTTTTTTTGTGATTTTTATGTTATTCGAGTTTCTGTTCGAATTTTATCCTGAAAACCAAACAGACTTGCATTTTAAGAAAATGTGCATTTTTTTCGGAAAAAAAAACACACATTTTTCAAATGTGAATAACTCGGCTCAAAATGCTCTGTTTGAGCTCGTTTTTGGACTGAAAAAGAGAAAAAGGGATGTTTATCAACTATGCAAATCAGAAACCTGACTGAAAAATAGAAAAATTTGATTATAGTATTAGAAAGAGGGAACAATCGAATTGGAGTCCTTAAGGAAAAGTATATTATTTTCAGCCAACATTTTTCTTCCAGAAACTTCAAGTTTGCTTCTAAATACTACAAGGGCATGTTTCTACACACCTCAACTACCTCATTTTCGAATCCCGGCTCAATCGGAGCATTTTGAGCAAAGTTGTGCTCATTTCAAAAAATATACGTGTTTTTCAAAGAAAAAACATAAATTTTCCAAATGAGCGAAACTTTGGCTTAATATACCGCTGATAAGTTAATTTTCAGTCCAATTGAAACAAAATGCGAACTGGAAATGAACTTTTTAAAGAGATCCCATGTGAATATTTGAGTTCAGCCCCCACGTCATGGGGGATGACGACATTCAGTCAGAATAAGAGTTTCAGATCAAATTCTGGGCTGAAAACGTCATGAACATGATTCTAGACGCTTCAACACATCATAGTTCAGAAATTAGCTTAAACGGAGCATTTTGGGCCAAGTTGAAGTTTGAGTGAATTTTTTGAATTTCAGCCAAATTTCTAGACGCTGAAAATCAAAAGTTGGCTCTGAAAACCAAATAGACACTTTTCTAGACACCTTGACTATGCACAATCCAAAGATGAGCTTAATCGGAGCATTTTGAGCAAAGTTGTGCTCATTTCAAGAAAATGTGCATTTTTTTCGGAAAAAAAAACACACATTTTTCAAATGTGAATAACTCGGCTCAAAATGCTCCGTTTGAGCTCGTTTTTGGACCAAATTAGAGAAAATGGACTGATTATCAAATTGGCAGAGACTCAAATGCCCATAGAATTGCAAGGAAGTCGGGAAATAGCACTGAAAAGAAGGGAAACTGGAAAACGGGGGAAGCGGGGAAAAGAGGGGGTGTCTCGTGACGATCGCATGATGGATGGTGAGAGAATCAGAGGAGGAGGGTCTCGAAACGAAATGAACATGCGAAAACAATTAGTCCCCTGTCCGTTTTTCGGCCATTCTCACATGTCCTTCCGCCGCCGAAAGAATCGAATTTCTTCTCGACTCGCTCGCTACGTCAAGCCCCCCCCCTCCCTCCCATTTTATGCTCATTTGCTCATTTCCAATGAATCAAATATCAATGGGTTCACAAGCCCTTCTGAAGGGGTATTTTTGGAGAATTTTTTTTAATTTTTGAAACTCGAAAAAAAATTTTTTTTTTTTTGAAAATGTTTTTTTCATATTTTTAAAAATCTTTTTTTTTCCAAATTTTTCTCATATTCAGACATGTATCAGGATTTTTGTGGATTTTGTGGAACTTTAAAATCTAAAATTTGAAAAAAAAAGTTTTTTCAAATTTTTTTTTCAAATTTCCTAAATTTTCAATTTTTTTCTGTAATTTATGTGGATTTCAGGTTTTTTCTTTGAAATTTTTTTTTTCAATGCGAGTACTTAATTTTTAATTTTTCCAGTTATAATATTTTTAACCATTTTTTAATTAAAAATAAATTTGAATTTTTTTCAATTTTCCAAAAATTTCGCTGAAATTATTTTCAGATAATTTGAATATTGGTTTGAAAAAAATTTGAAAATGTTTTAAAAATAGAAAAAAATAAAACAAATTAATTTCTACTTTTTTTCTCGAATTTCAGAATATTTTCTCATTTTTGTTGTTTTTTGAATTTTTAGAAAAATTTTTGCAGTTTCAAAAAATTACTAAATAATTTTGATTTTTGAATAAAATAATTCATTTTTTTTAAATTTTCGCTATTTTTTTCCCACAAAAATTACAGAAAAGCGCATTGACTACTTTTAGATTTTTAGAATTTTTAAATTTTTTTAAAATTTTTGTTTCAGTTTCAAAAAAAATTTCAATATTTAGGTAAAAAACACGTTCAAACTAAATTTTTTTCTGAAAGAATACATTTTTTCTATTTGAATATCATTCTTTTTTTTCTATATTTTTCCGATTTTATTTTCTATAAAATTCTACGATGCCCACTGACTTTAAATTTTTTTAACATTAAAATTTTTTTTGTAAAAATTTAATTTTCAAAATATTACGATTTCAAAAATTAATCATAAACTTTCAGAATTTGTAAAAATGTTGAAGATAGTACTTCGTTATTCATTTTTGAATTTTTGAATTTTTAAACAATCAAGGAATTTTTCTGAAAAAAAATAAAAATCGATAATGGTCGATTTATCTTATCACTTCCGTCCAACAATCCTTCCCATTCTCATGCTCCCCCGCACAAGGTCAAATCAATATAATCGGTGGTCAGTTGCTGATTATCTTATCAGTCTCGATCGCTTATTTGTGTGCGTGTGCTCAATGAGCACACTTTATGCATTTGTTATCGATAATTTCGGCGCACAATTTTTATACTATTGCGTTCAAATTCAAAATTAGCGGCTAGAAATTCGGTGAAAATTCACTTTTTTCGATGAAAAATGTGAATTTTCCAAGAAATTTTCAAGTATCGCGCTAATCGAAAACTGTATTCGTGGCGAGACTCAATGGACAATTTGACGCATGTTCCTTTAAACTTCATTTTCTTTGCGATGGATTTTTCGATTTTCTTTGACAATTTCCCTTGTTTCCAGCGCTTTTCTTCGCAATTTCTCACAATTTTAACTTAAAAATCACATTTTCCGATGAGATTAACTGAATTAAAATTTCAGATGGCGACAGAGACGTGCAGTCTTCTGTCCGTCGGACAATCCGAATACGGCGCCGCGCCGTCAATGATTTCGGCGTTAGAGGCGGTGGATCCGGTCACTATTTCATGGCATAATGTCTCGTGAGTTGAGAAATTTAATTTTTATTTAATTTTAGCATCTATTTTCTAGAATCGCTGCCGAAAAATCCGGAAAGCAAATTCTGGAGAATGTCTCCGGAATCGCAAGGCCCGGACAGCTTTTGGCGCTCATGGGTGCGAGGTTAGTGGCTGAAATTGAAGAAAAATCGATGATTATCGTTAAAAATTCCAGTGGCGCGGGTAAAACAACTCTGCTGAACATGCTGCTCTCCAGGAATCTGAAAGGTCTCGCAACGAACGGAAGTGTCAAAGTTAATGGACACGAGGTGAGCGAAATTTAAAATATGCTTGTTTTTGTACTGTTTTTGCCGGTTTTTTAAATAGCGGAAAAAAATTTCAAGTTTCGAACCCAAAAACCAAAAATTTCCGATAGATTAAAAAAATATTTGTTATTTTTTTAATTGTTTTTTTTTCACATACAAAAGTTAGCACTGAGTTCATCAAATAAGTTGGAAATTATAAATAATTCAATTAAAAAAAGTCAGAGTTAATTTTCTAAAATTCAATACCAAACAATTTGTTTCCAGTTTCCCATTAATTTTAATATTTGCATGTGATGTCAATTGTAATCCCATTCTCTAATTAACTCCTCAAAAAGTTTCAGCTCGGCCGTGGAATTACCGCAATCTCGGGATACGCCCAACAAGACGAACTGTTCGTCGGAACGCTCACTGTCAAGGAGTATCTCGATATTCAGGTGGGGGAGATTAAGTTAGAATTTAAAAAAAAAACCATTTTTTCACCGAAGATAATTTTTTAAAAAAATTATTTGGTTAGAGAATTTGGCTCTACCCGCTGAAAGAGGAATTAAAAAAATAAAAAAGGATTTCAAAATTTTCCAACTTCGTTTTCCTCACTGACTAGAAAGAGTTCGCTGCGGTCGTGGACTTAGCAGTCACAGTGTTTCAAAAAAAAAATTTGTTTTGAAATGTTTTGCGCCAAAAAGGAGTTTCACGAACGTGGCGAACGCATAATACTCACAACTTTGTAAAAAATTATAAATATTTAAATATTTTTTTTCAATTTCTGTGTCCAGCAAACCTTTGTCTTCTTCAACGTCGAGTTTTTAAATTTTCGAAAAATTATCTGCAATGATAATTTCAATTTATTTCTGTTCCAGTAGTTTTGTTCGAAAATCAACTAAGAAACAATTCAATTATGTTTCCAGGCGAAGCTCCGTGTCAATGGAGACTCGGAGAAACGTCGTCGTCGAGTGGGCAATGTAATGTCCCAATTGGGTCTGTACAAGTGTCAGAACACAAGAATCGGATCGATCGGAGGACAAAAAGGCATATCGGGTGAGATTTATAATTGCAAAAAATGTGAAAAATTTACCGTTCTTTGAAAATTATGTTTTCTGTTTCAAAAAATCACAAAACGATTTGGTTGATTTCTCACTTCACTAGGTCCAGTGGATGATCCAAGGAAACATAGTGCGCTGATGCATTAAATTCGAAATTCATTGTGATATTCATGTCTGAAAGTAATCAACGATTCGCTGACAAAAGTTGCAATCACATCACATCATAGAAAATGAAGACAGCGACATAATTCCGTTCTCAACTCAGTACGTTTTCGGCGAACTAACGGCGAATTTGCCGTCCAAATCGGCTAGCTCGCCGTTAGTTCGCCGTTAGTTTGCCGTTTCAACATTCGTCAAGACTAACCGAATAGCGTTTTTTGAACTGAAAGGGCACAGCTTCAGAGAAGCCGATGCGCTGACCGATTGAATCGGATAACAGCGGCCAAAAATGACAGTTCGGTGTCGTAACCTTACTGAAGAGCTCAGGACGAGCTGGCAATACAATTCGGATGTTGGGTGTCGAGGCATCGCACCTCGTTGCGCAGCCGACATCTCGCGGGTTCCGCCAACCGTCGTACTTTAACTAAACGGCGAATTGGCCGATGCTTCGCCGCGAATTCTCACAAAGAGCAACTTCGCGAGCTTCTAACTCGGCTCCCGAGGTCATTCCGCAAAATCGAAAAACAGGCGTCATGTAAAACTCTATCGGATGGACTCGGTTTCTCAGCCGGTACTAAACCGTTTTTGCCCATTTTTGGCACAGAGGTCAGAAGTATTGACCGCAAGGTGCACGTAAATTTTCTAAGCTATCCGTCAACTTTTACAGCTCCACGGTTTTTTGTATAATTTCCCTCTTAATTGCGCTTTTTCCTTTTAACGTGCCTCTGGGAAGGTTGTCGACTCGACTCGCCTATCTTCCCAGCGGCAGGTTTGGTAAAAGGGAAAAAACTGCATAGCCCAGGCTGAGAGGCGGTGTTAGCCGCCTCGATTGGCCTGGTAATTCACTAAATGCCTAATACCAAATTCCTATATCAGAGTGACTGCTACATGTTCTGCCCTTCATCCAAGCGGAAACAGCAAAAAAAATATTTTTTTCACTTTTCAGGTTCATTCGAGGTTTGAAAATTTCTGAATGAACCAATCCCGTTGATTTCGCCCTTATTTCAAGAATCATAAATTCCAAAAACATTTTACATTTTTTTTCTGAAAAACACCGATTTCTATTATATTTGAAAGTATTTTTAATTTTTCAATTTTCAATTTCGAGACGCTTTCGAACGGATTCGAGAAAATTTTACAATGCCAAAAATTCACATCGAATCCTCAAAAATATAGGGGAATCTTGCTGAATTCCGTGATTTCATAACACTTTCAAAGCAACCTGAATATTATTTTAACAAAAAATACCCCATTTTCCAACTTCCGTGCTCAATTCGTCGTCTTGCAGGAGGAGAAATGCGTCGTCTGACGTTCGCGTGTGAGCTTCTCTCCAACCCGTCCGTCCTTTTCTGCGATGAACCCACCACCGGATTGGACTCTTTCATGGCCGAATCCGTGGTTCAGGTGCTCTCGAACCTGGCGAAATCCGGCCGCACCATCATCTGCACCATCCACCAACCGTCCTCCCAACTGTATCTCATGTTCGACAGAGTTATGTTCATGGCCGGAGGAAAGACGGCGTTCTTGGGATCGCCCAGGGATGCTATTCAGGTGACGGTTTTATTCCGAAAAAAATGTTTCAAAAATAGTAGGAAAACCAAGAATGATCTGTAAGAAACGTTGGGACCATTTCTTTTCGGTGTCTTAGTTTTTTAAAAAAAATTTCGCTCACTTGGAAAAGGAGGGAAAACCTCGGCCACCCCACGCTGATTGGCCTCTGCAATCAATCAGCAAGATTGGCTCCGCCCCTATCGATACGAGACCCACGACGGACTAGATTTGAATTCCTCTTCCAAGTGAGCGAAAAAATGAGGATATGAATCTGGGAGCGGTTAGAGATAAGAGAGCGCAGACGAGAAATTTGTGTGAAATTATCTGAGAAATCAGCTCAAAACTGTCATTTTTCGACAGAATTGTGACTGACAGACTGCGCTCTCTTATCTCTAACCGTTCCTCACATTTTGTCATAAACTCAGAAAATTTTTTTTAAAAGAATAATACTGTTTCTAGTCATTCACAAATTTCTGATAAATTTTCATAAAATATTAACATGGCGTTATATATTATGAGTTCGTCGAGCGTGGACCTCATTTTTGACGTAAAACGTGTTGAACTTGTCTGCGTCTCTGAAATTGTCGTGCTGCCTCGCTATTTCGTTGCGGGACCTTCGCCGACACCGCGACTGCGGAGTCCACGCTCGCGGCGAACTCATAATATATATTTTTTTAATTATTTTGTTACGTCTAGAAAGAACGTGGTTAAAAAAAACAAGACGATAAAAAGAAATGGCATGAAATACACATGAACTTGGTTAAGAATAAGACGATGAGATGGCATGAAGTACACATGAAATGTTGTTAATAAGGACCAGTGCCTTAATAATATATCTTATTCTTATTTCCAGTACACACCTGTTTGGACTTCCGGAATTTCTGGACTAGCCAAAATTTTTTAAAATTTTAGCCCTTACCGAAATTTTTCAGAACATTTTTTTGGAAAACAGAAGAATTGGTGACATTTTATATAAAATCATGGAGTACGTATAATATTTGCAAAAATGTTCTCCAATTTTTATCTTTTTTTCCAAAATTTCGTTGCGAGACCTTTTTCCCAACTGCCACCTTTGAATTTTACTATCTTACTGTACCGTTTTTTAGGACGCCCTCACCCCAGCCAAAAAAAAAATTTTTTAGCCCTTTTTTAGCCCTAGCCATTTTGTTTCAAAAAAAAGCAGAATTTTTCGTACAGGTGTGTTCCAGTATCCATTTGAAATAATCTAGAAGCCGACGTTTCAAAACTTTTTCAATTGAACGTGATAAATCATGATTTCGAGTTTTTCTAAATTTTCTTGATGCAAAAACGAAATTTTGCTCATTGCAGTTCTTCGAAGACGCCGGTTTCGCATGTCCGCGGAACTTCAACCCAGCCGATCTCATCATCCACACGTTGGCAGTGATGCCGAACGAAGAGGACAAGTGTCGGCAGCGAATCGAGGTGATTTGCACCAAATTCGAGAGCTGGTCAGTTTTTAGAGTACTCACCGCTTCAAATTATTCCCAAATTATTGTGAATTTACAAAAATTCTAATGGCAGCATCATTTCAGTTCCTACGGTCGTCAACTGAAATTCGGACTGGATAAAATGGACGAGGGCCAGATGCCGTCGGAGCGGAGAAAAACCGGCATTGCCACACAAATCGAGGCTCTTTTGGAGAGAGCCATGATTGACACGTGGCGGAATCCGTCGTTGACACGAGCCAAAGTCATTCAGAAGACGATTATGGGCGTGTTCATTGGATTACTGTATCTACAGGTATTATTTGAAAAAAATAGGGAAAAGTCGAGAATCTCCGCATTCAAATGTTGAAAATTGATCGATTTTCGAAAAAAAACATGTAAAAAAGTATAAAAACCACCAATTTAGTGGGAATTTTTCTGAATTTCAAAAATGTTTTTTTTTCAGATTTTCAAACTAAACATCAGTTAGGGGCGATTTTCGGAAAAACTTTATTTTTCGGTTTCAAGGTGTTTTTAAAAGTTTTCGGAAAACCAACAGCCCCAGTGCTTTTTGAACTATCTGTTTATTTACAGAACAAATTTTTGAAAAATTAAAGAAAAAACACTTTTCTGATGATCTGCTTGGAGCATTAAAAAACTTTTCAATTTTCAGAGAAACAATTTCTTTATTTCTCTTTTCTTCCGTGTTACTTTTCAATCGAATCCTTCCGAATTTCCAGAGCCCTCTCACATCAATCGGAATCTCGAACTTGAACGGAGCACTGTTTTATCTCGTCTGCGAACTCACTTACTCTACTATTTTTGGTGAGAATTCCATTTTTTTTTTCTGAAACATGTTCGGCCGCGCCCCCCGGCTGGCCGCAGAAATTTACAGCCTTGCCTCTATCACTGCTACTGATTAGAGCCTTCTTTCAAAAAAAAAAAACTATGGGCAGCCGAGAAATGTATTTTTCCTTCAAATGCGCCACTTTGGGTGATTTCGATAATATATCCACCGGTGCTATTATCGTTAAATCTCAAAAAATTAGAAACACCGAAACGTGTAGTGTGGCTTGAGAGACGCAGCATGTTTCGGCGTTTACAGTTCTTTTCTTGCTGCGAGATATCTCACGTGAACGCTTGAATATTTATTTTCAACTCCGATTTTGAGATTTAACGATAATATTATATATTTCTTTGGAACTGCGCCAGTTAGCGGAACGTGGGAGGAATCGGGTCTCGCCACGAGAACATAAAATTTTTCGAAAATCGACATGCGCCTTTAAAGAAACTACAGTAGACAGTAACCCCCAAAGTTCAAAGGCGCATATCGATTTTCACAAAAGTTTATGTTCTCGTGTCGAGACCCAATTCCTCCCACGTTCCGCCATCGCGCCACTTCGATGGAAATATATAATATCAGTGCCGTCACAATGCGACGGTCGGATCGGCAATCACACCTTCCCCCGCCTAGAATGCCTGAAACATCGGCCGAACGAAAAATTTTGAACTCAATTGAAAAACTGATAAAACTCGTAAAATCAGGCTCGATTGGCTCCGCGTAACCAAACTCATATCAATACTATCTGATGCATCCGAAATGAAGATTTTGACGAGAAAGTTCACTTCACGTCTACCGTCGGTCCCAGGCTTGGTCGGAACCGGAAACGGAACTACCGAAATTTCCGACGGAAATTTTTCCGACTTTTCATTGCGGAACTTTTTTCCGCCGGAAATTGTTCCGGAAATTACGGAAAACCTCATTTTCTCAACAGAAAAAAAAGTTAGCTCCGAGAAGTGAAAAACGGAGATTTCCGAATGATTATTTCAACAAAAATGTGTTGATTCGGTGGTTTTTTCGACTTGAAAGACTGAAAAACCGGATAATTTGTAATATTTTCAACAGTTTGACCCAGTTTCGGCTAATTTTCGAAATTTCCGACAGGTTATTTGCCGAACAAGCCTGGTCGGTCCCATTAAGAACGTGTGATTTTTTTTAAAAACGTCATTTCTGCCAGTACAAAAATGAGAAATTCCGTTTATTTCTTTCACGTTCTTAATGGGACCAACGACAGCGGTGAAACGGCAGCGGCTGAGCAAACTCATAAATATGTGTTCAAAACACCGAAATGTATTAGCTTAATGTCGCAAATTGTTGAAAACCTATTCGAACACTTTTCTGTAACGTTTCGTGACTTCTTGCCTCACCTGGATAGATGAGTGGGATTCTACTATTACGAAAACGAAATTTAGAAATTTTCTGAATTTTGCTTTACGAAATCGGAAATGTGATCAAATTAAGGGTACAATAGAAAAATTCATTTTTTCGTTTTTTTTTAATTTTCGTTTTTTTTTCTCCGACTCAGCCAGGTGTGCTTCTTGCAGGAAATAAGTAATACCATCCCCACTGAAAATGACTCTAGTGAAGATCATCTCTCTGTTCAGGCATCCTCAGCTTCCTGCCCACCGACTTCCCGCTGGTCTCGCGCGAATACCACGACGGTCTCTACTCGGTCTTCTCCTACTACATTGCCCGATGTCTCTCCTACCTGCCCCTGTTCACCGCCGACGGACTAGTCATGCTTCTCGTCTCCTATTGGCTCGTCGGATTCTCGAATTCCCTCACTCAGGTTCGTGTTTCAATGACACATTGACTGCGTTGTAATAGGTTTTCTTTGAAAAACGGGGAAATTTTAGAAAAACCGGAAACGGGGAAATTTTTCAAAAACCACATTGCAGGTTGCGTTCGCGTGTCTCATCGCGTTCCTCATCGAACAATCCTCGTCGGCGTGTGGAATTATGCTCTCCTGTGTTGCACCTTCTCTTCCGGTTCGTTTTTAGAAATTATAAATTTCACAGGCGGGTTTCACAAAGAAATTATTCAAAAATCCAATTTTGAGCGAATTTCCGATTAGAAATCAAGAAAAAAAACGTAATAACAGAGAAATTTGAATTTTAAAAAAAACTTTCTTTCAGATCGCCATGTCAACAGCGGGTCCGATGCTCACCCTGCTCTCACTCACCGGAGGTCTCTACGCCAACGTCGGAGCCCTTCCCTCTTACATCTCGTGGATTCAGTACCTCTCGTGGTTTCGGTGGGTAGATCATTCGATCGATTGAACCGATTTCTTGTTTAGATACGGATTCGAAGCGTTCGCAATCAACCAGTGGAGCAGTGTCAATGAGCCGAACGCGACGATTTGGGATGATGAGGTACGACCCAAAAAACAGGTCTTTGTGTATTTCGGAGCGTAATTTACTGACATGAGAAACGAGAAATTAGAGCTGAGCGCACAATGGTTTTGATATTGCAACTAAAAGTCTTGAAGTTTTTGAGGAACAGTGGAAATCTTTTTTCAAAAGTTTTCAAACAGCTCACGGAAATTTAGCAAAGATTATATTTATTTTTTATATTTTAAATATAATCGATAATGACTTGTGAAGAAAATCTAGGCGTTTCTGTTGTCTTCAAAAAAAAAATAGAAACTTCTTATAAAAAGAATTATGAGAATTTTGAGAAGTCTTAAAATTATTTTCAAAAAATTTGCTGAACTTCAGCAGGAATATCCCTTGATTTATGTCGATTTTTTAGCATTCTTTTCATTTTTAAACATTTTGAATTTTCAGCAAAAAATGTCTCTTCAATTCGCAAAGAATCGATTATTTTTCAACAAAATTGAATTTTCGATTTTCCGATTTTCAGTTTTTCAAATTTTTCAATTTTTCGATTTTACGAGAATTTCGCCAAAAATAGCAAATTATTAAGAAATGAGGCATTTTTCGTTTTTTTTTTTGAAAAAAATTAAATATTCGTGGTCAAGCTAAACATTTCCCATTTCCGAAAAAATCCCTATGAATGCGTTATCTAATTTTATTCAATTTTTTCAAAACTTTTTCCAAATTATTCCTCTCTAAAAAGATAGATATAGATAAATAAATAATACAGTTTTAAAAATATTTGATCTTCAAAAGAATCAGGTACACATGCTTACACTAGGTATTTAATATTATTGATAAATATTCAAAAATCAGTTTTTGTCCGGGTAGATCAAAAACCTTCCAGAAAAGCAGAGTTTCAAAATTCTCCATCAGAAACTCTGCTCTTTGGAAATAATTTTTTAAATTCAATTAAAAAAAAAAACTCACCCAATTGCTCAGAAACGCGACTCGGTGCTGTCCCAATTGTCCTTCAACGCCGACATGTTCTATCCGGATCTCCTCATCATGTCCGCCTTCATCCTCTTCTTCTACACCGTCGGATACGTCGGATTGGCTTATCGGGTCAGCAAGGCGCGGTAGTTTTCCCCCAATTTTTATCAATAATTCCCCTGATAACTCACCATTCGCATTCCTTCTGAAATCTCTCGTTATATTGAAATGTTAAAGATTCTTTTTAATTTATAATTATTCGAAATTTTCTGAAAAAAGAGCGAAAAAAAGGAAAACAATAAACATCTCTGTACATGAGAAACGAGACCGGCATGCAATTAAAATGATAAATTAATTTAGAGTGACATATAATTTAAATTTGATCGTTTTTCCATCACATTCTGTACATTTCACACCCAAAACTCGTCGTCGAGCACAATTTCCTCGCTGAGGTGCTGGAAAATGCGGGCGGAGCCGAAGAAGTCGGTGACGCGGACTCGTTTCACATCCTTCGGATAGTGATCTTTTCGGACGCCTGGAAATATGGAAATATGGTGGGTATTTTTCAAAAATTATGATAAAATTTGAATGATTACCAAAAATGGCTCGTTCAGTGGATCGCGCTTGCTAATTGCGCGGTTAATTTTATTAACGATAACTCAGATTTTGTCAGTCCAAGGTTCCTAATTTAAAAGAAAACAGTATTTATTTCGTGGCTGCTTATATCGCCAGAATAGTTTTTGAACACTAATTGCAACTCTCTCTTCTCTCCGGCTTCATCGAAAGTGTCCGAGTTTATCCCTTTTATCCAAGCCCGTAGAAAATCGCGGCCGGCCGTGGCTGGCCGCAAGTATTGTAAAAACTTTGGTGGAATTTCCATTTTATTGCGAAATATTATCCATCCTGCAAAAGTTGGAACTTTTGCGCCGACCGCGACGCAGACGCGTTGCGCTGGTTCTCACCCCGACAGCCTGTGTACTTCTCGTGGACAGCCGAAATCCTAAAGAGTTTTTCGTAATTTTGGGCTGAAAATGGGCTGAAAATAACGAAAAAGTCCTTAGGATTTCGGCTATCCACGAGAAGTACACAGGCTGTCGTGGTGAGAACCAGCGCAACGCATCTGCGTCGCGGTCGGCGCAAAAGTTCCAACTTTTGCAGGACAGATAATAACCGGAAAACAGGGGATTTTTTGGGAAAACTTTATAAAAGATTGTTTTTTATCAAAATTATCGACAAATTATGATTTCGCAACAATAAAATCTGAAAATGTTGTGTTTTTCGATGTTTTTTCATTTCCAATCATTTTTACATTGTTTTCCTTTTTGTTTAATGCAAATTCAGAATAAAAAGCCTCTTAGACAACATCAGAACGTCAAAAAAGAAGTGCAATTGGAAAAAATTTGATAATCCCTCTGAAAATACAGATTTAATATTCAAAAAATTGCACAATATGTTTTATAAGAATGTTTTCATAGAAATCAACCATTTCTATGAAGCTTTCCCGAAAAAATCCCGTTTTTCACATTTATTTCGCAAAAAACTGGAAATTCCACGAAAGTTTCTACAGTAACTGCGGCTGCCCCTGGCTTTTTCGATTTCAATTGAAAAAAAAGCCGCGGCCGGCCGTTTTTACAGGGTTGGCCGTTGTTTAGGTCAATTTCAGGTTCTTCCGTGAACCGGCCCAAAAGCTTCTCAATCGCTTCGAGAAATATAGTCCTTTTCGAATCCGTGAACAGTTTCGCCGCCTGTTTGACACGTTGAGTGCTCCGACTTCCAACACGGCGAACCAGCGACGACGTCTAGTAGTAACTTTTTGCAGCATTTTTTCGGGTTAACCGGTTCGGCCACCAATCACCAATCCTGAAACGTGGGCCACGCCCCTTTCGCAACCGCCGCGTGAAATTTTGCAACTCCGCCGCACGCAGACCCGATTGGCGGAGTCCTCCCAAAAACGCCTTTTGAACGTCATCTTCCCCGTATTTTTAGGGGCAATGGTCTTAAATTTAGGGCATGAATTTTTTTTTAAATCGTTGGAAAATTAATTTTGAAGGTTTTGTATAAAAAAAATTTGCAACTTCAAAGAAGTTTTTCGAGAAAAATGCGAAAAACCCTCAGGGACTAGAAAACGGTGTCCGAAGGCGGAGTTTCAAAACGCAAATATGGCCTGGATTTTCCTCTAAGACGTCGATCGTGGTTCGCCGTGCCAATTCTCGAACTTCAACTAAAAAAGTTTATATCATTCAAAAAGTGACTATCGCTGTCAATTGACCATCAAATTCATGTTTCGCATGGAAACAAAAAACATTTTCCTGCAGGCGGACTCGAACCCGACACCCGAAATCTAGATCGGGGCAATGGAACAAGGGCGGACGGACCACGTGAGATTTCAATTTTTAAACCTACAAAAAAACGAAAAATATTCTAATGGGAATGACGGATTCTGAGGTAACGGGGTCTCCTCGCATTGTTTTCGAGCCTTTTTTGTATTTTTATTTTAAAAATTCTCTTTGAATATTTATAATGAAGATGCAGACATTAATTGTCAGAATACAAAAAGCAATCAGCTACCGAAATGGAACAGCTGGGAATCGGTCGTGCCAAACGCAGAACTTGAAGACGTGCGGTTCGTGTTCGGTTCTGGTGTCCTTTTGGAATGCGATGCTCGCGAGCAGTCCGTCTTCTCGTTCAATGTCGAGAAAGTGTTCGCAGTTCCATGATGACTCACTGAGCCATTGGTAACGGTTATTTCCGGTGATACTTAAAGTTTTGCACATTGAATAGTCTAATAAGGGAACAGTTGAAACGAATAGAGCGGCACCCGAAACGCTGTTCCGGAGAATGATTATACCTCGAGATTGATAAGAGATATCAAATAGTTGTCAACGGCAAACTTGTAGATCGAAACTAGAACTACAAGTTTGCTGTTGACAACTTTTTGATATCCCTTATCAATCTCTAGATATAATGATTCTCCCACAGGGGTGCTGCTCTATTCGAGGAAATATGGGGTACGTCAAATTTGAAAAGTTCAATGACATAAAACTGACTTGTAGTGTGATCCCCTCCTCTTTCGGTCCCACTTCATCGTCTTCAATCCCTCGGTGATAATCGACCAATCCACCTCCTCCTCCTCCTCCCCTTCGCCATGCCAAGTCTCGATTTCCAAAGTGCGAAGTCTCCGATCGTTTCCCTCCAACCAATGTCTCACAAATAGGCCAAAATGCTCCATTTCCAAACAGTTCAGGTGGCCAATGTACACATCCTCGCATTCCATCTTCAGCAGATTCTCCACTTTCATCCACCAGCCCGATTCGATGCCCAATCTTCGGGCTCGCAGAGCCTGAAATCGCTGTTTTCACATCACGGCGTCCAGAGCAGAGTTGCGCGGAAGTGACTTTTTGAAAAAACGGAAGTCGGAAGTCGGAAGTGATTTTTCATTTTCCGGAATCCGGAAGTCGGAAGTCGGAAGTAAAATTTCATTTTCCGGAATTCGGAAGTCGGAAGTCGGAAGTGAATTTTCATTTTCCGGAATCCGGAATCCGGAAGACGGAAGCTCCCAAAAGGTCCGGAAGTCGGAATGCGGAAGTCGGAAGTCGGAATTCCGCGCAACTCTGGTCCAGAGCTTCCAATCTGCATTTGCGCGTAATCTCTGCGCTGTTGGCGCGAATTCAATTTGCGAGTCTGAGAAAACAGATGAATTTTTCAGATTTTCCGATTTTCTTTCCCAATGAGAAAAACGTGGTCAAGACTATCAGACTCGTCATGTGAATTCCCGCCAACAGCGCAGAGATTACGCGCAAATGCAGATTGGAAGCTCTGGACGCCGTGATGTATTCATTAAATCCAAAATTATCAAAACATTTACGGTTAAGAGTTGAATACTCAGGGGACGCCGCACGCAGCCAAATTCGAAAGTTCGACGACGCGGGAATTCAAGCAATCGCGCTTTTTGGCTCTAATGCATTAAATTCAAATTTTTCTGCGTACGTCTCTCCATTTCTCTAACTATTTCAAGCTGCGTTGCCGAAATAGCGGGAAATCAGGCGAGACGCAGACCACTGTGGAGCGGAGGAGCACGATTGCATTGCATGCGCACTTTATGATTCCGTGTGACACTCACACTGTCGTACTGGAAGTCCATTGGCACGTTTGCGATGATTCGAAGTTCCGCTTCACTCGACACGTTGTCGAAAACACACCGCAAGTCGTCATGGGATATCCAAGTGTTCTCTGGTTGTGTCGGTCTCCACGGGTTCACATTAACCTCCACACCGACCCAGGGATTGATCCACAGGCAGCGGCACGTGCTCTTCATCTCGGGAGCAGTCATGTATTTTTGAAAGTCAGCGAAAGCCTTGGGCTCCACGTAATGTCGATATTCGCCGCGTTTCGGGTACAGTTTCTCAATGAACTTGATCAACGTCTCCATCGCCAATTCAGCGTCATTGTTCAGTATCCTCCAGCCTTTCCTCGGATTCGCGTCTCTTCTGCAAAACTGTTCCCTAGTTGGGGGGACATAATCACTTTAACCCCTCTGATCAAATTACCATAACTCGGTTCAAAATGTTCCGTTTGAGCTGGATGTGGGATGTTTTTCAGCCAGAGCTTTTTGTAGCCAGACCATTTCACCATTAAAAGTTTGATACTCTGGCACGAGGTACGCAGCGAAAAGAGCTTGATGGAACACGGTACCTGATAACAACGGAGAGGCCATCAATGTCGACGTGTAGATCAGACTGTTCCACTGAATCGTCGGTCTTCTCGAACCTCCAGTGACTAGCCGTCAAGTGCCAATACGACCAAATGTTGATGTAACGTCCCGAGCAACTGTGGTTGATGAACAGCGACTCAAACGAGAGCCCCATCGATTCGATCAGCCGTCGCATCTTTTTGCTCTGCAGAGCCAACAGACATCTGGAAGAAGAGACGTCTCCCATTTTGAGAGAACCGACTGTAGAGTCCGGCTCGCGGAGCACTTATTTTGACAACTATTGGAAATTTATTTTTGACAACAAGTTTTTGAAGGTATTTCGACCCGTAAAATTGAACGTTCATTGTGCAAAATCTGGGAAAACGACTGGAAGATAGGCTGTAGTACTATCGGATGCTACCGAAAAGAGTCCGGCCACCGAAGAGAACACTGCTGTAAAGTTATTATATCTAGAGATTGATACGAGATATAATCATTTTCCGGCAGAGTTCTCCTTGGTCGCGGGACCATTTCGGTGGCATCCGATAGTGAATGCTTGTCAGAAACCCCTCAAAAACTTGAATTCAGAAAAAACAACTGTCTGTTTCTGGGCTAATATTCCAAAGATTCTGTCTTTGGAATGGCTCCTGCGAATTCAGTGATCCACTACTCTCCATTGTTTCCCATCAACTCACATCTCGGAAACGTGCATCCGTTCTAGAATGGCCCGAAAAGCGAGCATCGGGAGGAGCATCAGGGGAAACGGTACTTCGGTTGCCAGTGGAGGGGGAGTGTCTTCCATATCGGATACAGTTTTGAGAAGTGCGGGGGAGGAAGAGGAACGTTTCGAAAGAGAAAGCAATCGATTCTCTGTGGCCATCTGTCCCCGTTCTCTCGTGGCCTTCTCGAGGGGGCATCTGGTGAACATTGGATATTCCCGACGGAGAGAGAGAGAGTGTGTTACTTTGAAGAGACGCAGAAGACTCCCGGGGGGGTCACACCATCGATTGCTTCATCACGCAGATCTCATTACTCGGAGACGGAGAATTTCATTCGGAGCATGTGGCATTTCAAATGGGGAACGATGATGAAGCAGTCGATGGTGTGACTCCCCGGGGGTCTTCTGCGTCTCTTCAAAGTAACACTCTCTCTCTCTCCGTCGGGAATCTTTCTTATACTAAAAGGGAAAGGATGTGTGTCTGTCTGTCTGTCTGTGGGTTTCTTTGTCCACAGCCGTTTCTCAGCCGCTACTGGACCGTTTCAGCCCATTTTTGACACAGAGGTCAGAAGTATTGACCGCAAGGTGCACGTAAATTTTCTAAGCGATCCGTCAACTTTTACGGCTTCTGGACCGTTTTTTGTGTGTTTCCTCTTTTAATTGCGCCTCTGGGAAGAATCGACTCGCCTATCTTCCCAGAGGCAGGTTGGGTAGAAGGGGACGGAAAACACTGCATAGCCCAGGCTGAGAGGCGGCGTTAGCCGCCTCGATTGGCCTGGTATCCACTGTTCACCATAACCCTGCGTTTGAAATAGAAAAGTTGGCCATCAATAGAGCGCGCTTGCTGCAAAACCAGCCGACAACGAATATACCGCTGTTTTCGGCGAGGAAAAAATATTTTTCGAATTTTTTGAACCTGAAATGGATGAAGAGGAACATTTGAAACACTTTGAGACCATCGGCCACCAAAATGGTCCATTTTTCACTGAGGAGATGCATTTTGAAATTTCAACGGGAAAATCGCGTTAGAGTTAGGGTTAGAGTGTATTGGGACAACTTTTGCTGTTTTCTTCTTAATATTGGATTATATTTAAGATACGGTTTCTGAGAACCCTGATAACAGTTGGCACAGTTCGCGAAAGTATTTTTTAAATACCTGCAATTCCCTGTGTGGATACTTTAGGGGTCCCTAGTTACCAATCCGACAATATTGAGTTTAATTATTGTTGCTCCGCACGGGCTCCGCGAGCCGAAGGTCGAAAATCAACTTTTTTGTGTGTCACTCAATTTATCCAAATCTTTGCGCCCGGGTGTTTTTTGGGTCGTAGAATCCGAATATGACACTGAAATGAATGAATCTGCGGCCAAAACGAACGAAATGTTGAAATTTTCACCAAAATTTGTCAAAAATGATTTTTTTTTTCTCGAAAACTAATATGGAAAGGGAAAAAGTGACAATGTTCATTCGATTTTACGTCAAAAAAGACCCCCGCATGCAAAGTTTCAGAATTTTAAAAAATGGGATATTGAACGATTTTTTGCTCCAAAGTTGCTCCACTCGAGAATGTCAGAAACTGATTTTGGTCGTTTGGTGTTTCTGTGAAATGCGTTTACGACAGGCGTGTAGAGAATTCAATGCTGATCATTTTTGTAGTTGACCACTTTTTTCCATCTCTTCTCGTTCTCGAGATATTTGAATTTCTGTGAAGAGTGTTTGAGAGGAGGCGTGATGGAAAACACACGCCAACTTTGAAAAATCATAACTTTTGTTCAAAATTGAGTAAATCGGTCAGTTAAAAAACCAAAAAAGAGCATTTCACATGAGCATAATTATCAAAATATTTGTTTTTTGATCTATTCGAACTGATTTCTTGTTTAGATACGGATTCGAAGCGTTCGCAATCAACCAGTGGAGCAGTGTCAATGAGCCGAACGCGACGATTTGGGATGATGAGGTACGACCCAAAAAACAGGTCTTTGTGTCAATGGGAGCGTAATTTACTGACATGAGAAACGAGAAATTAGAGCTGAGCGCACAATGGTTTCGATACTGCAACTGAAAGTCTTGAAGTTTTTGAGAAACACTGGAAATAGTTTTTTATTTTCAAACATTTTCAAACAGCTCACAGGAATTTAACAAAAATTATATTTATTTTTTCTATTTTAAATATAATCGATAATGACTTGTGATTCACACAAGTTGTGAAGAAAATCTGGGCGTTTTCGTTGCCTTCAACGAAAAAATAATAGAAATTTCCTGTAAAAAAATTATGAGGGTTTTGACAAATATTAAATTTTTTTTAAAAATTATTTCTAAAAAAATTGTTCACCGTCAGCAGGAGTATCCTTTGATTCATGTCAATTTTTTAAAAATCTTTTTTTTTTCCATTTTGAAAAATTTTGAATTTTCAGCAAAAAAAAATTGATTTTCTCTTCGGATTTTCATTAAAATCAGATTTAAAATTTTTTTAAACGATAAATTCAGATTCAACAATTCATGTTAGTCACTATCCTTGTGGGAATTTCGCAAAAATATTAAAAAATTAAGAAACGAGGCGTTTTTCGTTTTTTTTTTTGTAAAAAAAAATTATTATTCATGGTGAAGCCAAAAACTTCCAAATTTCGAAAAAAAAAACCCTATAAATGCGTTGTTTTTTAAATTTAAATTTCCTTTTTTAAAAAAACTCAACCAATTGTTCAGAAACGCGACTCGGTGCTCTCCCAATTGTCCTTCAACGCCGACATGTTCTATCCGGATCTGCTCATCATGTCCGCCTTCATCCTCTTCTTCTACACCGTCGGATACGTCGGATTGGCTTATCGGGTCAGCAAGGCGCGGTAGTTTTCCCCCAATTTTTATCAATAATTCCCCTGATAACTCACCATTTGCATTCCTTCTGAAATCTCTCGTTATATTGAAATGTTAAAGATTCTTTTTTAATTTATAATTATTCGAAATTTTCTGAAAAAAGAGCGAAAAAAAGGAAAACAATAAATATCTCTGTACATGAGAAACGAGACCGGCATGCAATTAAAATGATAAATTAATTTAGAGTGACATATAATTCAAATTTGATCGTTTTTCCATCACATTCTGTACATTTCACACCCAAAACTCGTCGTCGAGCACAATTTCCTCGCTGAGGTGCTGGAAAATGCGGGCGGAGCCGAAGAAGTCGGTGACGCGGACTCGTTTCACATCCTTCGGATAGTGATCTTTTCGGACGCCTGGAATTATGGAAATATGGAGGGGGGAATTATGATAAAATTATGATAAAATTTGAATGATTATTGAGAATTCGAGTAATTCTCACAAAAGAGATCGTCATTATTGAAGTTTTAAGAACATATTAATTTTATCAAGAAACCGTATTTTTTAGTTTTTTTCCAGAGAAAATATCCATTTTAATTTCTGGAAAAAATGTTTAGCTTCAGATTTGAATTAAAAATACGAAATTCGCAATACAAATTTTTCTTTCAATTTCGTCGAATTTTTTTGTTGGAGTAGTAAAGAATAAAAATGAAGTTCAGATGATTTTCAGCAGCTATTTATAAAGTGATTTTTGAACGGGTTCTAGACTGTGGCTGTTTTATAGAATTAGAGTTTTTTCTATTGTTCGGCACAAACAAACAAAATAATATTTCAATAAATAATCAGTCTTCATCTAGAAGTCATGAAACTGATTTTCTTTTTGAAATTGCTTCCACGAGATTTTCAGCTTATTATGATTTGGAATAATTTATGACTAATCTCTCTCTCTCTCTCTAGTTTTGTGACATTTTCCCCCCGGAGAGCGAAATGTTTGGCGGGATTGCGTTTTATTTTAAATTTTTGGGATTTCTGAAAAATGCCCAACTGGACGGACTGAGAATTTTGAAAATACGGAATTCGGTATGCCACTTTTTGCGGAATCGCAAATCCGGAAAAAATCCGTCAGCGCTTCGTCGCTAGATATAGCGGATACCCTTTACCCTTTACTATTATAGTTGTCATCGTTTCATGAAATTCAGCGGAATTGCGCGAAAATTGAGCCATTTCTGGTGCGTTTCTGAACATTTTCTCGTCAAAATGTGCAAAAATAGTATTTTCGGTCGCTTTTAATTTATTTTAATGCGATTGCTAAACGAAACTGCCTTGAATCTTAAATTCTGGCATAGTCTTTTTGAAATCTCCTACTTTTTCCGAACGAGAGAACGTTTTCAATATCTGCGAATCTGCGACTGCCCCCCAATTCTTCGAAATGGAAAAGCCACTAACCAGTGTTCGAAAGACACTTTCTCGCCGGACATGAGTCGATGTAGTCCTGCATGTTGGCCGACGAATTCAGCGCTCGGACCTCTTTCGACAGGAAGTTGACCGTGTAGTGCGTGTATCTGGAACCATCACCAATCGATATTGATCCCTTCCTTATCACTAACCGATCGATAACATAGACTCCGATTTCCGTGTCCACATCGTACGAATAGCTCTCCTCGTGCGTCAAACTGCTCGAAAGACTCAAAACGTTCGGCGAGTCGATCCATTCGTACATTGACGCACTCCGACAACTGTCCGCTATCACCAGCATCTCGTGATAACTGAAAATTGATCATTTTTGGTGTTTTATTCATCTCTGAAAGCTTACCGATTATCCTCGAACATTGTCTGAATAGCGTACGCCAAATCGACGTTCGTCAGCTCTTCCGAGTCCTGGAACTTCATGAAACTGTCGCCACCGTGGCCGGTTAGGTAGATCTGCGAATTATTGATTTTCAGAGACTGTTTTGAATCAATTTAAAGTTACTCACTAGAACATTGCTCTGATGATCCGTCAGAAGTCTCTTCGAACGAGGAGTCGCTGGATGGTGGCGGCCGGTGAGGATTCGAATGAAGTTTTCCACCTGAAATTGGAACAAATTGGGACAATTCAGAGACATTTCATAATATTTTCTTGATTTTCACAAATTTCAAGAATAAATCTCTATGACACATGTTAAATGGATCTATTTAATCAAACAGGAATCTTTTTGAAAAATTTTAAAAACAGAAAAAAATTATTTTTTTTTCATTGTTCTGTTTTCCTCCGTAATTCTTCGAAGGTGTTTCAATTTGAAACGTAGTTGTGCCCAATTTGGGATTTTTTCAAGGTTCATTCAGTTTTTCGTCAATTTTCCATCGCTTCTCTTATTTCTTTCACTGCTCACCGTGACTTCTTCTCCTCGATAATCGACCTCCACATCGGATCCGTACAAATTGGCTCCGGCCCGCGCGGCGTACACAGTTCCGGGGCGGGGATTGCGTGAATTACACGGAACATCCTCAGCTAACATCATTATTATGTTGCTGAAACAGACAACAGTTTCAAGGGTTTTTGAGTAATTTTGAAGACTATTTGGTTGGAGACCAGTGAAAAATCAATAACCTGTCGGGTACTCCGAGACGTTTTATCGAGTGATAGAGGGCCAAAACATTGGAAACGTGGCGGTAATTGAACCAGAATTTTGAGGTGCACACAAGCACTGCCCAATTATTAGTGTGACCTGAATCGAGAAAAAATGCTGAAATTTTCAGAATGGCACAATTTACCTGGAGTATCGAAAAGCTCATCAATTTTCAGCTGGAGACCCGTATTAAGCAATGAATGAACAGCTGCTATAGCACATAGAAATACTAGTACAAGGCGCATTACCCGGAAGATGGAATCTGTGCAAAATTTGGAATAGGCGAAGGAGTACAACAGAGCGCGCTTGCTCAACGATGGGCAGATGGCGCGCAAACAATAATGATTCTGGTGCAAAACAGGTTAGTATCGCTGAACATACAAAGAACGCCAAGTTCGATATTGGAACAAAACGATGGTTTGAACAAACAATGCTTTATCAGTTGCTGGACAACGGGATAAAGAATAATAACAAGGTGCTTATCGGTTGGACTTGGCAACACGCTCGAGCTCGTCCTTCTTCTTGATGGCGTAGCTGTTGGACGATCCCTTGGCGGCGTTGATGAGCTCGTCAGCAAGGCACTCAGCGATGGTCTTGACGTTTCTGAAGGCAGCCTCGCGAGCTCCAGTGCAGAGAAGCCAGATAGCCTGGAAATTAGTTAATAATGAAACAATTTTTTAAAAAAATTTACGAAAACATACCTGGTTGACTCTTCTGAGTGGGGCGACGTCGACAGCTTGTCTGCGGACAGTTCCGGCACGACCGATACGGGTCGAGTCTTCACGTGGTCCCGAGTTGATAACGGCGTTGACCAGAACTTGAACTGGGTTCTGCAAAAAATACGTTATCGTCGCTAATGGTATGATGTAATTACCTCTCCGGTGAGCAAGTAGATGATCTCGAAAGCGTGCTTGACGATTCTGACGGTCATCAGCTTCTTTCCGTTGTTGCGTCCGTGCATCATGAGGGAGCTGGCGAGACGCTCAACAATCGGGCAAGCGGCCTTGCGGAAACGGCGGACCTGGAAGCGTCCAGCCGAATGCGGCAGGTACTTGGCGGACTTCTCCTTGACTGGAATGTAGTCGACAAGGGAGATGTCAGACACGTTGACGCTCTGGAGCGACCATTTTCCGAAGAGAGCGACCTGCAAAATAGAACTGGTTGCAAGATTATCCGAAACGTGGTTTATTTTTCAGTTTTCTTTCAAAACGAGGAAGAACAATGTGCTAAATTAACACAATGAACGCTCCGCAAATTTGAGGAATTGTACTGATCTTTCAAAAACAAATGATAAATTACCTCTGGAGCTTCCGTAGCCGGAGCAGTCTCGACAAGGACGTTTTCAGATCCCCAGTTATCGGCCATCCTGTAAATAATAAATAAGTCGAAGACGAGAAAGATGAAGAAAGTTTACGGAAAACAAGAATGAAAGGAAAAAAACCTGGTCGAAACGAATAAAATTACATTTTGAAAGCCTTATCATTATTCTAAAAACTTGTCCTAAAATTTTTCCAGGCAAAAATCCAGAATTTTGTGAAAAAATCAACAAGTTTTGGGTAAATTCGAACTGGAAATAATTTTCTGAATCCAAAAATGTCCAAATTTTAGGCCAAAAACGCGAAAAAAACCAAAAAAAATTGATTCAGAAAAAAGGAAAATAGAAATTGGGCCTCGCTTTGGGGAGTGCCGGGCGAAGTCGGTGCGAGATATCGCCGCCGCAAAACTGCGTGCGCCTTTAATGTTTCGCCGTCTGCGTCTCGTTTTCCCTCGCTTTCGCCGGAAAATTGAAAAAATAATGTTGTTTTCTGCCGCCGAAAAGGAGTTTTGATCCATTTCAGGCGAGAAATTGACGAAAATCGAAAAAAAAAATCAAAATTAAATTCATGCTCCACCCGAAATACTCAAAAATAGCAAGAAAATAGAAAAAAGTTCGGGAAAGTGGCGAAAAGCGAACAAAAATAAATTTAACAATGTTTTCGGGCCTGAAACGTTTCCGTACGTTTCATTAAATTTTTTTCTGAAAAAAAAAAAAAAAAATTTTTTTCTGAAAAATGATGCCGAATGCGTGTTTGCACTAGCATCTCAACCCACGCGCGAGTGGGGGGTCCAACTGTGTGGGGCCACCTGCGAGAAGTGGGGGGCCGAAACGGATGGGAAGGTGGGGGGCTGTACTAAAAAGTAGGAGGGCTGAAATGAAAATGGAGGGGGGGCTGTTGTTAAAGTTCACCCTCAACTCTATTTTTTCCCCTCTTGTCCCATTTATATTCTCTCCTTAATTCTTACTTATACCCTCTCACCTCATTGGTTAAGCCTCTTGCGGGGCCATACCTTTCTTTTACTTATTCACTGAATAAATGATATAATGATTTTTGAAAATGTTTTCCGATCTGAATGGAACAAAAACCATTCGAAAGAGCATCTCATTTTGAGCATTTTCTTTGTGCAGACGCCCACATCCAAAACTTCATTTGATCACACAGATACTATCGGATGCATCCGAGATGAACATTTTGACTAGTTTTCGCGAGAAAGAGTTTTCTAGGCCACCGACAGTTTCGCGCCGGCGCGAATTACTGTGGAAAAGTTTTGAGAATTTCAAATGGCCAGGAAAATTCAATTTCAGTCGTTTTCCGGGTGTTTTCCGTGTCAATTCATTCTCTTACCATTCTTTATTTGTTTTATTGAGAAATCCGAAAGAAAATCAGCCGAATACCGTATCTCGTTCGTTGCGGGACCCGCCGGCGGCCGCCAAAGCTTTTTTCTCGTCAAAATCTTCTTTTCAGATATGCATCCGATAGTAATAGATAAGAAACAAAAACAGGAAACTTTTTGAATACATGAACAAGGACCAGTTATTCACCTGTCGGGTGCTCAAAGAGCACAAAACAAACTTTTCTATCTGTGCTCCAAAAAATCTGCAAAAATTCGGAGATATAGATAGATGTTTATTGAATGCAGGGCATGGCCTCTTACGCAACCAAGTGGAAGTACAGTTAAGAATTATCAAGGACACTAATGTGTAAGAATTCTCAAAAATTTGAATATAGAAATAAAAATTTGTCCGAAAAAAAATCACGATATCCATTTTCTCCAAGCTTCCGAGAATAATTTCAGCTCGCTCTATTTCAGCTGGCAGTGACAGGATTAATACAGTTCCAAAAAAACAAAAAAATGCTTAAAATACAAAATATGTAAGATGCAAAAATGATTGTCATTTATTGATTTTTTCCCAATCCCTTCCGATGACCACTATATTTTGATATGAAGGGCCTATTGATCTCGGGGAGTGCCGTTTCGTGTCACATTGGCAATCATTTCGAATATTCACTGAACTCGCTCCTCGACAAACATTCTCAGATTTATGCACAAGCTCCGCCCATTTAGGGGGCGAATTGTGTGAGAGTGAAGAGACGCAGAAGGGGGGCCCACCGGGGGGTGGGGAGACGTTTCATTCATTCGAAATGGCACAAAGGTTGCCCCTGATGCTCCTGCCGATGCTCGCTTTCCGGGCAGTCTTGGAACACATGAAACCAATGGAATTGTGAGTTTTACACTGGAAACCTTCAATAAAGGTTATTCAGGTTTCTACTGTCCGTTCTCAACAGAAACGTGCGGCAGAGGATGGAAAAGGTGCGACTTCGATACCAATGTCTGCAACTTGGTACCGTAGGAGGGGCTGGTGGACAGAAACATGATATCAAGGTGATAATGCCGAGTAGAGTTTCAATGAGATTGGAATTCGAAAGTGCCCCTCAACCCGACTTTCGGATACACATCGACGGTCTGTCTCTGGCTCTCAAGTACACTCCAAATACAGATACAAATAGAAGAAAACAAAGACAATTAAAAGAACTTGGTTACGAAATCGAAGAGAACCATTGGTCTGTGGAGTGTGAAGACGCCGCAAAGGGAATGGTAGCAGTGACAGAGTGGATAATCCAATTGTTTCCGAGGGAGGATTTCCCTTATTCGTATGACTAGACTAGAACAAATAACCGACAGAAAAAAATCATTATGGTCCTTCTTTACGATTTCCACTATTTCATGTACTTCCTTCCAATTTCACTTTATGTATTCCCCTTACTTTTTACTATCTCTGGGACGTAATTGAATAATAAATAATTGTAAAGATAAATTACATTTGACCGCTCGTTTGAACACAGTTTTTTCAACTGAAGTATTAGCTGCCAAAACGGAAAACAGAGTTCAAGTCTGGCGTAGTCATATTGCAGTGCGTTTCGTACGTTCACCTCTGGATTATTTATCGATATTCATGTGTTCACTTCCGAACTGTTTCATTTTCAGCCAGAGGCCCCTCCTGAAGAGAGTGTGGAGGAGACGCAGACATTTCAACGCAATAGTTGTCCCTTGTGATTGGAATGGTTTAACATGGACCGAATGCAATTACGAGGACTAATACACCTTCCGAGTGACCACCTGCGCGATTAGTTAATCTCCATATTAACACGAGGGGCGCTTTCGAATCGAAACGCGAATTGGATATTAATTTGTGACCACACGAATGCAAATGGGAAATCACGCATTGTGTCTGCCGTCTCTCGGGCGAAATACTCTCTCGCCGCCTTTAAAAATTATGAGTTACAAACATGTTTGGTACTTGTAACGAATAGACGTCCTTTGGAAAAATGTGTGTCCGCAGCCTTTTCTCAGCGCCTACTGGACCGATTTTGCCCGTTTTTGTACAGGCGGGTCAGAAAAGTTGGCCCGACGATGCACAAGAATTTTTTAAGCGATCCGACAACTTTGACGCCTTCTGGAGCACATATTCTGATTTTTTGGCCTCTCTGGCGTCTTCACAGTCAACAAACCACCGGTTCTCTTCATATCTATAGCCCCTCTCTCGATGCTCCGGAGTGTATTTGAGGGCCAGAGAGAGACCGTCGATGTGTATCCGAAAGTCGGGTTGAGGGACACTTTCGAATTCCAATCTCATTGATCTTCCATTCGTTTTCAAATTTTCAGGTGACGAGAGAGTATTTTTGCTGGGGAGCCAGACACAGCTCGCGGGTTCCGCCCGCACTTTGTACAAGAGGGGAGTGAAGTCTCGTGTCACATTGGCAATCAGGCCGAATACTCTCTGAACTCGCTCCTCGACGAACATTCTCAGATTTATGCACAAGCTCCGGTCCATTTTGGCGGCGATTTGTGTGAGTTTGAAGAGACGCAGAGAGAACGAGAGGAGACCTCCGGGGGGGGGGGGGGGGGGGACCTTCGCCTGCTCCATCACCATTCGCCCCATTCGAAATGGCACAAAGGTTGCCCCTGATGCTGCTGCCGATGCTCGCTTTCCGGGCAGTCTTGGAACACATGAAACCAATGGAATTGTGAGTTTTACACTGGAAACCTTCAATAAAGGTTATTCAGGTTTCTACTGTCCGTTCTCAACAGAAACGTGCGGCAGAGGATGGAAAAGATGCGAATCTCTGGGAGTTGCTGGCGTAGGATGGGGTGATAGGTGCATTTATGATATCAAGGTGATAATGCCGAGTAGAGTTTCAATGACATTGGAATTCGGAAGTGCCCCTCAACCCGACTTTCGGATACACATCGACGGTCTGTCTCTGGCCCTCAAATACACTCCAAATACAGATACAAATAGAAGAAAACAAAGACAATTACAAGAAATTGGTTACGAAATCGAAGAGAACCATTGGTTTGTGGAGTGCGAAGACCCCGCAAAGGGAATGGTAGCGGTGACGAAGTGGATAATCCAATTGTTTCCGAGGGAGAATACTATGTTTTATTGTGAAGAGCGAACTTACATAGACAGAAAAAGGTTAAAGGCGCAGGCAATTTTGAGGCGGGAATATCTCGCCGCGCAGTGGGCGGTCGCCGACCTGACTGGGAGGTCCGGGGCGCGCCGGGCGGTCATTCTACGCGCTTCTTCTTCATTCTACGTGCGGGTTTGATTTATATTACCGTGTAGAATTTGGATAGTGTTTTTGTAAATTATATAGTGTGGATTACAGGAGAGAAGGGACCGAATTTAGAGTATGGAAGGAGAGACGAATTCGCGGGAGGAGATGGCGCAGGAAGCGGCGGATTTTGCGAACACGCTGAAAAACGAGATTTGCGGGATCTTGAAGCCCGAGATTTTGGGCATGCTGAAGCCGGCGATGAAGATGTTGATGGAGAAAAAGAAAGAAGAAGCGGTACCGAAGGTCCAGCAAAAGGGAGTCCAATATCAGCTTGAGTTGAATGTCAAGCTCATTAACACGTTGGCCATGGCGGAAGGACAGGACGAGTTGCTGAAAGCGAAGGAGGAAGCAATCGAGATGCTCAAGAAGAGGAATGCTCAGCTTGTCATTTTGGACACCTCACCGGAACTGCTCAAAGTGTGGGAGAACGCTAGCGCACTCTCGGCTCTCTCAGGATCGTCAGCGACCAGCAGTGAATCGGCGTCGATGCTGATGATGGCACAATTCATGGGAGATCGGAAGAGGAAGGCGTCCCCCCCGTCTTATCAGCAGCAGCCCTTTCGGAGGGCGGGCACTTCCTTTGCCCAAGGAAGGGCCCGCGATTCGCAAGGGTTCGGAGGAAGGCGCGGCAACGGATACTCAAATCAGTCGACTATTCGCTGCTTTCGCTGCCATCAGACGGGGCACATCGCAACACAATGCTCCCAGCAGAGGTGAGAGTTTTCCCATGAGGATGACGAAATGTATTGAGTATTGGAAAGGATTCACGAAGGACGAGTTTGTATTATCAGTACTCGAATCGGGATACAGTGTTCCCATTCCAGAGCATGTGGAATTACCGCAGTCCGAAGGGCTCAGACCGTCGTTAAAACCGCATTTAGAATTTATCCTTTCAGAAATCAATAAACTTTGTCAGAATGGCGTCATAGTGGAGATCGAAGAGCCAAAGTTGTGTTCGCCTCTACATGTAGTTCAACAAGGTGAGAAGAAGAGGCTGATATTGGATTTGAGCGAGTTGAATAAGTTGTTGAACCCTCCGAAATTCAAATTAGAAAATTGGTCAACGGCCTGGTCGTTTATGACAAGAGCGAGGTTCGCAGCCACATTCGACATGAAGTCGGGCTATCACCACGTGAGAGTGAGCGAGAATTCGTCCAAAATCCTGGCCTTTTCGTTAAAAGACCCTCCCGCGCCACCATATTTTAGGTATACAGCGTTGCCGTTCGGTCTCTCGTCAGCACCATGGGTATTCACGAAAGTGTTTAAACCCTTGATGGCAAAGTGGAGAAGAACGGGCATAAAAATCTTCCTTTACCTTGACGATGGGCTAATTTTGGGGGAGAGTGTAGAGGAGACGCAGAGAGCAGTGAAGATGATAAGAGAGGACTTGAAAGAGGCGGGAGTTTGTATGGCGGAGGAGAAGTGCCAGTGGGAGCCGTCAGAAACTTTCACGTGGTTAGGCATAGAAGGAGATTTGCGGCTGGGAACGGCGAAGCTCACAGAGAGGAGAGAAGTGGCATTGAAAGAGCGTATCGACGCGTTGTTGAGGAGCCAGGCTCCAACGGTTCTGGACCGTCAGAAATATCTTGGTCAGTTAGCATCTATGTCTATAGTTGCAGGTGACAAGGCGGTGGCGTTGGCGAGAGCAACGATGTCGGTGGTGGCCCAGGAGCAGAGGAAACGGAGTAGTGAGCACAAAAAGATTCGCTTATCGTCAGGTGAGAAAGAGGAGATATGTCGTTGGAGAGAAAATTGGACGAAGTGGACTCAGAGGAGGTTCGAAGATGATTTCGAGCCGATATGGTTTTTGTATACTGACGCGTCAGCGATAGGAACCGGCGCGATACTTAAGGATGGGCAAGGAAGGAGGAAATGGACGATGTCCAAAGTAGGGGGCGAAGATTTTGCGGTTCAATCGAGTGCTTGGAGAGAGCTGAAAGCGTTACAAGAAGCGACGAGAATGTTGAGCGGTTGGATAACCGGGCCGATTTTGATACATATGGATAGTCAGGCGGCGGTTCAGATAGCTAAGAGGGGTTCCTTACAAAGAAATCTGCATTCTATGGCGAGCGATATCTGGCGTTCGTTAGGAAAAATAGGAGACTATAAGTGTAAGTGGATACCGAGGGCGGAAAATGAGGAAGCAGACTTTGCAAGTAGGGATTTAGACTTTGATGATTGGGCGGTGGAAGATGAATTATTCCAGTACGCACAGCGTAAATGGGAAGAGTGCAAATGCGACTGGTTCGCCAGCTCGGAGAATGCGAAGACCGATATTTTCTTTTCCAGAAATCATGCAAGGTCCGCGAGAGGAGTCGATGTGTTCGAGCATATCAATGAAGCAGCGAAGTTCGGTTGTGCTTGGTGGGTTCCGCCTCCCATTTTAGTGCCGAAGTTGATAGTACAAGCTAGGAAGGTAGGCGCGCGAGGAATTCTCGCAACGCCGCTGTGGGAGAGTCACCCATCTTATCAGGCGTTAGTTGATAGGAACGGTCGTTTCATTTCCGAAATCATAGATTACGAGTTGATACCGGCAAACTCCAGAATAATAAGACCAGGGGAGGGATCATCTCAAGGGGAGGCCTTCAGTTCCCCATATTTTCGGTCTTCTTTTTTGCTAGCCTTCTTAGAATTTTCGGAACAGCCCCGGGCTTTGTAAATTCTACCCTCGTAAACCCCAATGTTTGTTCGTACTAATAAATAGTAAATTCTAATGAAGCTCTGAACAAGAAAACTTATTATCGCGGAGAGCAGCGAAGCGATAATCCGCTTTATACGTTTGACTAGCCTAGAACAAATAACCGATAGAGAAACCTTAAATGCTTTAATGAACAAAAAAATCGGCATAGTCTCAAAACAGTTATTATCTTCCTCGCCTGACACCGAATCTTACATCACTACCACATTTTTCTGTAATAAATGCAAAAAAGTGGACAACAAAGAGAGACTTGTTCACTAATCGAGCAAATTCAACCGTCCTTCTTTGCCATTTCCACTATTTCATGTATACTTCGTTCCCATTTCATTTTATGTATTCCCCTTACTTTTTAACAGTTTATTCTCAGACGTAATTGAATAATAAATAATATATTACCGTTTTTCAATTAAAATAACTGCCAAGTTCAAAATGTTTCCGACGAAAAACAGGGATCCGTTGAAACCTGGATGTAGGCATGTTACAGTGCGTTTCGTACGTTCACCCTGGGTTATTCATCGATATTTATGCTTATATGTGTTGTGTGACCCTATTTGACAGTGTTATTGTCCTTTCATTGAGAGGATCTGAATGGGAAGAGAAACATGTTTCGCTGACCGAGAAACCTCCGCCTCGTCCCCCCTTGTGTCGATTTACTGTGTCGATTTACGGGATTTTACGGGCGGCGAAATTAATTTTTAAAATTTGTCTTTTGTCGATTTTTTCGCAAATCTACTATCGGATGCAGCCGAAATGAACATTTTGACGAGAAAAAGCATTGGCGGCCACCGACGGGTCTCGCAACGAACGAGGCACAGCTCAACGTTTGTAACCGTAAGCCTTGGTCTAAAAAGACGGTATTCGGCCAATTTTCATTCGGATTTCTCGATAAAACGAATTAAGCATGATAAGAGCATCAATTGACACAAAAACATCTGGAAAAACGGCTGGAATTGAATTTTCCTGGCCATTTGAAATTTCCAAAACTTTTCCACGTTTCAAGGCGGTGAGAGAGTACTTCGACCGGGAGACGGCAGACACAATGCGTGATTTCCCATTTGCATTCGTGTGGTCACAAATTAATATCCAATTCGCGTTTCGATTCGAAAGGCACCTCGTGTTAATATGGAGATTAACTAATCGCGCAGGTGGTCACTCGGAAGGTGTATTAGTCCTCGTAATTGCATTCGGTCCATGTTAAACCATTCCAATCACAAGGGACAACTATTGCGTTCAAATGTCTGCGTCTCCTCCACACTCTCTTCAGGAGGGGCCTCTGGCTGAAAATGAAACAGTTCGGAAGTGAACACATGAATATCGATAAATAATCCAGAGGTGAACGTACGAAACGCACTGCAATATGACTACGCCAGACCTCTGTTTTCCGTCTTGGCAGTTAATACTTCAGTTGAAAAACTGTGTTCAAACGAGCGGTTCTTTATTATACAAAAAGAGAAAGGATGTCTGTCTGTCGGTGTGTGTGTGTGTCCGTTTGTCCGTCCGCAGTAGAGTACTCAGTCGACGAAAAAATTCGTCGATTAGTCGACTATTAGTCGACGAGCGCAACTATTTTAGTCGACGAAAAATTCGTCGACTAGTCGAGCGCCTTCGACTAGTCGACTAGTAGCGGCGTCGACTAGTCGAAACTAGTCGACTAGTCGAGCGTCGACTAGTCGACGAAAGTCGACTATTTCTGGGTTTTTGGAAAAGTTTGATTTTCGAAAGATTTTGTGTGTTTTCGACCTGTCTTTTCGATGAAATTAACAGTCAAACGTTTCTACCATTTATTTAGTGAAGAAAAATTGACTTTTTCTCATTCAAAAACCGAAAAAATAGTTAAATATTAGTTTTTTTACCTACAGAATGTTCCTTTTCCTTTGTTCAAATGTTTTTTTTCTTTTTTCACCCACATTTTTTGCGGAAATTACCAATGGAAAGCCTCTGAACGGTACATAGATTTTGAAGCGCATGCGCTGCAAGCAATCGGGCGCGCCGTCTGGCGTCTCTGCTGGCAGCACACTCTCTCGCCCGACTATTCTAATGTGCGCGCGCTGAAAGTTCGCTGTTTTCAGGGCGTTTTAGAAAGAGAAAATGAAGAGTATGAGCTTCAAATTGAAGAACAAAAACTGCTCTTACCATCGGAACAAATCAGAAAAATATTAGTTCAGTTTTAACAGAGAAACAGGCATTTCGTGAAATATTGCATTAATTTCACTTTACGGAAAAATATTGTGTTTTCTTGAAAAAATAATATGGAAAACTGTAGAGCCCAAAAACCCGCGGTCGCAAAAAAAGAATAATTCCTACAGACGCCTACAGACAAGAAAGTTTATTTCCTAACTTCTGCTTACCGAGCCCGTACGGCACGTGCGGTTCAACAACAAGTCAGCTCAATGTTGTCCTTTTTGTATTCATAGAGTTTTCGGCACGACAAGAAACGGCGAGATTTCGGCACTTTTCCGAATTTTGCCCGAAAAATGCCGGCGTTCGTGTGCCATCAACGAATTGTGCCGTCGAAATAGGCTTGGTCGGAACTGGAAACGGAACTACCGAAATTTTCGTTAAACATTTTTCCGACGAAAATTTTTCTGAGTTATCATTTCGGATTTTTTTCCGTCGGAAGGTTTACCGAATTCATTTTTCCGAAATTTTTGTCGGAACTTTTTCCCACTTGATTTTCGGAAATTGTTTCGAAAATTACCGACTTTTGCTTCTTTTTTTCCGACTTTTTTTCGGAAAAAAATTTACCGACAGGTCATTCCCGACCAAGCCTGCGTCGGATGTCGGCAAGGAACGGAACTGTTGCCAGCATTTTTCGGGCAAAATTGGAAAAATTGCCGAAATTCTGCCGTTGTTTGCCGCAAACAAAAGAAACACTCAAAGAAATACCGCCATAGCAACTGTGGTTGCAACTGTAATTCGACTTGAAATTTTTTTTAATATTTAGAAAACGAAAAAAAAAAAATTTTTGTTTCGTATTTGAAAAATGGCAATCTATTTTTTCCAATGAAAATCATGTTTTCAGTACGCTTGATGAATCTAAACACGAAAAAACGTATTTTTTCTGACAAAAAAACAAAGGAAAATCAATAAATATTCAATAATTTCCTCGAAAAAATTTTCTCTCAATTAGTCGACGAAATAGTCGACTAGTCGACGAATAGTCGACTACTTTCGACTAGTCGACGAACTCGCCGACTAGTCGACGGCGCTCGACTAGTCGATTAGTCGACTAGTCGACTAGTCGACACCGCAACTAGTCGACTAGTCGAGCGCCTTCGACTAGTCGACGCCGAAATTAGTCGACTAGTCGACGCCTTCGACTAATCGACGATTCGTCGATTAGGTCGTCGACTAGTTACTCTAGTCCGCAGCCTTTTCTCAGCGCCTACTGGACCGTTTTTGGACTGACGGGTCAGAAAAGTTGGCCCGACGATGCACAAGAATTTTTTAAGCGATCCGTAAACTTTGACGCCTTCTGAAGCACATTTTCTGCTTTTTGGCTTGAAGGGCACATGCCGACACGTCGAATTGAGACGTGTGAACAAAATCTTTCTGAAGCATTTCTGAAATAAGACAACAAGCAAAACTGCAGAGCCCAGGCTGAGAGTCGATTGGCCTGGTAATCATTATTTATTATTCAATTACGTCTCAGAGAAGACCATAGTAAAAAGTAAAGGGAATACATGCAATGAAATGGGAAGGAAGTACATGAAATAGTGGAAATCGTAAAAAGGACGGTTATTCGTTCTAGGCTAGTCAAACAAATGAAGCGGTTCCTCCCTCGGAAACAATTGGATTATCCACTTCGTCACCGCTACCCTTCCCTTTCCGGCGTCTTCACACTCTACGAACCACCGGTTCTCGTCACATCTATAACGCCTTTCTTGCTGCTCCACCGGAGTGTATTTGAGGGCCAGAGACAGACCGTCGATGTGTATCCGAAAGTCGGGTTGAGGGACACTTTCGAATTCCAATGTCATTGAACTTCCATTCGGCAGGAATACGTTGATATCATGTTTCTGTCCACCAGCCCCTCCTACGGTACCAAGTTGCAGACATTCGAATTGAATTCGCATCTTCTCAATCCTCTGCCGCACGTTTCGGTTGAGAACGGACAGTAGAAACCTGAATAACCTTTATTGAAGGTTTCCAGTGTAAAACTCACAGTTCCATTGGTTTCATGTGTTCCAAGACTGCCCGGAAAGCGAGCATCGGCAGGAGCATCAGGGGCAACCTTTGTGCCATTTCGAATGAATGAAACGTCTCCCCACCCCCCGGGAGACACCCTTCTGCGTCTCTTCAATCTCACACAATTCGCCCCCTAAATGGGCGGAGCTTGTGCATAAATCTGAGAATGTTCGTCGAGGAGCGAGTTCAGAGAATGTTCGAAATGATTGTCAATGTGACACGGAACGGCCCTCCCCGAGATCAATAGGCCTTTCATATAAACATATAGTGGTCATCGGAAGGGATTGGGAAAAAATCCAAAAAAATCAATGAATGACAATCATTTTTGCATCTTACATATTTTGTATTTTGAGCATTTTTTTGTTTTTTTGGAACTGTATTAATCTTGTCACTGCCAGCTGAAATAGAGCGAGCTGAAATTATTCTCGGAAGCTTGGAGAAAATGGATATCGTGATTTTTTTCGAACAAATTTTTATTTCTATATTTAAATTCATGAGAATACTTATACATTAGTGTCCTTGATATCTCCGAATTTTTGCAGATTTTTTGGAGCACAGATGAAAAAGTTTGTTTTGTGCTCTTTGAGCACCTACCGTACTCCGCCAGGGAGCCCCGTGAATAACTGGTCCTTATTCATGTATTAAAAAAGTTTCCTGTTTTTTTCTTATTTATCACTATCGGATGCACATTTGAAAATAAGATTTTGACAAGGAAAAAGCATTGGCGGCCGCCAGCAGGTCCCGCAACGAACGAGATACGGTATTCGGCCGTTTTTCATTCGGAATAAAACAAATTAAGAATGATTAAGAATGATAAGAGAATGGATTGACACGGAAAACAGCCGGAAAACGACTGAAATTGAATTTTCCTGGCCATCTGAAATTCCCTAAACTTTTCCACAGTAATTCCGGCGAAACTGTCGGTGGCCTAGAGAACTCTTTTTTGAGAAAATTCGTCAAAATCATCTTGGAAATGAGCACGAAGAAGTCTCTCGTGACCGGCTTCTCCTTATCCTCGGTTTCTCTTGGTGTTCTTGGTGTTGTCGTGGACGGTCACATGTGATATCACAGAGATATCACAGAGATATCACAGAGATATCACAGAGATCACAGAGATCATTCGCAAGGGTTTCTCGTATCCTACACGTCAACTGGAATCATGAGGATGACGTCGTGGCCCCGCCCACATGTGCACAAAACATGGTGGTTGGCGGAACCCGCGAGGTGTCGGCCACTTGGGTGGGAGGGGGTATATAGGTGGACGGAGTGTGGGGGTGTCTTGTTCTTCCGAGAACATATACTAAAATTGGAACAATACAGAGAAGATGGCCCCTGGCCCATAAAAGAAAGAAAGAAAGAAAAGAAAAAAAAGAAATAAAAAAATCGAAGAAGGAAAAAAGAAAAAAAGAAAGAAAATAAAAAAAAGAAAGAAAAAAAAATCAAGAAAAAAGAAAGAAATGAAAGAAGAAAAAAACAAAAAAAAACAATTAAAAAAAAGAAATAAAAAAATCCAAAAAAAAAATCAAGAAATCAAAAAAAAAGAAAGAAATAAAAAAAGCGAAGAAGGAAAAAAGAAAAAAAGAAAGAAAATAGAAAAAATAAAGAAAAAAAATCAAGAAAAAAGAAAGAAATGAAAGAAGAAAAGAAGAAAAAAACAAAAAAATCAAGAAAAAAGAAAGAAATGAAAGAAGAGAAAAAATGAAAAAAAAAAGAAAAAAAGAAAGAAATAAAAAAAGAAATAAACAAAAATCAAGAAATAAAAGAAATCAAGAAAAAAAAGAAATCAAAAAATCAAAAAAAAAAGAAATAAATAAAAAAGAAATAGAAAGAATTAAAAAAAAAATGAAAAATAAAATTACAAAAATAAAAATTAGAAGAAAATAAAAAAACTTAAAAAAAAAATTTTTTTTTGATTAATTTCAGGAGAAATTTGTTTTGCGCTGCATACAAAAACTGCGCTGCTCAGGAGGGGCTCCGGAAGGGTTGATAAACAGCGCAATTTCTATAAGCATCATTTCACTCGCAACTGATCTGTTTCGTATCATTCCCTCTGTCTCGTGTATTCCACAAGAGACGCAGACAATAGTCGTGGTGAGACCAACACGAGTCCAGCGGAGCGCGTTTGCGAAGGTTCCAAGATTTTTGAAATATGTAATTAATCAATATACTACATAGAATTGGGGTGGTCGAAAAAAATTGAAATGTGTTTTTTGTACCACAAAATGGACATTTTCTGGTCTTCAAAGAGGTGATAAAATTCAGAGATCAACTGCAAATGTGCATAAGAAATTGTGCTCTATCGAATGGTCAAAGAATTATCTAAATCGGTCGACGGAGAAAAAAGTTGGCTTTCCGGCTTTGCTTGTCTGTAATTCCATTCGATAGTGTCTGTCCTGCAAAAGATGAAACTTCTGCGCCGACCGCGACGCAGCCGCGACGCGGCTTTTCCAGCGTACTTCTCGTCGAAAAAGCCGTTTTCGTGGCGAGTGAACGCATATTCGGCCGCGTCGCGGCTGCGTCGCGGTCGGCGCAGAAGTTTCTTGTATTGCGGACTTCTCGCATATCTCAGATAACGTGTCTTATTTAGTTAATTGAAAAATCAAAGAAACAAATCTGAAAGTGTATCAAAAAGTCTATTGAAAATGAAAAATTAGCAAATTTCGCAAGTAAAACCACCAGAAATTAACAAAACTAGATATTTATAAAAACCAAAGTTGTTCATGTGCAAAATTCAATCTATCAAGAGTTCGCCGCGAGTGTGGACTCGGCAGTCGCGGTGTCGGTGAAGGTCTCGCAACGAAAGAGCGAGGCAGCACGTAAATCTGAGAGACGCAGACAATAACGAGGTCCACGCACGCGGCGAACTCATAATATCGAAAATCCTGAAAATTGTAAAAAAAAATTACAAGAAATCCCGAAGCCTCAAAATTTGCTGGCTTTTCCTGAAAATCATCGTTTTTTTTGCTAAAAATAGGGATTTTAGAGAAATTTCAAGGAGAAATCCAAAAATCACGGTGATTTTTACATATTAGCATATAATTCTAGTACTCTTATATGAAAAATGGAATGTGTTTATTTCAAATCTCACATTTGGCGTTTTCCGTCTTCAACAACCTCTATACGTCTTCTGGCAATACAAAACTTGACAGATAACATGGAAAACGAATGAATAGTGTGAAAATTACATTATTTCCTTATCGCGACACTCAAAGACAGTACAATAGTCGAGTTTTTCCATTTTCCGTTGACAAGGACTCACTAAAATGCCATCTCCTCCGTGAGTTATGAGTTTTCTGCGGTGAACAATAGCTAAAAATGACCGCAAAATGATTCTCTACAATAGTTAGGTGAGTTTCTCGTGCGAAAATCGCCAGTTTTCCGGAAAAAACACAGATTTGTCAGAAGAAAAGTGCGTTTTTTCGCTGATTTTCAGCGCACTATCGCAAGTGCGCTCCATCGAACATGGAACCATTTTTTCTTGGCGTACTCCTGGACCAGGAGTCCTGGTGCGAGGCGCTGTGATATGTTGTTCATAATTGCCCGCCGAACAATAAAGAAATGCGTCGAATTTCTCGCAAAAAACGCTCAAAATATTGTGTCTCTGGTTGTTCTTCTTCTCTCTTCAGTTGCCACGTCAGTTGTCGTTTTGATCCCGTGCGTGTGTCGTCACTTGTCCCCCCCCTACTCACCCCCTCTCCAGCACATTTTCCCATTTTCCCCCCACTTTCCCACTTGGGCCCCCATTTCCCCCCAAATGACCAACTTTTAAACAGTGTGAAGCCACTCCGGGCCGGAATTTGTATACATTTCGATATTATTATTATTATTTTTGTGTGCTTCCTTTTGTTACTAATTGTATAATTTTGTGTAAATTTTAGAAATTCTCAGAAACAGCATGGAATTTTAATTATTTAATTAAATATTTAGAATTTTAGAAAATTTCTATATTCCCAAATTATTAGAATTGCGAAACAATTTTCGAAAATTAAAATTAAAATTAAAATCCAAGTGCCAGTGAAAATAGTGGAAAACTTGAAAAATCAATTACTTTTAATATAATTTTTCTGCAGAATCATGATTTTCGAAAAAAAAATTTTACCCAAATTTATTTAAAACGATTGAAAAATTGAGATTTTTCGATTACTTTTTTTTGGATATAGTTTTTTTTTCGAAAACTTTAAATTTAAATAATTTTTTTACTAGAAAATCAACGAAAACAACATTTTTTTCAATTTCTCAATTATCACCGAAAATCAATTTTTTTAGTTTGAAAAACTTAAATTCCCTAGATTTAACTAAACACCTCCGTCTCAATTGTCACAACTACTGACACACATTATCTTCTTATTTCTGTTGATGTATAAGTGGTAATGCCCTTCCTCAATAAATCAATCAATCAATTACTAAAAATCAGCGAAAAAATCAATAATTTTTTACATTCATTGACATTTAAAAAAAATGCGGAAGGTTAATATGAATAATTTTATTGAAATCCAACGAATAAAAAAATTATTTCTGAAACACAAAAATTATTTTAAAAAAATAACATTATGAATGAAAATTGATTTTTTTTTCAACAATCCCAAATTTCTCCATCAGAAATACGACAAAACTTGTAAATTGGATAGTATATTCGGTGCAAGACACCCCTAAGACACCGTGTCCGTCGACTGGTCATTTGTGTTGACACACTGCTGATTCATGCACGGATCGTCCGTTTGCACCCATCAAAACTGAATCATTTCTGTGCATTTTCACGAGAAATACGAACATTTCCTCCTATTCTCCACCCCCAATTCTAATCCCTCACGGACGTTCCGCTGATTCAGATGTTCTTTTTTTCTGAAATGAGAACTCACGGTTTTTCTTATTTTTTTTCAAAAATAAGTTCCTTTTTTTGTATTGAACTTGTGTAAAATCTCACAGAAACGATTAATTCGCCTTTCAGCGCAAAGTTTTCATCGATGGGTTACGGTAGAATACGGTAGAAATTAAAGGCGCAGCACAAAAATTGACTTTTTTTTTGGAGAAATTTTCGCAATTTTCAAATTTTTCACGGAAAATTCCTAAAATAACGCGGGGAAATGGAAAATAAAAATATATTTATAATAAATAGAAATGTCAAAATTAATAATCCTAATTACTTATTTAAACAAATACATGATTCAACAAAAAATAAAAAAATAAATAAATGAACAATTTCAGAAAAAATTTAAAAAAATGAATTAGATGAAACTTCTGCACCGACCGCGACGCAGCCGCGACGCGGCCGAATATGCTCGCCACGAAAACGGCTTTTTCGACGAAAAATACGGTAGAAAAGCCGCGTCGCGGCTGCGTCGCGGTCGGCGCAGATGTTTCAAATTTTTTCAGGACGGATAATATCAGAATAAAATTTGAATAAATTGCCAAAAAAAAGGAAGACAATTCGAAAATTGTTATAATTTAAAAAAAACCGCGAAAATAAATTTTTTGTATTTATTTTCCAATTTTTCGCAAATTTCCCAAAAGCCGCACAAAGAACGCTTTACGACACGGTTCCCAAAGAGCGGACGGGCGGTTCCCATCACTTTATCACTTTATCATTTTATCATTTTATCACCATCCCCCCTTCCAACCCCTCACAGAGCCCCATATCTATTGATTGATTCATTTCTATCGAAAATGTCAATTTCGTCGATTTCCTACTCGGAAGACATTGAATTAGACGAAATGGGCGGAGCCTCGGAGGCTCCGCCCACTCGTTCGAATCCACAAAATTCGAATTTGGCGCCGAATTTCAGACACCAAATAAGCCATCAACAGAGGAAAATTCACAAGAAATTGAGGGTGAGTCGATGAGATTTCCTTCTTTTTTTTTTCGAAAAAAGTTCATTTTTTTCAAAAATTTTGAAAAAATTTCAAGATTTTTAATTTTTACGTAAAAATTATTTTCGACTGAATGAAAGCTCATAAGTCACATTTTGTAATCAATTGACTGTTGGAAAATTTTTAAAAAAATCATTTTCTAATTGGAGGATATTTTCTGAGATTTTCGATCCAAAAAATTTTTTTTTGTCGAACTTTTCAATTTTTTTTCTAGTATTTAAAACCTCTTTTTGATTAAAGTTTAATAATAATCAATACATTTGTGCAAAAACCCGATTAATTAAAAAAAAACACATAATTTTTTTCGAATTTAATTTTTATATAAATTTTTTTCCCGTTTCCAAAGTTATTAATTTTCAAAATTCCTATTGAAATACCAATTCATTTCTTTTTGTATCATTCTACGAAAATTTCAGATTTATAGAAATCTGATAAAATTTAGAAAACAAAAAATTAAAAAAGAGAAAATAGAAAAAAAAAAACTGAAAAAGTCTGAAAAATTTAAAAATGCACAAACATTTCGTTTTTGTCCATAAGTGAGTACATACCAAATTTTTTAGAATGCATTAAATTTGATTGAACAATTAATTGAAATGCGAGCAAAAATTTGAAAAAATAAATAATCTAATTTTTAAAAAAAATTCCTAAAAATTTCCAATTATTTTCAAAAATTCGCAAAAATTCTAAAAAATTCTAAAAATTTTTGAAAAAATTTCCTAAAAATTTCCGATTATTTCCAAAAATTTTCAAAAAATTCCCAAAAATTCTCAGAAAATTCCTTAAAATTTTCAAAAAAATTCCCAAAAATTTTCAGAAAATTCTCAGAAAATTTCCAAAAAATTCTAAAAAATTTCCAAAAATTGTTCAAAAAATTCTCAAAACCTTCTTGTCGCCATTTCCAACATTTCCAGACACCCCCCCCCCCCCCTTCCCCCTGATTTCCAGTGAATCATAGCGTAGAAACAACAACAAACAGTCCGTTTGTGCAGCAGAACAAATAAAAATAGGGCACAAATAGAGAAGAGGCCCCCCCCTTCGAAGTGATAAATCCATAACAAAAATACGTGAATCATATCATATCACTATCACTATATCACTATATCACCATATCACACTGATAATCAACATTTGGAAACGAACAGAGAGAGAGAGATAGAGAGAGAGTGTGAGAGACGAAGAGACGCAGAGAGAGAATACACTCTCTCTCGGGGGGAACACTGCTCTTGTGAACAACATTTTCTGTATATCGTGTACTTTTTCTAGTTTTTCAACTGGATTTTCAGATTTTATAGTTTTATAGCTGGAAAACTGGAAAAGTTAGAAAATTGGAAAATTGGACATTTTTCAGAACAAATTGTAAGAAATTGAATTTTTTTAGAAAAATTTTTAAAAATTTTTTTGCTTGACTCCACTGACAATAATAATCTGAAAATTTCAAAATTAATTTTTTTTTGAAAATCCAGAAATTTTTTTAAAAATTGAAAAATTTTAGTCTTTTGAAATTTTTTGAAATTTCTATTTCCCGTGAAACTGAGATTTTTCGAAAAACAAAATATAATTTTCTGAAGTTAAGATATCAATTCTTAAAAGCATTTATTGAAGTTTATGAAAAAATTTTGAAACAGATTATTACTTTAAAATGAAAATGTTTGGCGGGTTTTCAAGATTCCCAACAATTCCAAAATTTAAGAACTACCGAAATCCGATCTTACAGTAATCTTTATAAAAACTCCACAAAATACATACAGTAACCTTTATCTACAGTATTCGCATTAATGTAACCTCCCAGACACTGTCTCTAGCTACAGTAATCCAAAACTACACTAACGATAGGGGTGCAGTATATTTTCGAAACTACAGTAATCTTCAGCTACAGTAGTCAGAACTTTTTGATATCTCTTATCAATCTCGAGATATAATGATTCTCCGGCAGGGGTGCCGCTCTATTCGAGGAAATACGGTATATACACTACAGTAACCTTCCTAACTACTGTAACAGTTACAGCTACAGTAGTCCCCTAGTACAGTAATCATCAGCTACAGTAGTCCCCTGGTACAGTAATAATCAGCTACGGTAGTCCCCTAGTACAGCAACCTTCCCAGTAGCTTCTCCATTCCTCGCCTACCGTATCCTTCCCAAAACTACAGTAATCCGGTTGGCAGATGGCGTCGCGCGGTCGTGTCTGCTGTCTGGGTCTCTCGTCGTCGCTGGCCGTCTTCTCGCTGCTCCTGCTCACCGTCTGCATGTTCTCCGCCTCGTTCCGCTTCAACTCGGACAGTCTGGGCGGCGTGAAGAACTACGGCCTCTTCCGCTTCTGCTACACCCCCGAGACGCAGTCGCAGTCCAGAGACGGTACGGGGGGGGAGTCTCCGTGGAGCGCACTTACCCAGCTTTCAGACGACAGCAACTCGAAGACGTGCCACCTGCGCAACTACATCAACTCGGCCTACTGCCAAGATCGCGCCAATTCGAATCACGAAAAGTCGACGAGGAACTGCTTCGGAGGTACAGTAATCCGGTACAGTACACCTACAGTAGGCCGTGTTTGCAGACTTCGAACTCGCCACAATCATCCTCATTTCGACGTCGATGGCGTGTTGCATTCTGGCCGTCTGCTTCTCCATCTGCACCATTTTCACGTCGTTCGGAGCACTGGCTCACAGTGTTGTCATCATCGCCGCCGGTGGGTTACTGTAGTGGGCATACTGTAGTGGAGAGGATTACTGTAGTTGGTTACTGTAACTACACGTAGCCTTCTTGAAGTGGTACTAAAAGGGTATATACCGTAAAGTCCCTAATAGAAGGGCACCCCAAACGCTGCCGGAGAATCAATACATCTCGAGACTGATAAGAGATATCAAAAAGTTGTCAACAGCAAACTTGTAGATCATAACTAGGACTACAAGTTTGCTGTTGACAACTTTTTGATATCTCTTATCAATCTCGACATGTATTGATTCTCCGGCAGCGTTTGGGGTGCCCTTCTATTAGGGACTTTACGGTAGGTTAACTGCGAGCAATGTATTAGAAGGTTACTGTAGGTATACTGTCAGCATACTGTAATTGAGGATTACTGTAAGTATACGGTACAAAATGGATACTGTAGGATCACTGTAGACATACTGTAGTAGTAGAGAAGGGTTACGGTAGGGGTACTGTACTTTAAGGTTACTGTAACGACATACTATGAAGTTTTGACCATTGGGACTAATGGATATGAATTACTGGACTGACAATTGGATTACTGTACCTACAGTAATCCCCCTTTGTACTCGAAGGATACTGTAGTGATCTACCTTCAGCCATCTGCTCGCTCTCCGGATTCCTCGCCTACACCTACTACTACGAGCTCAAGGATAATCAGTACGAACTCGTCATTGGTTATCAGTATCAGGTGAGATCTTTTTTTTGAAAAATTATAATAAATTTGAAATAATTATTCAGAAAAAATGAGAAAAAATTATTTTTTAATTTTTCTTAATTTTTAAGTTTCTGCCATTATTCAAGTTATTCTCCATTTTTAATATTGCAGAAAAATTAAAAAAAAATTTTTTTTTCGAATTATAAAAAACTTTTTTTGAGAATGCAATTTTCTGAAAAATTAAAACATCATAATTTCAAATTTTTGAAAAACTGACTAAAAAAGCCTGCAAAATTTCAAAAAATCATTTCGCTCCTCCACGAGAAGTACACGAGGAGGGTGTGGCAAGGCCCACATTATCAGTGGAGCGCACTTGCATCCGAGTTTTCAATTTTTCTGATAAAATTGCAGATCCACTACGGCTGGGCGTACTACTTGTTCGGCGTCGCCTCGCTGCTCCAGTGGTCGGCGTTCGTGTGTAGTTTGTTCGGCTCGGCGTTCGTTTTGGTGCACAAAAACAAGAAGAGACAGTCGAAAGTGACCAGTACTTCACTCTAAACACCCCCCTCTTCGAAAGAATGCAAACGCGCTCCATTGAACAAGGAGTTGTCAATGGAGCGCAGTTGCATTCGGACTCCTGTACCTATAGAACTCATCGACTATCCGTCCCCCAATTCAATTTCAACAACGTTTTCTTCACTTTTCCCCCCGCTTTCCCCTCTATTTTCCCTTGAATTATCGGGTTTTTTATCCGTCAATTTCTTATTATTGGTCGACAATTCGAAATAAACGCCTTTTCCTATCTTTATGTATACTTTCGCCCGTTTTTGGCCGGACCGTGAAGTTTGACGTCTTCTGGAGCACGTCATCTGCAAGGGAGGTCACAGCCTTCTAGAAGTCTTAAAATTACAAATTAGCACTGAAATCTGTTGATTTTCCCATCCATATGTGCAATGCTTTCGCTTACCGTATTTCCTTGATTAGAGCGGAATATCTCGAGACTGATAAGAGATATCAAAAAGTTGTCAACTGAAAACTTGTAGTCCTAGTTGTGATCTATAAGTTTGCTGTTGATAACGTTTTGATATCTCTTATCAATCTCGAGATATAATGATTCTCTGGGGCAGTGTTTCGGTAGTTGGAAATGAAATGTCTTCTTTTTGTGTCTGCCTAATCCCTCCTTTCAATTCTGTCTCTAAAAAAAGCGGCGGCGACCGTTAAGAATGGTGGCCGTGGAAGAGCTGGACTAGCAAATCTCTTTCTCGAAAACTCTTCCACTCGCTGAAAATTTTCGAGGAAATCTTGATTTTTTGAGCGTTTCGTTCGATATTTTCGATTATTTTTCGGGGTTTTTTTGGCGGCAGACATTCATAGTGCTGTTTTAAGCTGAGTGTTAAGCTCTTTTCCATAAATTGCACAAGGATATTGAGAACGGCCAGACATACTTTGTACTTTGTAGGGGAGTCACATTAGCAATTATTTCGAATATTCTCTGAACTCGCTCCTCGACGAACATTCTCAGATTCATGCACAAGCTCCGCCCATTTAGGGGGCGAATTGTGTGAGAGTGAAGAGACGCAGAAGGGGGGCCTCCCGGGGGGTGGGGAGACGTTTCATTCATTCGAAATGGCACAAAGGTTGCCCCTGATGCTCCTGCCGATGCTCGCTTTCCGGGCAGTCTTGGAACACATGAAACCAATGGAATTGTGAGTTTTACACTGGAAACCTTCAATAAAGGTCATTCAGGTTTCTACTGTCCGTTCTCAACAGAAACGTGCGGCAGAGGATGGAAAAGGTGCGACTTCGATACCAATGTCTGCAACTTGGTACCGTAGGAGGGGCTGGTGGACTGAAACATGATATCAAGGTGATAATGCCGAGTAGAGTTTCAATGAGATTGGAATTCGGAAGTGCCCCCCAACCCGACTTTCGGATAGACATCGACGGCCTCTCTCTGGCTCTCAAGTACACTCCAAATACAGATACAAATAGAAGAAAACAAAGACAATTAAAAGAAATTGGTTATGAAATCGAAGAGAACCATTGGTCTGTCGAGTGTGCAGACGCCGCAAAGGGAATGGTAGCGGTGACAGAGTGGATAATCCAATTGGTTCCGAGGGAGGATCCGCTTTTTTCGTTTGACTAGCCTGGAACAAGAAACCGACAGAGAAATCTTAAATGCTTTAATGAACAAAAAAATCGGCATAGACTTGCCAAAACAGTTGTTCTCTTCCTCGACTGACTCCGAATCTCGCATCACTACCATATTTGGCTCCGGGACGTTTCGCAAGCGCTGAAACTGTTACCGAAGGGAGATGATATTTATATTGTAAAACATACCCAGATGATTGAATCCGTGGTTTTGTGGGTCGTAGAATCTGAATTTAATGTCAAAAAACACTACCGTGCTACCCGGAGAGCTGCACAAACTCACAGTAAGTTCGTTTCGTCATTGAACTCAGAAAAATTGCGGTTTCGTAACTGTTTTTTGGAATGTGATATTGAACTTCATAATCTACGTGCAATTTCCTGTCGACTAGTCCAAGAACGGTATGAATTGGTTATGTTTGAGCGAAATGACCCTCAAGTGAGTGACTGTGAGTTTGTGCAGCTCTCCGGGTAGCACGGTAGTGTTTTTTGACATTAAATTCAGATTCTACGACTCCGAAAACCACGGATTCAATCATCTGCATATGTTTTACAATATAAATATCATCTCCCTTCCGTAACCGTTTCAGCGGTTGCGAAATGTCCCGGAGCCCCATATTTTTCTGAACTACGAAGAGAGACTTGTTCACTAATCGCACGCTATGCAAATTCAACCGTCCTTCTTTGCCATTTCCACTATTTCATGGACTTCCTTCCCATTTCATTTTATGTATTCCCCTTACTTTTCACCAGTTTATTGAATAATAAATAATATATTACCGTTTTTCACTAGAAGGTATTTAGCTGCCAAGTTCAAAATGTTTCTGACGGAAAACAGAGTTGAGCAGGACACCTGCCTCGTATCCCCAAGCAAAGTTTCGTGATTTCAAACCGTTTCTCGGCCGTTTTTCAAGGCGGCGAGAGAGTATTTCGCCCGAGAGACGGCAGACACAATGCGTGATTTCCCATTTGCATTCGTGTGGTCACAAATTAATATCCAATTCGCGTTTCGATTCGAAAGCGCCCCTCGTGTTAATATGGAGATTAACTAATTGCGCAGGTGGTCCCTCGGAAGGTGTATTAGTCCTCGTAATTGCATTCGGTCCATGTTAAACCATTCCAATCACAAGGGACAACTATTGCGTTCAAATGTCTGCGTCTCCTCAACACTCTCTTCAGGAGGGGCCTCTGGCAGAAAATGAAACAGTTCGGAAGGCGCTCTTCGCAAAGAGCCATTCCCCCGAAAACAGAGACAACGTCGCCTTCTCTACTCCTCCCGAATCTCGTTTTTCGACAATTTCAGCAGAAACTATTGTCCATTCAATTCGCCGAAAGAAGAGAAACCCATGTTTCACGGGACCCGCGGCCAAATTGATTTTTTTTCATCTTTCGTCGATTTTGCAAGTATTATACTATCGGATGCCCCACCGAAATGGCCCCGCAACCGAGAAAAAGCCGCTCGCTTCGCTTGGCGGGTCGTATTATGAGTTCGCCGCGAGCGTGGACTCCGCAATCGCGGTGTCAGCGAAGGTCCCGCAACGAAAGAGCGAGGCAGCACGTAAATTTCAGAGACGCAGACAAGTTCAACACGTTTCACGTCAAAAATGAGGTCCACGCTCGCGGCGAACTCATAATATTATATGTTTCCAGCGAAGTGGCGCGACAGCGACGCGTGGGAGGAATCGGGTCTCGCCACGGGAACACGAAATTTTTCGAAAATCGACATGCGCCTTTAAAGAAACTACGGTAGACCGTACCTCAAAGTTCAAAGGCGCATGACGATTTTCAAAAAATTTCGTGTTCCCGTGGCGAGACCCGATTCCTCCCACGCGTCGCTGTCGCGCCACTTCGCTGGAAACATATAATACAGTTGAAAAATGCACAGCTGCAATGAATGTTACAGTAATCTCGTGTTTATTTTTTGAATTTTTTCGCTTTTTCGAGAAAAATGGCGCGTTTTACCGAGAAGATGGTAAATTCGGAGAAGACCGAAAAAAAAGAAAACAATGTAAATGACTGTAAAGACAAATTCGTTTTATTATCACCGGACCTATTATTAGATTATCACTAATCAGCTTTTCAGCCATTACACTGAAATTTCGTCCTGGAAGTCAAACCAATTGGGCATATTCTCCCTCGGAAACAGTCGAAATATCCACTTTGTCACCGCTACCATTCCCTTTCCGGCGTCTTCACACTCGACAAGCCACCGGTTCTCTTCGATTTCATAACCACTTTCTCGCTCCTGCGGAGTGTATTTGAGGGCCAGAGAGAGACCGTCGATGTCTATCCGAAAGTCGGGTTGAGGGACACTTTCGAATTCCAATGTCATTGATCTACCATTCGCCAGACCCAACTTGAATATATATATAACACCTCCTATGTGAGAAATTATGAGAGAATCGTATCGCAGTCGCATCTTTTGCATCCTCTGCCGCACCTTTCTGTTGAGTACGGACAGTAGAAACCTGAATAACCTTTATTGAAGGTTTCCAGTGTAAAACTCACAATTCCATTGGTTTCATGTGTTCCAAGACTGCCCGGAAAGCGAGCATCGGCAGGAGCATCAGGGGCAACCTTTGTGCCATTTCGAATGAATGAAACGTCTCCCCACCCCCCGGGAGGCCCCCCTTCTGCGTCTCTTCACTCTCACACAATTCGCCCCCTAAATGGGCGGAGCTTGTGCATAAATCTGAGAATGTTCGTCGAGGAGCGAGTTCAGTGAATATTCGAAATGATTGCCAATGTGACTCCCCTACAAAGTACGAGAGATGTTGGCCCATTCGGATATGTCTGGCCTTTCTCAATATCCTTGTGCAATTTATGGAAAAGAGCCAAACTTTCGAGAGAAAATGTCACACAAGCCTGTAAAACCGGCCGCGGCTGACCGCAAGTGTTGTAGAAAAGTGTTGTAGTTTCGTGGAATTTCCAATTCATTGCTCAATAAATGGAGTTTTTTTTTCAAGAAAACTTTTAAAAAAGATCAAAGTACTTCTTCTATGTATTTACTGCTGCCTTCCTCGAGGAAAATTTGCGTTTTCTTCCGTTTGACGAAAGTGTCCTTTTGTGGTGTCCTCTTGTACACGGCGAACCAGCGGCGGCGTCTATCACTAAATTTTGGCAACATTTCGCCGGGTTCGGCCACCAATCAGCAATCCTGAAACGTGGGCCACGCCCCTTTCGCAACCGCCGCGTGAAAACTTTGCCGCACGCAGGTCTGATTTGCTTTTCGAATGCCATCGTCCCCGCATTTTTCGGGGCAATGGTCTTAAATTTTGGGAATAAGTTTTTTTTTTGAACCGTTCGAAAATTAATTTTGAAGTTTTTGTATAAAAAACATTTGGAACTTTAAAGAAGTTTTTTGCGAAAAATGCGAAAAACCCTCGGGGACTACGATGAGGAAACGGTGTCAGGAGGCGGAGTTTCAAAACGCAAATATGGCCTGGATTTTCCTCTAACACGTCGCTCGTGGTTCGCCTCAAATTTTGGGCATGAATTTTTTTTTAACGTTCGAAAATTAATTTTGAACGTTTCCCTTTCAAAAAAATGTCAACATCTTGGAATTAAAAAAAAAAAAAACGCCGAAACGCCTGGGGGACTAGAAACAGTTGTGAGGAGACGAAGTTTCGAAACGGAAGTATGGCCTGGATTTCCTTTTACACGTAGTGTCTCGTGTTGTACTGGAGAGCTTTCGAGAATATCAGATGACGTGTATTAATATTTATTCATGTAACAAATAAGAGAATGCACTCAAGGGAACCGTTCGTGCCAAACGCAGAATATGAAAGTTTGGCTGCACAGATGCTGGCGAGCAGTCCGTCGGGTCTCTGAATGTCCACAAACTCATCATCACACCACCATTATCTCAGGTAATTTTCGGCACGAATGCCGGCAAAAAACGGCACGTTTGCCGGCATTCGTGCCGAAAATTACCTGAGATTCCCCCGTGTATCCTCTGAACAACTGGGAGATTTGTGGGAACTGTGTTGGAGTGTGGGAACAGCCCGGAAAGCGAGGAGCATCAGGGGAAACGGTACTTCGGTTGCCAGTGTAGTTTCGAGAAGTGCGGGGGAGGAAGAGGAACGTTTCGAAAGGGAAAGCAATCGATTCTCTGTGGCCATCTGTCCCCTTCTCGGGGTCCTCTCGAGGGGGCATCTGGTGAACATTGGATATTCCCGACGGAGAGAGAGAGAGAGAGAGTGTTACTTTGAAGTGACGCAGAAGACTCCCGGGGGGTCACACCATCGATTGCTTCATCACCATTCGTCCCATTCGAAATGGCACAAAGGTTGCCCCTGATGCTCCTGCCGATGCTCGCTTTCCGGGCAGTCTTGGAACACATGAAACCAATGGAATTGTGAGTTTTACACTGGAAACCTTCAATAAAGGTTATTCAGGTTTCTACTGTCCGTACTCAACAGAAACGTGCGGCGGATGATTGAGAAGATGCGACTTCGATACAAACGGCTGTCCGTGTGTCACATAACAGAAGGTCCAGATGAGAACTATAATGAATTCGATTTGGTCCTGGCGAATGGAAGATCAATGACATTGGTATTCGAAAGTGTCCCTCAACCTGACTTTCGGATAGACATCGACGGTCTGTCTCTGACCCTCAAATACACTCCTGAGCATCGAGAGAGGGGCTATAGATATGAAGAGAACCGGTGGTTTGTGGAGTTTGAAGACGTCGAGAAGGCGATGGGAGTGGTGACGAAGTGGATGTTCGGACTGTTTCCGAAGGGGGGTCCTATATGGTACTATCTGGAACCGGACGCTTTGTCTGACTTCAAGAACTATCTGATATCCCCTGAAAGAGGCAACTATCAGAAGATGGTCATTGGAGAACAGGCTCTTCCGTATGCGGGGAATATGGAGGAATGGCGAATGGGATCCACGAAATACAATCCGATTTCGCACGAGAATCTGACATTTGTGGTGGAGAACGTGCCGATTCATGTCGACCTCCACATAAACGCTGACGCTGGAATCGACTTCCACTGCGCGAATGATGTGAGTCCTTCCCTTCCCGTCCCCCTCCAGTCTCTCTTTTCTCCAGATTTTCCGTCGTCCTCGACTGAACATTGAGTGTTGTGACTGGGTGAAAGTGGACCAATTGGTTGGAATGGAATGCGAACATTTGGGTCTGGGGGAAGACTGTCAGTTACGTGTGGACGATTTGGCACTGTTCGTGGAGCGTTGGTTCGAGGGAGACATGCCGAAACTGCGCTCATTCGAAGCCATTGTTCAACTTATCGACTGGAGCACACTCAGAATGAGCCACGTCACTAAGGGAATCGAGGTGATGAAGTTTGACGGAAAGAGAAGAGGTTCCAGGTTTCCGTGAGTTCCGAACCCTGTCCCCACAAATCTCCCAGTTGTTCAGAGGATACACGGGGGAATGGTGGTGTAATGATTTTGTGGACATTCAGAGACCCGACGGACTGCTCGCCAGCATCTCACTGTGCAGCCAATTTTTCAGATTCTGCGTTTGGCACCAACGGTTCCCTTGAGTGCATTCTCTCATTTGTTAATGAATAAATATTGATACACGTCATCCGATATTTTCGAAAGCTCTCCAGTACAAGAGGACTCTTGCACGCCAATGAAATTCTCCTCAAACGGAAAACGGAAACTTTTCTCTAGGAAAGAAGAACTACAGAACTAAGAGAAGTACCCAAATGTGCTTGTGCCACAATAAGAATTCCCTCGGAGAATGAGCCAAGTGGGTCTTATCCCTGTACATGCATCCTGGAAGTAGGCTGGAACCTTATCTTGGCCAATTACCGTTTGGCCGTTTGAACACAGTTTTTCCAATTAAAATAACTGCGGAAAACGGAAACGGACAAACGGACCGTTTTTTTTCTTACTTGTTAGAAGTGAAGATACACATTCAGCGTGGTAACGGGCCGCGAAGCTGCCTGAAGCAGGGAGCGTGGCAGGGCTAGGGGATTCGGGCCGAAGGCCAAGAATCCCCTAGTCTGGTGAACATTGGATATTCCCGACGGAGAGAGAGCGTTACTTTGAAGAGACGCAGAAGGGGGCCCTCCCGGGGGGTCTCATTCGAATTTAATGTTCGAGAGGGATGGGGCAACAAGTGCTCATTGATGGGCTCTCCGTTGCTTTCAAGTAGGTGAAAGAAGGGTATATTCAGATGGAATATTCATTTTCGGAAGTAAAGATGTAACAAATATTATCCGTCCTGCAAAAGTTGAAACTTTTGCGCCGACCGCGACGCAGCGTGTTCTCGCCGCGAAAAATGTTTTTTTGACGAAAAGTATTATATGTTTCCATCGATAGCGACGCGCGGGAGGAATCGGGTCTCGCCACGAGAACAGGAAATTTTTCGAATATCGACATGCGCCTTTAAACTTTGAGGTACTGTCTACCGTAGTTTCTTTAAAGGCGCATGTCGATTTTCGAAAACATTTCTGTTCTCGTGGCGAATTCCTCTTTGCAGGACGGATAATAAGAGAATGCACTCAAGGGAATCGGTCGTGCCAAACGCAGAACTTGAAGGTGTGCCATTTGCTTAGAGTGCTGGTGACCTTTTCGAATGCGATGCTCGCGAGCAGTCCGTCTTCTCGTTCAATGTCGAGAAAGTGTTCGCAGTTCCATGATGACGTACCGAGCCATCGGTAACCGGTGATACTTAAAGTTTTGCACATTGAATAGTCCAATTAGGGAACAATTGAAACGAATAGAGCGGCACCCGTGCGGGATAATCATTATATCTAGAGATTGATAAGAGATATCAATGATTATCCCGTAGAGGTGCCGCTCTATTTGAGGAAATAGAGATGTGCAGCGAATCAGAAGCTAATGTGTTTCTAAAAATTGCTTTGGAAAGTACATATTTTTCAAAATATTTCCGGTTCACTACTCAATAAAATGTAGAAAAGTTGTTTACAACTTTTCTATATTTATTTGAGAGACTTGTTAAAAAGTTGTAGAAAGTTGTAACTAACTTTTCTACATTTTACTGAGTAGCTTCTGATTTAATCGTTTCTGATTCGCTGCACATTTCGAGGAAATAAGGTAGTATATTGGTCCTGCAAAAGATGAAACTTCTGCACTGACCGCGACGCAGCCGCGACGCGGTCGAATATGCGTTCTCTCGCCACGAAAACGGCTTTTTCGACAGAAAGTACGGCAGAAAAGTCGCGTCGCGGTTGCGTCGCGGTCGGAGCAGAAGTTTCAACTATTGCAGGACGGATAATAAGTCAAATTTGAAAAGTTCAATGACATAAAACTGACTTGTAGTGTGATCCCCTCCTCTTCCGGTCCCACTTCATCGTCTTCAATCCGTCGGTGATAATCGACCAATCCATCTCCTCCTCCCCCTCGACACACTCTTCGATTGGCTTTGCAAAGTGCAAAGTACCGATTTCCAAAGAGCGAAGTCTCCGATCGTTTCCCTCCAACCAATGTCTCACAAATATGCCGAAATCCTCCATTTCGAAGAAATTCAGGTAGCCAATGTACACCTCCTCGCATTCCATCTTCAACAGATTGTCCACTCTCATCCACCAACTCGAGTAGATCCAAAATATTCGGGCTCGCAGGGCCTGAAACCGCTGTTTTCACATCACGCACGGCGTCTTGGTGGCGTCCAAAATGCCCGTTTCGTCGTACAGATTTTACAGATTTTCGTTGTCGACAGTAAGATTGCATCACTCGCAAAACATGTTTCAACACAGACGCCGTTCTCTGCAGAGTTAGTACATTTTGGAATATTTGAGGATTACTGTCGACAGCGAAAATCTGGAAAATCTGTACGACGAAACGCGCACTTTGGACGCCACCAGGTCGACCCAGAAAACCGACGCTAGTCACTTTTAACGCCCCATTAGCAGCTGAGCACCGAGGAGGTTGCGTTTCCGGTGTGTTGATCCGAAGGCGTAGACGGTTGAGTGAACTAACACTGAAAATAGCGGAGAGAAGCGCTTCTACATACTATCCGTCCTGCGAAAGTTGAAACTTCTGCGCCGACCGCGACGCAGCCGCAACGCGAAGATTTTTTTGTTTTGAAACACACGGCGGCAGAAAATGAGAGCCTTGTGCAGCATGACACTCACACTGTCGTACTGGAAGTCCATTGGCACGTTTGCGATGATTCGAAGTTCCGCTTCACTCGACACGTTGTCGAAAACACACCGCAAGTCGTCATGGGATATCCAAGTGTTCTCTGGTTGTGTCGGTCTCCACGGGTTCACATTTCTCTCCACACCGACCCAGGGATTGATCCACAGCCAGCGGCACGTGCTCTTCATCTCGGGAGCAGTCATGTATTTTTGAAAGTCAGCGAAAGCCTTGGGCTCCACGTAATGTCGATATTCGCCGCGTTTCGGGTAGAGTTTCTCAATGAACTTGATCAACGTCTCCATCGCCAATTCAGTGTCATTGCTTAATATCCACCACCTATCGCGTTCCCTCGGATCCGCGTCTCTTCTGCAAAACTGTTCCCTAGTTGGGGGGACATAATCACTTTAACCCCTCTGATCAAATGACCATAACTCGGCTCAAAATGTTCTGTTTGAGCTGGATCTGGGATGTTTTTTAGTCAGAGACATCCGTGCAACCATGGTAAGTATGCCCCCTCGCAATCCGCAACGCGTACTCTGCTACTACCGACAGCACCATTTCACCATTGAAAGTTTGATACTCAGGCACGAGGTACGCAGCGATAAGAGCTTGATGGAACACAGTACCTGATAACAACGGAGAGGCCATCAATGTCGACGTGTAGATCAGACTGTTCCACTGAATCGTCGGCCTTCTCGAACCTCCAGTGACTAGCCGTCAACTGCCAATACGAACGAATGTTGATGTGACGCTCTGAGCAACTGTGGTTGATGACCAGCATTCTGAACGAGAGCCCCATCGATTCGATCAGCCGTCGCATCTTTTTGCTCTGCAGAGCCAACAGACATCTGGAAGACGAAGTTTAGATACCAGCCTGTACGTGGGCTCCGCGGGTTTCTTATTCGTTCATTTTCTGAAGGTGTTTCAAAATTGAATGCGTTAAAGTTGTCTTAAAAACCTTATTACAACGGCACTTTTAGTACTGTCGCTGGTGCAGCGTCGACTTGCTGAAGCTGCTTCAGAACACGTTAGAATTGCGAAACGGCACAGTTTCGAACTGGCCGGTTGTTGTTGAAAACGTACTTCTATTAACATTCTTAGCAACTATCCATTAAAAGTTCGGCCAAATCCGAAGATTTTTTTTTTGAAATATTTTTAAAAGCGAATTTCCGACAATAAAATCGGAGAAATACGTGCAAAAAACCATAAACTGAATAAAATTGAAAATTAACGGATTACATAACTTGTTTACCCTGTGGTAAGACAGTTTTTCATAAAAATCTGTTCGCTTTTTTCTGCGAAGCCCCTAAAATTCCACATTTCTTCCGAAAATCGACGAAAAATGAACATTTTGACCTTTTTCTCAAAAGTTAGGATGTTTCCCAACTTGACATTTTGGGAATACATACACATTAGTGTCCTTGATATCTCAGAATTTTTTCGGATTTTTTGGAACACAAACAAAAAAGTCGATTTTGTGCTCTTTGAGCACCTACCGTACTCCTCCAGGTGGAGCCCGGAGGCTAAGTCGGTGCACGTGGGTAGTACTAGTCCCTGTGAACATACTTCCAAAATTTCTTGACTCTGACTCATCTATAACACCCTAAGGCACACACCCTTATGACCATACCCTTACAGAGAAGACGTAATATATAAGAAAGATAATATTCTCCTCAACTCACATCTCGGAAACGTGCATCCACTCTATTATGGCTCGAAAAGCGAGCATCGGCAGGAGCATCAGGGCGAAGCTTTGTGACATTTCGAATGGGGCGAATGGTGATGAAGCAATCGATGATGTGACCCCCCGGGTGGGCCCCCTTCTGCGTCTCTTCAAAGTAACACTCTCTCTCTCTCTCCGTCGGTAATATCCAATGTTCACCAGATGCCCCCTCGAAAGGACCCCGAGAGAACGGGGACAGATGGCCACAGACACGGCGAACCACGATCGACGTGTTAGAGGAAAATCTAGGCCATATTTGCGTTTTGAATCTCCGCCTCCAGACACCGTTTCCTAGTCCCCGAGGGTTTTTCGCATTTTTCTCGAAAAACTTCTTTAAAGTTGCAAATTTTTTTTATACAAAACCATCAAAATTAATTTTCCAACGGTTTAAAAAAAAATTCATGCCATAAATTTAAGACCTTGCCCCGAAAAATAGGGGGAAGAGGGCGTTCAAAATGCGTTTTTGGGAGGACTCCGCCAATCGGACCTGCGTGCGGCGGAGTTGCTAAATTTCACGCGGCGGTTGCGAAAGCGGCGTGGCCCACGTTTCAGGATTGCTGATTGGTGGCCGAACCCGGAAAAATGCTGCAACAATTTACTACTAGACGTCGCCGCTGGTTCGCCGTGACAGAGAATCGATTGCTTTCCCTTTCGAAACGTTCCTCTTCCTCCCCCCCCCCCCCCCCCCCGTACTTATCGAAACTGTATCCCAGCGTTCGTCGACTAGTCGACTAATTCGTCGATTAATTGAAAGAACATTTTTTCGAGAAATATATCGAATATTTATTGACTTTCCCTGGCTTTCTTGTCAGAAAAAAGAAGTTTATTCGTGTTCCGGTTCATTAAGTGTACTGAAAACATGATTTTCACTGGAAAAAACAAGTTACCATTTTTTAAATATGAAACAACAAAAAAAATTTTTTTGTTAAAAAAAAAGTTTTCAAGTCGAATTACAGTTGCAACTGCAGTTGCTATGGCAGTGTTTCTTCAAGCGGTTTTTTTCTTGTTTGCGGCAAGAAACGGGGAGATTCCGGCAATTTTCCGGAATTTGCCCCAAAAATGCCGGTACAAATAATGCGTCGAAGAACAATTCAGCACGAATACCGGCGTTTTTCGGGTAAAATGTGGAAAATCGTCGAAATGTTGCCGTTTCCTGCTGTGCCGAACATTCTGTGAATACCAAACGGACAACATTGAGCTGACTTGTTGCTGCTCCGCACGTGCCGGCTCGGCGAGCAGAAGTTGGGAAATCAAATTTTTGTCTGTAGGTAAATAGAATTATTCTGTTTCTTTGTTCGTCCGGGGTTTTTTAGGCTCTAGAGCCGATTTTGACAACGAAATGATTGAAAAACGCACGCAAGCATATTTACGAAATAATCAAAAGTTTAACAAAGGTTACGAAAAAAGTGTTCTTTATACGCGTTTCGAAGCAACGCCAAACGACCAAAATTAGTTTCTGAGATTCTCGAGTGGAGCAACTTGGAGCAAAAAACATTGAATATCGAGTTTTTTTTGATACTGTGCGTGCGGGGATCTTTTTTGACGTAGAATCGAATGAACATATTACTATCGGATGCATCCGATATCGCGGCACCCTAGGAGGGAGCTACGTGTAGTAGAACATTTTTGCCGGGTTCGCGAACTTAATCAGCAATCCTGAACTATGGGCGGGGCCGGTTTCGCAACCGCCGTGCGCAGTTCCGATTGGCGGAGTCCACGCATCGGATTTGAATTTTTCGGGTCAATGTGTGCAAACTTTGTGCATGAGTTTCTTTTTAAAATTCGGAAATATAATTTTGAAAGTTTCTCTCTAAAAAATTGGCAACTTTTTAGAAGTTTTTCGAAAAAAAAACGCCGAAACGCATGGGTGGACTAGAAACAGTTGAGAGGAGACGAAGTTTCGAAACGGAAGTATGGCCTGGATTTTGCTCTTACACGTAGCTTCTGGTTCGCCGTGTTCTACTGGAGAGCATTCGAAAATACACGAGCTGTTCGAGCGTACCGATGTTCAAATTCCCGCCTCGCTTCAGTAATAAGATGCATCTCTTACTTCGTAACGTTAAAATGATACGCAGCCTTTGAAATGGCTGCGGCAGCATAATTCCTAGGCCACTGACCTAAAATTTCGCCAACCTGGCCGAATTTTTGCAAGAAATTTTCAAAAAATTTGTCGCGACGCGTCTGTCCAATAGAGCGCGTTTTTGATTCGGTACGCTCCAACAGCCCGTGAAAATATCAGATGACGTGTCTCAATATTTATTCATCTAAAAAATAAGAGAATGCACTCAAGGGAACCGTTCGTGCCAAACGCAGAATCTGAAAGTTTGGTTGCTGAATAAGATGCTGGCGAGCAGTCCGTCGGGTCTCTGAATGTCCACAAAATCATCATCACACCACCATTCCCCCGTGTATCCTCTGAACAACTGGGAGATTACAAGGGAATAGGGTTCGGAACTCACGGAAACCTGGAACCTCTTCTCTTTCCGTCAAACTTCATCACCTCGATTCCCTTCGTGACGTCGCTCATTCTGAGTGTGCTCCAGTCGATAAGTTGAACAATGGCTTCGAATGAGCGCAGTTTCGGCATGTCTCCCTCGAACCAACGCTCCACGAACAGTGCCAAATCGTCGACCCGTAACTGACAGTCTTCCCCCAGACGCAAATGTTCGCACTCCATTCCAACCAATTGGTCCATTTTCACCCAGCTACAAGACTCAATGTTCAGTCGAGGACGACGGAAAATCTGGAGAAAAGAGAGACTGAAGGGGGACGGGAAGGGAAAGACTCACATCTTTCTCGCAGTGGAAGTCGATTCCAGCGTCAGCGTTTATGTGCAGGTCGACATGGACCGGCACGTTCTCCACCACAAATCTCAGATTCTCGTGCGAAATCGGGTTGTATTTCATAGATCCCATTCGCCATTCCTCCATATTCACCGCATTCGGAAGGGCCTGTTCTCCAATGACCATCTTCTGATAGTTGCCTCTTTCAGGGGATATCAGATAGTTCTTGAAGTCAGTCAAAGCGTCCGGTTCCAGATAGTACCATATAGGACCCCCCTTCGGAAACAGTCCGAACATCCACTTCGTCACCACTCCCATCGCCTTCTCGACGTCTTCAAACTCCACAAACCACCGGTTCTCTTGGAACCAATAACCCCTTTCTCGATGCTTCTCAGGAGCGTATTTGAGGGCCAGAGAGAGACCGTCGATGTGTATCCGAAAGTCGGGTTGAGGGACACTTTCGAATACCAATGTCATCCAACTTCCATTCGCCAGGACCAAATCGAATTCATTATAGTTCTCATCTGGACCTTCTGTTATGTGACACACGGACAGCCGTTCGTATCGAAGTCGCATCTTCTCAATCATCCGCCGCACGTTTCTGTTGAGTACGGACAGTAGAAACCTGAATAACCTTTATTGAAGGTTTCCAGTGTAAAACTCACAGTTCCATTGGTTTCATGTGTTCCAAGACTGCCCGGAAAGCGAGCATCGGCAGGAGCATCAGGGGCAACCTTTGTGCCATTTCGAATGGATGGCGAATGGTGATGAAGCAATCGATGGTGTGACCCCCCGAGAGTCTTCTGCGTCTCTTCGAAGTAACACTCTCTCTCTCTCTCTCCGTCGGGAATATCCAATGTTCACCCCCTCGCGAGGGCCACGAGAGAACGGGGACAGATGGCCACAGAGAATCGATTGCTTTCCCTTTCGAAACGTTCCTCTTCCTCCCCCGCACTTGTCGAAACTACACTGGCAACCGAAGTACCGTTTCCCCTTATGCTCCTCCCGATGCTCGCTTTTCGAGCCATTCTAGAACGGATGCACGTTTCCGAGATGTGAGTTGATGGGAATTAATGGAGAGTAGTGGATCACTGAAATCACAGGAGCCATTCAGTCCAAAGACACAATGTTTGGAATATTAGCTCTGAAACAGACAATTGTTTTTTTTCTGAATTCAAGTTTTTGAGGGGTTTTTCACAAGCATTTACTATCGGATGCCGTCCCGCGACCGAGGAGAACTCTGTCGGAGACTGATTGTATCTCGAGATTGATAAGAGATATCAAAAAGTTGGAAACAGCAAACTCGTAGATCATAACTAGGACTACAAGTTTGCTGTTGACAACTTTTTGGTATCTCATATCACTCTCGAAATATAATGATTCTCCGGCAGCGGATCATTTCGGTCGCATCCGATAGTACCTATCTTCCAAGTGTTTTCCCAGATTTTTCACGATGAAGTGTCAATTTTACGGGTTGAAATACCTTCAAAAACTTGTTTTCAAAATAAATTTCGAAAGTTCTTCTTCCAGATGTCTGTTGGCTCTGCAGAGCAAAAAGATGCGACGGCTGATCGAATCGATGGGGCTCTCGTTTGAGTCGCTGTTCATCAACCACAGTTGCTCAGAGCGTTCCATCAACATTTGTTCGTATTGGCAGTTGAAGCCTAGTCACTGGAGGTTCGAGAAGACCGACGATTCAGTGGAACAGTCTGATCTACACGTCGACATTGATGGCCTCTCCGTTGTTATCAGGTACCGTGTTCCGTCGGCTGCAAGCTCTTATCGCTGCGTACCTCGTGCCTGACTATCAAACTTTCAATGGTGAAATGGTGCTGTCGGTAGTAGCAGAGTACGCGTTGCGGATTGCGAGGGGGCATACTTACCATGGTTGCACGGATGTCTCTGACTACAAAACATCCCACATCCAGCTCGAACGGAACATTTTGAGCCGAGTTATGGTCATTTGATCAGAGGGGTTAAAGTGATTATGTCCCCCCAACTAGGGAACAGTTTTGCAGAAGAGACGCGGATCCGAGGGAACGCGATAGGTGGTGGATATTAAGCAATGACACTGAATTGGCGATGGAGACGTTGATCAAGTTCATTGAGAAACTCTACCCGAAACGCGGCGAATATCGACATTACGTGGAGCCCAAGGCTTTCGCCGACTTTCAAAAATACATGACTGCTCCCGAGATGAAGAGCACGTGCCGCTGCCTGTGGATCAATCCCTGGGTCGGTGTGGAGAGAAATGTGAACCCGTGGAGACCGACACAACCAGAGAACACTTGGATATCGCATGACGACTTGCGGTGTGTTTTCGACAACGTGTCGAGTGAAGCGGAACTTCGAATCATCGCAAACGTGCCAATGGACTTCCAGTACGACAGTGTGAGTGTCATGCTACACAAGGCTCTCATTTTCTGCGGTCGTTTGTTTCAAAACAAAAAAATCTTCGCGTTGCGGCTGCGTCGCGGTCGGCGCAGAAGTTTCAACTTTTGCAGGACGGATAATATGTAGAAGCGCTTCTCTCCGCTATTTTCAGTGTTAGTTCACTCAACCGTCTACGCCTTCGGATCAACACACCGGAAGCGCAACCTCCTCGGTGCTCAGCTGCTAATGGGGCGTTAAAAGTGACTAGCGTCGGTTTTCTGGGTCGACCTGGTGGCGTCCAAAGTGCGCGTTTCGTCGTACAGATTTTACAGATTTTCGCTGTCGACAGTAATCCCCACAAATTCCAAAATGTACTGAGTCTGCAGAGAACGGCGTCTGTGTTGAAACATGTTTTGCGAGTGATGCAATCTTACTGTCGACAACGAAAATCTGGAAAATCTGTACGACGAAACGGGCATTTTGGACGCCACCAAGACGCCGTGCGTGATGTGAAAACACCGATTTCAGGCTCTGCGAGTCCGAATATTTTGGACCTACTCGAGTTGGTGGATGAGAGTGGACAATCTGTTGAAGATGGAATGCGAGGATGTGTACATTGGCTACCTGAATTTCTTCGAAATGGAGGATTTCGGCATATTTGTGAGACATTGGTTGGAGGGAAACGATCGGAGACTTCGCACTTTGCAAATCGAGACTTGGCATGGCGAAGGGGAGGAGGAGGAGGAGGTGGATTGGTCGATTATCACCGACGGATTGAAGACGATGAAGTGGGTCCGGAAGAGGAGGGGATCACACTACAAGTCAGTTTTATGCCATAGAACTTTTCAAATTTGACTTATTATCCGTCCTGCAAGAGTTGAAACTTCTGCTCCGACCGCGACGCGGCTTTTCTGCCGTACTTTCTGTCGAAAAAGCCGTTTTCGTGGCGAGAGAACGCATATTCGGCCGCGTCGCGGTCAGCGCGGAAGTTTCATCTTTTGCAGGAGAAATATAATACTCTATTTCCTCGAGATGTGCAGCGAATCAGAAACGATTGAATTGGAAGCTAGTGAACCGAAAATTTACTTTCCAATGCAATTTTTAGAAACACATTTAAAAATTTCCGATTCACTAGCTTCTGATTAATAGAGCGGCACCTCTACGGGATAATCATTGATATCTCTTATCAATCTCTAGATATAATGATTATCCCGCAAGGAAGCCTCTCTATTCGTTTCAATTGTTCCCTAATTGGACTATTCAATGTGCAAAACTTTAAGTATCACCGGAAATAACCGTTACCAATGGCTCGGTACGTCATCATGGAACTGCGAACACTTTCTCGACATTGAACGAGAAGACGGACTGCTCGCGAGCATCGCATTCGAAAAGGTCACCAGAACCGAACACGAACCGCACACCTTCAAGTTCTGCGTTTGGCACGACCGATTCCCAGCTGTTCGCGCGCCATTTCGGTAGCTCATTGCTTTTTGTATTCTGACAATTAATGTCTGCATCTTCATTATAAATATTCAAAGAGAATTTTAAAATAAAAATACAAAAAAGCCTCGAAAACAATGCGACCCCGTCACTTCAGAATCCGTCATTCCTATTAGAATATTTTTCGTTTTTTTTCAATGTTCCTTTTTTTGTAGGTTTAAAAATTGAAATCTCACGTGTTCCGTCCGCCCTTGTTCCATTGCCCCGGAATGATCTCAATTTATTCTTCTGAACATTTGCAATATCTTTTGCTCGGTTTGTATATCCGAGGAAACAAAACAAAAACAAAAACCAAGTATCAAATGACATATCCTAACAAATGATATTTATTCGGAAGGAACGGGGATCGAGTAAATGCAGGGAAATAATAAATAAATAAATAAATATTCGAAATGGTCGTGGAGGAAGGTGACGAGAGGGGAAGAGGAAAAGGGGACAGAAGAAGGATTCTAATACTTTTTTTGGTTAGAAGGGGACAGGGAAAAAGCTAAGGAAAGACCCGGGAAAGGATAGAAAAAGGACAGGAAATAGAAGAAAATTATTAGGACAAAAGTACAATTATGCTTGATTAACGACAGTGAAAATCAGCGGGAGGGGGTTGTGAAGGGGGAATGAGTAGGGCGGAATGTCAACGAATCAGTTGTTCTTCTTTCCAGAATCGACGCGTTTCCGGTTCTCCTCATTGTCCACATGCTTTCCCTCGTCGTAGTTCCACAGAGCGCCGACTTCTCCGCGAATGGCGGCGAGAAGGAGCGGAACGAAGAGACAGCACGGCACGAGATAGAGGAGAGCCGGTTGAGCAGCCTTGAAGTGGTGCATGACGGCCATTGTGATGAAGAGTCCGAGCATGTAGGCGATGACGGTGACCCAGAAGTAGGCACGACCCTTCTTGTTCGGGTTCTTCGTCTCGGCGCTCGTCTCGACGAGTCGGTTGTCGAAGCGGCGGAGGAGAGCGATGAAGATTCCCGGGATGACGATGTCTCCGAGTCCGAGCATGCTGTACTTGTTGGCCGCCCACGGTCCGTTGCGGTAGATGTCCTGTGGGAACTGGAGAAGGATAGGTGCATCGATTCCCTTGGCGACAGAGGTCATCACGTCGGTTCCGAAGACCCAGAAGATGTCGTAGAGGAACAGTCCACAGAGAAGAAGAGCTCCGGCCTGGAAATTTAATTTATTGCTCAATTCCTTGCCAATCGGTAACTTACTCTGAAGCTGGCCAAGTGGAGTCTCTCAATTCCCAAAATCGAAAAACTGATTCCGATGATGTTGTTGGTGATCCAGTGGCGTTTGTAGAGATGCGAGATGAGCACCGGGGAGCACAAAAGAAGAGCAATGACGTCATGTCTGTCGTATTCAATCTTGAAGACGTACTCGGTGTCCTTGGTCTTGGCTTCCTCAATATCACCCTCTTCCATCTCCTTCTTTCCCTTCTTCAACGAAATCAGGTAGGGAACGTTGAAAGAGAAGATCGACGGCAAGAACGGAACACGCTTGAAGAATCCGGTGACGATTGGCTTCAAAAGCGACGCCAGAGCGGTGAGTCCTTCGAAGCAGATGAGGAACGTGAGCAGATACATCAGTTCTTGCTTTCCGACCGTCGGCAGCTGCTGGTGAACCCAAACGGCGGAGACGTGAACCACTTCTGGAACCTTGTCTTGCGGAAGTTTGTTGATGAGTCGAACGAGAAGAGGCTCGCTGACAACGTCATCGGCGGCAGCGGTAGTCGTGTTCGTGTATGCGATTATCGTCGCATTGATCTTTTGCACGTACTCTTCCGGAACATGGAGCTTCTGAGCCACTCCGGCGACCCACAAGAAGCGCTCTGCGGCCGGCTTGAAGAAGAGGTAAAGGCCGAAGAGTACTGCTGACGCAGAAAGCGGGAACTTCTTCGCCTCCCTCATGGTGATCGATCCGTCGACGAGACGCTTCTTCTCGATAGTCCGACGGATGTACTGCGCCGAACGGATGCTTCCTATCACTATGCAGAAGATGGACATTCCGTAAAGGGCCAACGAGCTTGTCGCCTGGAAAATTCGAATTTTTAGATAAATTAATTATTTTTGCGAAAAAAAAATGCTTACCTGCTCCTCGAAAGTGAAAACCGTCACATTTGTAGCCGTCGTCGGCGGGATTTCTGTCGTTGTTTCCGCCATTTTCGTCGTGGTTCAATCCCAACTGCAAGAAAATTGATGTTAAATGAAATTGTTGAAGAAATCGAATGGAAGATGTAATTTCTCGTCAAAAACAAACAAATTCTGAAGAAAATAACCGAAAAAGCGAACAAAATACATTTTTTCATCGATTTTCAACATTTTCCGGAGAAAATACGCATTCTGGGCGCAAATCTCGCGAATAGCCCAAATTTCAGGGTGAAAAAGCACGAAAAACACGATTTTCACGACGTTTTGACAGGAAAATCGGAGAAAAATCCAGAAATCGAATAAATTAGCAAACAAAGCGGCGGTGTGGTTTCAGGATGCGGGGCTCCACGTGTCGACGAGCTGTCGTAGCGAACGCCGATTGGCTGCGCCCGCCCTGTTTTGCAACTAGTAACGCGCCGCAGTTTGCAGTTTTCGACTAGAGAGCGCGCGGATGCGAGAGACGCAGCGCGTGTGCGCCGCTTGCAGAAGTAGGCGGAGCCAGTAAGGACACGTCGGAAAAGGGAGGGAGCACCGCCGCCGCCGTGGAAAGCAAATAAGGGGGGTAATTGACCGTCGCCGGTTCATTCCTTCATTCCGACACCAAACCAACGATGAGATTCGTCGTTTTGGGCCTTTGTGCTCTTCTTGCTCTTTCAGGTGAGCCATTTTTCCATCTATTCCATTTGAAAACAAATTTTGCCGAATTGCACGATCAACTTTTGAGAAATGCAGCAAGTAATTTATGTTTTCCGTGTTCTAGCGAATAAATTGTTCGCGAAAACTGGAAAACGTCGAAAGAAAGCGAAATTCCTTGCGATTTCCCATTCGCGTCGTAATTTTTCATTTTCCGAAGAGAATTTCGATTTTTCTCGTGAAAAATGTCAAAATATGTAGTTTTGTGCAGCACATTCGATAAAATCCTATATTTCCCTCGAATATTTTCTTCAATCATTCGTTTTCCAGCAGTCGTACGTGCCGAGGACGAAATCGAAGATGCCCCAGCGAAAGAGACCAAGGAAGAGGCTAGGTAGGTGGAAAATGTCTCTAAAAACCGCCCGTTCCGTTCAAATTAGTCGAAATCTTGTGGAAAACCGGTCGCCGCCGTGTTCCTTCCTGGTTACTTTTGCACCGCCACCACTATTAGACCAATATTTGTCGGGTCAACTCGCGACGGTCTCGCGTACCAGTCGGCGACGGTCCACTTGTCCGACCGAGAGACGATTAGTCGCCTCCGCGCGGCGCACACTATTTCGTCCCGCTCCCCCCGGAATGTATGCTCCGCGAGCTGCGAAAGTAACTGCCCTTTGACGGGACACTGCAAATAGACTTTGGTTATCTTATCTTGTTTGTCTTCTTCGTCGATTCTCTAAAAAATGCGGTTAGGGGTCAAGATTGGACGGCTAAAAGGTACGACCTAGATATCTGCGCGAGGCGGCTTCCCGATGTAATAGATGGTCAAGGACAGATGAGGAGATAAGGCGAGAGAGAAGATGAAGGGGATTCTAATCTCGCCTAATGGACGCGTTAGTGATGTTAGTGGGCTTCCCCACGGCTTCCGGGGAGGATTATGATAATCGGAGAGAGATTTTGAAATCGAATGATGGGAAAACATCAAATGAATTTCTATTTTTACAGAGAGGAAGACACTATCAAGCTCGATGGACTCTCCGTCTCCCAGATCAAGGATCTCCGCTCCAAGGCCGAAAAGCACGAATTCCAAGCCGAAGTCAACCGAATGATGAAGTTGATCATCAACTCGCTCTACAGAAACAAGGAGATCTTCCTTCGTGAGCTGATCTCGAACGCTTCTGATGCTCTCGACAAGATCCGTCTCCTTTCGCTCACCGACCCCGAGCAGCTCAGAGAGACCGAGGAAATGAGCGTGAAGATCAAGGCCGATCGCGAGAACCGTCTCCTTCACATCACCGATACTGGAGTTGGAATGACCCGCCAGGATCTCATCAACAACCTCGGAACTATCGCCAGATCCGGAACCTCGGAGTTCCTCTCGAAGCTCATGGACTCGGCCACGTCTTCCGATCAACAACAGGACCTCATCGGACAGTTCGGAGTCGGTTTCTACGCCGCATTCCTTGTCGCCGACAGAGTCGTCGTCACCACCAAGAACAACGATGATGACCAGTACATCTGGGAGTCCGACTCGGCCAGCTTCACCATCTCGAAGGATCCACGTGGAAACACGCTGAAGAGAGGAACCCAGATCACTCTTTACCTCAAGGAGGAGGCCGCCGACTTCTTGGAGCCAGACACCCTCAAGAACCTCGTCCACAAGTACTCTCAGTTCATCAACTTCGACATCTACCTCTGGCAATCAAAGACCGAGATGGTCGAGGAGGCCGTTGAGGAGGAGCCAGCCAGCACTGAAGACGGAGCCGTCGAGGAGGAGAAGGAGGAGAAGAAGACGAAGAAGGTCGAGAAGACCACCTGGGACTGGGAGAAGGTCAACAACGTGAAGCCAATCTGGATGCGCAAGCCAAACCAGGTCGAGGAGGACGAGTACAAGCAGTTCTACAAGAGCATCACCAAGGACTCGGAAGAGCCGCTGAGCCACGTGCACTTCAGCGCCGAGGGAGAAGTCTCGTTCAGATCGATCCTTTACGTGCCGAAGAAGTCGCCGAATGATATGTTCCAGGTGAGAAATCCATTCGGTTTACTTCAAATTCAACCAAATTTTCCTTTCAGAACTATGGAAAGATCGTTGAGAACATCAAGCTCTACGTGCGCCGCGTCTTCATCACTGACGACTTCGCCGATATGCTGCCCAAATACCTCTCGTTCATCAGAGGAATCGTCGATTCTGATGATCTCCCACTCAACGTCTCCCGTGAAAACCTGCAACAGCACAAACTTCTCAAGGTCATCAAGAAGAAGCTCGTCCGCAAGGTGCTCGACATGCTCAAGAAGCTCGACGGAGCTCAGTTTGACGACTTCTGGAAGGAGTTCTCGACGAACATCAAGCTCGGAGTCATGGAGGATCCATCGAACCGCATGCGTCTCGCTAAGCTCCTTCGATTCCAGTCTTCAAATGATGAGGAGAAGACCACCACCCTCGCCGCATACGTGGAGCGTATGAAGGAGAAGCAAGACGCCATCTACTACATGGCCGGAACCTCCCGCAAGGAAGTTGAGACCTCTCCATTTGTGGAGCGTCTCATTGCTAAGGGATACGAGGTGTTGTTCCTGAACGAGGCCGTCGACGAGTACTGCATCCAGGCTATGCCAGAATATGAGGGCAAGAAGTTCCAGAACGTTGCCAAGGTAAGCTCATCTCAACCCTTTTTCATCTTCTCATGGTATTAATTTCAGGAAGGAGTCACCATTGACGATGGAGAGAAGGCCAAGGAGGCTCACAAGGCGCTCGAGGAAGAGTACAAGCCGCTGACCGACTGGCTCAAGGAGACCGCCCTCAAGGATCTCATTGAGAAGGCCGTTGTGTCGCAGAGACTCGTCAAGTCGCCATCTGCCCTCGTCGCCTCGTCGTACGGATGGTCTGGAAACATGGAGAGAATCATGAAGTCGCAAGCTTACGCCAAGGCCAAGGATCCGACTCAAGACTTTTATGCCACCCAGAAGAAGACCTTCGAGATCAACCCACGGCATCCGGTCATCAAGGAGTTGCTCAAGCGTGTCACTGCTTCGGAAGAAGACGTCACCGCCACCTCGACCGCGAAGCTTCTCTTCGAAACAGCCACCCTCCGCTCTGGATTCTCTCTCCAAGACCAGGTCGGATTCGCCGATCGTATCGAAGCCGTCCTCCGTCAGTCGCTCGACGTCTCTCAAGATGCTCAAGTTGAAGCCGAGGTTGCTGTCGAGGAAGCTCCAGAAGAGCCGGAAGTCGCCGATGAGACGACGATCGAGGAAGAGCACTCTGAGCTCTAAATGAGTCTCCCGCACACACACACGCACACAGAAATCCCCCCATTCCCTTAGCTTTATGCTCGATGAAATGTGATAACTTGTTTGATTTCCCTCCCCTACTTTTTAGAGTAACTTATCAAGTTTCCCCCTTTGTTCCCCTCTCTTCCCCCCAAACTTCTCAGACAGTACTTCTCGAACATTTTACGGTTCTTTTTTTTGTGTTGTAATTGCATTTCTCTTTGATTCCCCGAAGAAGATAAATTATTTTTTTATTATTATAAAACTCTGTTAAAACTCTTGAAAACTAATCGCTATCTTCCTCTTCCATAAGCTCCACCATGATTTCCATGAGATTCTCGAAATCCGAATCATCCGAATCCATTGGCCCATTATTTGTCTCTTTCTCTTCCGCCCTCCACAAATCGTCCACTCTCTCGTCTTCTTTTTCTTCCCCAGTAATCCGTGGCATTATCAAATGTCTGGCCATGAACTCGGATCCGCACAGATTAATCGATTCGAGTTCCAATTTAAACCGATTCTGGAGCATCCAGTCGAGCTCTCTCGTCGCCACCGACTCTCCCAGTTGAATCGAGCGCGGAATCATTTTCTGCAACTTCTTGTGATCCGAATTCGTCAGCGGAAGACGTTGAGAGGAGACGATCGGAAAACGATGGAAATCCGATGGGTAGAGGCTGCAAACAAATATTTATTGCTGAAAATTACCACTGGTTGAATTTTTTGAAATTTCAGAAAAAATTTCAACTTTTATTTTTATTAATTTTTATTTTTTGAATTTTTCTGAATTTTTCTGTGATTTTCTTTTTTTGGAAAATTGAAAAAACTGAAATTGGGCAGGGTTTTAGATTTTTTTAAATTCGAGAATTGGGTAATATTTGATGATTTTTTTTGAAAATTATTAAAAAAAAAGAAGAATTCCTGGTACTCAAGCTTCTAATGAAAAACGAAATTTTAAAAATTACTTATGTATTTATCGAAACATACTTTTTTTTAAAAAAAGGATTTCATTATTTTTAAAAAGAATAGCTCGGTTTTTGAATTTTAGAGATTTTTTTCCGAATTTCTCATATTCCAGCGTTTGGCAGATTAAAAAAACCAATTTTCTTATTTTCCAAAAATAAAAAACGAACCCAATCCATTTAACAGTCGGAACGAAGGCGTCTCTTCCTTCTGCACTGTCTTTGACACCTCCGTACTTGTAAGTGAGGTAGATCTCGATTCCTGGAATTTTTGGATTTATTTTGAGAAAAAAAATTTAATTTGGATCGAATAAATGTTTAGGAATATTCAATAAAAAATTGTTTTTTTTAAATATTATGATAAATAAAGAAAATCGTTGTATTTTCAACATTAAAATGAAAACCATGCGGATCAGCGTCGAACAATCCGTAAACTGGCAATCTCCTCGTCTCGCAGATGAATTTGACGACGTTTCGAGTGGAAATATCCGGATATCCCTTGGCAGTGACCAGAATTCCGTCGGGAAATATCTCCTGAAACCGCTCGTCGAGCAGTTTCTGGAATGTTGTGTCTTTTTCGACGATCAGAACGAATTTGGCCTCGCAAATCAAATTGGAGGTGAGCAGCGAGTCTGAATTGGTGGATTTTCAGAGAAATTCGTGGTTTCTCGCCGTTTATGAGTACAGTTTGCACTCTTCCGTCGACGATTCCACATGTTTCAGTGACAAATGTGATTGAGCCACGCAAAAGACCTCGGGAGCACGATAGCTGGAAGAAATGCAGGAATTTTTACGGAGAATTTGAATTTTGAAGAAAAAAAGCGCCTACAATATTCAAATTCGACCGTTTTTCGTCTAGCAACTGACAAATCGCCTGGATGGACGTGTCCATGTTCCTCTGCACTTCATACAATCCCTTGAACTCGTAATATAGCTCCCGTTTTGTCGATTTCTTGTCATTTTCCAGCAAATCGTACACTTGGTGAAGACAATTCAGATCTCTTTCCAATTTCAGCTTCAAATTCGAAGTGTATTTCAGCTGGAAGTGCGATTCGTCGAAGGAACTGAAAAATAACAGTTAAAGTCATTTTTAAAAATAGAAAATGAACACTTTACGTTCGCAAAATCAGCTTTTTCGTGCCTTTCCTCATTTGATCTTCTAAATCCGCCAGTGCGAATGATATTTTCCGCATAGCGACTTCTTTCGGAGACACTGTCTCTTCGGCGGCTATATGCTCATCTTCTGACTCGGAATCCGTCCAGTTATAGTAGGTTTCTGCTGGTTTCTGAAAACATTTTATTTTTTAGTTTTTTTGAGGAAAATACTTACTGAACTGTCCTCGTTGCGAGGGAAATCTGTGTTTTCCATTTGAACAACTCGGATTTTCTCAATTTCTGCAGAAAAATTACGGAGAATCGCGATTCATTGGAGGAAAATCGAAGCAAATCGAAAAAAAATCAAAGAAAAAATTGCGGGGAAGAACTACCGTACTTAAAGGCGCACACCTAACGGTGAAGCACGGGTCTCACAACGAATTGGGGCAAGTACGGTAGTAAACGTGGACCGCCCTGCTTTTTTTGCAGTTTTTTTCGAATTTCCACTTTTTTCTGCACTTCCCGAGTTTTTTGTTGATTTTTGGCAAATAAACTCGAGAATAGTGATGATCGACGTGGAAACTGTTTCAAAGCAAGTAGAACTGGTGAGTTTTTCATATATTCTGAGAAACAAAAGAATCCTGGAAAAATGCTGATTTTTCTCAACGGTTTAGTATATAGAAAAATGTCATTTACTAAGGCTAACAGTCAAAAAAATGAAAATTATATCTTTAAACCGGAATTATTTCAGCTTACACGGGTTGTCGAAAGTCAACTGCAGTTCCAGGCTCAGCAACAGAAGCTCATCTCGGTAAGTGGAAGTCTCTCCAGTCGCCTCTCTCACAATCGTTCTCCAAGCTTTCAGTTGCTTCTTGAACAACGTGATGGCGTCTTTGCTCCACAAGTCGCTTCGCCAGCTCCTCTCTTGGACGGAGGCGCTTCTCTAGCACTTGTGGCTCCGGAACGCTCAGATACTACGGATCAAGTACCACAAGAAACGTTGCAGTTCATTCCAACCGCAGATGTTGTTAATGTACCGCTGCAAGACCCCGAACAAGAGGCGGAAGTCCCGGAGACGCGTCCGCTGACACCAACAGAGCCCCATTCGGAAGTTCGCTCGCTTCCGCCGAAAACTCCGTACAAGAAGGGTTCAGTCACGAGAACCGCGCACAAAAGACGTCGGATTTGTTCTTCCGATTCCGATGACTTCGAGGCGCCGCCAATGGTAACGACAGCGCCACGAATGCAGAGAATGGAAAGTATGGAAAGCTACAATTCGGATCTGACTAATTATTCATTTCCTTCTTCTTCTTCTTCCTCGCTCGACTCTATCGACGTTGGTTATGTTCAGAAGGGTTCGAGAGGAGTTAACAAGGTGCGTTTCATGCTTGACTCTTCCATGATATCCGTAACTTTCAGTGTTCCAGATGCCCGTGCACATTCAAGAGTCTGCGTCTTCTCAAGGCTCATCAAGAGCAATGCGGAAAAAGAAAAAGCAACAAAAAAAAGTAAATGACTTATAGAATCCTGTTAAATCTCTCTCTCCTCTGAAAATTATTTCTTGTCGTTCCGTGAATATCATTTTCCGTGAATTCGAATTCCGTTCATTTTTTTCCTGTTGTGTTGCTGTTGTGAAAATCAACTACTTGTGAGTTTTTTTTCGTTTCAAATATTAATGTTTTATTGTGAAAATTTTCGGTTTGAATCCGAAAACATTTATTTGATTTTTGAACTGGAACCCTCTCGTTTTCTATCATTTATTGATTTTTCAGTGAATGCACATTTTTAGCCATTGAATTGCTCGACTTATGGTAGAAAGATTACCGTGTCCCACTTCGCCATCTGTCCTTTCTTCCCCCTTGGCCGTCGTTTCCTCCCGTCTCCCCCCTCATTCACCCCCTTCTCGCACACAAAAGACACTAGACGACCAGAGTCCGTCTCTGCGTCTCCTCCCGCCATACACTCCTTCGTCGGCCTCCCTCTACGTCTCTGACTCCGCGTCGGCGCGTCCTCCACACACATTCAAACACCCGTCCAAACGGCCTCGCCTCCCCTCCTTTCTTCTTTGCCCACCAATACAACTTGCGGCGCAGTTCACCGATTCGCATGCGAATTTTTGAGTTTTGCAGAATTTTTTCCATCTTCCCATCGAAACGTTCGATTGGGAAGCATCCGAAACATATAACACGCAGAAAACACGGGTTTTCTACGTTTCGTATTGACGGATTTAATCGATTTTTGTAAGGTCATTGGTTTTTCTTGAGTTTTAGGGCAATTTTTTAAAAATTCAAAGTATTCCGGCTTTCGGGAAAGTAATTCAGAGCTTGATTAGCATGAGTGATATAGGAATACTTCAAAATCCAGAGGATTTAAAGCCATTTTCAGCTTTCTTCCGTTTTTTCCAGTTTCCCGCCATTTTATCAGATTTTCTTAATTTTTGATGTATTTTTTCCATGAAATACATCTTCCTCTATTAATTTTCCTTGTTTCGAAGTGATTTTCTCTTGAAAATTGGACATTTTCCGCGGAATAATCGAAATTTTTCTCTAAAGCCTCCATTCTGTGTTTTTAGGATTTTCATATTCTCTCCGTTGGCGCGCGCGCTCTTCTCTCGCATTCTCCGTTGCTCCGCCCACTGCGCTCACATTTTCTAACAGTTCTGCAGAAAATTTCAGGAAGTTCACAGATTTTTGTGAAATTATCGATTTTTTTTCAAAAATTCCCATTCTCAATTTTTCTCACTCCTTGTTCTCTCGGCATATTTCTGCCCTGTTTCTTCCTAATTTCCATTCGAGAAAGATGTAAATTTTGCAGAAACTAATCCTCGCTGAAAAGAAGCGAAACTTCGAAGCGTGAGAGTCTCAGTAGACGAAATGAGCGCCGCAAGACCGGCGTTCGAGCAATTCACTGCTCAGCCACCGCAACCGGCCGGCGAAGTTGTGGCGCAGCAGGCGGCCGACGGCTCACAGGGCCAAGAACTAACCATCTCAAAGTTGGAGAATGCCATCACCTCCATGGAGGAGCAGGGCCTCCAGAACGACCATCGTCACGCGAAAGCGGTGCTTCTGAAGCAGAAACTACAAGCGGGACCCGTCGAGCCGGCCGCCGCGCCGACTGGAGACACCAATGGAGCGCCGAATCAAATCACTGCCGCACAAGTCAACCAGCTACGTGCTCAGGTGTCCGCCTACCGGCTGCTCGCCAGAAACGAACCTGTTCCGGTTAACTTGATCACGGACGCCGTCATGCTTCGTCCCAAAGTGACCACCTTGCTCCCGGAGCCTTATGAGTACCCGGGAGAGGCGGAGAACGGAGAGAAGTTGCCGTATGACTTGATGAAGGTAGGTTGATGAAGAAATTGGAAAGAACAAATATTTATTTTCAGATCTTCAACCTTCATCAAATCCGCTGCAATCGGCCGACAACCATCGCGGTTCCGCCTGGAATCGACCCCGTCGGAATGTTGAAACAGCGCGAAAATCAGATTCAGAATCGCATCGGACTCCGCATAAAAGCGCTCTCCAACCTCCCAGCAGACATTCCGGATCAACTGAAATTGAAGGCTGAAATAGAGCTGCGCGCATTGAGACTTGTCAATTTGCAGACGCAGGTCCGTTCCCAACAGCGTCCATTCTAGCAGGAACATGAATTTCCAGGTTCGCAGCGAAGTGATGGCTTGTCTGAAACGCGACACCACTCTCGAGACGGCTCTCAACCCGTATGCCTACCGTCGTACCAAACGGCAATCTCTGAGAGAGGCTCGTGTCACTGAGAAGTTGGAGAAGCAGCAGAAGATGGAACAGGAGAGGAAGAGACGACAGAAGCACATGGATCTGATGCAGGCCATCATTCAGCACGGAAAGGACTTCAAGGAGTACCATAGGTACGGGAAACACGCTATAGTTTGGTTTCTTATTCGTTTTATTTTTCAGAAACAACCTTCTGAAGATGGCAAAGGCGCGCAAGGCAGTGATGACTTACCATCAGAACAACGAGCGAGAGCGCAAGAAGGACGAGATAAGAAACGAGAAGCTGCGTATGCAGAAACTCATGCAGGAAGACGAAGAGGGATATCGTGCACTTCTCGACGAGAAGAAAGATCAGCGCCTTGTGTACCTTCTCCAGCAGACCGATGAGTACGTCGATTCTCTGTGCTCTCTCGTCCGTCAGCATCAGTCGTCTGAGAAGCGGAAGAAGAAGGAAGACAAGAAGATTGAGAAGGGCAACACGATGGACGACGAGGCGAAGGTTCACGTGAGAGACGTGTCGAATGGAAAGATTCTGACCGGTGATGAAGCGCCGAAGCCGGAAGAGCTCGAAACATGGCTTGAGACTCATCCGGGATACGAAGTTGTTCCGAGAGATCAGCTCAGTGACGATGACGACGAGGATGAGGAGGCGCCGCCAGAGGAGCCGCAGGAGGAGAAGGACGATCAGTACGCTGGAATGGATGAGGAGACGAAGGCGAAGATGATCATTGAGAAGGCGCGTAACGAGGAGGACGAGTATGATCAGAAGACGAAGAAGCAGATGGCCGACTACTATGCCACTGCTCACAGAATCAAGGAGAAGGTTGTCAAGCAGCACGCGACGATGGGTGGCGGAGACCCGACGCTTCAGTTGAAGCCGTACCAGTTGAAGGGTCTCGAGTGGATGGTTTCGTTGTACAACAACAATCTGAACGGAATTCTCGCCGACGAAATGGGTCTCGGAAAGACTATTCAGGTAAGAGACAATTTTCTCGTCTGCCCAATGTGATTTTCAATTTTTCAGACCATCTCTCTCATCACGTACCTCATGGAAGTCAAACAAAACAACGGTCCGTATCTCGTCATTGTGCCGCTTTCCACTCTTTCCAATTGGTCTTCTGAGTTTGCCAAGTGGGCTCCGTCCGTGTGCACTATCATCTACAAGGGAACGAAAGATGCGCGTCGCCGTGTTGAAGGACAGATCCGCAAGGGAGCATTCAATGTGCTCATGACCACCTACGAGTACGTCATCAAGGAGAAGGGACTTCTCGGAAAGATCCGCTGGAAGTACATGATCATTGACGAGGGACATCGTCTCAAGAACCACAACTGCAAGCTCACGCTTATGCTCAACGGCTTCTTCCACGCTCAACATCGTCTTTTGCTCACGGGAACCCCGCTTCAGAACAAGCTGCCCGAGCTGTGGGCTCTTCTCAATTTCCTGCTCCCATCGATCTTCTCATCGTGTGGAACTTTCGAGCAGTGGTTCAATGCGCCATTCGCGACGACTGGAGAAAAAGTGGAACTGAACCAGGAAGAGACTATGCTCATCATTCGACGTCTTCACAAAGTCCTCCGTCCGTTCCTTCTGCGTCGTCTCAAGAAGGAAGTCGAATCGCAGCTGCCTGACAAGACTGAGTACGTCATCAAGTGTGACATGTCTGCTCTGCAAAAGGTCATCTACCGTCACATGCAGAAGGGACTGCTCCTCGACACGAAGATGTCTTCTGGAGCACGATCGCTGATGAACACCGTCATTCATCTCCGCAAACTTTGCAATCACCCGTTCCTCTTCCCCAACATTGAGGACTCGTGCAGAGCCTACTGGAAGGTCAACGACGTCAGCGGCAACGATTTGATGCGTGTCGCCGGAAAGTTGGAACTGCTCGATCGGATTCTTCCGAAGCTCAAGGCCACTGGACATCGTGTTCTCATGTTCTTCCAGATGACCACTATGATGACGATTCTCGAGGATTTCTTGAACTTCCGCGACTACAAATACCTCCGTTTGGACGGATCCACGAAGCCTGATGAACGTGGAGAACTGCTCACTCAATTCAACGCGCCCAACAGCGAGTACTTCCTGTTCATGCTCTCCACACGTGCCGGAGGACTCGGACTCAATCTGCAGACCGCCGACACCGTCATCATCTTCGATTCGGATTGGAATCCTCATCAGGATATGCAGGCACAGGACAGAGCGCATCGTATCGGACAGAAGAAGGAGGTTCGAGTGCTCCGACTCATCACCGCCAACTCTGTGGAGGAGAAGATCCTCGCCGCGGCTCGCTACAAGTTGAACGTCGACGAGAAGGTCATTCAGGCCGGAAAGTTCGATCAACGGTCGACCGGAGCCGAGCGTAAGCAGATGCTCGAGCAGATCATTAGCGCCGAAGCGGATGAGGACGAGGAGGAAGAGGTGCCCGACGACGAGACGGTCAATCAGATGGTGGCTCGTTCCGAAGAGGAGTTCAACACGTTTCAGTCGATGGATATCGATAGAAGACGTGAAGACGCCAACCAACTGCACCGAAAACCGCGTCTTTTGGAAGAGCAGGAGATTCCGGACGATATTCTGAAGCTGTCGTTCGAGTATGAGGAGATGGAGAAGGCCCGTGAAGAAGGAAGAGAGATTGTCGACGCGACACCGAACCAGAGACGTCGCAGAAAGGAGGTCGACTATTCGTCTGATTTGATGTCCGACGAGCAGTTCATGAAGCAAGTCGAGGAGGTGGAAGACGAGAACGAGCGTCTCGTCTCGGAACGGAAGAAGCAGCGGAAGAGAAAGTTGGCCGGATTGGACGAGAACGACGACTCGATGGACGATGTCGTTCTGCAGGCGAAGAAGAAGAAGACGGCGCCCGAGCTGGCCGACAAGATGGAAGAGATTCTGTCGATTATTCGCGAGGCGAAGGACGAGGAGGGCAACATTCTCGCCGATCCGTTCATCAAACTGCCGACGCGCAAAGAGCTTCCCGAATACTACCAAGTGATCTCGAAGCCGATGGACTTTGATCGGATCGACAAGAAGATTGAAACGGGACGATACACGGCGATGGAGGAGCTCAACGCTGACATGATGCTGCTCGTCAACAATGCGCAGATTTTCAACGAGGAGAACAGCGAGATATATCAAGATTCGAAGACGATTGAGGCGTTGTGGAAGAAGGAGTATAATAAGGTAACATTTAGGTTTAGGGACTTGTCAACTGTAACGTTTTCCAGATGATGGAGCCGCCGAAACCACCAGAGCCGGTTAAGAAAGAGCCGCCAACTCCATCTGCGTCCAGCGGACCGTCCACTAGCAAAACTCCGTCGGTGCAAGAACTGCAACGTCAGCAGGCAGCAGAAATGCAACGGACTCAAATGTTCGCCGCACTCGCACAGATGACGCCTGCCCAACAACAAACGTTCCTTGCTGCGGCACTGGGCGGAGGAGGAGGAGCACCGAACGCAGCTCTCATTCAGATGCAACTGCAGCAAATGCAACAGATGCAACAGATGCAGGCGATGGCGGCGCTGATGGGAAATGCTGGTGCGGCTGCGGCGGCTGCTGCAGCTGCCGGAGGAGCCGCTGCTGCTGCGGCGAAGAAGGAGACGACGGAGACGCCGACTGCCGCACCGTCAACGTCGGCGAAGAAGAGCTCACCGGAAAGTGGTCCAGCGGCGAAGAAACGGAAAGAGGAGGAGCCGGATGAGGAGGAAGAGGAGGAAGAAGAGGTGATTGGACGCAGAAGGGTGAGTAGCGGAGAGCTGTAAAGTTCCCACTCATGGTCGCCAAGTAATTACAGGAACACGCTTCTGGCCGTCGCAAGACTCGTCCCACTCGCCGCTATTCGAATGATGACGATGATGAGGACGACGATTGATCTATTGATTGATTGATTGATTCCTTCCTCCTTCCCTCTATCCAATTTTAACTCGAAAATTATATACATTTTAAAAACCATCGCAATGTCGCTAATAACCACTTTCTGTGTGTGTATGTCTCTCTTCTCTATTATTGTTCCCATAATTCCAAAAGCAATCCACCACACTTTTCCTTGTGTTCTATGATGTTTGATCTTGTGAGCTGTCACCTTAACTAAGCCACGTCCTCCCCCCATTCACTCTCTCCTTCTCCGCTCTTATCTCTCTCTCCCGCTCCCAGTTTTCTTAACATTTATCTATCTCTTTTTGTCTGCGTCTCTCCCCCGCATCCTATCGTTTTTTACACACTTTTGCAAAGAAATCACAGGAAAAATCCCCCCAAAAAGATGTATTTATCGAGAGAGAAAACGTTCGTGTTCGATGATGTCGGACCTTTTTCCCAACGACTTCAATTTTCTAAATTCCCCGTATTTATTTATTTTTATTTTTATTTATCTCTTGAAATTTCGCAGTTCATTCAAAAACCAATAAAATGGATTAAGAGAATATTATTTTTCCCCCCGTTTCCCTTGATATCTGCCATTTTTTGATTGGTTTTGTTGCGCTGAAAAGCATCACATTCTACTTTTTTTTCTTTATTTATTGAATTCTAAAATTTTTTTTCAAAAATTAAAGAATATCTGGTTTTTCAGGGAAAACGTTGAAAAATGTCGGCACTCAGAAGCACCAAGGTGAGCTAAAATTAAGGTTCTGCTCATTTTATCATTTTTTCAAATTACTGTTTCATAACAATTTGAAACGTTTGAAAAATGCGAAAAATGTAATTGTCCTCCCTTTTCTTCTTTAAAAAAAAATTTTTATCGCAAAAAAGATTTTTTTTTACAGAAAAATCAATAAAATCTAATGTTTTGAGATAATATTTACGTGATAGTATTTTTTATTCAATCAGTACATTTCTGTTTCGAAGAATTTTTAAATTTTATGAAATTCATGCATTTTTACTAGATGGTCGGTTTTTGTTAAACTCTATCGTAAAAAAGCGAACTTTTAACGTTCGAGTAGAATATATGATTTCCACACCAATCTTTTCTACAATATTTTTAATTTTCGGTTTTGAAAAATACTTTTTTTTTCAGAATACGTTTCAGAATATTTTATTTTTTATTTTACACTTTCTTTTAAATAAGTCTCGGAAAAATAATTTTTCAAAGTCATATTTCGCAGCTTTTCAATGTTATTTCATTTAAGGGACTCGTCGCTCTCGTCACCGGAGGAGCTTCCGGACTCGGAAAAGGAACCGCTGAGGTGCTCTCGAGAGCCGGCGCTCAGGTCGCCATCCTCGATCTACCACAGTCGAAAGGAGCCGATGTGGCCAAGGAGATTGGCGGTATTTTCACGCCCGCTTCGGTCAGTTTTTTTTCTGCGATTTCCAGAGATTTTTAATCCATAAATAGAAAAAGATACGGTTGTGAAATTTCCTTTTCAGGTGACATCTGAAGCTGAAGTGAAGGCTGCCTTCGACAAGGTTCGTGCTGAATACGGACGTCTCGATGCACTCGTCAACTGCGCCGGAATCGCGTACGCCTTCAAATTGTACTCGGTGCAGAAGAAGAAGCACGTCGAGTTCGAGAAGATCAAGCAGACCATTGATGTAGGTTTTTGGAATTTTGATGAAATTCTCGGAGTATTATTCTTGAAATTTTATCGATCGGATGGATGAACTAGTCTTCATTCGAACAGATCTACATTTCCCTTTTTTTCACACACTTTCTCTGAAACAGAAATTGTTCTATTTCAGGTCAACGTCTTGGGAACATTCAACGTGATCCGCCACGGAGTCGCCCTGATGGGGGAGCACGAGAAAGACGCCAATGGACAGCGCGGAGTCGTCATCAACACCGCCTCGGTGGCCGCTTTCGACGGACAGACCGGACAGGTAAGTCGGATTGCAACGGTTGATTGAACTGATAGAAAGCGTACAGAAGACTGAAAATGTGGAGATTGGGAGAACTGAAAATTCCATAAAAAATCGAGAAACATGAAGTCTATTCGGAAAATTGCACTTTTTTGCTAATTTTGAATTTAAAAATCGGTTTTCCAGTCCGCCTACTCTGCCTCGAAGGGAGCCATCGTCGCGATGACGCTACCACTCGCCCGCGACTTCTCCGGCGACGGAATCCGCTTCAACACCATCGCCCCGGGACTCATGGACACTCCGCTTCTCTCGTCGCTTCCGGATAAGGTAGATCAGAACTGAACTTGTACCTCAACTCCTTTCGATTGTCCAGGTGAAAACCTTCCTCGCCCAACTCATCCCGAACCCGTCGCGTCTCGGAAGCCCGCATGAGTACGGAGCCCTCGTGCAGCACATCATCGAGAATCAGTACCTGAACGGAGAGACGATCCGCTTCGACGGAGCCCTTCGCATGCCCGCCTAATCAATCGATTGATTAACTCGAGATTGATCAACCCCATTCCGGTTATTTTTTCCCAAGTGAACGCTGTAGAGATAATTGAGTTTTTGTTTTGTTTACCACTTTAGTATTTATAAACATTCATCTTTTTTACACATTTTTAAAACGTTGCAAATAAATTAAATTAAATTAAAGTCAATTAAAGTGCTCACAGAGACCCGATTCTAGGCATTGTGTAATTTCTACCTGCCCATTCATTATCAATATTATCACTCTTTCTGCACTTCACATGTTCTCCTCTTCTCCTCTTCAATCCTCTCCGCTCTTCTCTCGAAGTAACCGTCCAACTCGTTCATTTTGATCGTCCACACGGCGGCCGCCCAAAGAACCAGCTGAACGGCCGACACGGCGTATCGGAGGCATCGGAAGACGACGAAGTAGACGAGAATCGTCGGGAAGATGAAGAGCAGAATGACGAACATGGACGTGGCGAGGAACTGCTGCCGTGTGTCCAGTGTGACGGTGTCCGTTCGTTTCCGCAGCGGATTCCACTTTTTGCCCATCACCAGGCCCCAGAGCACGGTTAGTGTGTAGTAGCACAAGTAGCAGAGTCTGGAAATTCACAATGACAGAGAGTTTTTGGGGCTCAATTTTTGTGCTCATTTTTCTGCCGTTTTTTGTACAAAATCTCTTTCTCGCAGGCCCAACTCACTTGGTCGCGTAGGCATCGAAGCAGTTGAAATGGAGGAAGAACACTTGCGAAAAGTCGTAGATCACTGCCGCGAATGTCGAAAATCCGCAGAACGCCGAGTAGATGATGAAGCGGAAGAAGGCGTCAGAGTGCAGAAATCCGATGAACGCTGCAATGAAGGGACGGCGATTTGTTAATTTGGGTAGTGAAAAGTGGGCTCCGGGACAATTCGCAGCCGCTGAAACGTGCACGAACAACATGGTTTATGATTAAAATTGTTTTTTTTTTGCAGAAAATTATTTAGAGTTTTAATCACAAATCATGTTGTTCGTGCACGTTTCAGCAGCTGCGAATTGTCCCGGAGCCGAAAAATGATCTAGATCTTGGAGCCGGCTGAATTTCTGTCACTGGTAAGTATTTCACTTTCCCGAAATCCGTTTTTTGTTTACTTCTCGCATGTTTTTTTCGGAATATTCTCATGGACCTGGGCACTCCTTGTATTTATTTTTCGGTTTTTTTTCCTTCTTCCGAACTATTTTTTGGCATGTGTCGTAAAAAACTCGATCGTATCCCCTCAACTACTCTCAACCTTGGTCGAAATAGGAAGTTATTGACGTTTTCTATTTATCGAAAAGAGCTGTAACAGCGAAAAATTTGGAGAATTTCGAAATATTTGATGATGCAAATTTGGCAATTTTGGGCAAAAACGCCAATTTCTTTCAAGCAGTTGCTTTTTCTTTTTTCTATTGATTATGATTGATTTTCAGAAAACAAAAAACAACCAAAACTCACTAGTCCACAGATAAATGTGATAAGTGAAGAAAGTGGCGAGTGTCTCGTTGACGGGCGTGTTCAATTTCAGACCGGCCGGATTGCTCCGCAGCCACGTGATCGTCTGCAATTACAGTATTCGCCGCCTTTTTCCGCTTCGAGACCCACTCCGTTGAGATTCTCGGCGACGACGCCCGTTTGTCTCCAGAATTCGTCGACGGTGTGCTCGAAATCCGGAGAGAACGTCGTGTAGAGATATAGCGAGAGGATGACGTCGAGAGCCAGAAGACGGTAGACGGCGAAGCATCTGGAAGCATTTGGAATACACGACGAATCGATTCCTCACGAATTACTTCTTCATCTTGATTTTCGTGTGCAAGGTGTCCCATAAAAGCGAGTACTTGACAAGTTTCTCCATTGTTGACCCGGATACCTAGAAAATGAACAGATTGTCTAACAGATTAATGCATCGGTTTTTATTTAGATTCAACGGTAAAACGAATGGGGGTGAACTGTTGTCGATTGAACAACCCAATTGACTGGACTCTTCTCGAGTGAACACACACACAAACTAACACAAACGGAGACGTTTTTCAATCGATTATTCACTGATTTTATAATAATCGTCTGAAGAGAGAAGAAACGTGGAAAAAGGGGACAACTTGAGACAAAAATCGAGTAAAATCACACTAAAACCGAGGCGACGTATACTAAGAATTAGGTTGACAATCGAGAGGGGAAGAATGGGGGTGGGAACGGGGAGAAGAGGGCGCGATTGGGTGGAATTTGAAAAAAAAATACGACGGAAACTAGAAATTATGAAAGAAGAATCATCATCCTAGTCTGCGAGTATTTATTGTTGAGCGGCGAGCTTGGCCTTGAGGGAAGCTGGCATCTCTGGTGGTGGTGGACGTGGGAGGTTCAGGGCAACCTGCAAGAACGAATTTAATACTTAACTCATTGCTTTTCAACTTACTTTAACAGAGTCATAGATGAACCATTGGAGAGCAGTGAGGGTTCCGATCATGATGATACGTGGAACAAGTCCCTTCCAGACTCCAGCGAATCCGAGCTTCTTGAGGATTCCTCCAGCGGTGGCCTGCGAGTCCTGGTTGAGCTTGGAGACAACGGTATCGGCTGGGTGAGAGACGATAGCGCAGAAGACTCCGGCGATGTATCCAGCAACGAAGGTGACGACGAGCTGCTCGGCCTTGCTGCACTCGGCTCTTGGCTTCGGCACAACGTATTGGTAGAGAGCCTCGACGGTCTTCTCGAAGCAAGCGAACTTCATCATGGTGTATGGGATCTGTCTCATCCAGAGTGGTGGAAGTCCCTTGTAGAATCCGGTCAATCCCTCGGTCTTGTAGATGAGTGGAGCGCATCCGCGGAGAGTTGGTGGAGCTCCTGGAGCGGTCTGGACACGGACCTTGGTAGCCTCCATCGGGGCGAGGAGGATGTCAGCGAAGAACTCAGCCGAAGCGGAGGCAGCCAAATACAGAGAAGTTCTGTAGAGGTAGGCGTTCTCCTCTCCGAGCATGTCAGCGTAGACGTTCTTGAAGACCTCGTAGAATCCGAACTTTCCGAGTCCCTGAAGGGAGTATCCAATCAAGGTTGGAGCCCATCCCTTGACGAGAGCGCGAGCTCCCTCCTCGGCGACAGTGGTACGGAATCCAGTGCCGATTCCGGTGTACTTCTCCGGGTTGACTTGGATTCTGCACTTGACAAGATCAAGTGGGACGATGGCGGTGTGGGTGATTCCACAGGAGAGGACTCCTCCGAAAGCGCAGTAAGCGTAGTACTTTCCAGTTCCGAACTCAACTTGTCCAGCTGAAAATCAAAAATAAGTGAACATTTAAACACTGAATTTTACGAAATTTCACCTTCATAAGCAGAAGCCACCGTTGTGGCGGCCCCGATAGCAACCCGCGCTACATATTGTGTAGAACCGTATGCAAACCAGTCAATTAACCCGTCGACTAGCTGGGTAACACCCCAGAAATAAATAATAATCCACATTGTCAAAATAACGATCACACCGAGGCGTCCATCATAGCGGTGGGGACTTTTCGCGCGTGCGATGAAAGGCAACGCTTTCTCTTCGGTTTCAGACGTCATCGAAAGTCGGTGATAACAGTGCTCGTAATCACGTTTGGGCATGAGGTGGCATAGAGGAGTGACGTGGTGACAGAGGTAATGAATGCCACGTGGCAATCGAGGTTACGAGGGAAAAAACGTGAGAACGAGAAACGGTTATCCTCAATTCGATGCCCTCCTTTCCTCCCTTACGATTGCCACGTTTTGAAAACGAGAGAAAGAGCGCGCGGTGTCTCTCTCCGCGAGATGCTATCTCACCGAGGTCTCTCGCCTCCCTCGCCTCCCCGATGCACATGCGCTGCACGGGAATCGGGGACAGAGAACACATGTGTCGATGATGAGATACCGACACCAAGCCGCCCGTCTCAGACGTTTTTTCTGGTTTGTTCCGGGAAAATGTGCCGAATTTAGGCCCAGCGCACGAAATAGACAACGATGTGAAATGCAAATTTTCGAGCAGGAAGCTATCGAGGCAAATGAAGGTTGGCGTTCGAAGAAATTCAAAGAAGGAAAAAATGTCTTACCTGGAGCTGGGGCTCCAGTGGAGCAGCTTCCAGACCTGACCGGCAGGCTGAATGGGTTCTGCTTGGCCGACTCGGCAAGTTGACTGAACACGCCCATGTTGGTTACCTGAAAAATTCAAAAAACGTGTTGAGAAATCACGCAAAAAATTCGATTTGTACACGTGTGCCCCAGAAAAGAGCTGGGGGGGGGGGGGAAGAAGGCGGTGGGTGAAGTGGGTTTTTCGCGTGACCTTTCGGCATTTCAAGGAGAAAAGCCCGCGAAAACTGAAGAAAGTGGGAGAAAATGAAGAAATTCAACTGATAACCTGATAAATTATCACTGAAGTCGGGCGGCAAGTGTCTCTGGAGAGGCGTGTTGGTCGTTCTGTGAGCCATGGTCGGCCCCTACCGTAGTCCCGCCCTCCGCGTTTGCTATATGTCCTGCACATCTAACTCGCGCCTGGCATCGCGCCAATATTCCATTTTCTCTCGATTTTTCTGAATTTTCCCGCAAAAAATTCATTTTCGCTCAAATTCACTCGATTTTCGTGATTGTTTAATCAAAAATATGCTATAATTTGCTTAAAAATCAGTTTATGCTTCTACTTGCGAAATTTTATCGATTTTCCATGTGTTCCAACAAGATTTTTGTTTTCTTCAGAAAATGGCCGACGAGGAGATCTCAAAAGCCTTCCGAGACTTGCAATTCAAGACGAACGAGACGCGGATGCGAATAGCTCAAGGAGAACAGAGCAAAAAAGCGAATTACCAGGTGAGAATTTGATTTTTGAAATGATGGACTGTGGGAAATGGAAAATTTTGTTTTAAAATTCTAAATGGCTTCGGCAGGTAGAAAAACGTGTCTACCACAATACTGATCTAAAGAAGCAAAATCTAGACTTCTAAATAAACCAAAAACCAATAAAGTTTCATAAAAATTAGAGTTTTGCAGAAAATGCGAATTTCGGAGTCGACGAAGAAGAATTTGGTGGCTCTGGACGAGAATCTCAAGTACTATCGATCAGTCGGACGTATGTTCTTGCTCACCGACAAAGCCTCTGAACTTACGAGACACGAGGCAGAAGCCAAACAGTCAAAGTGAGAAATTCCTCCAAAAATTTAAAAAATTCCAAAATTTTGCGTTCAGAGACAAAATCGAAGCGATTGAGAAGCAGAAGGAGTACCTGGAGAAAGGATTGGTCGAGTCCGAGGCGAATCTTCGTGAGCTGATCCAAACCAGACGCTGAAACCATTAAAACGCTCAATTTCAGTCGAAATTCCTGATTTTTGTGTGTAAAATTCGCTTTATCGCCTCTCTATTTGCATCATTTTTCCAATGAATCTCATAAAATTGCCGGCAATTTGAGCAGCAATGGATTTCCGCGACATTTTATATTTCTCTTTGTTTCCGCCGTCGTTCGGCTCATTTTTGTCCAGAGAAAGGTTTTCAGATAGTTCAGATGTCTCGAGCACCCGGAATTCTGCGACTAATTGGCAGATTTCCGCAGAATTTTCAAAAATGTGCCGCATCCTCGAATACCAGCAGGTTTCCGGCGATGAATTCGAGACGGAAACGGAATTCTGGTAATTTTTTAGAAAAATAAGAGGAAAAAAAAATAAAAATGATAAAGCTCGAAGAGCGGCGACAATCGAGGATTTGGTGGAGCCGAAAGCAGTGAAACACGTCAGTCAGGCGACGGCTGGAATGCAAGAGTGGATCGGAGAACTTGACATTGTGAGCTGAATCGGATAGAATTTTTTTTTAAATCAAAAAATTGTAATTTGGAAACAAAACCCGAAAAATTTAAAAATAGAAGGAAAAACAATTTATTCTATTTTTATTTAATTTTGTAAAAAATTCTTCTCGGAACGAACACGATGCTTGCGTTGCTCCAAATACCCAGAAAAAAATTTCAAAATTGTTTCTCAAAATTGGAAATTGTAAATGCTCATTTTGTAAGATAAAACAAGACAGTAAAAGTATCATTTTTCTGAAATTTTAATTTTTTTTTCTCTTTTTTTGTTTGAAACTGAAAATTTTGAAAACAGCAATTTATTTTCAAAAAAATTTGTCTGCCGAATAAAAACAAATATTTTAATCTGAAATTCAACGTTTCCAAAAAACGTTATATTTTATTCAATTTCCTGCAGTAAAACTCAAAAATTATCTATGTTCCGACCCTAAAAACCCGTAAAATGATGATTACAGAGTATGATCAAAATGACACTGGACGAGTTCATGCGCCGACCGATGGTCCGTCAATTGGCCGCCGAGAACGGAATAAACGAGAAATTGTTTCTGAGGGCGTTCCGATCGTTCAGAGAATACTGCACTCCCGAGGATTTGGTGAGTTGATTCATGCTGAAATCGCCCACATCTCTACTTTTGTTGTCTGGTGGACGTCTCTTGAAAAAGAAATCTGAAATTTTCAATATTATAAATACCTGGGAAGTCCGACAAATTGCACTCGAATATCACGAATTTTTGACTGATTTTTTAAAATATGAGTTTTCGAAAAAAAAATTTAAAAGTCGACAATTTTGTTCACCCAAAAAGACGACTTTTTGACAAAAATTATCTTGCCGGTCGCCAGCGACTGTCACAGTGAACTTTAATTATTTTTTTTCAAAAATTCGGCACGCGGCCGATATTCATACGGATTTTTCGATAAAACAAATTGAGCATTTTAAAGTAATGGATTTACTAACAAAAAAATAAACAACTGAAATTGTTTTTTTCCTGACCAGTTAACCTAGAAAACTCTTGTTCTCGTCGAAATCTGCATTATGGATGCATCCGATAGTAGCAGATATGTTTTGAGAAACGTTTTCTCTCATTTTACCCAAATTTAAAAATAGAGGAGTTCATTCTGAAATTCTAGCCTCCACTTTTCAGGAGATTTGGAGATATTTCAATTTTAAGACAAATCCCAGTACTAATTTTCAGTTGATTTCCGAGGCAAAACTTCATTTAATTCTTCATTTCACGTGATTTTGACAGTTCTCCTTACACTGGGAAAAGCAACAGATTTCAGTGCAAATTCGAAACTTTGAGACGTCATATCTCCAGAATTCCGCAAAAGTGGAGGCTAGAATTTCACGAGTGGATTCAGAATGAGCTCTTCTATACCCTTGCCAAGTAGCGAAAAATTCGACGCGGTCTCAGCCATATTTGGGGAGGAACATGGATTACGTGTGAAAAATAGAGTTCGGAAAATAGAGTTCCTCTGATTGATGGTTCTCCGGGTTACTGTTTCAATATATTCACAAATTTTCCGTTTTACGAAACAAAAAATCGTTTATCTATGTGCCAAAACCGTATTCGCAGAGCTCCGTCGACCCGGGACTGCTCATTCTGCTGAGCGACATCTCAAAAGGAGGCAAAGACTGCGAGATGCTCTACCCGTTCTTCTTGGATCACGCCAAACAGGTTCTTTTGTGTCCATTCCCAACGCCTTCATCCCCTTATTTCGAAGGTTTTCCCGCATTTGGAGGCCATGGACGATTTGAGAATCATCTCCGACCTCACGCAACCACACAATTGGTATCCGGAGGCGAGAAGTATCACCCGGAAGATCTTCTTCCACGCGGGACCCACGAACAGTGGAAAGACGTACCATGCGTTGAAACGGTTCGTTTTCTATCCCTATTTTTAAAATTCATATGTGGAATCACTGTTTCAAAAAATAGAAAAATGAGAAGAAATCCGTTCTTGACGATAGAATAATTAAAAATGGATTGCTGTGAAAACGTGTCAGTGAGACACTCTCATGTCATCGCAACTAGCCTAGTTCGCCGATTTCTATAAAGATTTATTTAATAATATAGCACGTTCAGCGCCGAAACGTGCTGCGCCTTTAAAGCGGCGATACGGTAATTGTGCAACAATTAATTGTGTCTTTTTCCACTCGATTTACTCGATTTCAGCGGGTTTTCAACCGCTTCCCGCATTTTTCCCGTAAAAAAATAACAAAAAGTGTATTTTTCGTAAAAACCGGTTGAAAAATCACTGAAATTGAGGAAATCAAGTGGAAAAAGAGGAAATTAAGTATTGTGCAACTACCGTATCGCCGCTTTAAAGGCGCAGCACGTTTCGGCGCTTCTGGCCGAAAGCCAAGAATCCCCTAGTCTTGAGGTCAAAATGGAGATACCTCTTTTCGTTTCGAAACGGACATTCGGAAGAATCCCTCCATAGTCTGTGTGGGAAGATTAACTAAACATGAAATTGCTCAATGAAAAATGACAAATACTTTATGCCACCCTCTGTGTCTCCCTTGTACCCGATTTCTCGCCTCCTAATGCTCTTTATCAGAAAACGGCAGACTTCCAAAGTCCTTTTCAAGTTCATCGTTATCTCTTTCCGAGCTCAAAATTACAGAGAAACAAACATTTTTGTCCATCACCAATTACCACTAATTATCACAATTACCCTCTGTTCGGAAGATAGCTCATTGAAGCAGTGTACCAATGTTATATTCCAGTCGTTTCGAGATGTTGATTTTGAGATATAGATACAACGGTAATATTTAAAATAGTCGATTTCAGCAGAGGTTCATTGTTTCTCCTTATTTTCAACTTCCCTATCAACACTCACTGATAGTTTTTCAGATTCAGCGAAGCCAAAAGTGCAGTGTTCTGTGGACCACTGAAACTTCTCGCCACCGAAGTCTTCCAACGAAGCAATGCATCGGGTGTCGATTGCGATTTGGTCACTGGAGAGGAGAGGAGGTTGCCTTTTTTTGGGGTTTCGCGAACGATTTGGATAACGAATAGGGAAAATTTAGAATAAGAAATCAGAAAACGTCACAGAAATCTATTTAGCTAAAAAACGTGAAAAAATACGAAATTCTGAAAAAAAATCCCTTTTTCAAATTTCCCATTAAAAAAGTTTTCCTCCGTAGTTTCTCTATTCCATGACCATGGCAGTGTGTGTTATAAATAATCAATTTCTCCTGATAATTCCATTTTCAGGTTCGCCAAAGACAACCACCACCCGAGTCAGCATCTCTCATCGACTGTCGAAATGCTCTCTACGCAGATGAGAGTTGAGGTATTAGGAGAAGAAAGAAAGAAAACCCCCACTGTATTCATTTTTCCCTAGGTGGCCGTCATCGACGAGATTCAAATGCTGCGTGATGAGCAAAGAGGATGGGCGTGGACTCGAGCACTTCTCGGAGCAGCCGCCGACGAGGTGAGTTTTTAAAGAAAACGTCTAGTAGAATGAGTAAACATTCTGTTTCTCTCATTTTCCAGGTCCATTTGTGCGGAGAAGTGGCCGCAATTGACATCGTCAAACAGCTCCTCGAGCCGATCGGAGAGACCGTCGAAGTGAGGTACTACGAACGAAAATCGCCACTCACCATCGCCGACACTGCCATCGGATCGTATTCGAATGTGGGTTTTTTGGCATTGGTTTGCCTCTTTTCAGAGAATAATGTACACATGAGTCAGCAGACGCATGAAATTAGGACGGTTTCTGCGCAAATTTTCATACTTATCGAATGCTCTGACTCATTATTCGAAAAACACCGATTTTCTCCAAATTTTTCACTTGAAAACCTAATTTTTCAAGGGATTAGAACGATAGCCACTAAGCGAAAGCATACCCTTGCAAATTTATAGAAAATTCCAATACTGCGTGCAAAAATACTTCCCTTGTTAGTAATTTAAAGCATAAAAATCAGTTCAGAAAAACCGAATTTTAAAAAAAATCCGTTTTTCGGATTGTTTCTCTACCTAAATCTACCGTTACGAATTTTCGTTTTTTTTTTACTCCGACTCTTCCCAGCCAAGTGTGTTGAGAAAAAAAGTTTGCTTCTTGAAAAAAAAAATTCAATGTCTCCAAACAATAAGTAGAAAAACATTTTTCCCTAATTTTGAAACATAATTCCGCAAATCGCTGATGGAACTTGAAATCTTATTTATCACAGAAAACTCGCTATGGATTCGATGAAAAAAAAACCGTTTTTTGAAATTTACCTGAAAACTTGTTTTGTGATTTTTTCGGTGAAATCTCACTGTTCAAAATTACCCAACCAAGTTTTGAAAATAATTACAAGTAAAAAAAATTTGAAATATTGGTAAAATAAAAAAAGGAACGAAAAAAAAAGAATTTGCATCGGGCGGGATTCGAACCCGCGCGGTCCTTACAGACCATGGAATCGGGAGTCCCACGCCTTAACCACTCGGCCACCGATGCTACGTGAAAACGTGAGAACACGCGACACACGTTCACGCGCGTCTCGTCTCCTTCCGGGGACCATCAGTTACGTGAACACACGTGAGAACACGTTCCACTGAAAAAGGAGACGAGACGCGCGTGAACGTGTGTCGCGTGTTCTCACGACCTCACGTAGCATCGGTGGCCGAGTGGTTAAGGCGTGGGACTCCCGATTCCATGGTCTGTGAGGACCGCGCGGGTTCGAATCCCGCCCGATGCAAATACATTTTTTTTTCATTCTGCTAGTATTGAACAAATCGGAATTCGGCTGATTTTCAAACGGATTTCTTAAATAAAATCTGTAAACGGTTAGAGACCGCAGACGAGCAGACGTTTTTTAAAAAGTTTTGTGTCATTCGGAGCAGACTTTTCTGGAAAAAACATGAAAATGTACATATTGATTTGTGGTACTAATAATAATTCAGTAGACAGTGAATTCATGTGAATGTGTCTGAAAATTAGCTTGAAGCGCTCATTTTCCGACATACCCACTGTCTGTACTCTCTTATCTCTAACCGTTCCCAGTTTTTTAGGTTTTCCCAGATTTTGTCACCTCTCCATGTAACTGTCATGTGGTCAAAAAACCTCTTCACAATCAAAATGTTCATTTTGGATATTCATTCGATATTATGTATTCAGAAGTAGGAGGAATTGGGTCTCGTCACGAGAAAATTAAACTTTTTTATAAAAATCGACATGCGCCTTTAAAGAAACTACACTGTGGATTCAGATTGAGCCCGGCGACTGCATTGTGTGCTTCTCGAAGCGTTCGATCTTCTACAATTCGAAGAAGCTCGAGGAGAACGGAATCAAGCCGGCCGTCATCTACGGAGACCTTCCGCCCGGCACGAAACTCGCGCAAGCCGCCAAATTCAACGACCCCGACGATGCGTGCAACGTGCTCGTCGCCACCGACGCCATCGGAATGGGTCTCAACCTGAACATCCGCAGAGTGATCTTCAGTTCGTGTACACGACAATCCGAGTTGTTGCCCACTTATGCAGCACTGCAGATCGCTGGAAGAGCGGGAAGGTACGACGTTTTTTTTTTTTTAATTTGGGGTTTTCTGAAAATCGGAAAGTTTCCCAATGAAAAAGTGCGTATTCTGGAATGAAATCTGACCGGAATATTGAATTTCTATTCAGCTGTTCTAGATAATAATTGAAGCAATAAAAAAACCGACGATTTTTTTTTGAAAATTAGAGAACAACTTTTTGAAGAATCTTTTTGCAAATTTTCGTTAATGACTTCTGGAATTTATTAAAAGTCGATTATTAATTTCTCTGTAATAACCGATATTTTTGAAAATTGATTTTTAGAGAATCCCTGGAAGTTGCAGTTTCAGAAAATATGGTTAAATTTTTTAATATTTCATTTTTTACTTTTGTTCCAATATTATACATAGAACAAATTTTCCCCGTTCCAAGTATTTCCCAAATTCCCAAATAACAACTTGTTTTCTTTGATTTAAATAACTCTTTCAGATTCGGAACCGCCTACGCGAACGGAGTGGCAACGACGATGAGAAAAGAGGATCTGAGCACGTTGAAGGCGATTCTGTCGGAGAAAGTGAGTTCTTTTTTCGGTTTGAAGAAGAATTTTGAGAACGAAATTGGAATAGGGCTCATGAAAAAGTGAATCCGAAGACTCAGGGCCATTTTCCAAAAGAATTTCTAGTTTTTCTTTCCAATAAAACTCATGTGAATATTATTTTTTTTTAATCCGAATCCGAGAACAAAATGTACCTGTGAAAGTTCAAATTGGGTTTAACAGAATATATTTCAATTAATTTTCATTATTTCAAAACTTCCAATGAAATGCAATTAAAATTGATAATTAGAGAAAGGTGCGCTTGAAAATAACCTCTGAAACAGCAGATTTGGGAAATGGTACAGTGATACGCTAGCGTTTCTGAGGCTCTTTTAGAATGTGAGAATGGTAATTTGAGCATTTAGACGGACTTTTACATTAATTTAAAAAATCAGAAATTTTCAATTTATTACTCTTTTTTTGGTTTTTTTTTCTAGAAAAGCTGAAAATTCACTTATGATCGCAGAACGGTATTTTCTAAAAAAAAAGGAACCTTGCGAAAATTGCTCAAATCAATTCGAAAAATGAGGCCATATAAGTACATTTACAAAATTATTCCCGTTTTTAACCAAATACGTGTGATTTTTGGTTTTGCCATGCTGAAACAATTCCAGCCAGGTATTACATGTTTCTCGAATCTTGGAACCTGGCCAACCGCGTTGTGCTGAGACCTTGTGCAATTTCTCTGACTTCTCATCAGATTTTTCTCAAAAAGCGACTTCGACAGAAGTTTTGAAGTAAATTTTGAGAAAAATTTGATTGAAAATCTGAAAAATTACCTCCAAATTATTGAATAATTTATTCGCGCCTATGACGAGATCAGGTTCCAAGATTCAAAAAACATGTAATATGGTAAAGATCAAAGTTGGACGCGTTACGGATGATTCCGGATAAACAGTTATTCGGATTACTTATGGACCTATTCAAGTTGTATTTCGATGGCATTTCGCGACGTTTCGCCACGTGTTTTTCCAATTCAAACGACGTTTCACAACAGTACTATTATATATTTCATAAATCTTGGAACCTGCGAGCAAACGCGCTCCGCTGGACTAGTTGGTCTCGCCACGACTATTGTCTGCATCTCTCGAGACAGAGACAATAGTCGTGGCGAGACCAACTAGTCCAGCGGAGCGCGTTTGCTCGCAAGTTCCAAGACTTATGAAATATATAATAAATAGTTTTGCGACTATGGGTCTCACAGCGATCGCTCGTATATCTACCCAAAGGCGTTTTTGCACTGTTGTGAAACGTCGTGAAACTCGAGTTTCGCGACGTCGTTTGAATTAGAAACACGTCGCGAAATGCCATCGAAAAGCAACTTGAATAGGTCCAAAAAATTCTCATCTTGCCCAACCCTGGTAAAGCGAAATAAAGCCATTTGACAGAAATAAAATTAGAAACTCCTTCCAATCAATCAATACTTTCCCAGATCGAGCCCATCGCCAACGTGGGAATTGCGCCGACGTACGACCAAATCGAGACGTTCTCGTTCCACCTGCCACAAGCATCGTTCGTCCGCCTCCTCGACCTGTTCGTGTCGGTGTGCTCCGTCTCCGACCACTTCTTCATCTGCACCGTCTACGATATGCGCGAGTTGGCGGTGCTCATCGACCAGATCTCGCTGCCGCTCAAAGTTCGCTACACATTCTGCACGTCTCCGTTGAATACGGACGACAAGAGAACGGCCGCCGCGTTTGTCAAAATGGCTAGGAGGTTGGTGAAAGAAAGAGAAATTCGAATAGAAAAAAACGAGAATGTTTAAAAAGAAAATACCGTAAAAACTTTATTTTAACGGCATGCCGTTGATTTTTTCAACCTTCCATTTTTAGTGCCGTCATACTTACCTGTACAAAAAATTTTGCTTTTTTTTGGAAAAAAAAATGGCTAGGCCAAAAAAAGGGGAAAAATTGTTTGGCTGTGGAGTGGCAAAGGCGAACATTTATGAAAAATTTTGGCTAGTTTAGAAATTCCGAAAGTCGAAACAGGTGTGAGTGCCGTTCAATTAGGGCTGCCGTTATATTTTTCAACTAATTGTCTCAGAAAATTTCTTCCGTTTTTCGATTCCGTGAAAACAACTAATTAGACTGATTTCTTCGATTCCACTGAACATTTTACCTGAGAAATTATTATATATTTCAAAAATATTGAAACTTGCGCAAACGCGCTCCACTGGACTCGTGTTGATCTCGCCACGACTCTCGTCTGCGTCTCTCGTGGAATACACGAGACAGAGACAAAAGTCGTGGCGAGACCAACACGAGTCCAGCAGAGCGCGTTTGCTCAGGTTCCAAGATTTTTGAAATATATACCGTAAAAACTCTATTTTAACGGCACCCTCCATATTGTCGTTTCTCATTGAAAAAAATTAAATTTCTCCGCGTCTTACATGTTATCTCGGGGTTTTCAACGTTTTTCTCAAAGATTTACCAATTTCCCACGAAAAATGTCTATTGACAACGTAGATATACGTAGAAATTAATCAAATAAGTCGTAAACAAGAGATCGAAAATCGGGAAAATTTTCTGTGGAAACAGAATTGAAAATTCTAACGGCACCCCTAAGTGAACGGCACTTAGAAAATCAGGTTGAACAATTCAACGGCATGCCGTTAAAATAGAGTTTTTACGGTAATCTAAACCTTTATGAAAAACGTTCAAATCCCAAGGTGAAATGCAAAATGTGAAGAAATTTAATTTTTTTTACTTGGACAACAAAATAATGAAGGGTGCCCTTAAAATAGAGTTTTTACGGTAAAAGGAGAATTTCAATTTTCCCCAAAATTTTCACCGTTTCGAATTTTTTATATTTTCCATTGTGCACGCACACAAGAATACAATTGTTCTCATCGGAATGAAGCAATTTTCAGATTCTCAACAGGCCAAGCACTCACTTTCGAATGGATGATGGACATGTTGGAGTGGCCGCCGAAACCGGCCACCAATCTCACGGAACTCAGCCAACTTGAGCAGGTATCGTCAGAAAGATGGGGAAATAGAAGAAACAAGAACAACATGACAAGATCGTTTTGAATTTATTAGTATTCACTCTGAAACAGAAGAAAAATTTGGAGACGCAGTTACCAAATTCATTTTTAAAAAATACAAAATTGGTCGTCTAGAATTTTTCTTTGATTTTTGGAAAAAAGCGTAATTGTTCTGGTTGGGCTGGTTCGGTCAGTTTTTTTTTTTAATTTTCTCCACAATCACGCCCATTTCTCTAGAATTCTGCAATTTTCAGACGTACGAGATCCTCGATCAGTACATGTGGCTGTCGATGAGATTCCCCGATATGTTGCCCGACGAGCCGCGCATTCGAGACGCCAGCCGACAATTGGACACTATGATTCAGGTGAGTGTTTTGATGAAAGTTCAATGGGGGAAAGAGTTCGAGAGCGAATTGTGCTCGAAAAAACGCAGATTTTCCTGAAAAATGCTTCTAAACTGTTAATTGGTACAGGTATTGAAATCTATTAATTCAACCATTTTTTTGTAAATTAAAAAAATTTTCTGAAACATTGAAAAAAATTTTTTTTTTGTTCGCTTTTTTAAAAATTCAGAAATTAGACACAATTTCACCAATTCAGTTTTGCTTCGATGAATAGTTGCTATTGCCGAATCATGGCCGCTTTGATAATAGATGAAACTGTGAAATTCGTTTTTTGTTTAAAAAAAATCTCGATTTGCAATTATTTGGCGACTGCCGGCGGGTCTCGCAACGAACGAGACACAGCTCAACGTTTGTTACCGTACCCCTTGGTCTAAAAATACGGTATTCGGCTGATTTTCTTTCGGATTTGTCGATAAAACAAATTAAGAATGATAAGAGAATGGATTGACACGAAAAACAGCCGGAAAACGGCTGAAATGAAAATTTCCTGGCCTTTTGAAATTTTGAAAACTGTTCCACAGTAATTCCGGCGAAACTGTTGATGGCCTAAAAACTCATCAAAATCTTCATTTTGGATGCATCCGATAGCACGGGGTGCTGCGACCGACGTGGTCAGCAAGTGCGCTCCACTAACGGTATACGGTACCTCGTTTGGAGAGGTCCTAAACGTAGGCACCGCAACGAAAGGGGGCGTGGTCGGTCGAATTCTTCTGACCATTCCGTTTTTGGGTCTTTGTAGACCTGTAGCGCGGCCAGTTTATGGTCGGCCACTATAGAAACGACTAAAGTATACGTATTCGACCACGTAGAATCGAATGGCATTATCAGTTTTATCAAAAACTGCTAGTTAAGCCGAAATATTCAGAAAACAGGGATGGCGCTCGGAAAATTGACATTTTACCCCCGATAAAAGTCGATAACGCATCTTCTAAAAACTGTTTCCGATAGTTTAAGATGTGTAGAATCCATTTTTGAAGTTTATTCAAAAATTCATATACGCGAAATTTTTATTTTCAGCCTCAAACTTGAACTGAAAATAGAAGAAAATTTTCAGCGATGACCCTATGTTTTTATGAGCGGAAATCAAAAAAAACAAGTCTTTGAGAAGTCCCATGCAAATTTTTGGAGCCCTGGGACTTGTTTGAAGACCTTTTGATCCAATTCAAAAACAGCGTATTCCACTGAAAACACAGATTTTCCCGTTTTTGACGGACTTGCAGGTCGATAACGCATGTTCTGAGACCGGATTCGGACTCTACGGAAAATTTGCAACAAATTTGTTTAGGAAAATCAAAAATCTATATACGCTATCTCGACGGGGGAGACGATGCGAGGTGGGGCAGTGGCTGGAGTAGGGGGAGAGAAGCTTGGAGTACCTGTAGATGTGGAGGAAGATGAGGGTGAACGGCCATCGGAGACAGCAGTAGCAGTGACGGGAGATCCCAATGGAGGCAGAGGCGGGAGAGAGGTGAGCAGACCTGCCACCTTTTCGCCAAGCGTTTAAATGAATCGTCGTGTTTTCTACACCAAACAGTCTCGGAGAAAATTCAGTTAGACACGCATATTTTCAATTCGCCCCCCGCGAAAATTGAAAATTCAAATAAGGGTTTCCTCAGCACCCCGTGCGATAGTATGTTCCATTAAAAACAAACGAATACACCTGGCCGAATTTTAGAAAAACAGAAACTGTGAGTTTGTTTTTGCATTTTGGCTCGAAATGTTATTTGGAACCTTAAAATTGTATGCGTAGGATATCCGGTGGAGTGGTGTGGAGGCCTTGAAAATTTCCGAGGATATGACAAAATCTGGGAACGGTTAGAGAGATAAGAGAGTGCAGACGAGCAGACGTTTTCTTGAAGTGTTTATGTCTTTCGGGGGCAGAATTTTCGGGAAAAAACATTAAAATGTATTGTTTTGTGATATTTATAAGTCAGTAGAAGGTAAATTTGTGTGAAATTATCTGAGAAATCAGCTCAAAACACTCATTTTTCGACAGATTTGCTACTGACTGTCTGCGCTCTTATCTTTAAGCGTTCTCAAATTTTGTCAGATTTTCTCAGATTTTTGTCATATATGATGTCATACAGGGTGGTCCAAAATTACCCGCACAAACTATTTTGAGAATATTTCCAAAACCAGAAGTCAGAATGAGATGAGACTCAACAAAAACTTTATTCATACTATAACAACTATTTATCGGCTAATCCTGTTCCACACGTCCTCTTTTTTTGGCGAGCACAGCTCGGAGTCGTTTGGGGTAGGCATCCACCGTGGCACGCAGGTACTCGACGGACAAATTGTCCCATTCCTCCAACAGTGTCTTCTTCAGGGCTTCCACATTTGAGTGGGGCCTTGCGGGGACCTTATTCTGCAAAACTCCAAGACGGAGTAGTCAAGGGAATTCAGATCTGGCGAGGAAGCCGTCCATTCCTCCTTGCGATTGAACCCAGGCAGATGGGTGTCGCACCACTGTTGTGTGATCTTGGCGGTGTGAGCAGGAGCTCCGTCCTGTTGGAAGACCCAGTGCTGTCCTCCGAAGTGAGACCGGGCCCACGGGAGCAGTGACTTCTCTAAAATCTCAGAAATGTAGAGTTCCTTATTGATTTTGACTCCCTGATCGATGAAAACCAGTGGAGACGTGCCATTGAGCAAACGAAGACGCTGGCCGGATGGGAAACTCGGTGAATGGTCCGCTCTTTGTCAGCAGCTTGTTGAACATCCCGAGCAAGCACTCGATGATTTTGGGAGTTGAATTCGGCCTCCACAGTGAACAATTTCTCGTCGGAGAACACCGTCACCAAGTGCCCGTGCCAGTGCGTGCCGGGCAAGATGCAGTTTGGCTTTGACGAGCCGTTTTCCCTTGTTGGCTTCCGAGAGAATGGCGGCCTTTCTCACACGATACGGGGTCATTCCCAGCTTGGTCTTGACCGTCTTTTTCATCGACGACCGGCTCATTTTTATCTCTTGTGACATCGATAGAATACACCGATGTGCATTTCTCCTGATCCGCTCCCTGACGGCTTTGATCCTCTCCAAAGTCCGAACAGTGACTTTTCTTCGTCGGCCCGAGCGATCACAAGCAGATCCAAGCTCTTTGAAACGGTTGATGGTGTCCTATGCCGTTCTACGAACGATTCCGAGTCGTTTAACGATGGACGATGCCTCGACACCTCGGCGATGAAGGTCCAAAATGGGTGTGCGGTGGATACTAGCCTTTACCATTTGGCTCAAACACAACATTGAGACATTAAATTTTGAAGAACATTAAAAAACAATATAATAAATGAACATAATAACTCTGGGCGCACCAAAATGTGCTAGTCCCCTACGCCATGGCGCCAAACTTTTGTGCGGGTAATTTTGGACCACCCTGTACCCCAAAGATACTCGAAAAATCGACATTTTGATTTTTTTCTCGAACAAACAGCAGCTTTTGACTTGAAAATTTGAGAATTTATTACCATAGGTGTACATGATTTTCCAGAATTTTTTCAGATTTTTTGGAGCTCAGACAAAAAAGTCGATTTTGTGCTCTTTGAGCACCTACCGTACTGCTCCAGGTGGAGCTAGACGGCTAAGTCGGTGCAGATGGGTAGTACTAGTCCCTATCAACATGCTCCCAAATTTTTTTGACTCTAGCTTATCTATAACACCCTAAGGCACACCCCCTTATGACCATGCTCGATCCTTACAGAGAACATGTTATATTGTTCAGAAAGACCGTGAGAGTTTGATGATTGAAGCGGAAATACTACTGTTTTGTATTATCCCATCTTGGACATTTTAGTAATTTTAGAAACTGTGAACTCAATTGCTCTTTTTGAAAGTCATAATCAATTTGATGTATTATCGTTAAATCTAAAAATCGGAGTTGAAAATAAATATTCAAACGTTCACGTGAGATATCTCGCAGCAAAAAACGATATCTCACGTGAACGTTTGAATTTTTATTGTCAACTCCGATTTTGAGATTTAACGATAATAGCGAGTCAGAATTATTGCTATTCCCGATTTACGGCCAATTGAATAATTGAAGAAACTGTGAAAATAGATTTTCTTTTTAGAAAAAAATTTTAAGTTCGATTTGGAAAATACCCAGAAATTGTCACACCTGTACGAAAAATTTTGCTTTTTTTTTTAAAGCTAGGCCGAAAAAAAAAGGAAAAATTTTTGAAAATTTTTGGCTAGTCCAGAAATTCCGTAAATCTAAACAGGTGTGAAAATTATTCAGGAAATTCTCCGCAAAAAAATTCCGCTAAATTTGCAGGAAGGCGTTGAAAGCTTCATGACACTGATATCAGCCGGAAACGGTCAAACGGCTGCGTCCAGAACGTCGAAATCGCCGGAATTCGAGTCGAAGAGACCGACGAAGAAGCCGTCGATTCTGGAGACACTTCTGAAGAGGGCCGACATTAGTGAGGCGGATTTGGAGCAGTTGAGGGAGGAGTTGAACAAGAAAAAGTGACTTTTTAGAAATTATGTTTTCTTTTTCGAATTTGGCGGGTTTCTTTAATTTTTCTGAAATTTTTTTTAAAAATTAGGTAGAATTGCAGAGTTACAGTTGAAGCCGTTGGAAGTTCATTGTTTTTTCGTTTTTTTTTTTTGTTATTTTTATTTTTATTCCTATTTTTGCCTTATTTTCTAAAATATAATTTTATTTTATTTTATTTTGATCTCAAACATTTTCAGTCCCCCACCCTCTACATTTCCCCCTTGCTCCTCTTCGGCCCAATTAGACTCGGCCGTGTAATCTGCCCTGTCATTGATCGCCGCCCGCCACCTGCCCCCCGCGTGCCCTTTCCTCCGCTCACGCAACACTTTGCCCCAATAAAACGGCTGTTTGTGTTGCACGTCCTAATCCCCAGCGGTTCCTCTTTTTTTCCGGAAAGGAACCGGATTAGCGGTATCGCGGAGAGATAGTGATACAAGACGAAGTTGTTGCACAATTTAATTAGAGATCGGCAACGGGGGATTTTTAGAGATTGGAATCTTTCGATAAACAGGTGCTCTTTTCGTTTGGAAAATGAGCAGGTGGCTTTTTCTTCTGGGATACTGTAGTTATTTATTTGGGTGGGAAGGAGACGGTTTTTGAATTAGCAACGACTTTTCCACAAAATTATCTCGAAAACCGGAAAAATGAGGATTCACCGAGTAGAGGTGCACTCCTGACAGCATAATCATCATATCTTGAGATTGATAAGAGATATCAAAAAGTTGTCAACTGCAAACTTGTAGATCATAACTTGGACTACAAATTTGCTGTTGATAAGTTTTTGATATCTCTTATCAATCTTGAGATATAATGATTCTCCGGCAACATTGTCGCTCTATTCCAGGAAATACGGTGTCTTGGGCTTCTGGGTGTCTGAAAATGGAAATTGCAGCGTGAATTGTGAATTTTCTGATCTGAAAATCACCTAGAAAGGGAGAAAAATTTGAGAATTTTAATTTTTAGGTTTTTCTGAATTTTCATTATTTTTTTATTTTTTTTTGAAAAATTTGACAAATTTTTTGCTTTTTTTTATTTTCCAATTTTCTTGAATTCAATTTTGGTTTATTGGATGATTTGGAAAATATTCTTAAACTTTGTTTCGAAAAATGTTGAGAATTAAAAAAAAAAATTTTTTTTTGGATTTTTTTAAATTTTCGAATTTTGAAAATTTTTTTTAAAACAATTTTCGAATTTCTTCTATATTCTCCAACTTCTCCAAAGAAGGAGAAGATCCCCTTATGTTTTCCTCGTAGGAATCCCCCTTGAAAACATAACTTGTAAGTGTATGATTCTAAATAAAACAAACACCTTGTTCTATATGAATTTCGACCTTGATCATCATGATATCTGTGTGGCACAATGCTCATTGTCATCTCGAGAACACCCCCCGTCCATTGTTTTAGCACTTAGACCCCCCTCCGAGGGGAATTTCAAGGATAAGGGGGCACGGGAAGGGCACGCGAAGGGGGCAACACCGGAAATCTTGGTTCTGCGCGCAATTGAGGAGGAGAGCTGTTGTCGGGTTACTGTAGGCAGTACAGTAATCCCCAAGGGTTACTGTACTAGGATGTCTTTGAAGGAGGGTTACTGTACCTACAGTAATCCTATCTGGCGTCTGTATCGAAAAACCACTAATTGTCTCAAGAGAGACATTATAATAGGGTAACTTTTGAAAAATAGGGATTCCGCCGGGATTACTGTACCTCAATGACTTTTGTGGGTTACTGTAGATACAGTAACCTTATAGTATTCCTACAGTATTCCTACAGTAATCCTAACTGGCTTCTGCATCGAAAATCCACTGATTGCCTTGAGAGACATTATAATAGGGTAACTTTTGTACCTCTTTGGTGGGTTACTGTAGCTACAGTAACCCTACAGTAATTCCCAAGGGTTACTGTATCACCGTTCCTCCGTTTTTGGGCGTTTGAAATAGAAAAATATCGATTTTTTCTGTTTCAAAATCTGTCAAATTCCCAAATTTTCATTCCGTCCCACTGTAATTGTGTCTGCGCAGATTTTACAAAAATTTTAATTTTTCCTGATTTTTTCTCTAATTTTCTGAATTGTAAATTATGCTATTTTTTTTTGAAATCCCGTTGTAATTTTTATAAAAATTTTTATTGAAATTTTTGAAATTTAAAAAATCTCAATTTTCCCGGTTTTCTTCTTATTCAAATATCCCGCCAAAATGTCTTCATTTTTGTGTTAAACCTGGTAGATCACTTTTCTCCTATTCAATTTCAATTCAGAAATGTTCTATTCTATTCGGAACCATTCTGTATAGTGATTTTTAATCTTAATTTTTTTTAAATTAAAAATTTTTGAATAAATTTGAAAAAAAAATTTTTTTGATTTTTTTTCAAATGATCAAGAATTTGAATATCCTTAAATGTTGTCGAATGAAAGAAATTGTTTCAAAATTTTCAGATGCTATTTTTTTTTAAAGGAAAATCAAAAAATGTAAAAAAATTTTCAAATTTTTCAAAAAAAAAAAAGGAAATTTTGAAAATTCATAAAAACCCTAAAAATCGAAACTCTCCAATTTTTCTCGATATCCAGGTGACTTTCAGATCAAAAAATTCACAATTCACGCTGGAATTCCCATTTTCAGACACCCCAACGCCCAAAATACCGTGTTTCCTGGAATAGAGCGACAATGCCGCCGGAAAATCATTATATCTCGAGATTGATAAGAGATATCAAAAAGTTGTCAATAGCAAAATTGTAGTCCTAGTTGTGATCTACAAGTTTCCAGTTGACAACTTTTTGATATCTCATATCAATCTCCAGATATAATCATTCTAGTAGCAAGTGCCGCTTTATCAGAGCAAAAACGGTCGTTGTTTCTGATTTTCCCCCAATTTCCCCAGACACTCCCGGAAATTCCAAATAACTACAGTATCCTCTCCTCCGTGGAATCTCTCTGTTTCCCATAAAAACTCATCAAAATTTCTTCGGATTTCGCGCATTTCTTTATTTGTCCTCTTCCCATCGTCTATTTATGCACACACACACATCCCTTGCGGATCATCATCTTGTTTGTCCCCCCTCAGAAGACGTCCAAAAGAAGAAGAAGACACTTGCAATATGTGTGTATTACATTACAGTAATCCCCCCCTCTGATGTGTGTAAATGTCCTCATTTTAGTAACCACAAGTGGAATGGCGTAACCATGTCGTCGGGAAACAAGAAAAAGGATTTGTGTTGTGTATTTGGGGATCATGATCCCCCCATCCATCCATTTTCCTTTTCTCTGCCGCCCGTTCGTGACGTGGCAGCCACCCCACCGCCGCCACTTTACAAAGGTACTATGTCAGACGGGATTACTGTAGTGACGTGGCGGCGGCCGCACACATAGACATACTTGATGAGAGAGAGAAGAGTGTGGGATGAGAAGAAGTGGCTTTTGTGTTTTTGGAAAAATGGGAAAATGGAAAATATAAAAAAAAAATTTTAAATTGAATTTTTAAAATAAAATTTAATTCTGAAAAAAATTGAAAAAAATTAAATTTTGTTAAATAAATAAAATTTATTTAAATTTAATTAATTAAACACATAGACATATTTGAGGAGAGAGAGAAGAGTGTGGGATGAGAAGAAGTGGATTTTGTGTTTTTGGAAAAATGGGAAAATGGAAAATATTAAAAAAAATTTTAAAAAATTAAATTTTTAAAATAAAATTTAATTCTGAAAAAAAATGAAAAAAAAATTTAATTATGTTAAATAAATTGAATTTATTTAAATTTAATTTGGCATGAGAAGTGGCTTTTGTGTTTCGAAAAATGGGAGAAAAAGAATTTTTGAAAAATCCGAAAAAATAGACAAAAAAATTGGAATTGTTAAAAAAATTTTTTTTTTTTTTTTTTCAAAACTCTGTAATAAATTGACGAAAACTGTTTTTGTTTTTTTTTTTGAAATGGCTCTTGGAAAAAGTCAACTTTGACAAAGTCTTGAATTGGTCTTTCCTGACTTTCAGCTCTTCCGACAATGTTGGATCTGTAGATCACTAACCTAAATGTTCAGAAAACATAAATTCCAGATGAAAACGTCAATTTGATTCAAGAACGAGCTCAAACGGAGCATTTTGAGCAAAGTTGTGCTCATTTGAAGTGGAGGAGGCATTTTTTCGATTTTTTTCCAATCGAATCGAATCAATAATTGTATCACTGTATCATCATCACACTCCGTTCCACTCAACTCTGAAGGTCATTCTCCGCAAACGGGTGTCACTAACCTCTCGAGAGGGGGTAAGTGTGTGTTGCCACATCACTACAGTATGCCTCTGGGCAAAAAGAGACATAGTGCCACGTCAACAAGACAACGGGAATGACATAGGAATCGGAACTCTCACTGTGGCTCCGGACATTTTTCAGTTAATTTTCAAGATCTCTGAGAGTTACCAGTCCAAATCCCATCTTATTTGGAGCATTTCGAGCAAAGTTACGCCCATTTGCAGTCAGGGTGCCAGTTTCGCCCACTTTCAGATGACGTGGTGGCTTCAGAATTTCAGGTAATCTTCTGGGATTCTGAGGCTTTAATTCCAAACCCCCTGACTATCTCTAGTCCAAATCGGAGCTCAATTGGAGCATTTTGAGCAAAGCTATGCTTATTTGAAGCGCTAGTACCATTTTTATCGGGTTACCGACTTCCAGAAGACGTACCTTTTCCAAATTTTCGGATATGAACTTCTGATCTTGGGATCTTATTTCTAGACCCCTTGACTATCTCTAGTCCAAGTACCAGCTCATTTGGAGCATTTTGAGCAAAGTTATGCTCATTTGAAGCGATAGTACCACTTTCTATCGGGCTACCGACTTCCAGAAGACGTACCTCTTCCAGATCTTCAGGTATCATTCTGAAACTTCGGGACCTCATTTCCAGCCCCCTTCACTATTTCCAGTCCGAAACCCATCCCAATCGGAGCATTTCGGGCCAAGATGTGCTCCTTCGAAGATACAGTACCCCTCTGTGGAGGGAGTCATGTGGCACTGCCATGCCATCATCTACAGTAGTCCCCCCCCCGGGAAGCTATCAGGAGGCTACTTACAAGTGGGATAAACGGGCGGGCGACGGCTGTTTGCCAACTCATCCGTGCGTGCCCAAATCGACAATTATCTTCCAACTCGGCCCCTTCGTTTCGCCGTTTCGCCGCCTTTCGGTGTGGAATATGCGCGAATGAAAGACCCCGGAGGATGGCTTCCGCTTATTATCCCCCCCGTGTCATAGACACCACCCCCCCGAATAACAAAGACCATAAGGTGTCAATAATAGACACTACTAAACGGAGGACCAATCGGAAATGAGCACACCTTTGCGCGCTCTCTTTTGGCGCTTTCCGATGGAAGGAAATGGAGATCAGAAGGTGATTAGATCTCATGAATCTTATGAAGGAAAAATCGGACAACTGGCAAAGTCACTTGGAAAGTACAGTAACCTCAAATCTCCCGGAAACCCCATATTTCACTAAAATGAGCATAACTTTGCTCAAAATGCTCCGATTGAGCTCCGATTCGGACTAGAGATAGTCAGGGGGTCTGAAAATGAAGCCCCAGAATCCCAGAACGATACCTGGAATTTTGAAGGCACCACGTCATCTGGAAGTGGGGGAAACGGTAAATGGAAGGCACCCTGACTTCAAAAGAGCATAACTTTGCTCAAAATACTCCGTTTGAGCTCATCTTTGGACAGGTTACAGTCGAGGGGTCTAGAAACAAGTCCCCAAAATTCCAGAACAAAATCTGGAATTCTGAAGGCACCACGTCATCTGGAAGCGGTGTCGTGCCCAATGAGCACAACTCGGCTTAAGATGCTCCAAATGAGGTGGGATTTGGAATGCACACTGTCAAAATGATACAACAACTTATTTTCAGAATAATAGAGCATGAACGCAATAGCTGAAAGTGCCACGTCATCTGGAAGACGAGGGGAAACTTCGTTTTTTGGAACTGAGCCAACATAGTCAACTTTCAGCTCATCTGAAACTATTTTACTTGTCAGAATATCTCCAATGAGTTCAGATTCACAAAATATAATCCCTATCTTCATTTTGATCGAAAAACGAGCTCAATCGGAGCATTTTGAGCCGAGATATGCTCATTTGAAGTGATTGTACCCTTAATTGACAGTTTCCCCAACTTTCAGATGACGTGGTTGCTTCAGAATTTCAGGTAGCCTTCTGCAATTCTGGGACCTCATTTTTAGCCCTCTTGACTATTTCCAGTCCAAATCCGACCTCAATCGGAGCATTTTGAGCCAAGATGTGCTCCTCCAAAGATACAGATACAGTACCCTTTCTCCCACTTCCAGAGAACAAAGAGCTTCCAGATTTTCAGATAGCCTTCTGGGAACTTGAGGTTCTATTTCCAGACCCCCTGACTGTGTCCACCCGAATTCCCATCTAAATCGGAGCCATTTGTGCTCCAAAAACCACGCAATCGTACCGACAATGGCCGGTGAGTCGTCTTTTCTCACCCAATCTCCTTTCCCCTTCCGGTATTCCCCCGGGGGCCATAAGGGGGCCAAGTGACCTTCTTCTGTCCGTCCCGAGAGTTGCGTAAATCCAAAAAGTATTGTCCACTCGCAAAATGCAATCTGTTGCGCAACACGCAGGTGTTCACACTCGATTCTCGACCGAAATTCGGGAAAATTCGAAAAAAAGTTTTTCGAGCGTACTGTAGGGCAAATTGTCGTGTTGAGACCCTATTCTAGTGATTAATTGATAATAGGGAATTGTTAGGATTTTTTGAAAATTTTTAGAAAATCGCAAAAAACAAATTTTTTCCCCAATTTTTTTAAAAATTTTTTTGTTGTATTTATCATATTTATCATTTCGGATTTTTTTGTAATTTTTAGAATTTGTTTCTCTATTTTTTCAGAAAAAATATGATTTTTGGGAATTTTTTAATGAAATTTATAAAAAATTAGGGACAGATATTTGTCAACAATAAGTACTGTATTCAAAAATAATAATAAATTTCTGAATATTGAGAAACAGAAAAAAATTTGAACGAAAATCCGAAAAAAACACTTTTTTTATGAGAATCCCAACTTCCAGAAGACGTACCTCTTCCAGATTTTCAGATATGATCTTGAAAACATGCAAACGAGTTTGTGATCTCTTTGACTATTCCCAGGGAAAATTGGAGCTCAATTGGAGCATTTTGAGCCGAGATATGCTCTTTTGAAGTGATAGTACCGCTAGTTGACATTTCTTCCCACTTTCAGATGACGTGGTGGCTTCAGAATTCCAGGTATCGTTCTGGGATTTCGAGGCTTTATTTCTAGACCCCTCGACTATCTCTAGTCCAAATCCGAGCTCAATCGGAGAATTTTGAGCAAAGTTATGCTCATTTGAACCGATAGTACCACTTATTATCGGGATATCGATTTCCAGAAGACGTACCTCTTCCAGATTTTCAAATATGAACTTCTGATCTTGGGATCTCATTTTTAGACCCCCTGACTGTTCCCAGTCCAAATTGGAGCGCAATCGGAGCATTTTGAGCAAAATTATGCCGTTTCGAAGCAAGAGTACTGTTGGTTTACAGTGCCACCCCCCCCCCCAACTTTCAGATGACGTGGAGGCTTCAAATTTTCAGATATTGATCTTAGAACTCGGGATCTCATTTTTAGACCCCCTGGCTATTTCCAATCCAAATCGGAGCTCAAACGGAGCATTTGGAACAAAGTTATGCTTGTTTCAAGAAAACCCCCCCCCCCCGGTTTTTTGTGTTTTCAGCACTGGTAGATCACTGTTCCCCTCCAGACACTTTCCAGGGCTCTCCGACCCCTCGGAGTCCCCCCAGAGTCCCCCCAGGACCCCCTTATGCTCCATAACATCTGGAATTGCTCATAAACGATTCCTTTTCGAGATGGTGGTGCCAGGAACCATTCTCCGAAGAGAAGACGGTCAAAAAAGTGGAGGACGCCTCGTTTATTATTATTTTTATTCATTTTATTGCGATTACAGATGAATGACCACATTCTCCCCTTATGTTCATGCTCTCAGATTTATTGCTCCGTGAGAGCCCGGGAGCCTGGTACGGGGAGACGGAGAAGGAGAGCAGCTGGAAATGGGTCTCGACACGAAAAAAGACCAAGAGGAGACCATTTTTATGATGTAAGTACTAAAATAAAATTTCATAGTTTTTTTTCCACAAAAAAAAATTTTCGAAAAATTTTTTTTTTTTTAAATTTTTTTTCGGTTTCAAAAATCTGAAAAATGGGTCTCGGCACGAGAAGAAGCCATTTCCATTGACATCAGGCTATTCATTATTTTTGAGAAATTCCCTGATTTTCAATAAAAATGGGTCTCGACACGAAAATTTTGGTTTCAAGAATCTGAAAATTTTTTTTTAAATTATAATTTTTTTTTCAAAAATTCGGTTTCTTTCCGGAATCGTTGCGGAATCATTCCGGAAAACCTTCAGGGACCAGTAGAACAGCGGACATATTGATTAGTAAATACTGATATGATGAATTTGAAAAAATAAATGGAAATTTTGAAACTGAGAAAAATTTGGATTTTTTATTAAATTCTCTCAAATTCTATTTTTTAATTTTCTGGATTTCACCCATTTCCGTGTTATTTTTGATTCTTAGAAAATTTGAGAAATATTTTAAATTGATTTTCAAAAAAAAAATTTTTTAAATTTTAGATAAAATTCAAAAAAAAAATTTGTCAAAAAAAAAATTTTTTTTTCAATTTTTCAAAAATTCCCCAACTTTCCCTTTTCATACAAAATCAGAAGTTTCTCCTCACAGCGGCCCCCTTGGAGCCCCCTTGGAGGAGCAGAAGGGTCGGAAAGTCTTTAAGGCCCGTGGAACAATGTGTCAAGTAGTCTTTCATGAAAAAGGTCCACTTGAGGAGCACAAATGAGCACAAGGGGTGGCGGGGGGAAGTTTTGCGGGATAAAGGGGGGGGGGGGCGGGCGGATGAAGGGGTCCCGACAGGAAGTTCCGATGGTCCTCGGGGTAATGGATACGGCAAACAGTGCATTCCCGCACTTTGGTAGATCACAACTCGCATCAAAATGCTCCGATTGAGCTCCAATTTGGACTGGGAACAGTCAAGGGGTCTAGAAAACAGACCCCTGATTCTAAGATTGATATCTGAAACTCTGAAGCCACCACGTCATCTGAAAGTGGGGGGACACTATAAACTAGCGGCACTCTTGCTTCGAAACGGCTTAACTTTGCTCAAAATGCTCCGATTGAGCTCCGATTTGGATTAGAGACAGTCAGGGGGTCTAAAAATAAGATCCCAAGATCAGAAGTTCATATCTGAAAATTTGGAAGAGGTACGTCTTCTACAAGTCGAAATCCCGATAA